>OX276337.1:30355167-31555167 GCA_946251815.1 Dasysyrphus albostriatus | reverse complement strand
TTAATGAACTTCGTACTAATATCGAACGTGAAATTGCAGCAGTATCGGCCGATGTATGCTGGAAAACCGTCGAAAATTGGGTTCAGCGTCTGGATTTCTGCAAGCGTGCCCGTGGTGGCCATGCAAAAGAAATCGAGTTCCATACATAATGGCATCGAACGTACTTTTACAGGAATAAAGAATTTCATTGATGTCCAAAACCGTTTTTGTTTTATTTAAAAAAAACTTTTCTAGCGCTCTTATTGAAAAACCCGATACCAATAAACAATTTTACCCTTTTGCTAACAAAATCCTCAGACTTCCCTTTAATCTACTGCAGTTTACATCCTCAGACTTTCCTTTAATCTACTACAATTTACATCGAACAAGCTTTCAAAAACCGCACACTATAGGCATTTTTCTTTTTTAGTTCAGAGTAGAGCCCAAACTGTCAAACAAGAAATTGTGTTTCTTTTTTAGCTCTGAGCGTTCAGAGCTAAAAATTCATGTTTCTTTTTTTGTTTTGAGTGTATTCTGAGTTTGTTTAGAACGCGCTCTATGAGCTCATAGAATAAAAAGACTGAGCAGCAGATTTAATGCTGAGCACAGGCATTTGACAGCTAGTGTTCTGTTCAGGTGTGTTTACAAAATAATTCAGAGCGCTCAGAGCACGCTTGATTCAGACCAGAGGATGTTCAGAACATTCTTGACATACTCGGACTCTGTTCAGAGCTCTACTCTGAATTAAAAAAGAAAAACGCCTCATTATGGGTGTGTTCCAGAACGAGTTTCAAACAGTTTGAAACCACCAGATTTAGTCATTTTTAATGCGAAGTTGTTCCACAAGTGAAAGTTTGTACTTTTTCAGACCAAAGAGAGCGCTCATGAGAGGGGAAAAAATTTCCCCTACTTGCAAGATTTGTTCCAAGAAATTTCTGGTGGCTGTTTTGTACTAGATGTCAAATGCCAAGTGTTCGTATGTCAGATTTGAAAAAAATGTCAGTTTGAAGTTAAATAACCAAACTGAATACAAATACGTAGCTAGGGTTACCCAAGTGTTACTTTTTTTGTTTTGTTTTTTATCGGTGTGCATAATTTATTCATTTATTTATCCTTTCATCAATCAAATGATTTTCTAAAAATGCATGTGCCGCTTAGGCAATTCTTTTTCCGAAGAAGAAAATTTTAGTAATAAAAATTTGTGTAACTCTTGTTTATTGTAGTTATTTCTTTGTTTAAGTTTACTCATTGTTATTCATAATAAAGATTTTGTGACCTTTATTCCAGATGTGTTTCGCCCATGTACAACAGTTGGGCTCATCAGTTAGATACTGTTGTACTCTTCTAAGACGCATTATTTTCAATTGATGAATACTGACAACTAATAAAACTTACAGCGCCAAAGCACTGTGCATTATATTATTTTTGTTTTTACTTCTAATCATTCTTTAATCATTTTTATACATGTACGTTTCTTTTTTCTTAACATTCAATTTCTTGTACAGTGATTTTATAAAAAAAAAAAATTGATTGACTTATGATTGCACTACGGCAGCTCTAGTCAAATATATAGGGTGATTTTTTAGCTGGTTTGGTTTTGGCAACACTGGTTTTGACAGCTGACGTGTGTTTAGTACCTTGTGTCACTGTCAAACAGCTTCAGTTTGGTTTGCAATTTAACCATGGATCGTCTTACAAATGAACAACGCTTGCAAATTATTGAATTTTACTATCAAAATTCGTGCTCGGTTCGAAATGTTCAAAATGTTGGAAATTGTGTTCAGCGATGAGGCTCATTTTTGGTTGAATGGGTACGTAAATAAGCATAATTGCCGCATTTGGAGTGAAGATCAGCCAGAAGTATTGCAACAGCTACCAATGCATCCCGAAAAAGCCACTGTTTGGTGCGGTTTATGGGCCGGCGGCATTATTGGGCCATATTTCTTCAAAGATGATGCGAATCGCAGCGTTACTGTCAATGGTGAACGCTACCGAGCGATGATAACAAACTTTTTTTTGCCCGAAATGGAAGTTCTTGACTTGCATGATATGTGGTTTCAACAAGACGGTGCCACATGCCACACAGCACGCGAAACAATGGCGCAATTGCGAGGCGAGTTTGCTGAACAGTTAATTTCACGTTTCGGGCCGGTCAATTGGCCGCCTAGATCGTGCGATTTGACACCATTAGATTATTTTTTGTGGGGGTATGTCAAGGCTAATGTCTATAGGGACAAGCCCGCTTCGATTGACGCACTGGAAGCCAACATCCATGCATTCATTCGTGAGATACCGGCCGATATGTGTGAAAGAGTATGCCAAAATTGGACTCAGCGGATGGGCTACCTGAGACGCAGCCGCGGTCAACATTTGCATGAAATTATCTTTAAACATTAAATTGCAAGGTTCAAACTATCGATTCAAATAAATATTTCATTCATTTTTTCGAATTTTTTGTGTTTTTTTTTTTAAAGTTCTAAGCCTCTTAAAAAATCACCCGTTATCTTTTGACGTGGTGCAAATTAGTGCCCAAACCGTTCCCAACATTTTGACAGTTTTTCTTCTCTCTGAGAGGATTTCATTCCCACCTGTCACAATTTGACATTTAGTCCAAAATAGTGCGAAAAATTTAAGGAACACACCTATAGTTACGACTTTCTGTGTATATTAAATTTTGACGTCTCTTATTAGTGTCTAGTCTGCCAGCTAAGTTGATTACTGGTATGTATGTGAATTCTCTGAAAAATGAAGACTTTTATTTAAGCTTAAACAAAATTTGATTATTAGTAAGTCCCATGACCCTCCACAAATCGAATTTTCTTTTACTTTACTATATTTAAAAAAAAAAAAAAAAAAACTTTTCAAGACTTAAAGAGTATCTTCTTAGTGTTTAAATTGATTGTTTTTACTTCTTTTTTTTTCATTTTAGATCAAAAATCAATACTCACCGATAGCGACTGGAAGAAACTATGGATGGCTGGCGGTGTCAATCCAGACTCCAAATTAGATAACAATAATCTTGACTCGAGTGACAGTCCGATGTTTGAAGATAGCGAGGTAAGTGTTTTCTAAATAAGAACTCGTGTGTCAAGAGCTACTTTCAATGGCAAAAGGACTTGACTATAAAGAATAAAGTCAGTCATAGTCTATATTCGCATCCTTTAGTTATCAATATCAGATCAGGATACAGGATGTCTATAAGTATATAGCTATAAAGTTTACTTCTTTGTTCGCTTTGTTAGATTAGATATACTCGTACCTTTGTATCTATGTATATTATGTAGTTTTTTCATGGGATAAAGGAAATTCATTTTTTTGTATTTATAAAAAGAACTTGTGACATTGAGTGTTTGCATCTCAACTGTTACAGTGGAGATTTAATGTTCTTGATTTTCTTTGTTCAATAAAGTAGACATATTAAGGTAGGGAGTGAATTGTGAGGTAGGTATCCTTTAAATGTCCATTTAAAGACTGATTAAGATAAATTGTTTTTTCTCAGCTAAAAATCACAGCTTAAAAACAGTCACTTCTGAGGTAAATGGCAAAGATTCGCATGGGGGTAATTTTTTGGTGATATACTTTTTGCCAAGGAGAGAATCTATTTGGTTTGTGAAATTTCATAACTTGCGTGAATAAACATAAGCCCCCTGCTTGGACACACATATAGGGTTTGGGGTTGGTGTGAGGTTGGGTCTATGAAAAGTTTCTTTTACATTTTAAGAATCTGGATCGGAAGAAACTTTGAATTTATCTTATATTTAATCAAACAATAGTTTTAACTATATCATTTTGAAATCCTTTAATAGATGGGTATCTAAGCAGAGTTTGGATTATGCTTTAAATGTGAGCTTAAATGCCAAACACCGTGGTTCTTATTTCTTTTTTTTTTGGGCTCTGGACCTTTGGTACCTCATATATATATATGGATCTTTGGTAGTATAGAAAATTTTAAAAAGAAAATGCCATCTTATTGGTTAGTGTCAGTCATAGATAACTTGTAATCAAGGCTTAATGTTTCACAAAGTCACGCAAGGTCACGTGCAATGTTTTGCGCCTAACTTAATGGGAAATTTGCAAAAATTAATACCAACTTTACCTAGATTTTTTACGAGTTTTTTAAGGTTTTTTTTTCAAGGTCATAAACATTTTTTGGCATAAGAATAAAAATTCATAACAAATAATCAATGTCTGGCCAATTACTGAAACTAACTGACCTTTTATAAATATCTTAAGGCGTTTCAGGTTGTATTAACTTTTTGCAAATTTCCTATTTATGAGGTGCTGAAAATCACAATGACCTTGAGCCTTGAGTAAAAATTTAAAATTTAATCAAAAAAAAAAATCTATGACTGAGTAATAAGAACTGGCTAACCTTTTATATTCCTCCATACTCCATTCCTGCCAACAATACGCACACAGGAATGGTTGAGAGTTGTTAGTCACTAGGCCCTGGTTCTCCATGAGCTGTTGCGCCACAAAATTTATTTATTTTTTTTATAACCTTTTATATACTAAGAAAAAGAGATCCTTCAGATGGTTTATAATTTTAGCAAATTTCCTATACACGAGGCGCCAAATATATTGCTATGACCTTGACCATTTTTAAAAAATCATTAAAAAAAAATCTATAGCTGACCAATTACTGAAAATAGTTATAACTTTTATGTATGTATACTTTTTTTTAAATTTCCCATAAATGAAGTGCCAAAAATTGCGCCTGACCTTGCGTGACCTTGAAGAACTTAAAGCTTTATTTATAGGACTAGTTGACTTTTTCTGATCAATTACTGACCAATTATATGGCATTTTCTTTTTTCAAATATCCCATATATGAGGTGCCAAAGGTTCGGAGCTTAAATATTTTCTTCAAAAAATATCGCAGCAGTTTATCTACACCATTATACCTGAAAAACTGCCCTGACATGAGCTGGCATAACACGTTATGGTTTTTACTACTGTCCCCAAACAATTAGAACTTCACGATTGTTCCAACGTTAGGCTTACAAACCTTTTTACTTACATTAGCCATTTTAGCATCTAGTTTGGCATGAAAAATTATTCGAGAGAATGTTTGGGAGTCAAAATTACTCCCAGATACTTATGGGGCATTTTATGCCAAATTGGACAGTTTGTAAAGTTTTTATTTTTGATTTCCCCAATTTTTTTAAATATTTTAGTATTTAGTGATAAACACTTTTTGATAAGTTTTGCAATTTTTTCCATGAACCGTTAAAAAAATATCGAATTTTGAAAAAATCGATTTTTTTTTGATTAATTGCTCATAACTTCTCTAATAATGGTTCAAATTGATGATTGATTAATTGTGTTGTTTGATGACCTTTTAAATAAGAAATATAAAAAAATGTCCATGTTCTTTTTAAATGTGATTTTTTAATTTTAAGTTCTAAATCCGATTTTTAAAGGGAGTGCATGTTCTGATTCTTTTTGAAAATTAATTTTTTTAAACTTTCATCAATTTTTCAATTCTTAGGCCCAGTTAGATCGTGGGCGCTTCATAATTACAATTTTTTTGATTTTTGAGCATTGTTATTATTTTTGTCAATACATATTTTGTTACATGGATATCCCATAGTCACTGCCGCAGAGAAAAATCGTCATGAGCTCATTAGGTCATTTAAAATCGAAAAACTTAGGAGGAAAGTTTCTCGTATTCTTTTTTTTAGAAGTTGCCCGTTTCTTTTAATTTGCTCTATCTTTACCAAACCACGACCGATTTATTTTTTTCTTTTATTGAAACAATAATTTTTAACCGTTTAAAAATTACATTTCTTCACAATAAAGCTTATTGAAAGTAGATAGTGGCAATTGAAAGAAACGGAAATAAGAATCCTTAAAACCGTAAAAACTTCTAAACGAAATTAAAACCGGACAGTTTCCTAATAAGTTTTTCGACTTAAAACTATCGCAGAAGCCCATGGTTTGTTTCTGCAATGGTGACTGTGTTTATCTAATAATAACAAAATAATGATTAGAAAGTTCAAAAAGGGTCCACATTCCTTGGACCTTGGCTTGAAAGTTGGTAAACTGATAGAAGTTTAAAATAATTAATTTTCAAAAAAAAAAATCAGTAGGTAATGCACTCACTTTTAAGAACGGATTTAAAACTTATAAATCACATTTAAAAACACCTTAGAAATAATTTTTTTTGTTTTGAAAAGTTCATCAAAAATGTTCAATTTAAAAAAAATGGTTCAATTTGAACCATTATTAAAAAAGTTATGAGCATTTAACCAAAAAAGAGGGATTTTTTTTAAAAATTCGTTATCTTTTGAACGGGCTATGCACTGCTGTACGATAAAGGCAATATTATTCTTACAAATTCAAAAAAAAAATTAATTTAAAAAATAAGAAATGTTTATTTTAAAAGATGTCCAAAAGGAGGGTACAAAAAGGTGTCAACTTGACACTAAAGTGTCCCAAAGGTCAGCCTTTACCATGATCTTATTTTTTCCGATTTCTCCTGACGACATCTGCTTGCAAAGGTTTCCCGGCAATATCAATGCAAGACGTCAAAGTATCTAGCCCTCGGCTCGTTTGATGTTCGGAGACGTCAATAGTGTCAAGCGCTCGACCAAGCTCCGTCTGGTAACGTTGTGCAAATCTTTCTTTCCATCAGATTTACTTAGGCATTAGTTATCATTCAGGCTCTATATTAATTTTTCTGAGTGTGAAATATGCATTTCTATCGCTTTTTGTTCAACCATTCAGAAGTAACAAGCAATTCTTCCATTACTATCGACTGTTTTTCCAAAAATTGCAATTAATGTTAACCAGTATAGTAAAAAGTTTTGTCTATTAAGCATAGTATACAGTTCCCATGCCAAAAAAAAACAATATTTTCAAAAACAATGTTCCACATATTCTGTGTACCAAATTGTATAATATTTATGGCAAAAAATGTTTGCCTTGGCCTAAACCACCCATTGAGTTATCAATTTACCCATAATTAATAAACTGTAGGCCTGAAAATTGAAAACAATTATTTTTGGATGCAAAAGTCATTTGCATGCAAAAAAATGCCTTGAGGTGAACTATTTTTTTAAGTGTAAACAGACCATCAAAAAAAATATATTTTACTCACAACATTTTTTTCCCATGTAAAAAAATTGCCAGTCCAAAGATCAGTCACTTTTGAAGCAGAGGTTAAGATTCGCACACGTGACTGGTTTTTTGAAGATTTTGGCTGTTCGTTATTTTGGCTATCGAATTTTTTGTAATTATATATTTTGGATTCGAGATATTAATTGTTTTCTCGATATTTTGCCTTTTAGGAATTTGTCTTTAGAAATCTTGGTTTCCAAGATATCTGACTAGACCCATAGTTAAAGATTAATTACTTTAATGCTTTTGTCATTATAAAAAGTTTTTTTGTGCATAAATGAAATTTTCCCTTATCATAATAATCATATATTTTCCAAAAAAATATTGAATTTGGGAGAAAATTCTCAACTTAAATTAAGTATTGGGACTTTGGGTTTTACTCTTAACTTTAATCAGATTTTTTTTGCATTCGCAAGCAATCTGATTTGATTTGATTAGAAATTCTCAAATGAAAAGTTTCAATTATTGTTTTTAAACCTACTCGTATGATGTGGATATACTCGTAGCTATCAAATATTTTTTTTTTTAATTTTCTTATAAACTATTTTTGAAATTTTTCCCTAAAATAATATAAAATGGAAATAGCTAGCAAATAGGTGTTTTCTAATTTATTCTTAACTTTTGCTCACACTTTCTCGGAGAAAAGTTTCCTTGCATTATGAACATTTCAAAACATATCCAACGGCCATTCCCATTATCTGAACCACAAGAAAAAGTTTTTGTTTCGATTTGCTATTTGCATTTTAAATTTATTTTAAATTAAATTAAATTCTTTATTAATTATGATCCTGTTTCAATGGAAAGTTCTTATGTTTCGAAATTAGTTTTTTTTTTAAATTGAATTCACATTTATAAATAATTCATTTGTTTTTTGTAAATATTTTTCAGATGATGGCACACAACACGACCGTCCAGTTAGGTGGAACAGCCTTTCTAATTTGCAAAGTTTCTGGAGTGGATAGAGTGGGTGTTAATTGGGTTTGTTTATAACTGTTTTTAGACCTTTTATTTCAAAAAATAACAAGAAATAATTGCATGCAATTACAAAAAAAGTATCCAATAGATCCTAGTTTTTTGCTTCATACTACTTTTTGTATTATTTGGAATTTTTGATTTAAACACGCAGTTATCATAAAACGCAATTCCTCCTGAAAAATTTACTTAAAATGGAAAAATAAAATATTTAAAACAAATGAAAGTACATGCAATGATAGGTATGTAGAAGTTGGCCAAGATCAGTAAAAATTATGGGTGGAAAGGGGAGGGTTAGAATATGTTTGGCATTGAAATATTGGTTGTTTTGACTTTTATACATAATATTTCCAAAAGTCAACCAATACTCTATCTAGAAGCCAGAAGAGACAGTGCCAAAATATGTTTTTGCTTTAAAAAGAAAATACCAAGTAAGAGATCAGGTATTAGTTTTTTTTTGTTTAAGCATTTATAATCGATACCTTTCCATCATAATGTATTAAGCGACATTTCAAAAATTTTAATGGCATCGAACAAAACTTGGTTTATTTATTAATTTGTGTATTTAAGGAAATGAAAAGCTTTAGAACGGATTTTTCAGTTTAAAATCCCTTTAAACAACATCAGTTTATTACAACAAAATGCACAAGTAATGTGATGCTTTTCTGTTTCCCGCTGAGGTAGGTTAGTGAGATCCAGAGTCAAACAGTAGAAAGCGAAAACTCGGTATGTAGAGAGTTCAAAACTACAGTGCCAAAGTATAAATTAGTATTAATTTACGGCTAATTTAATAAGGTATTTCATATAATTTTACAATATTTTCGGTCTTATAATAAACTAACAAAGTATTTCATGTACACTAATGGCGGGATCAATTCTCTGACCCTGCACGGAACACTGTTTTTTTTTTTTGAAATTCATTTTTATTTTCCATTTTCTTAAAACTATCTTAAGGCTAGACAAAAATTCATAAAAACTAGCCTACTTATCAATATCTTAAAACTTACTTACTGGCCCCAGTCGGGCGCTATAAGTTAAACTATAATAACTTAATGCTAATGCCTTTCGGCCTAAGAACTATCTTAATACTAAATCCAGGTCGGTTTTATTTTTTACCGAGAAGAATTTCACAAAAAAACTTGGTATCTATGTCTTTATTTTTTGGTTTTATATAAAACTTACAAACTACATAAAACTAAATTAAAGCTAATTAAAACTAATTAAAACTACTTAAAGCTACTTAAAACTACTTACAACTAATTTTAAACTAATTACAACCTACTTATAAGCTACTTACAAACTAGAACAGCCACAGCAGGCATTTTCCGGTTTTTATAATTTTTTCGTATTTTTGTTGATTTTATATTTTTTTTTGTGTTTTTGTATGTTTTATATTTTTTTTGCCACCCTGATTGTCCCTACTTAAAACTAACTATTATATAACTAACCTATGTAAGTCGGCCATGACAGAGAAAAACCTAGGACAACTTTTAAATATCTGAAGGAACTTCATTCTTCATATTTTAACCACCAGAACTGGTTCTCCTGCTTTACCCTATCTCTTCGGTCCCATTCGGACACAGTCCTACTGAACCGAAGGTGCTCAGCTCCGTCTTGTGCGAGGATGTCTTGACTGTAAAGGAGCCGCCGATCTACAGTTCTACGGCCGACGTGGTAGATTAGCGGAACCGCCGCTCTATCCAGGATCAACCCTTGACTGTCTAGGTGGAGGAATGCATCGGGCGGAGTAAAGCCGCTTAGACGCACACTCTCTTAGTATTCGTATTTAGGGTAATAAGCCACGAAAATTAAGCTGTTAGACGGGGACATCGCTCTTGCAATGTGACCTCGAATAAGCTTCAGCAAGAAATTATCTATCCTGTTTATGTTGGCCCCTTTGTATAGAGCCAGGTTGGAATAGTAGTGTTTGTACTCCGACTCTGGTGTTCTGTGCAATCCAAGGCAGCGTCGAAGACACTTCCTCTCAAACACCCGAATCTTTTCCATTTGAGATGGGGCAGCTAAACACTGTAAAGGTTGGAATAGAGTTCCTAGTCTTAAATAGGGCTGATAGCTGACGGTTGGGATAGAGTCCCTAGTTTGAAGCAAAAATTCGGTCGGAGGTTAAGACAGTGAAGGTTTGGATAGGGACTCTATTAGTCTTAACTGATTGTGGTGAAGAAGAATATGATAAGACAGCGAATTTTGGGATAGAGTCCCTAGTCTTATGCCGGAATTACACGAGTGACAAATTGTAGTAGTTTCTTCCATTTTTATGACATAATCGTGTAAATGTATTACAAAATTGCCATAATATTCGTCATAAATTAAATTACAGAGCATTAAATATTGTCATTAAAGTGAAGGCATTTCAATGCACAGTGATACCATTTTGCAAATAATGACTGTATACAATACAGAATGAACATGCTCATTCTTTGCCAGTATAATGACAGAGGATCAGAACGCCATTATTTTGCCTTCGTGTAAATGCATGTTAGTGATGATTTGATTTTACCATTATTTTGCTACTTTAATTACGTGAATTAATGGCAATTTGTCACTCGTGTAAGTCCAGCATTAGCTTTTCGGATAAGGTTACGACAGCGAAGGTTGGGATAGAGTCCCTAGTCTTCACGATGACGGTGGAGAAAAAAGTCTTAGACAGCGATGGTTGGGATAAATTGCCTAGTCTTAGCTTCTCGAAAGCGGTGGTAGGCAAAGACAGTAAAGATTGAGATAGAGTCCCAAGTCTTAGCTAATGATAAGGGAGGTAGGGAACGGAGAGGGGTTTTAACGCCAAAAAATTTGTATGCTACCACCTAGTATTGATATCCCGCAGTGTGCTTCTTTACTAGTTTTACACTTATAGGTTTGAAATGGTTCTTTACCTTGTGCACTTGATTGGTGCTATATAGGACGGTTGCAAAAAGAATGTGTTTTTCAATGAATTTGCCACTCTTACTTGTTGAATTTACAGCCCGAATCAAATGTGTATTGTAAAAACCACAAACGAAATTTATTTGCTGACGTTGCCAACTGTCGGTGTGTGTCCTCTTTTCAAATTGCGTGGGCGCCTTTGAGGTATGCAGCATTTGTTGGTAATTAATTGCTGACGTGCGTCGGTCGTAGCCAACTGTAGCTGCTTCGTAGTTGAATCTTGGCGTTAACTATGCGTTGTTGATCAATCAAGAAGATGGCTTGGCAGTGGGGAGATAAAAAGATGCAACTTCGTTACACTTAATAACTGAACAAAAAAGTTTCTAAAAATTTAAATTTAAAATTTTAAAAATGCCACTTAGTAAATTCTTACAGGAAGGTATAATATGTATTAGATCCTTTTTTCATTCCTTTTACCTACTTATTTCCCAAAACAAAATACACAAATCTTCAACTCTTTCTAACGTCAAAGTTTAATCCCAAAAATCGAAACTAAATCCTTAGATTCTTTTGTGTTATTTTTTTTTTATAATTCTCTTTATTTATTCGATCAATCGTTCACTCACATTTTTGAATTTAAGAGATTTTTCTTTCCAAGCTCTAAGAGGCTCAATATTCATACCTTTCTGTGTTCAACTTAATTTTGCTTCTAATCAAAACAATCAAATCCCAAAGTCTCTAGAGTCCTCATCCTCACTTTTGAATATAAAAAATACAACAAAAAAACTTAAAAACCCGTTTGGGCTGCCAAAATAACGAGAACAATAAAAAAAAAACAAAAACTAAATGAATAAAACAAAGAAAAACCATAGAAACTATGCCAGCATTCAAATAGAACAAGGACATGTGCATAACAAGAAGAAATGACTGCAAAATGACGGGATTCATGTATAACAACGTACCTAGTGTGTGTAATTCTTAGGATCCTCTATATTCCTTGAAGCTGACTCACGTGACTTTCACAATCCGCACTTTAGAGTTGTAGAGATATATTCCTCTCTACCTTTCTATACATAAACACGGATAAGCTTTTTATATCATTCGTGTGTTTTATGTTCCTCCGAGTTTTTGCTTTTTTCCCAGGTTTTATTTCTAGGTAGGTACCTACCTGGATATAATGTTTTTTGTCATATTTTTTTTTTACTTGTTCACTCTTTCTTTGTGAGCATTATTTACCCTTTCGGGAACGCGGAGGAGTTTTGCCCTTTAAAGAACTTAGCTTGGGTAGGTATCCCTCTGATGGCTTAATGCTTCAGGATACGAGAAAAAAAACATCTTGATTGACTAACGTCATATTTGGTTGTTAAAAAAAACACAAATTTCCGCTACCTCGTACCTTTAAAATAAACAAATAAAATCCCCTTTAAAAAAAATATCACAGCCACCCTTCTCACTATAAGAAAATTGTTTAAAATTGTTAAAAATTATTTGCCAGAAAAATTCCTTAAATTCAATTTAAGAAAATTAAGAAGAAACAAAATAACTTTTGTTTCCCTTTCCGGTTAGCTGGCTAGCTACTTTAGTTTTTTTTTGGGTTGCTCTTTTAGCTTCCAAGGCCCACCAGACTCGGGTATAAAAATCTTTGTGATGATATGAAATTTAGGTATTAAAGGTTGAGTTCTTGGCTGGGTTGTAGAAAAATGGCGGTTAGGGGACAAAACAAACGATAAAAATGATTGGCTTGTTGATTTAATTAACAGCATGGGTCACATCAATTGTTAAAAAAGAAAGTTAAGTGCTACGGATTTAAGGTAACAGAAAAGTGAAAGTAAAGTTGTTTGCAGTTAATTTTTTGAAAGTTATATATTGTTTCATATTTTTTTTACTTCCGGTAGATATAATAAAAAATAAAGCTTTTCCAACAGGGAAGCATCAATTAAGACAGTCTGGTGGCCATGTTGTTTTGATCACACCTGCCAAATTTGATATAAATATAATACTAAGACAAAGATGCCAAAGTAAAGAAAAGAGTTTACAATCCTACAAAAAAAACTTACTTACACTTTTATCGGGTTGTTCAATAAGAGCGCGCTACAAAAGTTTTTTTTTTAAATAAAACAAAAATGGTTTTGGTTATTAATGCAATTCTTTATTCCTGTGAAAGTACCTTCGATGCCATCATGTATGGAACTCAATTTCTTTTACATGGCCACCACGGGCACGCTTGCAGAAGTCCAGACGCTGAACCCAATTTTCGACGGTTTTCAAGCATAAATCGGCCGATACTGTACGAAGTTCATCAATCGTCGCTGGCTTGTTGGCATAGACCATAGACTTGACGTAGCCCCACAGGAAATAGTCTTCCGGCGTCAAAGCGCACGACCGAGGCGGCCAAGCGACTGGACCGATAACACTTTCTCCAAACTTGGTTTCCAATAAATTGATTGTGACATTCGCTGTGTGGCTTGTGGCACCGTCCTGTTGGAAACACATGTTCTCCAAGTCCATATCATCCAATTGGGGCCAAAAATATTCGGTTATCAGCGAACGGTAACGATCTCCATTCACAGTAACGTGCCGGTCTTGATCATCACGGAAGAAGTACGGGCCAATGACACCGCCTGCCCATAAACCACAAACCGTCATTTTTTCGGGATGCAATGATGACTCATGGAGTACGTGTGGATTGCTGCCTGAGCAATACCGCATATTTTGTTTATTGACGAAGCCATCCAGCCAGAAATGAGCCTCATCGCTAAAGATGATTTTTCGATGAAAATCCGAATCATTTTCAAGTTGTTGCTCAGCCCAATTCACGAAAATACGACGCTTTTGGTGGTCAAGCGGCTTCAGTTCTTGCGTCAATTTAATCTTGTTAGGATGTAGGCCAAGATCTTTTCACAAAATTCGCCACAACGACGTCACAGAGATGCCCAACGCTTGAACGACGTGTGAGAGACACATTTGGGCTTTCTGCAACTGAAGCTTCAGCGGCAACAATATTTCCGACACTACAGGTACTTCTTTGTCTCACTGGCACGGGAACATGTTGTACTGTGTCTGTGGATTCAAATTTTTCTACTAGACGCTTAATTGTAGCGCTCTTAACGTTGAGGCCACTGACTCCGAATTTCGGTAGTAACTTTTAATAATTTCGACTTGTTGTTGGCTCGTATATCTTTCCATCATGAAATGACAAACCTTACTGAAGAGAAATGTCAAAAGAGCGGCAAGAAATATGGAGTCGTTTGCTGTCCCTGTTGCTCTACTTTTGTAGCGTCCCTGTTGAAAAACTCTTTAGAAAATTGGTTAAAAATGTTTGCGAAAACTGGTCAAAAACGCAAAGCAATATTATGTCTTCTTTTTATTTTCTTTTTTTTTTCGCCAAATCAAATTTCTTTCACAAGCCAACACTTTAATAAAAACTACGAAAAACTGTTCCTACATCACCACGACAAAGATGAGGCTCTTGTCCTTACAAAATTTAGAATTTGCTATCATTATCAGAACATTGAACAGTTGTAGTTGAGAAGCTTTTGCCACGATTACGTCTTGCAAATTTAATTTATGAACATAAAGTTCAAGTATTGCAGCCAAAAAGGCAGACAGACCTGTCTTGTCGTGATAGGTTTTTGCTGCATTGTTTGACCATTCGAAGAACTTCAATGGAATCGATACAAATGCGCGATGCGTGCGTGTTATATGCCATAGTACATGCATAGCATAATGCTGAACAAGGATATAGCTAGGTATTGAGATAACTTCGCAAAAATGTCGATACGAATAAGTCCTCCTCCAGTTCCAACCTCTTACCGTATCATATCACATGCAAACTGGCAAAGCTCCTATAACACAAAACGTCCTTGTAAAGCAATAGCAATATAGGTTTGTACATTGAACATTTATACTATGGGATGAGGAGGCAGATTTAAAGACATATCCTGTCTGCAATGCAATATGGTGAAAGTACGTATATACGTATATGTATATCCTTAAACTCATTTGGGATATCTTGGACATATGTATGGTACTTTTCAAATACACACATACCTACCTTCAATTGATATTAAACTCTATACAAAGAGTTGTTTAGTGTAAGTCCTTTAAATGGGGGTGTCCTTATTGCATATACACTTCAATTCACGATGGTTTTGCTATGAAAGAAAGGAAGTCTGTTTCTTCTGCAATGGATAAAATGTCCTTTTTGGCAGAGTATCCAAAAACCTTTTCAATGTCGGAAGTATGTAGGTATAGCTATTGGTTTATTATATATTTTATATAGAAAGTCGTCGACGTGGGTTTGGTCTTCGTTATCTCCTTTTTGGCTGTCGTCATCGTCTTAGCGCTATACCATCAAGGTATGAAGTAAAATATTTACATTTACCTACCACTTCTATGCTACGACAAAATTCTTAAGCTTCTAGGATTTCAGCAATAATGTTCGTTGCAACATAAAGAAGTTGGTATAAGTATGCTTGAGTTCTGACTGCATTGTCTTCATTTAAATCTATCTTACCCAAGCTATACCTGCGTTATATAGCTAGTGTATGAAGGTACCTCTCTATACAATAAATATTTCATTTTTCATTATGAAGAGAAGTTTAAACAAAATATCGATGAATTATTTTCACAAAGTAGAAAGTACATATCGCTCTCTATGTATATAGGTACATCATGGACAATAAGGAGAGTTCTTTGGTTACATGGCAATTTTAATTAAAATTTGGTATAAACCTACGTACATAACTATACAGTGGCGAAAAGCATATCATGCAACACAAAGCTGCTCTGATGTTTAGATTTGAAATTTTTTGGTTTCATAAATTTCTATCAGAGGAAAACAAAAAAATGTTTGCAAATCTAGAAAGGTATTAAAATCCTGTTAAGGTTATATCCCCATAGTGATTATTATCTGTCCTTAATAACTATTACGTAAAAATCATTGGGAAAAAATCTACTAATTAATACTATTTTTATACTTGCGATACACAGCTTCTTACTTCATGATGGGAAGTCATGAATTCGTAAAAAATTTAATTGAAATTGATAGTCAACGATGTTCATCAGTGGGTCTCACAATTTTGTCTGACAATCGATTTTCTCCAAAATTGGTGGGTCCCTAAAGTGGTTTTTATCTTTTCCTCTTTGCCTTGTTAAAATTGAAAAACCACCCAGGTTAACAAACAGTTAAACCAACTGGGATGGATTTAAAAAAGATATCGAGGACAACGTTGAGTTAAGGGTATCATTACAAACGCCTCTTGAGCTTGAAGACGCAGTAGATACCTTTGTTCATATAATACAAAAAGCAGCTAGGGATAACACACCTTATCAAAGGCTAATGCCTCGCCTTAAAGATATTAAATATCCGCAAGAAATAAAAGATTTAGTGAAAAAGAAACGAAAAGCACGTAAAAAATGGCAGCAAACCCGTGCTCCTCCACACAAAGCTCATTTAAATCGCTTGAGTAATATGCTTAAAATGGCGATACAAGATTTCAAAAACCTTGAAGTTGGAAATTACCTTGAAGGCTTGACAGCTAGGAAAAAATCCAACTACTCACTTTGAAAAGCTATAAAAACGACGAAAAAACCAAAGCTTCCAGTGCTTACGATTAAGAAAAGCCAAAATGAATGGGCTAAAAGTGACAAAGGAAAAGCGACGGTATTCGCCGATTACTTAGAGGAAACATTTAAGCCGTTTGATGGGCAAGAACTCAACGAAAATATTGATATGAATTTTACCTCAAATGAAAGCTACATAACGAGAAATGCTACACTTGCTGAATTAAAAACAGAAATAAAGAAGCTTAAGTCCAACAAAGCTCCAGGATATGACTTAATAACGGCAGAGATTTTAAAAATGCTCCCTCGTAAAGGGTTTATTAACCTCCTTTACATAATAAATGCCGCTCTAAGGTTAGAATATGTTCCGAGCCAATGGAAAGTTGCGGAAGTCATAATGGTATTGAAACCTGGAAAACCATCTCACGAAAAGAAGTCTTACAGGCCGATTTCGCTTCTTCCTATTATATCAAAAGTTTTTGAAAGAAACTTCTCCTGCGTCTGCAGCCGATAATAGAAGAGAAACAATTAATACCTGAACATCAGTTCGGATTTAGAAGCAAGCATTCGACAATTGATCAAGTGCATAGAATTACTGACGTAATTGACAGAGCTCTTGAAGAAAAGAAAATCTGTTCGACTGTCTTTTTGGACGTGTCGCAGGCGTTTGACAAGGTGTGGCACGAAGGCCTCAAATTCAAATTAAGACAAGTTCTGCCTGAAGGAATTTACAACATTCTAAACGGATATCTAAATGAAAGACTTTTTCGTGTAACACACGGAAATGACTATTCTGATTTCAAAGAAATAGTGGCTGGGGTACCACAAGGAAGTGTATTAGGTCCAGTTCTGTACCTTTTATTTACACGCGATATACCTCAAACAGATGACACTATTGTAGCCACGTTTGCTGATGATACTGCAATACTAGCAGTAGGCAAAACGATTAGCGAAGCTATAATTAAATTACAAAATGTTCTTAATAATGTTAATGAGTGGACGTGGACCTTACGTATAAAAAAATAAATAGATTACCAGTCTTTCTTAATACCGCTCGTGTTCCATATGCAAATAAGGCAAAGTATCTGGGAATGATTCTTGACGCGAAATTAAAATGGAAGCAGCATAAAAAAGAAATGCGAAGAACTAAAAAGTAAATTAAGAGATATGAACTGGTTACTCGGCAAATATTCAAAGCTTAGTATTGAAAAGAAATTGATTTTATACCGACAGGTTCTTAAACCTGTTTGGACCTATGGTATACAACTTTGGGGTTGTACCTGCGAAACAAACTTAAATAACTTACAAACGTTAGAAAACAAATTGCTTAGGTCATTTGTAAATGCTCCGTGGTATATAAGAAATAAAGATCTTCATAGGGATCTCGGGATTCCTACGGTCCGGAAATCGACTATTAGAACACGCTAATTCAACGATTATTGATATTCTTGACGAGTCGAATTTAGTACGCCGTCTGCGAAGAACAAAAGCTTCCGACTTGGTGCGGTGAACAGAAAACCGCTTTAAAATCGTGGACTAAGCAGGAACTTTCACCGGAAAGTAACCTGCAACACGTTACTTAACTTCGTTAAAAATAAATTGCTAGATAAGTTTCAACTTAGTTGCAATCGGGAAGTGGAGGTGGTTTTAGTGTAGTAAGAATCTCACACTTCTATGAGCACGCGTTTTTCGGTCCTCATAGAGCCTGAATAGCCGGTTTTGCACCTACCCACGGAAAAAAAAAAATCTTTTCCTCTACATATTTTTTTTTCAATTTCTTAGAACAAAAAATATTAATAATTAAACTTAAAAGACTGCAAGCGACTCTCAAGTAGCTCTCTCGAGAATAAAATTCGCAAGTGAACCCAGTCATGAAAGTAGCTCACAGAGGGCTAGGCAGCTATTTGAGAATAGCTAGCTGTCGATAGTTTTGTAGTGAAAATACCCTCAAGTAGAAACGCACTTTAACGGTAGTTTCTATATAAGTTCTCTCGACAGTTTTACAAAATCTAAATTTTCTCGAAAATGGCAACATAACTTTGAAAACTTGAAAACAAAATCAATGGATAAATTTACCTTTGGGTTGAAACCCATTTTTAAAAAAATTATGATTGGTTCCTTACAAATAACAATTTTTTGATTTTCGATTTTCTTCAGAACAGAGTGACTGATTTTTGAAAAAATCCAACAAAAAGAATAACAGTATCAAAACTAGGGCTGGTGACGATATCATACCAAACGATACTTTTGTAAGTATCGTCTCGGTATCGTCAAAATCCAAAATTTTAGTATCGTATCGGTAATCGGTATTAGTCTCCTATAACTCAGCCTCGTATAACAAAATCTGACATCGGTATCGGTCTCGTCTAATTTTAGTCTTGCCTCAGTCACAAATAAAAATAAAATAAACTCTGTGTCAAAATATCATAGCAGGAAAACAATGCTGTTACAAAATCAATGGAGTCGTTTTCGAAAAACCAAGATTTACGAAAAAATATGAGAGGCAGTTAGTGGATTTCATTAAAGTCACTTCCTCCAGCTTAAAAGAACCAAGTCTGAAATTGTCGTCCAAATTTTTCGTTTCAGAAAAATAAAGGGAAAGAAAAGTGGGCGTGGAAGTGGGTGGTTTTTATTTAATTAATTGCTAAAACCTTCTCTTAAGTAAAGAGTAAAAGCTATGAAAGTGCCATTCTCACCGTTAGATACATTTCCGAGAAACTACATAGTTACAAAAATTACAAGAAAAAATTATAATATTCAAAAATATATTTTTTTTCGCCGATACCGAATGATACTACCGACAGTATCGGTAAATTTCTTAAAAGTAGAGTAATGGTTTAGTTTCAATATCATCTGGGTATCGTTTCGGATGATTTGAAGCTGGTATCGTCTCGGTATCGCTACGGTTTCCGATACCGATACCAAACGATACCAAGACTTTTCTGGTATCGTGGCCAGACCTAATTGAAACAAGCTTTTTTGTTGATGAAAGTCTGATGAGCTCGAAAATTCTCTGAACATATGTCAATCTAAGAATTCTTGTTTCAACATAGCTTTAGAATATGCGAACTTAAATTAAGCCGAAAGCTAACTCATTTTAAATATGTAATACAAAAATTAAATGACTTGCATTTGTAGGGTTTTATTTCAACATTATTTTATTGGTTTTGCATTTAATTAATTTAGAACAAGATTTCATGTGTAGCTTGAGCCTACTTAACTGAAATTAAGTTTTTGTTCTTAGTTCAAGAATTAAATTTTTCGTTTATTCAGATTTGACAAAAAATTAAGTTTGATCTTGCTGGGTTTTAAACTAAATAAATAAATTTGGTGGCGCAACAGTTCGTGGAGAACCAGGGCCTAGTGAATTACAACTCTCAACCATTCCTGTGAGCGTGTTGTTAGCAGAAATGGAGGTTTTCACTAGATTTTAGCTTCCGTTTTTTCTCTAAGTGTAAAAGCCTTCGAAAGATTAAAATAGTATGGTGTAGGAAAATTAAAAAATAATATCTTTAAAATTGAAAAAAATTAAATTTTTGTTTGAAAACTCAAAATATTTCGAAAACGACCCAGTCGAGCTTTTGGAACTTGAGTACTTATACTTCAAAGAATATTAAAAAAATTATTACGTTTATGCAAAAAAAACGAGACCTTTTAAGTGTTGAAAAACCGAACAAAAAAAATTTTACTCAAAAATTCTTCTCCCTGGTAACTAAAACATTAAGACGGTCAACTACAATATGAGCAGTACCTAGCTACCTTCCCTGAAACGCAATTTTTCATTATTGGTTGATCGGATTTGAATACAGTTTTTATACAAAAACAACCAACAAATATTCATAATATTATGGATATCGAAATTTTATAAAAAAAATTATGAATTCAGAAAAAAAAACATTTTTTTTGATAATTCCAATTTTCAAAATTGGGCTTATAATTTTGTTTGAAAATAAAAATTTTAGTATCGCATTAACAAAATCTTTAAAACTGCATATTAAAATTTGCCCTTGAAAATGTTTTCAAAATTTTATACATATTTTATACGTTATATCGTTGTCGTTCAATGAAAACTCTATTTCAGTCTATTACATTTTATTTTGAGACACGATTTTTTTCATGATTTTTGACTCACCAGAAGTTGAAAATGTTTTATTTGAGAAAATTTTTACTTCAAAAATAAATTAACATAGGATGGAAAGTGATTTTTTGAGCTTTAAGATTTAAGGTAAGAAGTAATTTTTGGCATTTTAAGGAGCAATTTTTATTCTACTTTCTTAGCAGCAGGTTAGAAAAGCAAAAAAATCAGTTTGAGTAACTGAGCACACACATATCGACGCAAATTTTAATGGTTTTTCTGACCACTTTTTGGAATTGTAATTTTTTCCCTAAAACCAGCCGAGGGGTCGCAAAATTCAATTTTGGAAAAAGTCCCAGAACAAAAATTACTTCTTTCTAAATCCTTTACAAGATCCACGATACCGATTTTGAATGTAAGAATAAAAAAAATTCCGACCCCCCTAATGTATACCTATGTACCTACAATTTTTAAAACTCTTAACTTCTAGAATTTAATAGTTTCGTGCGACCCATTCGTTCATTTAATTTTTTGAAATTTTACAACTGAATCAAATGGTACTGCTAATTTTATCACTTATTTTGGTTTGTCAGTAAAAAGCCAAGGGTATTCTATAAAAGTTAAGTATTTAGGAAAAAATACTGTCGAAGTCAAAAACTAACAACTAACTTTAGATTTCTCTACAAATGCTTTTATGAGTTTTATAGAGTTAAACTAATTACTTCTTCATTAAACTGGTTACAGTGTTTTTAAAAATCATATGCAAATGTATTATTTTTTGTTTTAACCCAAACTCGAAAATTTTCTGCATTAAAAATAATGTTAATGAAAAATTAAAATTGTTGCATTAAAAAAAAAAACAATTAATACTGTTATATAATATATTAAATGTTTTGCATACAAAAATGTGAATATAGCTTAAAAATTTCTTCCATTAAATTTTAGAAAAAAATCATCGACTGGTTTTCGAAGTATTGAATTTTTAATTAAAAAAAAATTCAATGTTTTTCTAAAAATCCAAATTTATTACTTTTTCAAAATTTTGTATGAAGTTTTATTTGCATTTAGAAGAAGCTTTAGCCATTGTTGTGAAAATCAAAAATAAAAAAAAAAGTTACATGGCGGGTACCGTTAATAACGTTTTCGGTAAAAAAAATTTACTAAAAAGTACACCATACGTACGATAATACATTATTTTTTTTGTCAAAATCGTCGGAGCCGTTTTTGAGATAAATTGAGGGATATGCATCGTTATCGTTGTTTTTTGACCTAAACAAAAATAAATTTCCCCTTAGGTTCAAAATTTGTATAGAAGTTCGTGTCATTGATTTAGCCTGTAGATCCAGATCCAAAAACAGAAAGATTTGTGTCATACCCTTTTTTGGTGCTCTCCATCATCGTAATGTCATATTTGATTATTATCTCAGATTTTTTCTCACGAAGTTAAAAAGTTGAAGGTTTTACCCAAAAATCCGAAAAAATGTTTAATTCTCAATTTTATGTTATGTTTTCTTTTTTGCATCATGAACAAGCAACATTTTATAAAGTTTCATTAGTTTTTCAAAAACTACGAAAGAGTTTTATGGTTTTTGGTATTAGGCCAAAAATTGGTGAGGCATTGAATATTGAACTCAAAAATAGCACTTAATTAAGAATTTTTTTGAAAAAATAAACTTTGTAGATATTTAGAATCTCTTTCAAAAGTTTTGACTTTGAAATTTAATTTCTCAAACACTTTTCATTGAAACAAATTGATTTAAAAAAAAAACAACTAAAAGAATGGTGTGTTAGTGATTTCGTTAATTTAAATTTTTTTATACAAAAAATGTTCATAATTTTTTTTTTAAATGCACAAACATTTTCAAATTTTCTTGAATTTTTTTTTTCAATTCCGGAAATATTGTTGTTTGCATGCGGTAACATTTTCCTAGTGAAAAAAGTTTTCATATTCCAATAACATTGCAGAAAATTTGTGACCCGTTTCATTTTTTTTTTTTTTTTTGATGCAACAAATTTTCGAGTTTGTATTAACATTTTTTTGAATACAAAATATTTTCACATTCACAAACATGCGTTTTTGGAGCTCTGACTTGGTATTTTATATTGAAGCGTTACTCATTGACGAAGATGAGTTTTGTACTGAAAGAACCTAGCGATGAAATTGTTACCCTTGCATTTCCGAAAAGCCTGAACTTTTTGCTTGAAAACTTTTCTTAACAAATTTAAATTTATTTACATTTGGAATGGATAGTTTCAATAATATTTTTTCTAAAAATTTAAGCAGGAAAACAAAAAACGAAAAATCAAGGATTTTTTTTTTCCAAAAAAAATAACTCGTAACTTTTTTTTTGAAGCAAAGATATAGACTCAGGAAATGGTCAAGCACACAAAAGTAAAGAGTTTTTATTCAATACCACCTTACAGAAATATTTCCACACAAACCTAACCATTATTTCTTATAATTTTTCGCAGTTTTTGCACGAAAGACTTCTCAGTTTCAGTATACTACATGGCAAATTTCACATTTTTAAAAATATTCGAACGCAAGATTTTGATTAAATATGAAATATTAAATCTTGTCTGTCCTTTTATTGCATCCAGACCTAGACTCTATGTCTGAGTCGGTCTGTTTATATTGAAATGGTAACATTTCGTTCATTATGGAATTTATAAAATATTTCTTAGTGTTAAAATGTCAAATTTGGTGAGATATACCAATAAAAAAAATGAAAAATACCCAGTGTTACTTACTATTCTCTTAGAGCATTTTCAATTTCAAGCATGCTTATGTTCCAAACAGGCCCATTCTATAATAGAAACCCCAGAATGTATCTACCTAATTGTTCTTTACTAAAAAGTATAGTCACGTGTCTATATGGAAAAAAATTTGAAGAGCTCATTTGTTTGTGTCAAAAATGTTTAAGCAAAAATTAAGTTTTCTCCATTTCTGCCAACTTACAAGAATAATATTCTCACGAGCTGTCGCAACATCAATTTTGCTGTAAATCCTTATTTTAATAACTTAGTAATAAAATGTTACATTTAGTAATTAAAATTGAGAGGTAAAACTCTTTTTTTTTATTTCTAAATTATTCCAATACTTTGAGATACAAAATTTGATTTAAATACCAACAATTTCCAGCTGAATTCCATCTAAGTCACTCGACATACAAGAAGTCTATAACTTAAGTGAACTTTTTTCTATTTTTTTTTTCGCAATATTATGTTGCCTAGAACTGGAATGCATTTTTTTTTTTCAATTTAATTTTTCTTACAATATCCTGCACTCTTAATACATACCCGAAGGTCATCCTATCAATCACTTTATATGTATGACAAAGTACACCCACCCCTTTCCTCAGTCTCCCATCGATATTTATATATAAATTCAAATTGCTGACTTTTAATCTCATATCTTTATCTGCCTTTGTATCTATTTTTGCAGAATCAAATATCCTGGATTCGGAGGAGAGATTGGCATATATTATCATCAGGAGCTCAACTCTACACAAACGACGAGAGATTTGCAATACTCCATGCGCCGGGCTCCAATACGTGGACTCTACAAATAAAGTTTGTTCAGAGAAGGGATCACGGCATGTATGAATGTCAGGTAAGTGCAGCAGTCCTCAGTCATCATCGTCAGTGTTCGTCATCAAATATTCATGTTTCACCTTTTGATTTTGATCCAGAGAAATGGAAGAGCTGTTGCTTGAGGGTGAGGCAGGCAGTTGATGTTACAGTAAGACCTCTCTGTTCTCAAGTTAGGCTGCAGTATTATGATGGAAATCTGCTTTCAAAAATCCAGCACAGGGCTCTTTGATTTTGTTTTATATAGCTGTAGGTAGTATCTCTCTGACTCCATTTCCACTTTCATACAATTGTTCATCCATTCCACCTTGAATGCGATTCAACTCACGCCCACAACCCCCCCCCCTCCAAACAGCAGCCCCCCAATACTATTCAACTCGCAACCATTCACCTCTCTTGGCATTGAGTTCAGTTTTTGAATAATTTATTTGCATATTTTGGGAGAAATTGAATTGAATTTCCATACATTTATTAACATTAGGATTTACGAGGGTGACATTTTGAGGGGGTGGGGATTTATCTATGTATCTGTGTGAGTATCCGTTCCAAAAAACAAGAATTATTAGAAGAAAAACTTGGATGCGTTCTGATGTGCTCCTACTATGCTTATTTTATTTTAGTTTTTTGCCACTTTTAAAGCATGGGTAAAATGGTAAGAGTGATCAGTTTAATGATAACTCATATATTCAAGAATATCGAAGCGTTGCAATTAATTTTATTTTGAAAATTTATGAATATATTTGAATAAGAAACTTTCTTTCTTAATTATTATGAAAACAATTTTACACGAAGTACTTATCTGAATAATTCAGAATCACTTTAGTCGTAAGAGCGTCTGATACTGAGGGACAAATTTATTAGGCGAAGCCACGTAAAGCTCAAGAAGAGCGTTGACAGGAACTGAGGAGATCAATGATTTTTAAACAGTTTTTGTTTACGACCATTTTTTTGGATTGATTATTATTATTAGTATTTGATCAATTAATTTAATATCAATTGTTTTAAAATTTAATATAAGAAATCATGTTAATTTTTTAATTAAAAAATAAACATAATTATGTATATCAAGCTAATAGTCTAAGGGCCAACGACATAAAAAGTCAATTCATTTTCGTTATATTGTAGGTCATGGTATAATAGCTTTTGAAGGGTTAAACCAATAACCATCTGTCCGCCTACCTTAACACGTGTCAAAAAGTTGTAAGATCTGACGTACATTTTTTGCGTCGATTTATTTCAGCACATATAATTTGTAATTGAACGAACTACTGATACATGTAATTGTAATTGAAAGTTACATGTAACTGAAAAAAAAAACAATTATTTGATATAATTACATGTAAATGGCAAAAAGTAATTGAAAAAAGCTGTAATAATTCCTTTTTTTGTAATCATTACAGAAATGTAATTGATAACACAAAATATCAATCACATTTTACATTTGAAGGATGTGAAGAATATAGTTTGTTCACAACTGGGAGATAACATTTTTCTAACGATCTATAATGTATGATTTTTTCTTCACATCTTGTTAATAGTAATTGATATTTTGTGTAATCAATAACATTTAAGTGTTATGATTACGAAAAAAGTTAACATTACAGGTTCTTGCAATTACTTTTTTTGTTCAGTTACTTTTCTCCAAATACATGTACATAATATTATTTAAAAATTTTACAATAACAATTACATGTGATTGTAAATGGAAAAAGTCAATTACTGATTACATGTAATTGCTATCGATCCTGTAATCAATTACAAAATGAAATAATTCCTACCCAAAATACTTGGGATTATGTGTTTACCTGAGTAGTTTTTGGAAAATTTATTGCTCTCTATTTTCTTAGGAGATAACTATAGAGAGTTTGAATAATGACAAAAATTGTTCAAAACTGCAATTAAAATATTTGTTGTATACACACTTTTTCCCATCGACTAATAGGCATTCAAATAAATCGATGTAAACATTTTGTGTCAAACAGGAGAGCCAATTTTCTAAAAAAAATTACTTAAAACAGAAAAATAAATATTCAAGACAACACTAAAAACGACATGTTATATTACTTTATTGTAAGGCCAGAGATCTCTTCTTATATTTTCATCTTGAAAGAATTAATTTTCAAACATAAAATATGAAAAAAAGAAAACGAAATAAAAATGTTCAAACTTATTTTTTTTCAAAGTTTAACTTGCTTAAGTAGGACAATTTTTATTTTTAAAATTCATACCTAGCTACCACCAATTTTTAGTCAAGTCAACTGCCGAAAACAGTATATAGTTCTAGGAGACTACCTTTTCAAATATAAAAAAAAAAATGAACCAGCTTTCTTATAAAACTTCAAGAATTTGGCCAAATGACTATTTAAGCAACTGGTTGATAAAATCGGCTTGTTTTTGTTATTTGTTTTTACTAAGAAATTGGTTTCAATATTTTGCAAACTAATAGTCTAAAAACCTTAAAATTTTTAGAGTTTAATTAAGAATTGGCAAGAATTTTGAATTTTAAAAATAAAATATAATATTTTATGAGTTAAGTTGTGAAAAAAAATTTGTTTGAAATTTTCGAATTGTTTTGTCTTAAATAATTGAGTTTAAAAATTAATTTTTCAAAAAACTATTCATTTTTAATGTTTTTGTTCCTGTTTTCTGAAATCTTTTTTAATCTTCCCCTTTCGCTTTAACGAAATGGACCCTCAATATGATTTTTTCAACAGTATTTAATCAACCTATACGTTCTACCTTTTATCACAACTAAGGTGAATCACCATGTATTGTATAGGTACGTACTACAAATAATGGATTCGTAAAAAAACAAACTCGAGATTTTGATCAAACTTGTTATTACTATTATAGAGAATATAAACAATTTGATGGCACTATTCTGCCTCTGACACCAATTTCTGCAAATTTTGAACTTTAGTCTTTTCTCCTAATTCTCTAAAAGAGAAATTGAATTTTTTTTAAGCCCCAAATCAAATGTAACTTGCCATAGAACCGTTATGGAAAACCTTATTTATTTCAAAAATAGCTTACAAAATTTTGATAAGAAATTATGGTATTATGACAGAACTACTTTTTGGTAAAAAAAAATATGGTACCAAAACTGTTGCTCACGCTACCTGCCATAGAATGTTTATTTTTTATTTTCAATTTTCTTACTAACGTGCCAACCGATTTCAATCAAAACCCCAGCTCCTATAAAATTGAAATAATATTGTATATCAAAATTTTGAAAAAAATATATATCTAGTTTAAAAAAAAATCTTGATTTTTTTTTTGAAAATTCAACATTTCAAAGACTGATTAGTGAATTTTTTGAACAAGGTATCTAGATGTACATTTATTTATAATCATTTATTAATAAAAACTTAAATTGTTTTTTTAGTGCTATACAAATTTTATATATTAGTTAAAAATTAGTTTTAAAAGTGGTTTTAAATTAGTTTTTTTTGATATAATATCGTATTTATTTAAGTCATCAAATGGCATACTTTTTTAGCTTGAGGCTATTTTATAAATAGTTTTTACAAATCTTTGATTTAATGTTTTTTTTTTTTAATTATTTCCTTTTTTTCTATAGTACCTAACTTGCAAGTTTTAAACGTTCTTACTTTCAAGCAATAATTTCGTGCATTTTATTTAATTTTCATTTAGAGCCAAAAATAAAAAAAAAACTACGGTCGAAACCTTGTACCTACGGATTTGTTAAGACTCTTTTTGAAAAACAATTTACTATAGACACAAATATTAAAAAATTGTTAGGGAAATTTATATTTTTCTCAAAAATTGCTTATACAATTTTGACAAAATGTCTTCCGTCTTGTTGGTGTGTCTATTAAATAATACCCACTATAAAATGTTTTTTTTTTTTATTTTTGAATTTCTCAATATCGGCTGAATAGATTTTAACAATTTTTTGACACAAAAATTTCAAATTAATTTAAATTTTTTTTCCGAAAATTTGATTTATTTTATTTTTGTTTGCACATTAAAACTTTATAGTCCCGGAAAATTTGCGGGAGAATGGCAAAACTACTCCAACAAAGCTGAATTTTGGCAGAGAGATTTGTTTTGGCGTCTTGTGCATTTCTTAAGCAGATCCGTTAATTTGGGTAGGTGCTAATTTTTTGCGAGGAGGGGAAGGAGGGTTTAAAAGTGGGTAAAGTTTTGTTATCAAAATCTGTTGCTCCTACGAAAGAAAGGATTATAATTTTTTTTTTGTGTGAAGAATTTTATGAGCAATAAAATATATATATTTATTTTTGAAAAAAAAAATTATATATGCTGAGTTATTAACAAAAACCGTTATTTTTCCCTTTTACGGTACAAAACCAAAAGTTTAACTTTGACACTCTATAACTTCAAAATCAATAAACCTACAGAGTACCTCAATAGCTCATATTTTAAATAATCCTATAGTCTACATATTATTTTCTTTCGATTTTTCTGTAAAAAAAATTTTATAAAGTGGTTAAATGAAAACCAAATCACTCTTTTTCTTATATACTTTATTCTATTGTACTTTATTTTATTTTATTTTATTTTATTTTTTTTTAATTTTATTTTATTTTATTTTAATTTATTTTATTTTATTTTTTTATTTTATTTAATTTTATCTTATTTTATTTTATTTCATTTTATTTTTTTATCTTATTTAATTTTATCTTATTTTATTTTAACTTATTTTATTTTATTTAATTTTATTTTATTTTTCTTATTTAACTTAATTTTATTTTTATAAAGGTTTATGGGCTCGTTTTTGGGCCCAAAAAAAAAAGATTTCTCTCATTTTGAACGAGAGGGCGGTCTTATAAAATAAATAAAATGGACGACTGGTTCGCCCGTACTTACTCTTATGATCAAGACGCTGAGTGTTATATGGAATGACATGAGCATTTTGATAGAAAAATCTTTAAAAGCATTTTAAAAATAGCTAAAACAGCTTCCTTGAGAGTTTGAGATAAAAAAAGAATGCCATCTTAATTCTTGAGTGAATATGATTTAATGAAAAAAATATTTGAAATGGTGTGGGCAGTTTTCTTAAAAAATAATTCTTGTAACTCTTAGGACATTCTTCAGAAAAAATTTAAGTTTGCAAATCGTAATTATTTATTCATGTGCATATAAAAATAAAATTTAAAAAAAAATGTCAACCCATTTTCGAGATATCGAATTTTCAAAAAAAAAATTAATTCTTAAAAGTTCAAATAATTTTTTTTTTTTGAAAAAGTTGATATTCACCATTTTTAAACCCTATTTGAAATCTGTATCAGTCGATAATGAGAAAGTTCAAAATTAATAAAAAAACGTTCTATGAGAAGTACTATAAATAGCTGCTATTTGTAAATTTTTATAATTTTTGGAAGTATATCGCTCTAATTTAAGCATACGGAAAAAGTTTAACAAAAATCGTAGGAGCCGTTCTTGAGAAAATCAAATATTTTCCTAAAGGGTTTTTTATATTTGTATTTTTATTTTTTCATAAAAGTAACAATTTTACTTAAGGTACTTTACAGAGTGTTAAAACTATTTCATATCACTTGATTTTCTATTTTTTTTTAATCTAATAAATGATTTTTGGAAAATTTTTGGAGGAAAAACTACTTGCAATATTTATTTAGGAGCTTCTGTATAAGAAATAATTCAAATCAAAATAGCCGTTTTGAAGAAAATGAAAAAACAAACAAATGGTTCTCCGGGGGGGGGGGGTACCATTAATAACCATTTTTTGAAAAATAGTTTCCCATAAAATGTTAGCTTCTACCATACAAAATTTATTGAACTTTTTTTAAGTAAAATTGTGGAACCGATTTTGAGAAAAATAAGATTTTGTAAGATTGCTAAAAAAAATTATGGCCGTTACCTTTATTTTAGTTCTAAAAAAAAAAACCCTGTGGGCAGAATCACCAAAAACCACTTTTTACTAAGTTTTAAGAAAATCGATCCAGCCATTTAGGCTGTAACCAAACAGTCAGACAGACAGACAGAATTTCGCCATCCACTTTTTTGGTGTTTTCTTTCATCGTAATGTTATGTTTGATTGTTGTATCGAATTTTTTTTCTGCACGAATCCAAAACTTGGCTTCTTACGAGTATATCGCAAATTGAAATTGACTTTAAAAAAGGAGAGAATTATTTTTAAAAAGAATAGCAACACTTAAAATGTCATGATATAGTTTTTACTATCTAAAAATATATTTTTTTAAATCCTTATCTTATAAAGTTGATTTTGAAGATATTCTTTTCGGAAAAATAATTTCTGAACTTTGAAAATTTTGAAAAAAGGTTGAAATTTTCTATCAAACTGATTTTAATCAAAATTTTACAATTTTTGTTTTTAGTACTAAAAATCCTTTTATCAATTTTTACTCAAACATTTTATGCTAAAATGTCTTTGTTTTGTATTTAAAAACAAAAACAGCTTTATTACTATAAAATATGATAAACCTAGAATGTGGAGGAATTTAAACAACATATTTTTGGTTTTCAATTTTCTCCAACTCTACAAGACATATCAAGCATAAGGATATCTTCAAGAAACTGTTTATTTTCATTGAATGTTTCTGGCATTCAAGCTATTAAAAATCCTCAAAATTATATGGCAAACATTAAAACTATTTAAATATGTATAAACTCTTGTAAAAAAATATCATTCGACTATTTCACATTAACAATAAAATTAAAGGCCTAGAAAATGTCATCTTGATTTAAATTATTTCTTAAAAGTTAAAATCCTTTTCAGTAGCAGAAAAATTAAAAGTCATTGAGAAGTTAAAATTTTTAACAATTTTCTTTCAATTAAACTATATTGGTAGTGGTAATAAACCGACACAGAAAATATAGTTAAAATGACACTCAATCTTTCAATGCTGATGGGACCTTTTATTTAAGATTAAATTAACGCTACTTCTATTCAACAGCTTACAATGAAATCAAGTAAGGTAAACCTACCTATTTGGAAGTATCTTATATACCTACACGTTTAAGTAAGCTTAATCAAAATTTCTTAAACCCAACCAGAAAGATCAATGATAAGAATAGCTGTACACCTTCTACCATCAAAAGCCTTGAAGTCCTGATTTGCTTCAAGTATTCTAACTTAATATATTTTACTTCATATTAAATCAATGACTATATCACTTTATATGGAAAAGATCCTTATATAAGAAGGGACGACCATAGAAAGAGAAAGAACCCGTCGTCGCCTTCATGTCCATCGGTCGTCTTCTTCTATAAGTTAATGCTATCCAAACCACATTTGACCCAAACAACACCTAACAAATAAACCACAGCAGCATTGCCAAAGACGACCAAAGACAATTGAAGACGAAGAATCCGTATTGCAAATAAGGTTTCTGATTCCGATCCATTTCCCAACCCACATTTATAGGTCTCCCTATAAGTATTACCAAAATTGATGGCTATCTATACTCTCAAGATGCCACTTCAAGATTTCCCAAAGAATCCCAGGAATACTCAATATGTACTCGCATACTCGTATACGAGCTTAGGTATACCGTAGGTATGTACTTGATGATACCCTTCGTATGTATGCTTGCTCTCTGGGTTCCATGATGGAATCGATTACTGGTGGCAGATAACTTGGGTAGGGTTGAATTTGAATTGATCTTCTCTTCCTGAGGTCCGGTCCTCCGTCAGTCGGTCCGTTTGGTTTGCTTTAGTTCTGCAAAACCTAAGTAAATGTTTCAAGAGTGAATTCTTTATAAGTGTGTACATATCTAAAACATAAATATGTATGCAATGAAATTGAGTTTGTTATAAATTCTTATTTAATCTGTTTGCCATAAGTTGAGTGTGTCTGGATAAGTGTGTGTCCTTTTCTCTGGCGTACATATAGGACAATACTGCTGACTAAGTAAGAATTGCTTGAAAGTTGCTCCTAGGATCAAGTTGAAATCATATTTTAACGATGCCCAGCAAATAAGAGAGTCCTGTCTATACGATATTCTTTGGAATATATTTTTGACTAGGTCATCGAAGGATATCATCTTCTGAACGAAGTCTGTAGCTAGGTATATCTGAAGGAAGAAGAAAATCTTCTCTTTTTCATTAATTATGTATTCAATTTCTTCCTTATTCTTATGTGTTTTTTTGTTCAATTATTATTGCAGTCAAAATATGTGAAGTGCAGATATTTTGAAATTGTTCTCAGACTATAATAATATAGTTTGGTTGTCATTTCAAGAAGAATCAAAAATAGAAACTAAATGGAATAGTTTTCTGTCTTAATATTAATATTAGAGCAGTGGAAATGAAAAGCAATTTTATTGGATATGTATACCTTTGTATCTAGAGGCTTGTCAGGATTTTCGTTTGCATTCAGTGAGATGAAAATAGGATTTTGAACAACTTGACTTGGATATAGAGTTGCCTACCCTTAGAGTTCTTTTTTATAATTGACAGACACACTCAATACTCATCAAAAGCTGTTGAAATAGGATTCCTGCAAAATGTAAATTTACATTGAAATTTACTCATTTTTGATAATTATTAAGAGATAAGTTAAATTAAAAGGATTAAATTTTAAACTTTGACATTGAGAGATCAAAGCTTTCAAAAGTAGTAAATATAAAACTACCTCACCCTTACCTGCTCCTGTAATTTTCAATGTCTTAAGCGAAAAATACTCTAAACACAAAATACAAAAGTGCAACACAAGCTTTTTTGATAGACTTTTGTTCAGTATTCATTACTGATCAACATATCCAACATATAATCCCTCCATGGGAACAACCCAAAAACTAGATTTCAAAATGGCGGATTGATTTGTGTGTTGTTTTAGGTGGTTATTTTTAATACGCTGTTTTTAATTTTTCTTTTCTGTACAAAACTCAACTACTTATTTCAGGAAAGGGCTATCAAAGAAAACAGTGACCCCCCTCCTCTAGTAATGACCCCTCCCCCAATCCTTCCCATAGCCTTAGAGGATATATATAAGGTACACTTCGACTGTTCCTTTTTAGTCTAAGAAACTGAGGAAAAAAGACACCCCCACTAACGAGGGTCCCTCCCCCTCCTCCAAAAATCCATCGTTCCGCCATGTCCTCTTCAAGCAATAATGATCTCATTAGAGTCCATAGAAAATGGTAGACACGGCAAATATTCCACACAAACGAAGAAAGAAAGAAAAATAGCACTGTCATGACCCAGTCAACCAGCCCCTCCCCAGCAATCATGAGCTCACTAGCGCTTTTATAAAATAAATAAATAAAATATTAATATTTGGTTCATTACTGAAAATGGGACAGGGCTAAGAGGGGCCGTGATAGATTGGATTTTCCAATTTTTTCATGGAAAAATTAAGACTGGAGCCGGGGGATTCATAACTGGGGGGGGGGGGGAGTCATAATAGAGGATACCGAGACTAAGGTGTTTCATGATCAACTATCTGCAAATGATTATTACCCACAGAAACAGTTAAAATCATTGCGTCATAAATGAGGGTTTTGACCCCCTCATTTATGACCCCCATGATGATAGCAAGTGTTTCTTTCTATACTCATGAAGATTCCACAACTCTATAATTTTCTCTAGGGCTCTGAAGGGAGTGGGGGGGTCATTAATAGGGCAGAGTCATGACAGGGGAAGGGGGTAATGACTCGGGAATGTTACCCCTCGTCGTATGTGATAACTAAATAAAATTAAAATTCAACATTCATAGAATAGTAAAAATAACAACCAAGAACAACAAACCAATGAATGTGTCATTTTAAAAACCGTTTTTCAGGGTGTTACCATGCCGGGATTTTGTCCGATTTTGGATATGTCATTCAGTAGTGGTTACTGATAGTAAATAAATTACAAGAGCTTCTGTTGCAATTTTGCCCATGTTAAATCGTATATTTCCTGAAGCATAATTGATTATTTCCATGATGAGTATCTGATAAAGACACAGCGGGTGGTTTCTCATCCTCCAAAATTACCAGCAAATTACTCCTAGTCATCAAGACTAAGCCTTTTTACATCCGCTTGATGGCTTGATCTTTAAACCACATATTCAGTCTTCCCTGCTCTGGTCAAATCTGGGGGTCTAGATCTGTACTCACATACTTTCTTTGCTGAAAACACTCATCAGATCCAGAGTCGAAAGGAGGAAGGTTTAGGGTCTTAAGATCTTTTTTATTAAAATCAAAATGTTTGTTGGTTAATCCATTACGATATTTTGTTTCTACGTTTCCCTGGCTACGGCTTTGTTTTCGGCTTTCTGGTCATTTTTATTGCATCAGGTTCCTAAGAGTACAACTTCTAAGGGCAACAGGTCCTTTTTCGGTATTTTCACGTTTCAGCATAGCTTTTAAACTGCTTATCAACGGCTTCTTAGCGGCTTATTAAACGAGTTTCTAGCGGTTATCACTGCTTTTGACCGGTTAATCAGTAGTTTTTAACCAATTTATCAACAGCTTTAAACCAGATTATCAACGGCTTGTAACCAGCCTATCAACAGCTTTTAACAGGTTTATAAAAGACTTTTGACCGACTTATCAGCAGTATTTCCGCTGACTATCAAGGCTCATTATTCCCTTATCACTAGCGGAGGAAAGTCTAGTCTACGGCTTAAATATGTTGCTTTCTTTCTCTTTCTAGTATGGTTCTTAACTTCTTTTCTTCAATTTCTGTTCGGTATAGTTCCGTGATATTGCTAAGATGATTTTCGATAGTTGATTGGGGTCCTCTTATTAAAAAAACGGTTGCGAGTGAAAGATTATTGTTAAATCTCCGTTACTTCCCTTCCTCAGCTCTTGATAGACGCAAAAAAGTTTATTCTTGTCATTGCGCGAAGTGTTTACGGAGTAAGAGAGAAATTATATTTCGTAGATGGTGCTCACATTGTACTGAAAAAATGGGTTAAGTTTTGACTTTTCAATATTGATATCTCACTTCACTGAAGAAAATACTGAAAAGTTCAACAAAAATCCAGATTTTCAGTGCGAAGTAAAAATTGTCATACGCGTATTACTGGTATTTGAATATGACATGCATTGGCTTTTTTTTTCTCCACTGTTAATGTTATATACCTTACTTAACGGTGACCATTCTTACAGGGGCAAAACAAGAGGACAACATTTCTCTCACATTGAAAAGATTCTTTTAAATCTTGAAGTGACTTTAGTTATTTCTGTCCATCGCCTAGGTAGAAGCTTAGGTTATATCATCCTCTAAACTGGTCCAGCAATGCCGGGAGGAGCTCGCAGCCCTTAATATTAACCCCAAAGTCACGCTTATCTGGGTGCCTGGCCATTGAGGCATTAAGGGAAACGAACAGACAGATGAACTGGCCAGACAAGGATCAGCCCTTCACAATTCACTTGCGGTAAGAGTCAACATCCTCCTGGGAGTTGTGAAGGGCAATTTACTGTCAATCTTCCTTAGTGAATCCAATCGTAGGTGGAATAGTTTGACCGAATGCAAAATATCCAGAAAGATCTGGCCCACCTATATTAAATCCCGAACAATTGATCTGCTATTTAGACCCAGGCGAGACATAGCTAGGGTCGTTGTAACCTGTACTGGATATTAGCCAGTAGGGGAACATGCAGCGAGTCTGGGTATTCCCTACAATACTCACTGCCGTAGCTGGTGCAATGATCAGCAAGAAAAGTAAACAGTCCTTCACTTTCTCTGTAAATGTCCTGCTCTGGCTAGAATGAGACCTAATTCGTTTGGAGTGGCATTTTTTGACGACCTCAACGAACTTTCTGAAATGAAAATCAAAAACTTGATTTCCTTTCTTAATGCGACGAAATGGATCTAAGACAAAAGCGGTTGCTTCTGTATGTTCATGTTCCCCCCCAGACCCAAAGACCGTGAGCAATCGGAATACAGGCCTCTGCTGGGTTTCATGATGCTCAATGACAGTGATCATCGGCTGGATCCTTCGCGCTCCAGTCGTTCTGCTATCTGCTGAGCTCGCCATATCGCAGCTGGCCTTGGGTGAGATGCGATCCAATCGACTGAGTGTCTTAAGTCCCGCCTCTTGACGTTGGTGCTAGCCCAAAATATACTAAAACCATATTCCAAATCTGGAACTCTGGGCTCATGGTGGATGCTGATCTCTACTGGAAACCTCCGGTCATGCCGAGTGGGCATACGGAGGCCCAGGTGAAGATCTCGCAATCAATTATGTATCTGGAAGACCCCCGAAGGAATCAAGTCAAACGAGTTTTGGTATCAAAACGGCGCAATTCAGCGCTAATTGGGTAGTGGGCGAGTGTTACGCCCGTGCCACCATTTCTACCTACCTAGAAGCTTAAAAAGAACTATGAACTCTTTGGACACCAGAACATAACAAGTGGATTGGAGGTTAGTGTAATGTAAAGCTTGCACCTACAGCCTTACGCCATAAGACTTGTTTAATACCTTCGCTGTTTCCAAAACCCATTATCTGTCGTCGTATTGTGAAGACTGTGCTTACCAGCTTATTCTTTTCACTTGCCTTATTCCATTTATCGCATTTCTTGGATCATGGTAATATCTCCAATCAAGAATTCAAGTAAGGTTTAGCAACCCACTTGCCCTCACGTTTTAGGTATGTACCTATTCATATACTATCAAGTCGTTATCCTTCAACGTCCCAGGTCTTGTGTCTATTCGAATGTTGTCATGATCCAAGGCCTTGCCTTGTTAGTGAAATTGAATCAAGTTTAAATAAAACACATGCACTTGAACTTCTTTATTTTCCTATCAACATAAAGTTTGCATCATTAGAACTGAATATATGTTAACAGCTACAAGTACTATTCTGTATAGTCTCAAAACATTTTACCATTAAATATTTATTTATTCGATATTATAATTTGAATTTCCTTTTGAACTTAAATAGGTTTTCAAATAGTTTCATTCAATTTATCTGTCTATATATTGAAGGTATACAAATTGTATATTTCATTGAATAAAAACATTTATGCACATTCTCAGAATCATCTGCCTTAATATTTCGTATTCGTTTATAAAGCCCCTATACAAAAAATAAAAAAATACAGCTTTCCAGATCCACCATCAAACTCGTTGCCAGATCTGTACACAAATCAAAAGAATTTCGTAGAAAAAACAAAATCCTTGACTTAATTGAGTAAAAAAAAAAATATAAATAAGAAATAAAAAAAATCTACGATAGTGATGAAAAACAAGTGAAAAAATTATTTTAACCATCACAGCCAACTAAGCCCCTTGATTTATTTTTCTAGAGCAATTCAGGGTCACAGGAGAGGAATACATAGTATATGAGTTACGTTGCATACATATAAACTATAAAAATATACTTCGACTTTACCTTCATTTATACGTAAGTATACTACTCGTATATAGAGCTTCCAACTTATGCACCTGATGAACACAGAAACCTTCAATCTCCTCATTTCCCTGTCGATGTAATAAAATAGTTCAAAATGTAAAATCTCACAAAGTCCCATCAAGCACCCACACACCTTACACACACACTCGCACACTTTATGTAACCTACTCGAGTTGCAAGTCGTCCTTGTTGAGAAATCGCTTGGAAGTGATATATTTTTTATTGCCAGGTGAATTTCATTGAGTTTTAAGTTGTAAAATAATTCTATACAAAGTTTCGAGAAATTACTTGTATGTAATAGGTGCGTTTTTTTGTTCGTGAAAGAAAATTGTATGGTGTTCCATACAACACGACCACCATTAATACATTATATTGATAATGTAGCTGATGCCAAGGTTAGGTATGAAACTTCAATAAAACGCATATTAAAGTGACAACTACAACTGACATTTCGAATATCTACCGCAATAAAAATAAGCGATTCCATTTTTATTAAAGTGGTTCACTGTGACGTATGCGTACTATTACTCAAAAAACAATGAGAGCAATACCCAAATTGTGTAATGATTACATATGGTCTTAAATTGGTCAAATTCCAACAGATTATTATACGTTTCACACAAAAATTGTCAAAATGGTGATGATTAATCGTTGGAAAGATTAGATACTAACCCCCTATTAATAAACGACAGACAACCAAGTATAAGCTCTTATACAACCTGTTAACTTATAATTCTTATAAATAAGTGTGTAATATTCTGTGATATTGTATTAGTGAAAGGATAACTTTAAATATGTAAAAATAGTTTTTTTTTATTAATATGGCTTCGCTGTAAGAACTCTTATACCTCTAAAATGTCTAATATAATAATACATTATGGTTTGTCCAAAATGACTTCAAAATACACTTACAGCCTAAAATTAGAACACACGATTACTCGACCTTTCACTGTGTGGCATGTAAGTTATAAAAGGGTGTTTAACAAAACTTAATATTTAATGAGGAGAACACCAAACAAAAAGTCATGAAAAAAAATTATTCCAATTTTTATTTTTCAATAATTCAATTTCAAAACCATGTTTGATTGAATTTTCTTAAAGTAAAAATTAATATTGATTCACGATTTAGGAAAATTGTTAATTTTTACTAAGCTATGGGTTTATATAAAAGATTTATGACAAAGGCTTATAAAATCAAAATTATTTCAAGAAAAAAATCTTATTTTTGACTAATGTTTTATTATTAACATAAATACAATTCAAGACGCTGAGGGGTTAAGAAAGTTATATGTAGAGACATGAAAATTATGAGAGAAAAATGTTTAAAAGCATGAAAATTTAGAAAAATTTAAACTAGCTGTAACAACTTTTTTTGGAGAGTTTGAGATAGAAAAATAGATCGTCATCTTGATTCTCAATTCAATATCGTTGTAGGAAACAAAATTGTTGAAGCCGTTTTTTTTTTTAAATAATTTTTATAAGATTTTTGAGGAAATTTTTTAGTTTTCAAATCGTAAGCATCTATTAATGTGCATATCAAAATAAAGTAGTATCTCTTGGCATGATGGTAAGTGCGTTGGACTGTCATGCGAAAGGTTTGGGTTCGAATCCCAGCCGCTATCACCTAAAAACAAAAATGTTTTTCCCAAGGTACTGCCTCTTGCGAGGAACTAACAAATCTTCCTAGAGTATACTTGTCATGAATAAGTGCTTATTATCATCTAGCCGTTCGGACTCGGCAAAAAATTGTAGGTCCCCTCCATTTCTGGCATCAACACGCACACAGGAATGGTTGAGAGTTGTAAGTCACTAGGCCCTGGTAGTCCACGAGCCAAAATAAAATTATATAATAACAAAATAAAACTGCAAGTCCATTTTTTTCAATAAGAGCTCTACAAAAGTTTTTTTTAAATAAAACAAAAACGGTTTTGGATATCAATGAAATTCTTTATTCCTGTGAAAATATGTTCGATGCCTTTATGTATGGACCTCAATTTCTCCAGACGCTGAACCCAATTTTAGACGGTTTTTAAACATAAATCGGCCGATACTGCTGCAATTTCACGTTCGATATTCGTCCGAAGTTCATCAATCGTCGCTGGCTTGTTGGCATAGACCATAGACTTGACGTAGCCTCACAGGAAATAGTCTAACGGTGTCAAATCGCACGACCGAGGCGGCCAAGCGACTGGACCATTTCGTGAGATAACACGTTCTCGAAACCTGGTTTGCAATAAATTGATTGTGACATTCGCTGTGTGGCTTGTGGCACCGTCCTGTTAGAACCATATGTCCTCTAAGTCCATATCATCCCATTGGGGCTAAGAATATTCGGTTATCATTGAACGGTAGCGATCCCAATTCACAGTAACGTGCCGGTCTTGATCATCACGGAAGAAGTACGGCCCAATGACGCCGCCGGCCCATAAACCACTACTGACTACTATTTTTGTTTCTCCTGAATAAAAATTTTGCCTAAAACTTGTTTATTTTGCCAAGCTAAGGCCCAAGAAGAAGTAGCAACTCTCTGCGTAAGACGCTTTCCTTTAAATTTGAAAAATCAAAAAAAATTTAGACCAACAAATATTCAGAATAACTTTTTAAAAAACTTTTTTCAAATCCCGGGGTTATTCCGGGATTCAAATTTTTGAATCCCGAAATCCCGGGATTGAATTAATATCCCGGAATTGCAATCTCTTGCTATGTCCTAATTGGCACTCATCGTATGACTGAGCAACAAGCGATGGTCGCTGCATTCGACAACTTTTTTTTCTACTTAATTTTCTTAAACAATCCACTTTAATAAAAAATTAAATTTTGAACAAAAAATCACATAATGTAAAATTGTCGAATGCGGCTCAGTTTCCGAGTTATACCAAAAATATTGAGAAGTGGCCAGTGTGACTTTCTTTATTCCTCAAAAACTGCATTTGCATTTTTGCTTTTAATCATGCTTATGGGCCAAATTCAATAATAATATTATTCAAAAACAAAAACTTTTGCACGTTATTGGTCATTTATATCCCTCATTTTCCGGTCTATTCAATAGACGATAAGTAACATTTTTGGATCTAAGCATACTTTAAGCCCCAAATAAACATATGATTCCTCTTATTAAAATAAAATTTTGTTTGGCGATTTTCCTTACCGGTTGTGCAAATCGCAGAAGAAAAGCGAGAATAAAATATCACCACCATTGGTTGTGTCTCGGTTTGTTACGAGTGCTCGAATGATTACACCTGGCACACACTTTAAGTAGTCATTATAAAGGGTGATTTTTTAAGAGGCTTAGAACTTTTTAAAAAAAAAACACAAAAAATTCGAAAAAATGAATGAAATATTTATTTGAATCGATAGTTTGAACCTTTCAATTTAATGTTTAAAGATAATTTCATGCAAATGTTGACCGCGGCTGCGTCTCAGGTAGCCCATCCGCTGAGTCCAATTTTGGCATACTCTTTCACACATATCGGCCGGTATCTCACGAATGAATGCATGGATGTTGGCTTCCAGTGCGTCAATCGAAGCGGGCTTGTCCCTATAGACATTAGCCTTGACATACCCCCACAAAAAATAATCTAATGGTGTCAAATCGCACCATCTAGGTGGCCAATTGACCGGCCCGAAACGTGAAATTAACTGTTCACCAAACTCGCCTCGCAATTGCGCCATTGTTTCGCGTGCTGTGTGGCATGTGGCACCGTCTTGTTGAAACTACATATCATGCAAGTCAAGAACTTCCATTTCGGGCAAAAAAAAGTTTGTTATCATCGCTCGGTAGCGTTCACCATTGACAGTAACGCTGCGATTCGCATCATCTTTGAAGAAATATGGCCCAATAATGCCGCCGGCCCATAAACCGCACCAAACAGTGGCTTTTTCGGGATGCATGTTGCAATGCTTTTGGCTGATCTTCACTCCAAATGCGGCAATTATGCTTATTTACGTACCCATTCAACCAAAAATGAGCCTCATCGCTGATCACAATTTTTCGCGCGATGAACATTTCGAACCGAGCACGAATTTTGATAGTAAAATTCAATAATTTGCAAGCGTTGTTCATTTGTAAGACGATCCATGGTTAAATTGCAAACCAAACTGAAGCTGTTTGACAGTGACACAAGGTACTAAACACACGTCAGCTGTCAAAACCAGTGTTGCCAAAACCAAACCAGCTAAAAGATCACCCGTTACACGTCAAGGATAAATTAATGTTCACCATGTAAAATATATGCACCTATACTCATCATGATGGGTTGAAATTGTGTGTGTGTATTCATCCCAGGCAATCCAGATAAGCACCCCAAAGCCCAAAGTCATTTTGAACGTCAGGACAAATGATTCAAATATTGAATTCTGCCAGTGAAATCCGCAAACAAATATAAACAAAGTCCTACACTACCTCTCGGAGGCTTAACTTTGCTAACGGCTATAGCAAGCTGCATTTATATGGAATTTCAAATCTGGAATGAATTTTCATTTTATATTTCTATTGAAATCCTGATCATGGGCCTGATGCGGATATGGGGATATGCATGCGGATGTTCTGGAATGTGTTTACTTAACTATTTGAGTCCTTACCTATGAAGCGAGAAAGAGAGTGCATTAGACATGCAGTTTGTTTAAGGCCTGACAGCAAATGCTGTTGTTTATTTGAATTGAGGTTCAACGTCAACGGCACATCACACCAAAAAATCCACAAAACTCTGATGTGAAAACTCATTCAATTCAATTTTAATGCAGCTCCAATCTACTTCTAGCTATATGAGGGTTTTTAGTATTTCTAATCTTTGTGTATAAAGCTTTTGTGCGATTACTTATTATTTCGCAGGCAAAATGATTTGTTTTTAGTGAGTTTGCCAATTTACTGATGGAAAATATTTTTGTTCATTTGCAGGTCTCAACTCCGACTGGTGTCATTTCGCATTTTGTGAATTTACAAGTGGTCGTGCCGGAGGCGTTTATACTTGGTTCTGGTGAACTTCATGTGGATATGGGATCAACCATTAATTTAGTATGCATCATCGAAAAGGTAAGTTTTGTATATTTAATTTAGCAATGAATTCGAAATGAAATAGTATCTCTAGGTACCTTGGTGGGTAGGTATATTTTATCACTCGACTAGTTTCAAGTTTCAAGGCTTATGTTAGTTCTCTGGAAAAATAATATTTAATTAATTGCATATTTATACAGGTTTCAATTTAATTCTAATTTTAATAATTTATATAACTAACTTATATACATAATGTAAACATTTATAATATTGAACATTTTAAAACCACAAATCAACCAAAAGGTTCTCAAAGTCTGTACTCATGATATTTTTGTTTCCGATATAAATTTCTTATCACGATTCTATTTATTTGATTTCGATAATATTCATTAGTCAAATTTGCAGTGGAATTTAAATGTTAAATTGACAAAATGTATTATTTATCCTTGCTTCTCTCTTTGATAAAATTATCTCATCAACTGAATAAAGCCTGGTATGGCAATGTCGATTTTGTAATGAATTTACAGTGGTAAAATATAATGAAGGTATAATACGAAGATTAAATTAAATGGCATATTTAAGACTGAGTTTAATTTAATGCTTTCAAAAAATATATCCCAGTTATAGCTGCATACACATATATATACCTATATTTAAGGTATGATTCCATGTTCATGGACTCTCATGAAATTTTAAATAATCATAATTAATAAAATTTATGATGATATGATGTCCTTTTATTTAGATAGATACTAACGGGTGATTTTTTAAGAGGTTTAGAACTCTTTTTTAAAAAAAAAACACAAAAAATTCGACAAAATGAATGAAATATTTATTTGAATCGATAGTTTGAACCTTGCAATTTAATGTTTAAAGATAATTTCATGCAAATGTTGACCGCGGCTGCGTCTCAGGTAGCCCATCCGCTGAGTCCAATTTCGGCATACTCTTTCACACATATCGGCCGGTATCTCACGAATGAATGCATGGATGTTGGCTTCCAGTGCGTCAATCGAAGCGGGCTTGTCCCTATAGACATTAGCCTTGACATACCCCCACAAAAAATAATCTAATGATGTCAAATCGCACGATCTAGGCGGCCAATTGACCGGCCCGAAACGTGAAATTAACTGTTCACCAAACTCGCCTCGCAATTGCGCCATTGTTTCGCGTGCTGTGTGGCATGTGGCACCGTCTTGTTGAAACCACATATCATGCAAGTCAAGAACTTCCATTTCGGGCAAAAAAAAGTTTGTTATCATCGCTCGGTAGCGTTCACCATTGACAGTAACGCTGCGATTCGCATCATCTTTGAAGAAATATGGCCCAATAATGCCGCCGGCCCATAAACCGCACCAAACAGTGGCTTTTTCGGGATGCATTGGTAGCTGTTGCAATGTTTCTGGCTGATCTTCACTCCAAATGCGGCAGTTATGCTTATTTACGTACCCATTCAACCAAAAATGAGCCTCATCGCTGAACACAATTTCCAGCATTTTGAACATTTCGAACCGAGCACGAATTTTGATAGTAAAATTCAATAATTTGCAAGCGTTGTTCATTTGTAAGACGATCCATGGTTAAATTGCAAACCAAACTAAAGCTGTTTGACAGTGACACAAGGTACTAAACACACGTCAGCTGTCAAAACCAGTGTTGCCAAAACCAAACCAGCTAAAAAATCACCCTTTATATTCCATAGACGAAGACTCCATCTTGGAAGTGACTATAGGTCACTTTTTGGAAAGCAATAATTTCATTTTTTCTGGTTTATTTTCAAATAAAGATAGTTTTGGCAATACATTTTTTTAAACTCAACATTTTGAAGAAAAATATTTTTTTTTAACCTTGAAGTTTGTATTGTATTTATTTATTTTCTATGAGGACCGAAAAACGTGTGCTCATAGAAGTGTGAGATTCTTACTACACTAAAACCACCTCCACTTCCCGATTGCAACTAAGTTGAAACTTATCTTGCAATTTATTTTTAACGAAGTTAAGTAACGTGTTGCAGGTTACTTTCCGGTGAAAGTTCCTGCTTAATCCGTGATTTTAAAGCGGTTTTCTGTTCACCGCACCAAGTCGGAAGGTTTTGTTCTTCGCAGACGGCGTACTAAATTCGACTCGTCAAGAATGTCAATAATCGTTGAATAAGCGTGTTCTAATAGTCGATTTCTATGTTTTCGCGCGAAACTTTTTATTTCCTAACGCACCGTTGGAATCCCGAGATCCCTATGAAGATCTTCGTTTCTTATATACCACGGAGCATTTACAAATGACCTAAGCAATTTATTTTCAAACGTTTGTAAGTTATTTAAGTTTGTATCGCAGGTACAACCCCAAATTTCTATACCATAAGTCCAAACAGGTTTAAGAACCTGTCGGAGTATTTACCGAGTAACCAATTCATATCTCTTAATTTACTTTTTAGTTCTTCGCATTTATTTTTCACGTGCGGCTTCCATTTTAATTTCGCGTCTAGAGTCATTCCCAGATACTTTGCCTCATTTGCAAATGGAACACGAGCGGTATTAAGAAAGACGGGTAATCTATTTATTTTTTTTATACGTAAAGTCCACGTGGACTGACTTTTGTTCATTGAGTATTCGCCATGTTTTTGTCCACGCATTAACATTATTAAGAGCATTTTGTAATTTAATTGTAGCTTCGCTAATCGTTTTGACTACTTCTAGTATTGCAGTATCATCAGCAAACGTGGCTACAATAGTGTCATCTGTTTGAGGTATATCGCGTGTAAATAAAAGTTACAGAACTGGAACTAATACACTTCCTTGTGGTACCCCAGCCACTATTACTTTGAAATCAGAATAGTCATTTCCGTGTCTTACACGAAAAAGTCTTTCATTTAGATATCCGTTTAGAATGTTGTAAAGTCCTTCAGGCAGAACTTGTCTTAATTTGAATTTTAGGCCTTCGTGCCACACCTTGTCAAATGCCTGCCACACGTCCAAAAAGACAGTCGAACAGATTTTCTTTTCTTCAAGAGCTCTCTCAATTACGTCAGTAGTTCTATGTACTTGATCAATAGTCGAATGCTTGCTTCTAAATCCGAACTGATGTTCAGGTATTAATTGTTTCTCTTCTATTATCGGCTACAGGCACAGGAGTAGTATTCTTTCAAAAAGACTTCTTTTCGTGAGATGATTTGCCAGGTTTCAAAACCGTTATGACTTCCACAACTTTCCATTGGCTCGGAACATATTCAACCTTAGAGCGGCATTTATTAGGTAAACGAGGTTAATAAACCCTTTTCGAGGGAGCATTTTTAAAATTTCTGCCGTAATGAAGTGATATCCTGGAGCTTTGTTTGACTAAAGCTTCTTTGTTTCTTATTTTATAATTATAATTCGGCAAGTGTAGCATTTCTTGTTATGCAGCTTTCATTTCAGGTAAAATTCATATTAATATTTTCTTTGAGTTCCATGCCCATCGAACGGTTTAAATGTTTCCTCTAAGTAATCGGTGAATACCATCGCTTTTTGTTTGTCACTTTAAGTCCATTCATTTTGGCTTTTCATAATCGGCACTGAAAGCTTTGCTTTTTTCGTTGTTTTTATAGCTTTCCAAAATGAGTGGTTGGATTCTTTCCCCGCTGTCAAGCCTTCAAGGCAATTTTCAACTGTAAGGTTTTTGAAGTTTGAAAACAACTTTCTTCAAAGAAATTTATTTATAAACAATAAAAAAGGCTTTTCAAAATGCTACAAAACAATACTGTTAGTTTTGACGTTGTTTTCAATATTTTTTTTTTCAAAATAGCTTTTTATGGCTTTTAGTCCTACAAGTTGGCGTTTCGTCCGGCTTACTCACTTGGACTCACCAGTGACGTAGTGAGGGCCTTGTCATACGCAATTTGTATTAAGTTCAGTTCAACTTATATGAATTCTTTTACAAAAATCCACTATAAACAATATCCAATTTATTAGAATTCCTAATCATTAAGCTGGACATTTTATTTTTATTTCAGTAGTATATAGAATTTGTATTATAAAAAAACCTTCTAATTTTTTTTTTATGCAATTTTTCATAAAATTACTCCTCCCGTTCAAGCGGGGGTGGATAATACCCTTCTCATGAAAAAAAAAGGAAATTCAATTCGATCTAAAAAAAATTGATAATTATATTTATAATATATTTTCCTTTGAAATAAGAAAATATTTAAACTAAAAAAACATAACGACCACCCTTATGTGCATACATTATATTGAAAATCATAAAAAAATGTTTTCGAATGTCTTGAAAAGTTTACTGAAAATGTTAGTACCGTGACATGTTCCTTCATATTGTAATATTTTCTCAAGTTCGTTAATAAAACTTAATTTACTTTATTTTAATTCTCCACTTATTTACTTTACAAAATAAAACACTTTACTTTTACAACCACAAAACAATTTATTGTTCACCACTGAAATTAATTCAACACTTTACTTTTATAGCAACCAACTTTACTCATTCACGATTAAAAATAAACTGCGTCCTCTGCCGGTCAGACATGTGCTTTTATACTTTTCACAAGGTTCCCGAAAAAGCTGGAAGGTTCCAGTATTTGCTTCTAGAGCTTTCCATAGGGGAAATTTCCCATACATTTCCTTTTCCAAAGCTTTCATTTTGACGTTTAGTATTGAAAGTTCGAAAGCTCACCAAAACTCTCCGAAGGTTGGTTTGTGTCCTGTCTAATTCGAAATTCAGTGTTTCTATTATTCGATGTTCGAGAGTGGTTATAGTTCATTCCAGAGCTCTTATAGCACAAATGTGACAGTCGTTACAATATCAACGTGTTCCAATTTTTTTATAAAATACATCATTATGAACAAAAACGTCATTTCTTTCACTTTTTTACTTTTGACTTTCTTTAAAATTATACAACTGATTTTCATAATTTTTGTATGCAGAAGTTTCCAAAGAACTTTAATAGTTCTTAATATTTTTCTACCAATATTTTCAAAAAGTGTTTTTTTTTTATTTTAAAACTCAATTTTAAAAACTTAATAGTCGATTTTTTCGAAACTTGGTAGATACTTGACGGTTTTATATTCTTCAGTCAAGTCCGTCTAAGTCGAACTCACTTTAAGTAAAATTTTTCTCTAACTAATCGACATCGTAGCCATTTCAATTTCAATTTCAATTTTGCTTTATTAAACATTTCTATTTAAAATGATGACTTTGTCATCCTCGGGTTGTTCAGTCCCGGTTGTCAAGTGGAAGTATTGGTTAAGGGTTTCGATAGGATTGGCGTTTAGCCACGATAAGGGGCAGACCATGGATCAGAGTAGAAGTGTCCTGCTTCATCGTTGATTGTTGTCCAGAATATCCAGAATTTCCTTAGGTACTTTGGTTCCGTATGTCGTTGTTGGTTTATCATCGTTCTCATCAGTTGATTAGGGTGGTTGGCTATGTTCCTTACCAGTTTATGTGCAGATAGCATTAAATACTTGTCCGAGGGGACAACTTTGGCTTCAGGGTAGAGTTGCTCGTCCTTGAAGTGCTTATGCCTTTGACAATCGAAATAAAGTCCAGTGCAGAACCTCAGGATTTTTCTCTCGAGAACCAAACTGGGAAGCTGTAACTGATAACTGGCCTTGTAGATTAAAACTTGCGTCTGCTGGCTTAGCCCAGTTGTTTTTTTCATCAACGGGTAGAGGCGGTAGAAAGCAAATTTGTCCTTTTTGATTACAGAACACGAATGTGGACTGAATCTCCGGTACTAAGCGCTGCGTTTGGCTGGTAATCTGGTACCATCTGGGAGTGATATGGCGATGCTTCTGCAGGTTCTAGCCGTGCAACCGCGTCTACCCCCTGGTTTTCTGAAGCAAACAAGCTCTGATTGGATAAGTTTATCCGGATTCTCCATTTGGTGCTAAACTGAAACAGTTGGTGGATGTGTGCCTCGACTTCTCTGACAGCTATCAATGGAGAGAATGATGAAAAATATGTTAGTGAGTCATCAGCGAAGAGAAGGTTCTTGCATTTTCCTGAAATTGGTTGGTCAGAAGTAATGATGTTGTAGGGAAGTGGTCCAAAATTTGACCCTTGGGCAACTCCAGTCCGGATGCTCTTCACTGTCGATTTGCAGTTCTCCAGTTGCATGAAAAAGTTCCTGGAAGAAAGAAAAGAGAGTATAATTTTGATTAGTGCTAAAGGAAAACTTAGTATGTGGGGCTTATGGATAAGGACGACATCCAGGAAGCATCCGACAGTAACTTGATTGTTGTTTAAAGCTGTGTTAGTGTCATTTTGAAACTTCACGAGCGGGTGAAGGGTGGAATGTTTTTCCCAGAAACCAAACTGTTTGTCCGGGATGATGTTGTTTTCGCTGCAGAACTTCTAGAGCTTCTTGAGTATCAGCTCTTCCAAGAGCTTACTTAGGGTGTTGATGAGGGATATCAGCCTGTTGTTAGTGATCATGTTCCTTTATCTTTCTTGGGAATCACCACGATTTTGGTAGTTTTTCACTTTTCGGGAAAGTTAGTGTTGTTGATGCAGCTGTTAAAGATGATAGCTAAAAAAACCATCATCGTCTGTGAAAGCCTTTATAGAAGAAAGGTGGATACTCATCCGGTCCGGCTGACTTCTTTGGTTTGGAATTGCCAATTATCTCAGCTATCTTCTCTGGGGAACTCAAGTTTGGGGTATTGACTGGATAACTTGCAAGATTGCTGTCACTAAACATTGCCCTATCCAAGTTGGGCATCAGTGTCAGCTGGATGGATGCCTCACATCTGCCTGACATCGTAGCCATCCGTCATTGGAATTTGACAGTTGATGCCTTGAAAGATAGGGGCTAAACTACATTTTGACATAAAAGTGTATTACGATCCAAATGTCATCCTATTGCCTTAAGATCACCTTTTTCTGGAATAGTAATAATCCATTGAAAATTAATTATTTCTAAGAGGTTTTTGATATCTCAGCTATTTGTCAATGTCCCTGATCACACCTGAAAAAATTCAATTCAAAATATCTTCGATTTGTGATGGTGAGCGGGGTAGCTGAGAGAGGGAGGGGGTGGGTGTGAAATATATTTAAAATACTTTAAAATATCCAGTGTAGAAAATTGAGGTTCTCTTTTGTGATCTTTCTCCTATCCAATCCAACCATAATCAAATCCTGTCTTTCATTATGTAACTACGAAACACACAAAGAAGATAACAAAATCTGCAGAATAGTTTTCTTCATACGAGTATCTGAACACTTCCGTTCTTCACGCTTGTAAGCAAGCACAAAAGAATTTGACAGTTGATGTCTTGATGGATAAGGGCTGAACTATTTAAAAAAAAAAGTGTATTACGATCCAAATGTCAACCAATTGACATAAAATCACCTTTTTCTGGAACAGTAAGAAACTGAAAGTTTAATTTTTTTGTTCAGCTTTTTTACTCAATCCTTATTTTATTGTTTTTAAATTCGGATCAAATTGGATTCGGTATAGTCATATTTTAAAACGGCAAACACGAACTTTGTAGTACAATTTACGCGGCCTACCAAAACCGAAGGCATGTAATTTATATACTTAGTTGGAATATTTTTTTTGTACAGAATTGCGGAATGCAAAAATGTATTTAATAATTTCACCACAAAAAAAAAAAATTGCAAAATAATAAGTGCGAGTGGGGACCAGAACGAGACCGAGTATTTATATGTCGTTTCGATTTCTTCCACACACCAACAGGGCCGGCCCGAGCTGAATTGGCGCCAGTTAATCATTAGCTTCTATCAATTTTGGGTTATTGGTGGAAGAAGTCATTTATAAAATTTTTTATTAACTGTTAAAGGCGCCCGTTGAGTTCAGTGCCCTAGGCACTTCCACTTTTTGCACGTATATCTTCTCCAGCCCTGCCCACCAACCAAAAAAATTACAACAAAACAAAGCAATTTACATGTCAAATACAACAACAGCTATGTCTATATGAATAACTATGTCCAGATAGTTAAGTGGATTTAACTTTTGTCCCGATAAAAGCGACATTGCCAGACTAACATTGTCGTTCTGTTATCGATAATTTATATAGAAATGTCAAATGTTTGTTGAAAAGAAAGTAAAGAAAGTTTAATACCAAATGGTAGACCAATGCAAAAAGTAAATAAATATTGAAATGTCCCGATGCCATTCCGTTCGCCAAAGTTTATATGGCCATGCAAAAAACGGAGCTAATAATAAGCAGCTCAGTTTATCTCCACGTTTAAGGCTGCCATTAAACGATGGATTCACTTTAGCGATTTTTTTTATTGTGGAGCACATGGTGTGGGGGCACTACCCATGAAATTAGTATTAATTAGAAAAATGTGTTCAACTTGTACTGCCAACCTTGTGCCGTACCTAAATATTTTACGTATGATTTCCAAGTTCGCGTACAAGCCAGCACAAATTGAGCACAATGAGGCACAATTTTTTTGTTTTTATCAAAAAAATGGCGGTGCTTTCCTTACGCACAATATATCACAGATTTGTTAGTTTCAGTTTTATAAGAAGTCTTTCACCCCCAAAAAATGCAAAACAATAGCCGTCCACAAAAAATTGAAAATTTCTGAAGCCGTTTAACCTTAAGGCTTTATTCATCAAAAAAAAAAAAAAAAATGATGAAAAAACAGGACATACATAACTTCCATCTGAATGAGTGCTCTCTGTTAAAATCCTAACCAATCTCTTTTTAGAACTGGCTTTTGTTTAGCGGAAAGGTCATGTGTGTTTAATGCAAACAAAAGAAAACTTGAACTCAAGAACAATGTCGCTCATATATCCTTCCACCAAACAATAGATCTCTTCTGGTGTCAAAAATGTGTACACATATACATACACACATGTATGTATATGAAATACTCTAGCAAGCACCACATGCTAATGTCCCTCTGATAGACAAACAAAAGCAACATACCATGTATACCACAGTACACCACACGACACAACACTTGTGCTGTTCTTGTCCTTCATCAGTGAACTGATGATGGTACTCCCATCTGAACAACCATGTGTGTCCTTGGATACAATATTTTGTGAAATGCGACAATGTCAGTCAAGCAAATGAGATAGTGATTTTAATTACACGAACAAGTTCGAGCAGACGGAACAACTGTTTCCGGTTTGTCATTGAAGAACAAAAATTTTGTCAGGTATATAAAGGGAATCGCACTGAAATCATCATATCAGCTGTTGCTATTTTCCAATCAAACTTTTCAGCTGATACAGTCATAGTTGGCATCATTGTAATGTGTGTAGTCTGTCTCTGTTGTGACAGGACTGAAATTAACTTTTAATTCCTTTTAAAGTGGGACATGTTGACATCGAGTTCCATTATGAGGACTAATTGTCTGACTGCACAAAGTAAACATAAGGAATATAAGATACCAAGATTGAAAACTCGAAACCTGTCAAATAAATCAAAGGACCTTTCAAAAGAAGAATTCTTTAGGTTATAGCGAAGGGGCTTTGTCGCTTAAGCAACATATCTGTGAAATTTAATGTGAATGAAAACTCACCTTCAATGGTTATAAAGTTGGATATTGGGCGCAAAAATAATCAAATTTTAGTTTTCAATATCAGTTTTCTGTTCAAACACGCGGATACAACGTGGATACCACGTTGATAGTGCGGAAGCCTGGCAAACACTTATCGGATACCATGTAGATACCTAGCAGATACTACGTGAGCACCACGCGGAAACGCGGTACAAGCAGACATTACTAGGATACCACGTAGATACCACACGGATACCTAGCGGCTACCTAGTGGAAACCTAGCATATACCTATCTGATTTTGGATCTTTTAAAGGAGAAAGAAAGTTTTGGAAAAGGATCCAGAATACATTTTGGGGAAGAAAATTTATACTAAGAGAGTTTTTATGTTAGTCAGTTTTGTGGAGAAAACTAAATTGGGATAGGATCTTAACTTTAAAAAATCGAAAATACGGGGTCTTATAATTTTATTCCAAGATACCTCTAACCCTGAGGCCATCCCGAAGTTTTGAGGCCAGATTCAAATTCAAGGCGGGAATTTGATCAAATTATTTAAAAAAGTCACACCCTTTTTTCATACAAAATTTTTTTATTTTTATTTTAACGGCTGATTTTTTAGCTGGTTTGGTTTTGGCAACACTGGTTTTGACAGCTGACCTGTGTTTAGTACCTTGTGTCACTGTCAAACAGCTTCAGTTTGGTTTGCAATTTAACCATGGATCGTCTTACAAATGAACAACGCTTGCAAATTATTGAATTTTACTATCAAAATTCGTGCTCGGTTCGAAATGTTCATCGCGCGCTGCTTCCATTTTATGGTCGGCATTCTCGACCTTCTGAGCAGTCTATTCGGAAGATTGTGACCAAATTTCGCACCAAATTTACTTTGTTGGACATTAAACCACCAACACGTTTACGTACTGTGCGTAGTGAAGAAAATATTGCGGCCGTATCAGCTAGTGTGACAGAAGACCGCGAAATGTCGATTCGGCGCCGTTCCCAGCAGTTAGGCCTTTGTTACAGCACTACGTGGAAAATTTTGCGGAAGGATTTGGGCGTAAAGCCTTTTAAGATACAGCTGGTGCAAGAACTAAAGCCAGCCGACCTACCACAACGCCGAATTTTTGGTGAATGGGCTCTTGGAAAGCTGGCCGAGGATCCGCTTTTTTATCGAAAAATTGTGTTCAGCAATGAGGCTCATTTTTGGTTGAATGGGTACGTAAATAAGCATAATTGCCGCATTTGGAGTGAAGATCAGCCAGAAGCATTGCAACAGCTACCAATGCATCCCGAAAAAGCCACTGTTTGGTGCGGTTTATGGGCCGGCGGCATTATTGGGCCATATTTCTTCAAAGATGATGCGAATCGCAGCGTTACTGTCAATGGTGAACGCTACCGAGCGATGATAACAAACTTTTTTTTGCCCGAAATGGAAGTTCTTAACTTGCATGATATGTGGTTTCAACAAGATGGTGCCACATGCCACACAGCACGCGAAACAATGGCGCAATTGCGAGGCGAGTTTGGTGAACAGTTAATTTCACGTTTCGGGCCGGTTAATTGGCCGCCTAGATCGTGCGATTTGACACCATTATATTATTTTTTGTGAGGGTATGTCAAGGCTAATGTCTATAGGGACAAGCCCGCTTCGATTGACGCACTGGAAGCCAACATCCATGCATTCATTCGTGAGATACCGGCCGATATGTGTGAAAGAGTATGGCAAAATTGGACTCAGCGGATGGGCTACCTGAGACGCAGCCGCGGTCAATATTTGCATGAAATTATCTTTAAACATTAAATTGCAAGATTCAAACTATCGATTTAAATAAATATTTCATTCATTTTTTTTTTTTTTGTGTTTTTTTTTTTTTTTTAAGTTCTAAACCTCTTAAAAAATCACCCGTTACATTAGACCTTGCGTCCAATCCGGTAATTCTGACTTTTTGCTGATGTTGGCCTAGTGATTAATCCAATTTTTCGACCTCGAGCGTCGAACGCAGCGTTGATAAAAATCCAAAAAACCGCGGTTTTTTCGAGTAGTTGGGCATTTTAAACAATATGCCTTAATTTCAGAGTAAAACGTTGTTCTACGATTTATACCTTACTAAATTTTCTTCAATTTGAGTACAAAACCGTCTGCATAGACCCACTAGTTTCCAAGGGACGGCTTTGTAAAATATAGCAATAATAAATTTAAAACAACAAGTAGTATATTAAAGTGTATAATAACAAATACAAGGTCTTTGACATATGGTGCATAAAAACACCAGAGCGTGTGGATCGGGCCAAAACAAGAAAACCATTATATAGGATAGGAGTAGTACACGTGTAAACGTTTCCAACAGATTTTATCAAAATCTTTGTAGCCATTTCTTGTTGTATCTTTGGAGTTAAAAAAATGACTCCTTATAAAAAATTATAGGAAAATTGCTTCAGTGGTTGAGATACAGAATTTTACCATTCAATTTGTTCGAGTTCTCTGTCATCGTAAAGTCATGCTTGATTTTTATCTCGAAATTTATTGTAAACGAAACCAATACTTGCCTTTTATAAAATAGTTCCTTTATCGCAAGTAAAAACGGTTCTATCGGTGGTGGTCCGATGACTAAAAGGCGTTTTGTAACAAAAATCGTGTAAGCTTAGCCGTTTTTGAAAAAACAAAATACTATAGAAAAAATAAGCATAGATGTGGGTGGATTTCACTGTAAAATAACTTCACCTAGCTAAAATGTCCAATTCGAATTCGAAGAATCTTACCCAAATACTTTATTTCCAAAAAATAAAGCATAAGAATAATGGGCGTGTTCTAGGGCTGTTTTCACAAATATAATTTTCTTAGCTTTAAATAGCGAAAAAGAATAATCTGTACAAAATTTCATCTAATTCATTAAAGCCGTTATCACGAAACCGATTATCTAAGAATAATTGTTTGCTTGCAATACTATAAATAATATCATAATAATAATCATTTTTTTCTTCCGATACCAAAAGATATTATCTACCAAAAGTTTCAGTATATTTTGTTCCACAAATTACGGTATGGTCTCGGTGTATCGTTTCTTACTTTAAAGTATTTTTATCGTGGGCAGTTTAAGATATCCTTCCATGTGTCGGAAGCACTCTTTAAGAATTTTGATAAATTTATTTATTTATCTTTCTATAAATGAAATCATTTCCATAGTCTTAAATTCTCATTCAATTAAATTTGTTTATTATTCATTCTTCAAATTTAATCTACTCAGGAAATATAATCGTATATCAATTGACTACGAACAAAGTTATCAACCACAAACAAGAGCAATATACCATCACAATTTTGTAGTAATTTATCATGAAAATGTTCAATTAAATCGTATACTACTAGAACCACAATTGAAATATAAGTTTGAAATTTAAAATGCGGCAGTAAAGAGATGCCCATTCTAAGGGTCGTTATTTTCACAATTTAATTCATCATGGACAAAAAATTATTTTATGGAAGGGGTTTAAAGGTTGATAAAAATAAACCTTCTTGTAGTTTTAAACAAAGTACTCTGACATCCCTTATCAAAATAATTATCAAATATTGCACTGCACATACTTTATTTGTTTGTTTTGTTTTATCTTGTTATGAAAGATAAAAACTTTTAAAGAAAATTTTAGTGCAGTGATAACTCATAAAAATTTTACTAAAACTGAATGTCAAAAAATATAAAAAATTTATAACAAGAAATTGTAGCCGTTTTTTCACTTTTAAACTACAAAGACGGTGTTCACATTGGATTAAAAAACTGTTTTTTTTTTTTTGACGTTTCAGTATTCACATCTCGCTCCCACATCTTCAGCAAAGGAAGATGTAAATACTGAAACGTCAAAAAAAAAATACAGTTTTTCAGTCCAATGTGAACACCATCATACGAGGTATGTCTACTTTTTTACCTGTAATCCTTGACCAGCGCTACATTTTACAACCACATATAAATAACCTCCATTTCGACATATTATTATTATGTCCTAGTTGTAGTCAAATATACAACATCAGACACAGTTGAGTACATTGTGGTATGCTTCCATTTAAATATCTGTCCTTGCCTAACTAGATCTGACCAATTCGCAAAACCACATATGGTTCACTTTCACTAAATTCATTCGAATAGAAACGCGCAATTTAGAAGATATATTCAACGTATTCACTGTTCGTATGAATATCTGTGAAGGTATAATTGAAAATTTAAACTTTGAAATAAATTTCTGGTTTCCAATTTTATACCAAAATCAATACCGTTTAGATTAAATTTATATCCCATATCCTAGTCGTGTTAGGGTTTAGATTTTAATTGAACTTTTTGAATTTGACTAAAGCCAGTTTAGTTGCTGGAGTGTTTTCCATATAAATCATTTTCATTTTTGTGTTGGATTTTTTTTTTACAGAGTCCAACCCCACCACAATATGTTTATTGGCAGAAAAACGATCGGCTCATTAATTACTATGATGCGAGGCGTGACATTTCAATTGAAACAACACCTGGTACTAGAACACAAAGTCGATTGATAATACGAGAACCACAAATTGCTGACTCAGGAAATTATACATGTTCAGCTAGTAATACAGAACCAGCTAGCATATACGTATTCGTCTCAAAGGGTAAGTTTAAAATTCTTAAATATAAAGAAATATTATACGTAGGTAAATATAACACTCGATATCTCATCAGGAACGCACAAACTTGCTCTTGCGCATGAAGTTTACACAATCATTTTCGATTTTATTAAAAAAAAGGTTTTGCTGTAATGGGCCCAACCTGTGCTGCCATATTTATAAAAAAAATAGTACTATGGGTATGATTTTTAGAAGGTTCCCATTTTTTAAGCGTGAAGTAAGCACTCAAATTTTTCTTTTGTCGTAAATATTTAAAAAAAGTTTAGCTAATTTTACTAAAGATTTTTGTTTTGTGCTCAGTTTGTGCTGCCATGTACGAAAAAGATAAAGAAAAAATTCGAATGACTATGCAACTTTTAGGCCAACAACTTATTTATGATTTTTAATCTTTGAGCTTAAAATTTTTGTTATAAACTTAATTGCGCTATTTTGTGCTCAGTTTATGCTGCTATATTCCGAATATACTGGAAAAACGATAGTTTTTAACTTGTTTGGTAAAAAAGGAAAAGAAAAAAAATTGTTTATTTTACGGATGAAAAAAAAAGCCCAACTTTTTTTTATGAAAATTAAAGATTCGACATAACAGTTGCAACTATGCGATTTTTTAATCTCTTTGACATTAAGTGGCATATAAACTGAGCACAAAACACCACAAAAACTTAATTTTTTAAGAAATGTCGTAAAATTTGCAAATTTGCGACTCTTTTTACTATAAATAGCACAAGGCAGCACAAATTAAGCACAAAACAGCACAACTTTTACTTATTTTTTTTTCAAAAATCTAAAATAGCGGTACTAACTTCACGCTCATTTATATGGTATGGAACATGACTAGATTTTGAAGATGAATGTGAATTTGTATACTAACGTCTACCCATAAGAACGATCCTAAACTTTTTTTTTATAAATACAAATTATTTCAAGTTTATAGATAAAGAAGGAAAGAAATTATGTCCGACTGTCATAATAACTCTTATAATACCCGGAAAAAATGGGAAATTATTTGATTTGTCTTACTTTTGATGGCCTTTTGGAGACTTTCGATCTATTTGGAATAAAAGAAAAGATTCCTCTAAAACTAAAATGCTTTATTAATTTAATTTATAATATAAAAGTTAATTATTGTTGCGCTGAAGGCGAATGGTGGCTGGTTTCGTTGAAGGCGGAAATACGAATGGCTGAATGGCAGAGAGCACATTGCCGATTACAAGTGACAGGCAAATATGTGACAGGCTGACAAGTAGATTTTGGGACAGTAATTAGTGTTGCCACTCTGTGGATATGTCGACTGTCCGCTGTGTTCTGTCCGCTGTCCGCTGATGTGTCCCCCACAGCCTCAACCAACAAGCCTCTCTAGCCAGCTTATAGAGCCTAGCTAGCTTATAGCTAGTCACATCCCTTCACGCTTCACCTGTCTCAGTCATCCAAGCAAACTGAATTTTCAGCTTTTTGGCCTGGTTGACGTCGCTGTATAGGCCGTAGAGCTCATTGTTAAATCCTCTTTTCTTGTCACCTTCGGATATACACAGGACCAAATACCACTTGAACAGTCTTCCTTTCAAAGCACAAAAGAAAACTTTCAACGGATTTTTTCAGAGTCCAGGCTTCTGTGCCATACAGCGGAGCTGGTATTTATATATGGCGTTTTTCTTATTTGGCTCTGAGCAGAGGCTGAGCGATGAGAGCAGAGCTATGAGCCAGATTATGTTCAGAGCCCTCAGATTAAAATATGAAACATACTTGAACATTGAACTGCCATTATCATAAGTTTGTTTAGTAGCATGAAATTTTAAAATTTTGCTGTCACACATAAGAAAAGAAAAAGGTTTGGTAAAAATTAAGTAAAGTTGACTTCACTCAGCCTTTTGCTCGATTTGCCTGATCATTTTATTGTGAGCTTATTTAGTAGGCTCTGAGCTAGTTCCAATGGAAAAGAGAAACAAACTTTTTATGCTCTGATATGTGTGAGCTAAAAAGAAAACTGATTTTTTTTTTAGTGCCGAGATCTTTTCGGAGTTAAAAAAGAAAAACCCCAATAATTAAGTAATTATGTGTATGTATAAAGTCTCTTTGGTTCTATAAGAGAGGACCTTCTATTTAAATGCCTTTTAAACCGAAGAAACAGCAGCTGGCAAAAGTAATTAATTCGTTCGATCTCTCCACTGAAGTTATTTTGCGAGGTCATAGTAAATTCTAGGAAGACAGAGGCCTTGGCAACTTCGAAGTTATGTCATCTATCTGAATCAATGATGTTTAGGGCTGGCCACGATACCTGAAAAGTCTCGGTATCATTTGGTATTGGCATCGAAAACCGAAACGATACCGAGACGATACTAAATGATAGCTCATTTTTTGGACCGAAATTTACCGATACTCTCGGTAGTACCGTTTGGTAATTCGTATTTTATTTTTAATTTATTACAAACAATAACTTTTTTTAATTGCTTTCTCGGAAAAGGCTTTTATAATTTAGATAACATTTTCAGAGCTTTTTTCTTTAGCTGGAAGAAGGTTTAGGCAATAATTTTAATTAAAACTGCTCACTGCCTCGCCCATCTAACTCATGCTGAAGCATTAGCTTATAGTTCTTTCAAGTCCTGCATTTTGTTCTGGTTTGCGACTCAGACTAGACTGAAACCATATGAGACCGATACCGATACCGATAGCGACACTTTGTTATACGTGACCAAACTAGACCGATACGTACACGATACTGAAATTTTTCGATTTTGACGATACCGAGACGATACCGAGACGATACTTACAAAAGTATCGTTTGGTTTGGTATTGTGGCCAGCCGTAATGATGTTGAGATTTCTTTCTCATTGATAGCGAATATTTTGGTCGAGGTCGTAAATGTAATTGTATATATATTATATTTATGTCATATGCAAAGAAGAGCCCGAACTTATAAATTGTACTACTTCCAGTGGTGTTGACTTGCGATTTATGTACAATTATCAGAACGATGTTAAATTGGTCCATAACAATTGATAACAGGCAGCAACGTGTCGCCTTGCCTTTGACCATTCTCAAAATCAAGAGCTTCAAAAGGTTTAGTGTTTCTTATCGACGTTTCTTATTTTTGACGGAGTGGCGTGATTTTTACATCCATTTCTCCATTTTTCCGAGATAAGACATGTCTCTGTAAATTTCGTCTCCATCCAAAAAGAGGTGGTATGTATTGATCTGGAGCTCTCGGCTTTTTTCCTAAACCTAACGAAGTATGAATATTTAATAGACGATTGGCTTGCCTTTCCGAAAATTTAACTGATATGGGCCGATTAGAATTATTGACAAAAGGTTTTGGGCGATCACATTGTAAAGTCGATGTTTAAGAGACTTTTTCGGTTCTCTATAGTTGGAACAGTTCAGAGTATCTCGTATTTTGTGGAAGGGATACAATATGCCAAGATTCCATTCATCGAGCATACTTTTATTGGACCAAATTTTGTATATGGGTTGGTGCATGCTAATTACCACATCAGTTCACGCTACTTTCAATTGTTTGACTGTTAGTCTCCATCCACACAAGCACCAATAGCCTTGTACGAATAATGTTTAAAAATCAGAAATCACACTTTATCAAGGTCAAGTAGACGGAAATGTTGGAAATCATCCTCCAAGTTTAATGGAATTTTTTTCCTAGCAGCAAAATTTTAGCGGTCACCATTTAGCAGTCTAGAATTAGAGATCGTTGGCACTGATTTAGTATTAACTACCATCTTCCTGTTCTCATCTTTAAATGGTTTCCCGTGTGCCCTTGTAGCCTTCAATGTTTGGTAGAACTTACAAACATCACCCTTGCCGGTACAATCCTCAAAAGACTTTACCTCTTGCATCTCGTGAGAAGTTGCCATTGCTCCTTCCTTGTTTGCTCGAACAGCTCCAAGGCTGACTCCGACAGCTGCTCGTCTGTATAATTGTTTGTTTGGTTAAGTTCTTAGCTGCATGCACGAGTTGCCCTCTTCTAAGCATCTGGACTTCAGGAGTTTCGGTATGACACCCATCACATCAGTGGCGGCACTTCTAATGGCTTGTTTGCAATAAGATAGGACTACTGATACTTGCCCCTCGAAACAATCAGACATCCATGATACTGGAAGCATTTCTAGCGTTTACCAAGATGTGATTAATTTGGTTGATGGTTTTTTGATCGCAATACCCGCTCACAAGGTCCCTTTGTGTATATCAATGGTGTGAGAAATTAGTACAAGCTATGATGACACTTCACAACATCATGAAGTCCACCATCTTTTGTCTGTTATCAGCAAGTGTCCTCCAACTGTCAACCCAAAGATGTCTTTCTTTCCGAATTTGGTGTTTAAGTCTGCAAGAATAATCTTGACTTTGTACTTTGAGCACATATTGCTCGTGTTCTCCAGGTTCCAGGAGATCGTCAGAATGCTTTTTTATGGTTGAGTCTTCTCTCTGTGGGGACGTGGATGCAGATCAGCATAAAGTGTTTGTCTTTTCTATGGATCATGGCCAGATGCTCGCTTATATGTATTTTGGAGGTCCTAAACTTTTTGCCAAACTCTTCCTCTTATTATAAAACTACAATCAAATAGCCGATGACTTTGATTCATAGTACTTTCCGCAGACGTTATATGATTTTATCTCATTGCACTTCTTGGATAGTTGTAACATCAACCTTAAGCCCATCTAGGGTCTCCATTAATTGTTTGACAGTACGTCGTGGTCTGTATTAGAAGGTAAGGGCAGTACATTTCAAGTGCAGATCCAAAATGTGTGGTCCATGTTTCGTTTGTTGGGGTTGTCAGCATTAAAACCATCCGTATCCGAGAATCATTGTTGTTTTTGAACCACACATTCTTAACATGGTAGGGAAGTAACCCCAACGCACAACCCCCGCATCTTGAAAGACTAAAGGAACTTTAGGAACCGTTCCTTGAGTCTCGAATACTCGATGAAACTCATATAAGATCTTCACAGCTTTCCTGAACTTGAAGACGCCATGGATGACCATCTCGAGAATTCATCCGCTGCCGTCCACTCTTTCGTTGCAATATTATTAGAGCCACAGCATGCTCCAATTCGACCTGTCGACCATATAGGTGGCTGTCTGCAGAAACTAGTTCCGAAATAACATAAAAAAAAAACCATAATCATATTGCTTTCATCTTATTTCATTACCTTCAAATTATGTGGGCTGTACATTTTAATCCCCTCATATACCATAATGGAATTACTTCCAAGCAATTTGACGCGGAAATGCATTTAACAACTATAAACACATTCTCTAAGCCCTGGTCATCCGGCACTTATGTAGATGTTTCCCATATATTATAAGCGATACCCAACAATATGCTTCCTTATACGTATGTAGTTGTCGATAAATAATTTCAGGGACCATTCCCAGAGCAATTAAATGTCTGAAAGCCTTCAGCATTATACAGCTATAGTGTCCCCTAGCAACTACCCTATTTTAATTATTCTCATGTGGACTGGGCCTGTTCCATTCCATAACAACCAAGGACGTTGTTCAAACGTTAAATCTTTGAGTTTGTGGTTTATAAAACTACCAGCTATATCGACAAATATTCATGAGTTGGTTTTACTTTGTTCTGATGATATATATGTATGGGTCTATACAAAGAAGAATAAAAAAAAAATATCCAATAGGAGTCCTCAGGGATTTTATCATACTTTTCATCTTGGTTTTTCATCGTATCATCTTTTGCAATCATTTCTGCTGTGCCCTGTAATCCACAATCCACCAGCTCTGGACTTTTTCCTCACCCTTCGTAGGGTAGTTAAAAAAGGGAAAAAAGTATTTGCAAACTATTTCCATTAAAATAAATTTTCAGTTCTAACTTTTTTCTTCTTTCTTTTTCTTTTTTTTTTGGTTTGTCTGTGTCCTTCCTTAGCAAATAAGGTTTGAAAGTATGAAAAAGACAAGAGTGGCGAGTATGAGAACTTTGCGTTTAGAAATGAAAAAAAAGGTTTAAAATACTCAAGTAATCAGCAGAGGAGTTCAAATTCAATAAATTCTTTAAGGTTACCTAGCTTAGCTATATTTATAACGTTTTAAACTTTCGCTTCTTTTATGATTGACTTTCCAGAAAGTATAAAAACAAAAAAAGAAGAAGTTATTAATTATTAAATGGTTTCGTTTTAATTGCAATACTTTTTTGACTGCAAAATATTGTTATACGAACTGGTTTGCTATCTCTTAGAATAGTAAAGTTTCTTTTTTGTTAAAGAGAAATATTTTTATTTTTTAATAAAAAGTTAATAAATTCATGGAACTCATGGTGGAAAAATAGCTTCTTTTCGCTTTCATAAGAAAAGTGTCTAAGTGTCTGAAAATATTAATTAAGGGCTTAAAATAGAGATCCCAGATGCCATCCGAAGTAGAGTCAATTTTACCATCCAAGTGAAAGTTTAAAAGATTTAAAGAAACTGGAAGATAAAATAATTCTGTCATGATGTACTGATTAGATCAATATCAAAATGTGGAATGAATATTAAAAATTATTAAATCAGGTTTTAGCTTGGCATAAAATCCAAATTATCAGGTTCTTTTTTAATCAGTCAATCAACGTCAAAAAATAACAACTAATTTTCAATTGGCGTTAATCAAATTGAATTCTCTCAACTGGCTTGTTTTGACATATCAATCACCTAGATTACAGAAAGCGATGAATGAACTGCGGAGAATTAATCAGGTTCTGTTTTGACATTTAGCTCATAGTAGAAACGTCAGAATTGAGTCTGATTTCCTCCACAGCTCATTGATTGGAATCCGTAATCGGAGGAGGTAGATGTCTTCTATTTTGATGCCGCATGAACTTCGGGCTGATTTTTAATTTAAAGGTTGTTAGTAAAAGCGAACGCAAGAGGAGGAAGATTATTTGCACTTAACCACTTTTTTGTATGTATTAACTACCAACGAACGTGGCAACGGAAGAATTTCTGAGGCGAGTCTTTCAAAGTGAGAGGCCATGAAGTATTGAAAGTATGTACCAAAACCTCTGCAAAGTACCATCCTCCAGAGAGAATATCCTTTGAACTTCATCATGTAAAGAGTCATAAGGCTCCCTTATATCGCCATACCAAAATCTGTTCTGTAGTAAATTTTGTAAACGATAACGATGATATGAGGGTGGGTCAATAAGTCCGTGACTTTTGGAATAAAACACAGATTTTTTGATAAAAAAATAATTTTATTTTTCAACGTAGTCCCCCTTGAGCTCTATACACTTTGTCCAACGCTTCTCTAATTTTTTTTATCCCTTCCAAAAAAAAATGATTAGTCGAGGTCCTCAAAATAGGCCTTTGTTTGCGAGATGACTTCATCATTGGAGTCAAATCTTTTTCCACCAAGCCATTTCTTCAGGTTTGGGAACAAGAAGTAGTCGCTCGGAGCCAAATCTGGAGAATAGGGTGGATGAGGGAGCAATTCATTGCCCAATTCATGGATTTTTGCCATGGCAACTGCACATGTGTGCACCCTTGCATTGTCTTGGTGGAAAAGAACTTTTTTCTTGGCCAAATGAGGTCGGTTTTTTTTTCAAATCGTCATTGAATCGGTCCAATAAGTTGGCATAATATTCCCCATTCATTGTTCTTCCCTTTTGAAGGTAGTCAATGTGGATTATCCCGCGTGCATCCCAAAAAACAGTCGCCATAACTTTATTGGCTGACAAACCCACCTTGGCCTTCTTTGGACCCGATTCACCCTTAGAAACCCACTGTTTTGACTGTTGTTTGGTCTCTGGTGTGTTGTGATGGATCCATGTTTCGTCCATGGTTACAAAACGGCGCAAAAACTCCTCCATATTGCGATTAAGCAACGCCAAACCGTCCTGTGAAGTTGTTACTCGATTGCGTTTGTGGTCGACTGTGAGCAAACGCGGCACCCATCTTGCGGAAAGCTTTCTCATGCCCAAGTGATCATTCAAAAAAAAGCCATGCGAGATCCCTACGGCTTCCACAATATCTCGCACTTTCAATCTTCGGTCGGCCAACACCATATCGTGAATTTTTTCGATTGTTTCGGATGTAGAGACCTCAACTGGGCGTCCAGGACGTTCGGCATCTTCAGTGCTTGTACGGCCACAACGAAATTCAGTGAACCACTTTTTTACCATTGAAATCGATGGTGCAGAGTCCCCATTGTATTTATCAAGCCTAGCCTTGGTCTGGGTAATGTTTTTTTTTTTCGCAAGAAATAATGCTTAATAAGCACACGAAATTCACTTTTTTCGATTTTCTCCTCAAATTAGTGAGTAGTCTGATAAATATAGCTGTCAAACACAAACTAACTGACGCAGCAAGTTTAAATTTTGACAGGAGTCAACTGACAGATGCCTGTTGACAGGAGCAGTGTTGCTGTTTCAGTAAAGAGGTCAGAAATTCAAAAAGTCTTATTGACCCGCCCGTATGTTAAAATTAATTGAAATTCACAAGCATAGCCATGTTCGCGCTTAAAAATAATTCGTCAAAGTCAAAAGTGCCCACCGTCGAAGGGTCTCAACCTACCCTACTCTGAAGCAATAAATCTTTTAATAAAATTAAAACCTACGCCGATAATCAGTTCTCGCCTTAAGTCGTTCAATTCGATATCGATGTCATTCGGAAATGCTTTAGTGTTGCACAACAGCGACACCACAGCGGGACTGTGCGTTTAAATATCGCTGTGATCCTAAGGGTTTTTTTTTTAATATAAAATAATTGTCAAAATCAACACACTTGGTTTTTTTTTTAAAGTTTTCAGTAATTATGTCACAGCTTCTTTTTTTAAGCCGAATTTTCAATAAATAGTTAGTTTATGTCCTCATAAATATGGAAAATTTAGTGCGGGACGAGTTTGGTGGGTTAAAATTGCTTGCCATAATATGAGCCTTAAATTGAGAATTTCCTTGAAAGAATCGTAAATTTGTGCCGGGATAGAGAGAATACCACCATCTTCTAAAAGAAAGTGATTTAGTTTTTATTCAACAACTCGATGGAATTTACTTTGACAACCAAATCATGAAAAAGTTACATTTAGGAAGGAAAATTATATAAGAAATAAGCTATTAACGAACTTTGTAGGTTTATTAGTCTTTAAGTTTTAGTATTTCAAAGTTACACTTTTAATTTTGTACTGCTAAAAGGGACAAATAACAGTTTTTTTTTATCGGAGTTTATTGTTTACCGGGGGCATACACTCAGAAAAAAACTGGTATAACTAATCCATTTCTAGTTTATTATACCTGATTGTTAGTTTTTTTTTTTTTGTAATATGGTTATAGCTTAACTGCTAAACCAGATATCTGATTGTACTGTCTTGTTAAACCAATGTAGGTTACAGGCAAAATTTGCATGACATCTTGTAAATTTAACACTGCTTTTAAATAGTAAAACTGTACATTTTACCTGAAAATCTTTTTAAATTTACCAGGAAATCTAGTTAATTTTAGATGAGAATCAAGTTAAGTTAACATCATTTAATGTTCATGCTCCATGTCCTGTAAATCTATCACGAAAATCTTGTTAATTTTATATGATTCAATGTTGAATCAACCCTGTATCCAATAAATATTATTTCTCATCTCTTACGCTGCTTAAGTTATCGATCAAGAATTTTATTATAATTATTCAAAAATAATTTATTTATTTAGTTAGTTATTCTATATTAATTTTATTTTAAAAATATTTTATGATATTTACTTTGTTTTGAACTGGAAACCTCTCACATACGGTGATAGAACGCATCCCCTGAGCCACAGTGCTGCACAAAATTTGTTTGCCATCTATCAATAAGTTGAAACTCATTTTGTTTGGTTGGCTTGTGTGTATGTTATGGCATTGGTAAAAATACTTTAATAGGAACCTAGGTTAAATTCCAATCATTTTATTTTCGATGCCCCTCGTGGGTGCCTTTTAACACTGATATCACGTTTAAATAAACTATTAGAATGCTTTTTAAGCCGGCGGCCAGGTTAAATTCTAATCATTTATTTAATGTGAAAGGCCTGTGTGTGCTCGCTTCAACGCTGGTGTTACGTTGAAATGAACTGGTAGAGTCATTCTTTATTATGAGGGTTAAATTTAACAGGTAAAAATTGTTAAAAGAACCATAAAAACCTAAATGCAACCTGATTTGTGGTGGTAAAGTAGAAATGTATTGCATAAAATGTTGAAAAAAACATGACATGAAAATTTAGAGCTAAAATAACATTATATGTATTAAATATGGTGAAATATGGTAAAAAAGGCTACCAGGTTGATTTAACACTGGAAATAAGGTTATTAAAATCAGGTACATTTCTGAAATGCCTGTAACTTTATATGGGATTGATAACCTTGTGAATTTAACAAGGCTCAGGATAATTAGTAACCTGACGTTTTTCTCTCTTCAACTTCTATTGAATGTATTGTACTTTCTTTTCATATTCAAAATTTTAACCCGTCGATATCGATCTCTTTATGCAATAATTTTTTTTTCACAACACCATAGAGGTGGAGTAATAGGCAAGTTTTTTGGGACTGAAGGTCTGATCTACGCCAATCGACCGGATTTTATTTTAAAGTTTTGCTCGTGCCTTAGATGTTTTGAGTATTTGTTTGAAGTAAAATATAGTAGAATGATAGATATTTTATCAGCCCCAAATCAGGGTTACAGGGGTTGTCAATCGTACTCTAAAATAGAGTAGTGCACTCTATATCATGAAAGCGTACTCTGTCATCTATGACTCTAATAGAGTACGCTAAAATACTCTTTTTTTTACTTAAATTAATTTTTTTTCAAATATTCTACTTTCTTCAAATATTTTTTTTTTAAAGTGTAAGTATTTTCAACTCCATTTCATGAACTTTATATTTCAACACAGCCATACCATCCATCTACCTGCGTATACAAAATTTCCTAAGTTTTTGTTTCTCATTTGTATAGGTATAATAAAAACCGGGTAATATTTTTTTTTTGCAACTCAAAATAATAATGTTTGAAAAAAATTACAAAAAAACAAAGCAATTTACATGTCAAATACAAACCAACTTTGCCCATATAAAGTTAGCTATGTCCATAGAGAATCTAACTTCTGTCGCGATAAAAATGGCCTTGGCAGGCCACCATTGTCGTTGTGCTATCGACAATTTATATAGAAATTTCAGATGTTTGTTGGTAAATGCAACTGTTGAAATCTTTTCAACCAGCCACAGTCCATATGGATATGCAAAAAAACACAGCTAATGTGAACCAATCCTAACACTCAAGTGTTTCTGAACGCACCAAAACTGTCAAACATGAAATTTCAATGGTCACGTTCCGATTTTTTAATGTTTAGTGGTGAGAAAAGGAAGACATGGCTTCAAAATGAATTTCTTATTTGTATTAACGTAAAGTTACAATATTAAGACTCATATATGTACATAATTATTTTAAAAATAATACAAAATTATTATTTTCAGCAAAATGTATAAGAAAATAAAATTTTTAAAATTTAAAAATTCTTTTTTATTGGGACGTACTCTTTATATAGCTTCTCTAAAATCGAATGTATTCTATTTCTTCTTTAAAAAGTTGGCAACCCTAATCAGGGGTGCCAAATCCATGTTTGTGAAACAAAAATTCAAAACTTCCAACGTTTGATGAAATGAAATGCGGCAATGGAATTTCGGACTGAATTTTCATTTAATATTTTTCTTTTTAAAATATAAAATTATTTCAAACTGGCTAAATTACACTTTTTTAAATAAAAGAAAGATAACGTCTTAATTTTTTGTCATTGTAACCTAATTTTATGAACCAATAAAAAAGGGAAAAAGTTTTTGCATAGAATTATTTTTTTTCTCATTTTTGTGCAACATCTTCATTGATTTGGATCCACTTTTGGCTCCAAGATTTTTCGAATTGGATTTTCCTTCCTATTAAAAATCTCTAAGGATTAACGGATTTCATGGAATTTGGGGGGGCGTTAGCATGGACAAGCATGCTCAACGGCATGGCTCGATAGAAAAAAATAACTTTACGCTCAACTTGGCATTTACATGGGTACTGATTTGTCGATCATCATTATTTTTCATTTTTCGAAACAGACGGAACCCGCAACAACCCGCAGATCGGGTTGTGTGTTTTATGTGTGGAAAAAAAAACACACAGATATTACTATTTCCCCCCGTTTAGGCAAGAGGGGCAATTTTCTAAGAACTCGACTTAAACCGATAAAAAAAAATTTTTTGGAAAGCCAGAAAAATCTTCTTTGATTTTCATTTTAAATTAAGTTGTGTTAGAGGACAGTTTTTGAAAAATTAATTTTTAAACTCTAAATTTTGAAAAAAAAAAAAATTCAAAAAAATACACTCAAATTAATTTTTTCAAAATCTTATGTGATTAAGTATAATTTTTCAAAATTCAATGCTCTTTTTAACTTTCAATACAAAAACAGAAAATCGGATGTTAAAATGTATCTTAGTTTTTGAGAAATAAAAAAAAATAAAAGTACTTTTTTTCCAAGGAATCCTGTAACTAAACACAATCTATAAATTATATTTAAATTGCAGGAGATAACATGGCAGCTATTTCCCGGCGAAAAACCTCTTCAGCCGATCGAATTGCAACGATATTAGAAAGTTTATTGGTTCCATGTATTTTATTTAATACCTTTACATTCAGGTAAGAACATTTAACAAAAAAAAAAACAATCATCCGGCTAATTTATATTTTTTTTTTTTTTGTAATTTAAATTTTTAAGAACCAAATTAATCTCCTACGTTTTCTGTTATAATATTCAATTTTTATTATTTTTTATTTATTTTCACTTAAGAAAACATAATTTATATAAAATTCTATAATCTCATTTTTTTCTTTTATACATTTTCAGACACATCTTTTTCACTTAGGAAGAAATACTGTAATATATATATTAAATTAAAATTATAAGGCCCTAGATAAAAAACCACTAGAAAATATAAGACTATTTTTTAGTTCAAATAAATTTAAACAAGAAAACAAAAATTAAGATGTTGAACATCCTAATTAAAAGCATATATATACCAAAAACTTTGAGTTAGTTGTTCATAATTAAGTAAATTAAGTTAGTAAATAGTTCGAAATTTTTGTACAACAATTTTTGTTTTTGTTTAAAAAAAAAGTTAAAATAATTTTTAAATAAAATCATTCTATGACTGTATATTTCTTGAAAAAAAAAAAATAAAATAAAAAATAAATAATGCTAAAATAAGAATATAATGTAGTTTTAAATTTTAAAATGTTCTTGTGTAAAAATAAATAAGTACTTTAGTTAATTTAATTAAAAAAAAGAAGTTAATATTTTTAAAATTTGTATAGACATAATAATCTTCATCTGAATACATAGATACATTTATTTATAAAATAAATAATAAATCTTGAATAAAAATTGTAGATGTAAAAACTCTCGTATTGTTTATCACATTTTCTTAGTTTTTGTGCTTTCTTTTTAATTCAAACTGAAAAATTATATCGGATATAAAATCACTAATGGAGCCAACATCAATTCATGCCCGATTCAAAATTTGTTTGTTTTGTTATTATTTTATATATTTTTTGTTTTTTTTTTTATTTAATTTCATATCCCAATTTCTGCTTAGAACATGAATTTTTTGCATAGTTATTTTTCTTTTTGTGTAAATATTTAAATTAAAAATTATTCAAAAATGTATGGTTTTACAATGTTATAAGATTTTTTTTTATATAAAATAAATTTCCGTCTTCTAAAATATTCGACTTGTTGCAGAAAATGATAATAAATGTATATTTAAAATAAAAATCAAATTAAATAATAAATAATTAAAAAAAACAAATTTCCATATCTCATGATTCGTGAAGAAGAAGCTAAAACCAAAAAAAAAAAAAAAATACAACAAAGTTCATGAAAAAATACGTTTTTTTTTTAAATATTGTAAAAATAATAACACAACTCTTTTTTTTAGTAAAAATTTTAAGGCGAAATATGAAACATTTAACGTAATAAGCGAAATACTAAGAAATAAAATACAAACAGGTGAGAAATAAAATTGATTGTTATATAAATGTTGTTGTTCACGAATAATTAAGAAAATAAATATAATACAAAAAAAAAAGAAAAAATATAAATGTTAAATTTAATACTAATTAAATTTATGGAAACAAAAATCACTTTCAAAAAGAAATATTTCAAAATATAAAATCAACACAAAAAAAAATCAATATATTATTATTTGAACAATGGCAAAACAAAAATTGTAAATAAAAAAATTAAAATTAAATTTAAAAATAAATCGTGAAAATATACAAAACCTAAATGAATTTAAATAAATCACATAAATATAATTAAAAATATATTTTGTTGTTTTTTTTTTTTTGTATTCAATGTTTTTCTTGGAAATTCTTTTAGGTACTCAAGGATTATGTAGACGTAAGTATGTGATAAGAATGTCTATTGGCTATGGAGTTTATTTAGTCATTTAAATAAGTCCTTAAAAAATTTTAAAATAAATACAAAATTACGTCTGTGAATACTTGAACTCTTTGCACCAAACATTGCGTACCTAAGACCTCAACACATTTTATAAGCAACTAGAATATTAAAACATTGCTTTCTTATTAAAATATACATTTTTCAAGTAAAAAAAGGAAGAGTATTACGAGAATTAAAAAAATAAAAATCAAAGAATTTTTATCAAAAAATAACCTTAACGCCCTTTATCCTGAAATAATATTTTTTAGCTCTAGGCCCATTTTAAGAGGCTCTCTATATCAATTCCAGAAAAGCAAAAACCTAACATATTTCATAGCTATTCCCTATATTTTTTTATCTAAGAAGAGCAATTATGAACTAAAGCCTTTATTATTTGGGAAAATTTAGATTGCGTTCTTTTTCAACGTTAGCCTTTTGGATGTATCAAAATTCTTAAAATGAGTCTTTTATTTGAATATTTTCAGACTCCAGGAACGGTGCAAATTTTTTTTTCTTCATTTAAGGCATTTGTATAACTACCAGCACAGTTATTTATTATGATTATTAATATCCTCGACTTCCTGGTAAACCCAAATTCATGACTGAAGTTCCAAGTAACAACTTATATAGTTAACAAGAATAACTGTTGGTCGTGCATATATCTATCAATCGAAAGGTTATGACTTCTTGAGAATGAATATTTGATGATGTTTGCCGTGACCTAGGACTACTGGTAGTCTATTAGAATTTTAGCGTGACTGTAAACATCTTTGACAGTCATAGATAAACTCAAAGAGCCATAATGTGACAAATTTATTTTGGGAGGTGTGTGTGTGTCAGAGTTCCCAGGAAATACAACTTCCTATTAATAATATCTCCCGAAACAGAAAATAAAGGTAATCTCACAAAGTGGGGATAGATTGGTCTGTAAATCGAAGATGCTATGAGTTCCTCAAAATGAAGAAAATATATCCCTAGACGGGGTTGAAATGTTTAGGATTTAGGGAGAACTTATTCTATTTTTTTTTTATTATTTACTTTACAGAAAGTTTATGTTAGAATTTTGAAAATATGGAGAAGGTCTCTTTAAATCATTTGAAGTTTAAATAATGTAGGTATGAGTTCCAGCTCCGTTCTGAAAAACTTTTTTAAAAATGTTTGTGTCGGTAATTTTTATGTATTGATCTAAATTAAATTGAAATAAGCCAATGATGGTTTGTAAATCAAGGTGAAAGACTACTTTTTTCATCAATATGGCAGTAATTAGTCTGCTCTCTAATGATTGTACCCCACCCTAATTTAAAAATTGCCATTGTAAAAATAGAAAATTGAACAAATACCTATATAGAGAATTTTTCGAGAAACTAGAGCATGAACCTTTGTCGAATTTTCCAAAAAACACAATTTTAACAAAAAACTAATTTGTTTCATTTTTGCATTTATAAGTATACGCGTAAATCTTATTCAAATCTTTAAAAAAATTTCAGGGAAATTAATAGAAGTGGGTTGGTAGATGGTAGGCTTCATTGCAAATCTTTTTTTCATTTTCTGTCTTTTTGATTAACTTTCAAAATATCATCTCAGTTCTAACTTTGAAATAGAGTTAATAGGAACGTTTTCAAAAAAAAAACAACAAATAAAAAGATGGCATGACGACAGGTGCATTTTAATAAAAATATTCTCCCAATGTTTTCATGTTTAAACAGATAAAAGGTCTCAATATTAAATCTAAATCGTTAATGATAACGGGTGATTTTTTAAGAGGTTTAGAACTTTAAAAAAAAAAACACAAAAATTCGAAAAAATGAATGAAATATTTATTTGAATCGATAGTTTGAACCTTGCAATTTAATGTTTAAAGATAATTTCATGCAAATGTTGACCGCGGCTGCGTCTCAGGTAGCCCATCCGCTGAGTCCAATTTTGGCATACTCTTTCACACATATCGGCCGGTATCTCACGAATGAATGCATGGATGTTGGCTTCCAGTGCGTCAATCGAAGCGGGCTTGTCCCTATAGACATTAGCCTTGACATACCCCTACAAAAAATAATCTAATGGTGTCAAATCGCACGATCTAGGCGGCCAATTGACCGGCCCGAAACGTGAAATTAACTGTTCACCAAACTCGCCTCGCAATTGCGCCATTGTTTCGCGTGCTGTGTGGCATGTGGCACCGTCTTGTTGAAACCACATATCATGCAAGTCAAGAACTTCCATTTCGGGCAAAAAAAAGTTTGTTATCATCGCTCGGTAGCGTTCACCATTGACAGTAACGCTGCGATTCGCATCATCTTTGAAGAAATATGGCCCAATAATGCCGCCGGCCCATAAACCGCACCAAACAGTGGCTTTTTCGGGATGCATTGGTAGCTGTTGCAATGCTTCTGGCTGATCTTCACTCCAAATGCGGCAATTATGCTTATTTACGTACCCATTCAACCAAAAATGAGCCTCATCGCTGAACACAATTTTTCGATAAAAAAGCGGATCCTCGGCCAGCTTTCCAAGAGCCCATTCACCAAAAATTCGGCGTTGTGGTAGGTCGGCTGGCTTTAGTTCTTGCACCAGCTGTATCTTAAAAGGCTTTACGCCCAAATCCTTCCGCAAAATTTTCCACGTAGTGCTGTAACAAAGGCCTAACTGCTGGGAACGGCGCCGAATCGACATTTCGCGGTCTTCTGTCACACTAGCTGATACGGCCGTAATATTTTCTTCACTACGCACAGTACGTAAACGTGTTGGTGGTTTAATGTCCAACAAAGTAAATTTGGTGCGAAATTTGGTCACAATCTTCCGAATAGACTGCTCCGAAGGTCGAGAATGCCGACCATAAAATGGAAGCAGCACGCGATGAACATTTCGAACCGAGCACGAATTTTGATAGTAAAATTCAATAATTTGCAAGCGTTGTTCATTTGTAAGACGATCCATGGTTAAATTGCAAACCAAACTGAAGCTGTTTGACAGTGACACAAGGTACTAAACACAGGTCAGCTGTCAAAACCAGTGTTGCCAAAACCAAACCAGCTAAAAAATCACCCGTTATTTTCGACAAACCTAAAATTTTTAAAATTGAGCATGACTAACACCAAACTATCTACTTATAGAGGCCTGAACAAGATTCCAACAAGAATCAAAATTTCGGCAAATATTTAATAAATATTGATTAAAACGAGAAACTTTAAAATAAAAATAGTCCGCGGATTTAACTAAAGCCACTTACTAAATTTTTCGCTCATAATAACGAACTCTGAAAATGTCATCTAAATCGATAGACTCCTATATGATAAATGAAGAAATTATAAAAATGGGCGTGGCTAGAGGCAAATTTTAGTAAAATAATGCTCTCAATTATTATTTTGCTCATAAAAAGTTACTCTCAAAATTTCATCCAAATGGTTGGAGCCATTTCCAAAAAACAAATCCAAATCGTTGGAGCGCATGGCAATGGAGCTTAGACATATTAGGGACATTATGTGTATCCAAATATTAATTTTTAAATTATTTTCCTCTTTATTTGAATAATTTCTTAAAACTCTATTTTAACGATACGATTTTTCCTGTGTAACCAAGAAATATTTAAGGTGGGCGTGGCAGTAGGCGGAGTTTAATGAAAATATTTTATAATTTTTATTTCTTTCTCATAATAAAAAAAACTCAAAAAATGTCATCTTAAGCAATTGATTCCTCTTTAAGAAATTAAAAAATTATAAAAATGCATGTGTCCAGGAGGCGGATTTTACTAAACTTTCTTTTAATTTTTTTTTTTTATATAAACAAATTTGGAAAATTCCATGGTTGCAGCCATATGGCTTGTGGATGGATTTTATTGACAATATTTACGATTTTTTTTTTTCATTAGAATAAACACTGAAAATATCATCCAAGTCAGCAATTATACTTCAGAGAAATAGAGCTTTTTTTTGAAACCAAGAATTATGAAAATTCGGCTTAGCAACGGGCGGATTTCACAAAATCACCTTTGTTTTTATTTTCTCGATAAACTCTAAAAATGTAATCCAAATCGTAGGATCCGTTTCCTAGAACCCAAATATATACAACATATGACCGCGTAGGGAGGATTCAGTGTATTTCTTTAGTTATTTGATTATTTCCTGAAAGATCAGATCTATGGGGTTTGTTCCTCATATCCATTTGATAACGACGAATTTTCGATTTGGCTTTGCATATTTCGCTTTAAAAAACAAAATAAGACCAACTAGGCTTTATTTCGTTTTAATGTTTTATTGGCAGGCTGGTACTGTTGACTTATAAATATGTTGCCATCGCCTAAAATTAAACTGGTTTTTCGAGATCATATTTACACTTGCTTTGCCTTACATAAATACCATGCAACCAGCATAGCGGCGCATCAACAGTGAGATATGTTTGGGGCGCCATGCTGCGCTCCTGGAACACCCCTGCTTGGACTCACTATAGAATTTTTCAATTTAAAATAGATCCAATGGGTTTACTATCAACATTTTCAAGACTCTCCATAAACCCAACCTTGCACCTACTCCAAAAATCCTATAGTGATCCGAAACTGCAGGGTTCTATACATACCTCTTTCATGTCTTTATTTTGTCATGACACTTTTCCGTCACGGCAGTTTTCTATTATGGCATTTTTCTGTCGGAACACTTTTCTGTCATGAAATTTTTCTACCAAGACAGTTTACTATCATGATATTTTTCTGTCTTGACATTTTTCTGTCGTGAAAGTTTTCTGTCCTGACAGTTTTCTTTCATCACCCTTTTCTGTCGTGACACATTTCTGTCATGACAGTTTTCTGTCTCTTTATGTTGGGTAGGTATGAGTAAATTCGGGTGAGCTAGAAAAATGTTAAGATCTAGTTTTTGTTCAAATTCGCCCACTGCCACGCCCACTTCGTATGTCTTTATTTTTTTAAAACGGCTCAAAGAATCATTGATCACGCCCAATTTTATTATATCTTTATATCTCAGAAACGGCTACAGCGATGCGGATGAAATTTTCAGAGTCGATTAGTATGATCAAAACAAAAGTTAAGAAATGTCTTTTGTTCACATCCACCCACTGCCACGTTCACATTTCATATCGACACTTATCTAATTTGCAGCACAAAAACACGGATAACTATATTATTCTAGGAGAATTTGGTTTAATTCGTGCACCTAGAAAAGAAAAGAGCCCCTGGTCTGGCTACTGTACAAAGAAGAAAAACACAAACAATAAGAGCATTATCATTTTTGAGGACTTAATTGAAATTAAATTCATGTTTAAAGATTGCGAAAAGCAATTGGACTAAAATACAAATCTTTAAATATGAATTTAATTTCAATAAAGTCTACAAAAACAAAAATGATAATTCTCTTACTGTTTTTGTTTTTTCTTCTTTTTCGCACATTTCATATCTTCATTTCTCAAAACAGCACTTAGGATTACTGTTTGTATCAGATATTGTTGGATATAAAATTTTCAAAGGTGTTTCGTTTGATAAAGACAAAACTCAAGAAATAATTTGTGTTCATATCCGCCCACTGCCACATCTACTCTCTTGATTGTGATTTCTCAAAAAATGGCTCTAAGGATTACTTCTGGTACCAGATATTGTTTTAATGAGTAAAGGAAAAAAATGTAATTTTTAATATCAACAAAAAAAATGTCGATTTAGCTGACTATATACTGTCTTGATTTTCAAAAATTAGGAGCCTGTAGAAAGATTAATTTTTCCCAAATTTTTATAGCTTACTTTAAGTTTGAGGCTTCGAAAGGCTAAAAAGCAATCATTTTACTCTATTATCAATTATTATGTCTTCGTTTTTCATACGATCATCAAATATTTTACAATAATCTTGACTAAAATAATCTTATATTTTGGTATATCAATTATATTTCCACGTTAAACATATACGATTTCCTATAGATTTTGAAAGATGTCTGAACCCAAAATTTTTCAAAATTCTAAATTCAAGATTTCACGAACAATTATTTAAGCCTGTCAAATGTATATTGAATTCTTATTTATTTTTAAAACTACTTAGAAATAATACTTTACAATAAAAAGCACACAAAGTTAAATTATAAATAGTTTTAACTACTAAATTATTCTCCTTCTATAGCAAACTATTTACTTCATATCTTTTGATTACGCCCACCAAACTAATTGATTCTTTCAAAATTCTATATTTCAAATCCCAATAAACATTTTGATACGTAAAGCATTGCTGGTTTAAATAAAATGAGCTATTTTTTTTTTGAACTAAGATGTTTGTTTTATTTAAATTATTAAATAATTGTCACAACTTTAATTATTGATAGTGAAGGAGGCGACGCTTTCTGGAGTGTTACTCCATCTTTGGGCGAATTAGTTGTATAAATTTACATTAACTTCTCAACTAACAATTCCACTTCTTTATTCCTCCATAGATGCTTTTTGTTTTCATTTAACCTACGCATATAAGCTTGCATAAAACTCCATAGAGTGAAAAAGGCGACCTTTTTTCACTCCTATTTTACCTTTATGGAATTAATTATAAGAGTCTTAAGGAAGTTCACATTAAATAAAATAAAAGAAACTTGTTGGTAGAATATGGAATCGAACCCTTGTTCCTCTGAACCAATTGTCTTACTCGCTTACGGCTTCACCAATCTCAGATATGCAGTTCAATGCATTAAATTGAAATCACCTTTATCTTGAATTGTCTTTTATGGGTGAGGAAGTTTGCATTAATAAGAAAAAACTTTCTTCAAGAAAAATATAAAATAAAAGATTAGTATGGCTACAACAAACACATATTTTTATTAAAATAAAATGCGATATAATAGATTAATTATTTAATTAATACCAACCTTAAACATTCATAATAATATGAAATACATGTGCTCAGGTGCTAAATTAAATATTAATTATAAAATGGCCGATTAAAGATTGGCGTCACCATATTCAATAATACAAGCAGTATAGAAACAAAGACTGACATAAAGATTGTATAATAATTTAACGCGATGACTATTGAAGCGAAAATATCTTGGTTATTTCATAAGAGCATTATAGAGAGATTAAAGAAACATTGGTCCATCGTACATGTATCAAGCTGATATAACCAGAAAATATTTAAAGATTCAGTAATGCTCCAATAACTTTCTGTCAGAAGGCTTAATGGAGCGCTATAGAAACAAATAACACTTAAAGATCTTAAATGCGAAGCAATTTTGTAAGTTGGGCTAACTCAATTCAAAGAGATGTTACGCTTTTTAATGCTGCTGTCAATTTCTTAATCGCAAACGAGCTCCGAATGCATACAAATGCCAAATGATTCTAAAAGTAACCATCAGATGGCTCAACTTTTTTCAATACTTTAATTTGAGTTTAATCGCAAAAATATTCCAACTATGCATTCTCCAAACTAAAAATCCCTCTTCAACTCTTCAAAATGTGTAGGTCTTCTATATATTTTTACATCAATGCCTATTAATAGCAACTTGCAGTGTCTTCGATCGTTGTTCAGGCTTAAAATAAGGATTCCTTACAAGTATCCAGCTATACCTACCACAAATTTTAGAAACTTTCTTGAAAGATACTCCCAAGCAATAGGTAGTTGTTGGAAAACTTAATTTCAAGCAATTATTAAATATAATACGCGGTCACTTTTGAAGGTTTTCTCACTTCACTTTGAAGGAGCCATTATCCAAAAAGTAATTGGAGAGATCGTTAGAGCCAACTTTACCAAAAATGAACAAGCATTAACCAAACAAAAATAAAAGAAAAAAAAAAACACCTACATTAGAAGTAAACTTAATTTAGAAGAACTAGCTATGTTGATATTGACTGGGCAGCTTTCTAATGCTTGAAACAAACCCTTAAAACTTTACTCAAACTTTGTTCAATAGAGGAACTATCGTCCTTTTTCGCTCCTTCCTCCGCATCGCATCTCCCTCCGATACCCGAAAACTTTATAATTTGATGTGCGGCTAAAGTTTTTCATATAAAGCATATTAGATATACATACATAGTTCCTATAGGTACTGTTTGATCAACTGGCAATAATATTTTCGATGGAAAATTACCCTTTGGATGAGGGTGAGGCGAAAAACGTGTATCTATACACATATACTCTATTTATATAGGATGCAACCAGCCGGAATTTGAGTATAAGCTTTCGGTAGGTATAGTTTGCTCACCTTGCGTCAGGTTTAACCCCGAATTCAATTCATCCATGTAAAAAGTAAAATGGGATTTTCTGCTGAATTGAGCAGGTTCCGTTTTTTTTTTCATTATTTATTTTATGTATATGTGTGTAAGTATGTTTATGTGTACTTTTTTTCAGCATAGTAAAATATTCGAATGAAATAATTTTTTGTCTGAAATTTCTATAGGTATAGTTTATGTACGCCGATATTTTGGCAAAGTTACCTCTATATAGTAAAGAAAACGTATACAATGGACACGACCCTTCTATTTGGTGGATTGAAGGTTTATAAATTGATGAAGTACTTAGTTCAAAGTTTACCTTCCTCACTTTTTTTAGATTGATCACCAAAATAAGTGAACTTAGATTTATTGGTATTTGAAAATCAGTTTTAGTTAAAGAGATTTTTGTGTTCAAAAAAAGATACATACATGCGTGTGTCAGGCGCGGATCCAGGATTTCGTTCAGGGGAGGGCAATTTTGGTGTATTTTTGGTCACTTAAATGGAAAATTGTTTCCAGAGTTTCCATAATCTTGATAAGATCTACAGACAATTGGAATACTTTTCATACTACTCAAAATATGCAGTTTGTGGTAGTAACAGGGTTTTGAATTCCATCTAGATCTTTGTAGCACCACCTAGAATTTCGGAAAGAATAATAGCACATCCGTATGTTCCTATTCCCACACATAATGTTAGAGTTCGAGCAAAAGTTGTAACGGTAAAATATATATGCATCGAAGAAACTTTTAGTTACTATATACTCATTGCTTATCAGCCTCCAACGGTTGACTTTAGACAAGATGTAAAAATGAAAAGCCACAACTAGCACTTTACACACAGGAAATATTTTTATGTAGCTTTACATCCTGTCTACCAGCTTGAAGAATGGGCTCTGAGAACTACTCACTTATTAAAACAAACTAGACCGGAGTTATACCAATCGGGCATCAAAAAAGATTCCCAAATGAAACCGAGCTTGGTTCACAGGGGCCACCCATTTCTAAAGTTTCTACCTTCACGACCTTCCCCACCTTTAGGACCGATGTCTACAGACCCATCGGCCCGTCCAGGCAGGGGTCGAAAGGAGTGTCCATCCACGATGATAACTAAAGGCCTGCTAAAATTACCACGCTTAGCTCGTCGATGGGGGGGGATCTTGTTACTCGCGAACGGACGGTGTTACCTAATTTTCAGGCCTAAATCGAAGCTGTAATTTGATTGTATATATTTCATTCCATCTTGAAAGAGGCAGGGCCCGAATTCAGCTACCGACATCATCTTCACCTAAATTACCGCACTCAAGAGGAGGACATAGATCGTCGTGTCCTCGGAGCTTGTCTATACCCTCCCTTTAGTATTCTCAAAAAAAAAAACAATTTGGACGAACACTCCTGTGCCATTATCGCTCCACCGAATTCTATAACGGCCCTCTTCGATAAGGGGAAAGTCAAAAAAAAACTTTCCCTTATATCTTCTTCTGGCACTCCATCATCCCCTTCACTCCCCTATCAACTCACTTCCCAAATTATTTGATTTCAAAACTTCATCATGATACTAACTAATTACCTTCCAATATGAAACCTTCGATCGTTTCTGTCTTCGATGACATCAAAAAAAAAACTTTAACCCAATATCCCAAGCTAATTTTCAATCTCTGAAAATTTTATTAACCAGATTCATAATCCAGAAACAACAAAAAAAAAATGTGACAGATAAAATATTTCGTAATTCGCAAGTACGATTTTATTTCTTTAATCAAGATTTATGACTATCCTTAAAGTTAATAACATTGAAATTTGAGTCCTAATTCATCACCATTCATTGCGGCACTGGTTAAAAATTAAGAACTTAAAATGATCTCCCGCATAAAAGAAATGATATCGAAATCGATATTATTTTATTGATAACCTTCCTTTATCTCCTCCTGATCATCCTTGAATAGTTTTTTTTTTTTTATATCTATAAATCGAAGTCACTCAAGCCAATGCCGGAGTGAGCTTCTCGCGGTTTCTAAGTAATTGTTTAAATTCGTTTTGTTTTATATATGTAGGTACTTTATATTATATTACCATAAAATAAATATAGAAAATGTACGATAAAATTTATGTAAAAGATACAAATAATCACTTACCAGTGCTCCAGAATGATGTGCACAGCATTATGACGCGATCTGGTGAATGGCTAAACGTCGTTTGTTGATTAGAGATATATAATTTAAAACACTGAAGAGTATTAGGAAGAGAGAACGGAAAGTAGTTTTTTATTTTTTTGCATGAATGCCCCAATTCTTAAAAAAAAAATAAACTTCACTTTTCGCGATGGATGGGATGTTACACTTGGTCCAAAAAAAAAACTTACTATACTTATCTCTCTATTCTTACAAATAACTTTCTTAACTTTATTGTTTCTAATTTGAACTCCTATCCTTTTTCATACCCATTTGATATATATCCATATCCAATCTACCTTACTATTCACTCTTTTCACAAAAATTCCACTCGTCTGTATTTCCTTTCCTGTTTTTCTTTTTTTTTTTATCAAGTATCCTGTGACTTCAAACTTCAAGTTTTTTTTTTGTGCAATTTTTTAGTTTCATCACTCTACAGCGAAATAAACTTTCCTTTTGTTGTAGCTATACGTCACTTACTTTTTTAAAAAAAAATATAATTTATATTCATATGTACATATGTACCTATGTACCTAATTGTAAATAGAGTCTCGGCATAAACAGGTAAATTCTAATCCTTTCTTTAATTATTTTACTTTCTTCTAAGATTTACTTTTCTTTCAGCTTAAAATTTAATTATTTCTTTCCCTTATCTTCTAATTTTCTTTCTTCAGCTTTTAACTTTTTTTTTCTTTTTATCTATGTACGTACATATATGTATGTATATCTAAATTTCTATTTTCAGATCTTGCACTTTCTTTTGGATACAAAAAATTTTCCTTTTTCTATTTTAAATTTTCTTTTGCATAATTTCATTCATAGGTTAATATAGGGTCCAGTTGTAGGATTGACTTTCATTTCTTTTTACTAATAGCACTTTTCTTTTCTTTTAGATTCACTTCACCGTTTTTGACTTATTTGTTTTAAAACTTCTTTTTTTTCTTTCCAGATAATTTACTCTTTCTTTCATCGACTATTTTTCTTTTTAGGTCCTACTGATACTTTCATATTCCTCCAAAGTTTTTTTAAAATTCTCTTTTTTCTAAAGCCTAATTTACTTTCTTACTCTTTTTTTTTTTAATTTTTAATTTTAGATCCTGAGGATACGAGTACATTCCTCTGATACTGGGAAGTCTGCGTCAGGGTTAAGCAATAATTGTACCCCCCGAACAGTCGTAGGTGGGGTTCCTTTGCTGCGTATATGCAATTGCGGATTGCTGCCGGCTCGGATGGCTTTGACACTTTCCTAATCAAATAAGAAATAATTTAGAAACCCTACTCTTAAAGTTATGCTGTAGGATGGTGAAACCTTACCCGTTTTAGAATCTCGTGCTTTCAAATTTTCGGCGAATCGTTTCACAATTCTCGCTAAGGATTCTCTTTTGGATTTCGAAAAGATTTGAAGAAAACTCCCGATCCAGGCAAATCAAACGATGGGCGAAGCCTTCACTACCTAATTAATATACGTGCTTGGGATTAAATTCTTTTTTTTTTTCTTTAAACGAATAAATCCTTACCTATTTATCTATCCTCGAGTTTGGGGTTTTCTTTGGTGAAGTTCCTTTTTCCTTTACAGGGATCTTGTCCAAGGGTTGCAGTTTGGACAAGATGAATTGTCAAGAAAAACCATGCGGTTCTTTAAGTTTTTCTTATTAAGTGGGTCACTGACTTGAAAAAACTCGTGAAATTTAGCACGACCCACTTTGGTCAATGACTAAAGAAAAAAGACTTTTCGATCGGCGAATGTGTCACGAGGTGGATGCAAAGAATTAACTTTTTGCTAATGGACTCGATCGGGATATAATGAAACGGAAACTCGAATCGGTACGGGACGGCTCGAAACACGAAGTAGCCAATTTCGCTGTTCTATACCATGAAAAGCTTAAGCTCGCACACAAGTAGTCATGTTCAAGTTCTTTGTAAAAAAAATATGCATAGTCTGTTTAGACGTGTTGGTTCGGTGTCGGGCAATCGGTTTGCATTTCTGAAGTTAATTGCTACTTTTTTGGCAGTTAGGTGGCATTTGACGCGTACGAAATGTTAAAAGAAACGTTTTAACGAATAAACCTGATATTTTGGGATGTGACTCCGGATTTTTGTGTTCATTTTTATTTTCTTTTTTTTTTTGTAAGGCTTTTTATGTTCATTAACCCTGCTTTGTCCTTGGTGGTTTTGCTCTGAGAAATTAATTTTTTACTATGACAAGCAATGTTATGAGCCCGTTTCCTACACAACATATCCTTTTTTTACAGAAATGCTGTACTAAAAGGATATGAAAAGGAATAGTTATGTGTTAGGACTGTTTTGGTTCAAAGAATCTCATGCACAGCTGGGCGAGCCGGGTCATCAACATTCGAATTTTTTTTTTTTTTTTTTACTTTTTCAAATCTTTAGAGTGCGTGACTGTCTTATAACCTTTGGAATCTATAACTTCATACAAATTGTTGCCTATTATTTTGCAGACCGTTACTTTAATGAATTTTGGACATAGCTTGGCGTTAAGGTGTTTCGTCGCATCGCTTAAGACGAAATTGCGTTTGAAAAGAATATCACCCACTTGATATGACACTAACCTACTTCTCAAGTTATACGTTTTTTCATAAGATTCGTGGGTCCGCTCTAGTGCAGATTTCAAATATGTGTGTAACACATTCATTCGGGCAGTTTTCGGTAGCCAGTCTATCTCTGAATGATTTAACCCTCCAAGCCCACGCAAAAGCTTGTAGTCTGCCCCGTGTTCGATGATACGGTGCCCAAAGAGAGCTTCAAAGGGAGACATACCGATGGCGGAATGGATTGACGAACGAAGTGCACTTCCGATTGAAGGTAAATGTAAGTCCCAAGTTGTCTGTTTTGGGTCTACATAGGCTCGGATGGCTGCGAGGATTGAGCGATTTACTCGCTCACTCGCGTTCGCTTGGGGTGAATACACCGCCGTCCTGTAATGTTTAATGCCGAAGGTTTTTATCATTTTTGCGAATTCATGACCTATGAACTGACTTCCGTTATCCGAGAGAATGCTTTCTGGGACCCCAAAGATTAGAAATATCTCTTCCTCTAGAAATTTTATCACTGATTAGGTGGCTTGGCCATATTTGGCCAAAAAAATTGATTTCGCAGTTTAAAGAGCGTTTTAGTGATTCCACCATGAGCGGCTCGAGGTGGACAATGAGCCAACGAGATCAAACGGTTTGTCAGCGCTGCTGGAATCCATAATCTCCAAACCAAATCGTCTTGGAGAGGATTCCCTGTGCAATGCCTGACCTTCTTATAAACGAAACCGTCCGAGACTTGAAGGTCAGGAAGCTGATCTTTATTTTCTCCGATGTGCTGAATGATTTGAAGGTATTCTCCAGATTTAAAACTCGGATCCTCCAAATCAACATGAAGAACATCAGTGTCCGATGACATCGACTCCGGTGGACATACCGTTAAATGCAGTGACTCTACCTCATACACTCGAGATAGAGCATCCGGCACTACATTTAAGGTACCCTTCCGGTGTTCGATCCCAAAATCGAACCCCTGTAGTTTGAGACTCCAACGCGCTAACCTCCCCGTTGGATCTCGCAGACTCATCAACCACTTCAAGCTAGAGTGGTCCGTTACGACCGTAAACCTATAACCTTCGACATAAGGTCGAAACTTCTGAATGCCTCTTACGGCCGCTAAACATTCACGCTCGGTGACAGAGTAATTGCGCTGAGCAGAATTTAATTTCTGAGAATAGTAGTAAATGGGCCTTTCAGCTCCACTCTCGTCCTTCTGGCACAATACACACCCAATTCCCGATGCCGATGCATCACATAAAATGATAAATTCTTTTGAAAAGTCCGGGTTTATAAGGACAAGGTCTGATGTTAAGGCTGACTTTATAGCTTCTAAGGCTCCCACCGCATCTTTTCCAAATTCGAACTTCTTGCCTTTTTTCAAAGTGTCCGTCATTGGAGCCGCCAGAGTGGAAAAATTGCCAACAAATCTACGATACCACCCCGCCATACCGAGAAATCTTCTCACTTGTTTGGGTGTCTTCGGAACAGGAAATTCAAGGATTGCAGCAACCTTTGCTGGATCCGGCTTCAAACACCCCTGTCCTACTACATAACCGAGGTACTGGAGTTCCTTGAAGCAGAACTTCGACTTCTCGACGTTTATCGTCAAGCCCGCTTCAAATAACTTTTTCCCTATAAGGTTCAAAATTCGGATATGTTCCTCAAAATTTCTCGATATGACGAGTAAATCGTCCAGATAAACGAAGACTTGGTCTCGTAACTCCGAGGGTACAACAAGATTCATTAGATAAGTAAGACTTTGGGCAGCGTTGGAAAGACCAAATGGCATCACTTTGAATTGGTAGAGCGGCCTACCCGGGACAGTAAAAGCTGTCTTCTCCCGTGAACTTTGCTCTAGCGGTATCTGCCAGTATGCATCTTTCAGGTCCACACTCGAAATAAAGTGTGTCTCTGAAAGGCGTGCTAACAGTCCCTCTATATGAGCAATTGGGCTCGCATTCTTCTTTGTTACTTGGTTCACCTTCCGAAAGTCCAAGCACAGGCGGTTCTTTCCAGGTTTTCGTACTAATACGACTGGAGAACTCCATGCGCTGGAACTTTCTTCGATGACCCCCAAAGCAAGCATGCGATCCAATTCCTCATACACCAGGGCTTGTATCGCTGGAGAAATGGGATAATGACGTTGCTTTATTGGGGGCGCCTCTCCCGTGTCAATAAAGTGTTCTACCAAATGTGTCTTCCCTAAGCCTTTTATCGTAAATGATGGAAATTGCTTGACTGTATCTTGAAGTACTTTCCGTTCTTGATCGTTCAGATCACATTCGATTGCAGTCCCTAACTTGCTGAAGGTGTCATTGATTGGTGAAATTTCTGAGATGACGTGAGGGGCTAGCTGAAAAATCCTCCAGAAATCTACGCCCAAATATAACTGTTGGGTCAGCGATGGTACGACGAATAAATCCAGCACGTTGGCTTTGCCTCGGTATTGAATTTGCGCCGTAACCATGCCGACAATGTGTTGTTTCTGTCCGTCTGCGGTAGAGATAGAGGAAGAAAAAGTTTTAAAAGGTATCTGGTTTTCTCTTAAGAACTCGAGAGCACCAGCTCCTAAACAGCTCACACTCGCTCCGGAATCGAGCAACCCGAGTAACTTTTTGCCAAAGATCTCAACTGTTACATATGGACGGGGATCGTCCGCTGAGCAATTCAAGGTAGTGGCTGCCACAGATTTATATAGAACCTTCTTTTTATTCATCCTCTCGCGCAGTTTTAATATCTTTAGTGAAGTCGTGGGAAAAGTCACTATTCTTTTTCTTGCCTCATAGTATTCCTTGATTCGTTGATGAATCGATTTTTTTGGAAAAATAGGCCTACCTTCTTTTGTTTTTTCCAGAATATTTCGTGATTCCTCCCTTCTTTTTATCTCCTCAGGTGAGTGTTGGAGTAAGGTAACTTTAGTTACGCTGGATTCTATCTTTTCTAATTCTCCGGGTTCCCCGCCCTCGAGCACTTCCCCCCGGTCGAAGGATTGCCCGATGATCGGTTTCCCGAGCACCTATCACAATTTGGTGTTATTACGTTATCACGTCCGCATCTAAAGCAAAATAGGTTCCGTTTAGGATTATCACATTCCCTAAATGTATGCCCCTCTGCTTTACAATTCCAACATTTAAGTATATTGGCTTCCCTTTGGTAGGCCTCAACTTTCGCGGGAATTGTAAGGTCAGAGCCTTCCTGAGGACTTTCTAGTTCACTTATCTGTCGTCGTACTGGCTGAATGGGATTATTGGGTACGTACTTGGTTCTGGTTGGTTCATTTCCGTTCAAAAACTTTTCGATGGTACGGCACACGTAAACCATCTCTGGTAAACTGTGAGTGTTGAAGGTGACCAATAGTTCACCCATTCTACGCCTGACATTCTGCTTGATGAGCTCTATAATTTCTTTTACGGGTTTCGGTACTCGCAATCTAGAATTGACCTTTATCAGATCATCGTAAAAATCATCGAAACTCTCGTTCGGCAACTGCTTACGGTCTGACATCTTTCGGGACAGTTCCGAATCTGTCTCAAGACTCCTGTACTGTTCGATGAGTGCGAGCCGTAAGGCGGACCACGTAGCCCTTGGATTGTTCTTCAAATACATCCAGTACCACGTTTCCACACGACCACTGATAAAGTGATGAAAATTTTGGACAACCTCGACCCATGTCACATTATAACTGTCCTTTACCCGTTCAAGACGAAACAGGAAATCATCAATGGACATGTTTTTGGTATCAAATTTAATGCCCCATTTGTGATAGTGTGGGAAACGTAGTACTGAAGAAGAAGGGGAAGGAGCTGGGTTAGCTTGATTCGAAGTCAGTGGTGAGACATTTAAGTTTAAATTGCTCAGTTGAGCTAAAAAGTTGTCTACGTTCGAACCACGAGCCATATCAACCGGATGTACGCCTTGATCACCCGTTGGGTTTGTATTCGAAGTGGGATTTGTTTCGTTATGTTGCTGTGAATGATAATCATTGGTGCGCTCTAAGGGAGTCGTTTCGTTATATAAACCTCTAGCATCTTGAATGTTTGGAGGGGGAGCTGGAGTAACACTAGCAAGCGTTTCCCTAACTATAGCTCTAACCTGTCCTAACAATTCTGCGTGACTCCTTTCTAACTCTTCACGAATAAATCTCTGGTCTTCGGTCCGTTTGAGTCCCACTGTCGCTGTTACTACCTCTTGAATATAGGTTTCAAAATGTTCGGCTTCTTTTGAGGTCTCGCCGTCCCTCACACTAGAACTTGTTCTACGGTTAACGTTAAGCTGCTCAGCAGACCCATTATGACCACCGGCTACAATATTGCCTGATCCCGAAGCCAAAGGTTCGCCAGTCGCTTGGGACTGATCTGCCATGCTATCGTTAGTTGTTGGTGTTCGGGGCCTACTATTCCGTCGTTTGCTCTTAGAATTTCGAGCACTGGGGAGAGTGGGAGCTTTTTCACGACCGCGCCCTCGTCCTCCCATTAAGACAAGTAATAATTATTTTTCTCACTAAAAGTTTTTCTAATTTCTAAGAGCACAAAAAAAACTGTTTTTAAAAAAAATGTACTTCTCTATTGCTAATTCTCCTAAAATATTCCTTTAGTTTATTCCACAAACTTATCGATTCTTCTCACTTCTGTCTTCTAAAAAAAAAATAACTTCCGAACAAAAATTAAAAAAAAACTTTTCTTTATCTTAAGAAAAACTTTCCACTATAATTTTAGTTAAAAACGAACTAAATAAAATCTAATCAGCTATCCACAAAACTTAATAGTTTTTCAACTTTTTGTATCTTACTGTATCTGAGAAGTGAGTTTAGGTAGTGAAGAGGATTGTTCCAAAATTAAAAAAAATATTATTTACTTTATAAAAGTGTGTTTTAACTCTTAAGCATGACATCTTATCCCGACATTGAAACTTCATCAACCAAAAAAAAACTCAATATCTTTTAACGCTACGACTACCATAAGCTAGGTTTTACTTAACCCTTATCCTACCGGATAGCATCTAGGTTACTTCGTTGTTCCTTGGATGAGTTTACATGGAATTATTACAAGGTCCTCATGAGATATTTTAATGTAGGTTAATCGTAAGGATGCTCTCTAATTAATCACGTTTCAAACTTTTGCAACTGTCATAGATCAAATACTGTATCCCAATCTACCGGACAAAAGCTTTGATCAACAATCCAAAAAAAAAACATTGGCTTTCTTTATAATCTACTTTTACTAATCAGTGCTTTCGGCTACTCGAATGTGAGTTCCAAGTACGGTCACTGAGCGAAGTGAGAATATTCTTGTGCTGAGCATAAGGGCTTAACCAGTTGCAACAGCCTAGAGTCTGAAAACTTCCTAACTCCACGGACAACTGGGGTTGCTCCTTATGTCAAGGAGTAATTGCACAAAGTGGCCACACGTACAAATTTCTCAAGTTAGAAATGTTTTCCATACAAAATATCTGAATATCTTCTGTCAGTCTAAGCGGGATAAAAAAAATAAAAAAAACGTCAGTCACTGAATTCGGGCCCCACGTTGGGCGCCATCTGTAACGGTAAAATATATATGCATCGAAGAAACTTTTAGTTACTATATACTCATTGCTTATCAGCCTCCAACGGTTGACTTTAGACAAGATGTAAAAATGAAAAGCCACAACTAGCACTTTACACACAGGAAATATTTTTATGTAGCTTTACATCCTGTCTACCAGCTTGAAGAATGGGCTCTGAGAACTACTCACTTATTAAAACAAACTAGACCGGAGTTATACCAATCGGGCATCAAAAAAGATTCCCAAATGAAACCGAGCTTGGTTCACAGGGGCCACCCATTTCTAAAGTTTCTACCTTCACGACCTTCCCCACCTTTAGGACCGATGTCTACAGACCCATCGGCCCGTCCAGGCAGGGGTCGAAAGGAGTGTCCATCCACGATGATAACTAAAGGCCTGCTAAAATTACCACGCTTAGCTCGTCGATGGGGGGGGATCTTGTTACTCGCGAACGGACGGTGTTACCTAATTTTCAGGCCTAAATCGAAGCTGTAATTTGATTGTATATATTTCATTCCATCTTGAAAGAGGCAGGGCCCGAATTCAGCTACCGACATCATCTTCACCTAAATTACCGCACTCAAGAGGAGGACATAGATCGTCGTGTCCTCGGAGCTTGTCTATACCCTCCCTTTAGTATTCTCAAAAAAAAAAACAATTTGGACGAACACTCCTGTGCCATTATCTACGCTCCACCGAATTCTATAACGGCCCTCTTCGATAAGGGGAAAGTCAAAAAAAAACTTTCCCTTATATCTTCTTCTGGCACTCCATCATCCCCTTCACTCCCCTATCAACTCACTTCCCAAATTATTTGATTTCAAAACTTCATCATGATACTAACTAATTACCTTCCAATATGAAACCTTCGATCGTTTCTGTCTTCGATGACATCAAAAAAAAAACTTTAACCCAATATCCCAAGCTAATTTTCAATCTCTGAAAATTTTATTAACCAGATTCATAATCCAGAAACAACAAAAAAAAAATGTGACAGATAAAATATTTCGTAATTCGCAAGTACGATTTTATTTCTTTAATCAAGATTTATGACTATCCTTAAAGTTAATAACATTGAAATTTGAGTCCTAATTCATCACCATTCATTGCGGCACTGGTTAAAAATTAAGAACTTAAAATGATCTCCCGCATAAAAGAAATGATATCGAAATCGATATTATTTTATTGATAACCTTCCTTTATCTCCTCCTGATCATCCTTGAATAGTTTTTTTTTTTTTATATCTATAAATCGAAGTCACTCAAGCCAATGCCGGAGTGAGCTTCTCGCGGTTTCTAAGTAATTGTTTAAATTCGTTTTGTTTTATATATGTAGGTACTTTATATTATATTACCATAAAATAAATATAGAAAATGTACGATAAAATTTATGTAAAAGATACAAATAATCACTTACCAGTGCTCCAGAATGATGTGCACAGCATTATGACGCGATCTGGTGAATGGCTAAACGTCGTTTGTTGATTAGAGATATATAATTTAAAACACTGAAGAGTATTAGGAAGAGAGAACGGAAAGTAGTTTTTTATTTTTTTGCATGAATGCCCCAATTCTTAAAAAAAAAATAAACTTCACTTTTCGCGATGGATGGGATGTTACACTTGGTCCAAAAAAAAAACTTACTATACTTATCTCTCTATTCTTACAAATAACTTTCTTAACTTTATTGTTTCTAATTTGAACTCCTATCCTTTTTCATACCCATTTGATATATATCCATATCCAATCTACCTTACTATTCACTCTTTTCACAAAAATTCCACTCGTCTGTATTTCCTTTCCTGTTTTTCTTTTTTTTTTTATCAAGTATCCTGTGACTTCAAACTTCAAGTTTTTTTTTTGTGCAATTTTTTAGTTTCATCACTCTACAGCGAAATAAACTTTCCTTTTGTTGTAGCTATACGTCACTTACTTTTTTAAAAAAAAATATAATTTATATTCATATGTACATATGTACCTATGTACCTAATTGTAAATAGAGTCTCGGCATAAACAGGTAAATTCTAATCCTTTCTTTAATTATTTTACTTTCTTCTAAGATTTACTTTTCTTTCAGCTTAAAATTTAATTATTTCTTTCCCTTATCTTCTAATTTTCTTTCTTCAGCTTTTAACTTTTTTTTTCTTTTTATCTATGTACGTACATATATGTATGTATATCTAAATTTCTATTTTCAGATCTTGCACTTTCTTTTGGATACAAAAAATTTTCCTTTTTCTATTTTAAATTTTCTTTTGCATAATTTCATTCATAGGTTAATATAGGGTCCAGTTGTAGGATTGACTTTCATTTCTTTTTACTAATAGCACTTTTCTTTTCTTTTAGATTCACTTCACCGTTTTTGACTTATTTGTTTTAAAACTTCTTTTTTTTCTTTCCAGATAATTTACTCTTTCTTTCATCGACTATTTTTCTTTTTAGGTCCTACTGATACTTTCATATTCCTCCAAAGTTTTTTTAAAATTCTCTTTTTTCTAAAGCCTAATTTACTTTCTTACTCTTTTTTTTTTTAATTTTTAATTTTAGATCCTGAGGATACGAGTACATTCCTCTGATACTGGGAAGTCTGCGTCAGGGTTAAGCAATAATTGTACCCCCCGAACAGTCGTAGGTGGGGTTCCTTTGCTGCGTATATGCAATTGCGGATTGCTGCCGGCTCGGATGGCTTTGACACTTTCCTAATCAAATAAGAAATAATTTAGAAACCCTACTCTTAAAGTTATGCTGTAGGATGGTGAAACCTTACCCGTTTTAGAATCTCGTGCTTTCAAATTTTCGGCGAATCGTTTCACAATTCTCGCTAAGGATTCTCTTTTGGATTTCCAAAAGATTTGAAGAAAACTCCCGATCCAGGCAAATCAAACGATGGGCGAAGCCTTCACTACCTAATTAATATACGTGCTTGGGATTAAATTCTTTTTTTTTTTCTTTAAACGAATAAATCCTTACCTATTTATCTATCCTCGAGTTTGGGGTTTTCTTTGGTGAAGTTCCTTTTTCCTTTACAGGGATCTTGTCCAAGGGTTGCAGTTTGGACAAGATGAATTGTCAAGAAAAACCATGCGGTTCTTTAAGTTTTTCTTATTAAGTGGGTCACTGACTTGAAAAAACTCGTGAAATTTAGCACGACCCACTTTGGTCAATGACTAAAGAAAAAAGACTTTTCGATCGGCGAATGTGTCACGAGGTGGATGCAAAGAATTAACTTTTTGCTAATGGACTCGATCGGGATATAATGAAACGGAAACTCGAATCGGTACGGGACGGCTCGAAACACGAAGTAGCCAATTTCGCTGTTCTATACCATGAAAAGCTTAAGCTCGCACACAAGTAGTCATGTTCAAGTTCTTTGTAAAAAAAATATGCATAGTCTGTTTAGACGTGTTGGTTCGGTGTCGGGCAATCGGTTTGCATTTCTGAAGTTAATTGCTACTTTTTTGGCAGTTAGGTGGCATTTGACGCGTACGAAATGTTAAAAGAAACGTTTTAACGAATAAACCTGATATTTTGGGATGTGACTCCGGATTTTTGTGTTCATTTTTATTTTCTTTTTTTTTTTGTAAGGCTTTTTATGTTCATTAACCCTGCTTTGTCCTTGGTGGTTTTGCTCTGAGAAATTAATTTTTTACTATGACAAGCAATGTTATGAGCCCGTTTCCTACAAAGTTTCAGCCATTGCTGGGATAAGATTCTGTGGTCAAAGACAAGTTAAAGGCCGTTATCTGAGTCAGAAATGCATTTGTAGAATATTCCCTGAAAAAGTCTTCTATTCAAAAAAGCAAATAAAACTTTTGCTGTTATAGCGCTGTGTTCGATAATGCAGTTTGCTAAAGTTAAATGTTTGAAAATTTCACCTACAGTCCAATTTCACCGCGCCGTAAGAAAATCGAGTTGACGGAACAAATCATTATTCAGAAGCCAGAGAATATGTGGATTAACGTCAAATGTGCTTGCAATCAAAATTGACTGGCACAGTGTCGTTAACGATCAAACAGAGGCAGCAAAAAAATGAACATGAAACCAAGTAAATGGGCAAAAACCAGTAGTTTCTAAAATATTCGATGAAGTAAATTTTGTTTGATTTGTGGATGAATAGTACGTAAGTTCCTAAAATCATCCAAGTGAAAAAAAAAATCTTCACGAATACAGTAGACACTCGATTTAGTGAATCTCAAAATAGTTAACTATCCACAATAGTAAACACACGAAATTTTCTATAAAATCGGAATTTTTGTAAAAATAACTCGCAAGCATTTAACATTATTTAAGAACACTGGAGAATTGTTTCGGTTTTCCATTCCATTCACATCGAACAAAATTTGCATTTTGGATCAAATTCATCTTTAGAACGCCTTTAAAAACTTTCGCTTGAAAAAGTGAACACTGAACAGGCCTGGTTTTTATTACTCCACTATTTGGAACGTCTACTGTATTACCATCAGAAACGTATGTTGTGGCTAAAAAAGATGTGCAACATAGTTAAAAGATGGGGACCAGCTCTAGAGTGTTAAACTCGCAAATGGACATTCTTGAAATTAGCTCACCAGAGGGAAAGACATACGAAAGTTCGAGAATTTTCTAGTGAAAGTATTGTCAAGTAGCTACGCATCTTTTTAGTATGAAATAATTTTGTGGTAACTATTTCTCAATAATTTTCATACTAAAAAGTAGTTTGTCATTTTAAATTCATTAAAATATCCAAATCTTGTTCATCTGAGCATTTGAAGCAAAGTTAGAATTTTTAAAACTAATTAAATTGATCTTTTTTTTTTGAAAACGACGATAAGTGCCACTGTTGCCTTCCGCGCACTTACATATTTATATTAACTTACCTATATTAACTTTTCGGAAAATTGTTTTTCGAAACTGTGTCATTTTTCATTCACATTTTGCATTTTGAAAACAGATCAATTTGGGACTCAATCTGCTCTCTAGTATGAAACAATTTGACTATTCTCAAAAAAAAAATTACATAGGGAAGTAGCCTGACATTTATTATTTAATTAAAGACCTTTGGGGGCTATTTTTGCATATAGGAATTTTTCTCCACTTCACATCTGGGAGAGGCGAGATGATCGTTTGTTTTAGTATCTTCAAATAATTTCGTGAAATGAAAAATCAGGAATATAAAAACGTATAGTCTTATTTTCACTGCCAAGAAAAAATTTTATAAAAGTAGAACGAAAAAGTTTGGTTCGTTCCTGCTCAGGGGGGGGGGAGGCAATTGCACCCATTGCCCTCCCCCTGTATCTGCGCCTGTCTTGAGCTGTATTGCGTTCAAGGCCATAATATATTTAGCTAAGAATTAAATTAAAATTTATGGCGTGAATACAATTAAAATGTTAATGGAAAACAGTGTTTAAATGTCAAAAGTACTGAGCAAATATTTTTTTTCTTATAAATACAAACAATTGTCGATAGAACTTTGGAATCCCAAATTATTTTATAGTTTTTAGAAATATTTATGACAAAATTGCAACAAAGTTCTCCAAATATTCTCATATAACTTAAGCGCTCTATTTCCGTTTTGTGATTTTTCTTAACCAATGACCTTCAAGTATTTACAAAGTTTAATAAATGAAAAACCATGGAATAAGTTTTGAAAACATTTGAAAATATGAAAATTGTTGTATTGGAGCAGCCTGTCTTAGATGGGCTACGTCACTAGTTCGTACTTTCACTAGGAAATGACCTAAAAATTCAATAAATTTGAAAAAAATCGGTCTCCGTGTAGGATCTAGAATGATGTATGGTACAAAATTTTGTTTGGACTTATACATCAGCTTGTTAAGTTTGATTAAAATCTCTTAATGTTCTTTTTACATGAAAGCAAACCTGCTGAAGAGAGCAGGTTAACAGTTTTGGTAAATCAAAATCGTAAATCCACTTGCTTTATGGTTCCAAAAATAATAGTTTAAGCTATGTGAAGCTTATATAGCCATAACTTGAAAAAAAAAACAAACAAAGGCTAAAAATATTTAGCTTTAGCTGGAATTTTCTAGCTAAAGCTGTTTAGCGTGATTTTTCTTAATTTTAGCTAGGTATAGGTATTACTAGCTAGCTTTAGCTACTTCCGAAAGTCGTTTTGACTACTAAAGCTAAAGCTTTTACGAAGCTTTATTATATTAAAGTTTTATTTTTTATATTTTTATATTTTTATATTTTTTTTTATTATATTAAAGTTTTCCCAAGTATTCTCAATATTTTATTAATGGTTAAAATATTACGAGCAAAATTTCAAGAACGTTTATTATTGAAAATTATCTCACCTAGCCGCATTAAGAACAATTTTTTTTTCTAAAACTTACTCTTTTCGAGATATTGGACAAAAACCCTTGTTTGTGACCATTGACCCTTTATAATAACTAACCTAGCGATCATAGAATATCTTGGGATTTTTTTCAAAATATAAGTAACGTCAATACCAAAGTTTGTACCAAAAATCAGCACAATCTTCGTTTTCTTGAAAAAGTCTCTCAAAAAAGAGACCCGGATTCTCCATCTCCATCTGTATACACACTTCTCTGCATATTTATACAGAAGATGCTGAAATCATGACTCACAGTAGTATGGTTTCAAAAAAACTACTCTACGATCGGAGTTGTCAAAGAAGTAGAGAAGCGTGAAGGGCTACCAAATCATCGAATTGGGAATATTTTACTCCAAGCAGTTTGAAACTTCTTGATGTACGAAACGATTCCGACTCAGTGAGGTGAAGTGACATACTGAATTTCTTCGAAAGTAGGTTCAACAGCTTTTGCAGGTGGCGAGGGACTATCTCAGCTATCAGAAGCTGTTTTACGAAACCATAGAAGGCCCTAGAAGAAAGAAAATAACTTCTGAAGCACCATAAAATGCTTGATCTTAGCATCAGATTTTTGGAAAATCTATTTCGATGATATCCTCCGTATATGGACATTTCTGAAGACACCTTCTTAGCAGGATATGCTGATTACATAGCCACGGTAGGGCAATGGCAAAAATTTCCGGAATCACGCAACGACCTCAGTTTGGCACTGGGATGCTATAAAGTAAATATCTAAGGCTAAGGACCGAAACCAAGCCAACTTCTTATCAAGCAATACAGCAGCTGAACAACTTCAAAAGTAACTAATTCGCTAAAAAGGCAAATGGTCAAGCCCACTGATAAATGCATGTAAGTGAGATCCGGGCAGATAGACTTCGATAGGAGAAATACTGGAAACAGTTGACATCAGCAGTGCAAGGACGTTGAACCAAATGTGTAGCTAGCTCTTACCAAACGGTGTCAAAACCAGCTGTCCATGAAGTCAGAGGAAAAACTCTCATACATCTATTCCACCGGTATAAAAGAAGTACGTCTACGTCAAAAAGACGGAAATTGGGGTGGAAGTGGTAACCGAGAAGGTTAAGAGAGAAGCCCTCGAACTAGATGGGTCACGAGCGTTTGAGTTCAGGACCTTTCGTTCTGTAACTTTCGCATCGATAAAATTAGTCAAAAAAAGTTGAAAAATGCAACAAAACTCATACAATTTGTTTAAATTTTCATCGTTTCTCAACGAAATTTATCGATGCCATAGTTACAGAACATGGGTCCAGAACGCAAATAAGGATAGACATCGAGGTTGATCAGAAATATGGCTGATTGGCATTTACGGAAACACTGTGATATTAACTACTACGTCATCCAGTTACTCACTGACCACAGATAACTGCATTTTCTTCCTCGAGAAGATTAGCAAAACATATACATACATAAGCAGTCCAGCCAGATGCAGGGGGACTCTCTAGCAGACGATATGTAGCATATTTTCGTCACCTGCAGCTAATGGGAGTCCAATAGAGGAGATCTGGAGAAAATTATTGGTGTTGTCACTGTTTTTTTTTTTTTTGTTGATGTAGTGCCTCTTGGCAGGAACTAACAAATCCTGGAAGAGTGTTTGTTGTCATGAAAAAGTGCTTCTTATCTAGCCGTTCAGACTCGGTAAAAATATTATTTTTTCTCCAATCCTCCCAACAACACGCACACAGGAATGGTTGGGAGTTGTAAGTCACTAGGCCGTTGCGCCACTAATTTTTTTTTTCCATATACCATCATGCCTGACAAAATAGTTAAAAAGATGCAAAACTGGAGTCAAGTTTGCTACAGTAAATTTTCAGGAAACAAATAAAAGTTCTGTATGAATACAGTCCCCCAAAGAAATACAAAAAGCGGTCCCAGCCCGTACCGCTTGGGCATCGTAATTATAACATCATTTGCATTACCCATATATAACAAAGGAATTGAATGTTAGAACAAATTATTGCCCACTGAAGACTTGAAGATACGGTTAAGAATTTTCAAATTATTGTTTCCAATTTTCGTACTTTAATAGGCCTCCAGTGGTTTATTAACATTTTTTTCGATTAAAAGATAATCAGCTCTGCTTATATTCCTTATGACACTCAAGTGATGGTTGGAATTCATGACAATTTCTTTTCTTGTTATATTTGTAATGTGCTTAACTACATCACCAACCCGTATTGTTGCTCCTTCACACCGACTTCCTGTTTTGTCTTGAACAGTATAAATTGCGTTTTCCAACATCCTTATATGTAGTGTCCTCTCGCCACTTATGTGCACTTTAGTTTTAGTTCCAGAGGATAGTCCCAACAAAGGACGTAACAATATCAATTGTCTTAGTGTTTGTGTTGTGTTATGTTGTGTGTGGGAGCGTTTCAATTTGTTGCCAAAGTCTACAAACGTCCTTCTCAGGCCCACAAAAGGAACATATTCAACTTTTCTGCTCTCCCTCCTCTCCACATAGATAAGTGCATGGAAATTGAAGAATCTAGCATCCTAGCAAAACTTGTAAATGATATAATAGGCATAGGAATTGTGTGACGGGAGGAAAGAAAGAAGAAGAATTCAACCATAGACAATGCGAGGAAGAGGATGTACGTTTATTTGAAAACAATCGTTACAAGAAAATAACATGTGCCAAAAGGATTTACGGTTGCATGCAGTTGCTATGTTAAAAAAGGAATTTTCTTTTCACAACTGAACCGACTTTCTCTTCTCTTTTCCGCACTTTACCAATCATATATACGAAATAAACCCTCCCTCTGCCATGCCCATCATGCCCAACCCTATTTGTACCAAGCATTCAACTGGCTGCCCGATGCCTTTGTTCTTAGTCGAACTTTGCTTAATTAAAATGTTTCCTCTAGTCTTTCACAGAAGGGTGTATGTAATGTAAGTAAGGTACAGAACAGCAGTAGCAGCCTCACTCACCCGCACTTGGCAATTCTTTCCGCTTTTGTTTCTTGTCACTAGAAGAGTTTGTGTGAAGGAAGTGTGTTGTTCTCTTAGCAAAACAAAAGCCGAACAGCAAGAGTGCTGTCTGTTTTTGTTTCTTGTTCGTTCTTCTTTAGTTTTGAATTTGTATTTTGTTGTTTTTCTTTTTCTTTTCGTTTGTATCCTTTTGCAGACACCCATTGCAAAAAGTCCTTTCTTTAAGTTTGGTATATGGTGTTTTCTTTACTTATTGTTTTAACTGTTTACACCACGTATACAGGGTGTTTTTGGATGTCCACTGGGGAGAGATGTATTTTGATTTGACAGGAGGTGATATTCAAAATAAAAAAGATAAGAACCGTTGTTGGAAGAAACTAAGAAATCTCAAGATCAGTTCATTAATCATCAAATTAAGTTACCTACTCTGTCAATTTAATGTCAAACAAAAGGGATATAATTATGTCTTTCGATAATTCTTGCAATACCCTAGAATCTTCTTTTTTGTTGGGGGGGCATTATTATGCTGATAATTTGGTTGTCGAAAAAGCTTCTCTTCACCCTTAATATTGATCATTCGATCCAACCTATACATTAACTCCGTACTTGAAGAAGCTTCGCATCAAAACTTACTCCTACAGTCTTGTTGTTCTTGAAAATTGGTTTATCTTCTTCCGGTGTTACTCACTAGAAATGATACTTATTCGACAATTGTTGAAAACGCTGCTTAAACAAATCTACGAGGTATTCCCTGTATCCCTGTGATTTTTCAATATCCTTTGCTGCGGTCTTGAAAATCAGAAGAATTGGATCTTTGACTGAGACGTTCAACAAATTTCTGCTTTTGGTTGTTCAAAATGTTGATTTTGTTTGATAGCCAAGCTGTATATTTGGTACTAACATAGCCAAAATTGTCTCTATTCAGGGGTTTCATCGTTTAAAAAGTGCTATCAGGTTCATACGTTGATCGTTAGTCTTGAAAACTTAGTGCTACTTATCTTTGCACTACGAGAAAAGAGCTTTTAGCTTTGTGAATCAAGTTTACTTATTAACTAATAATCAAAAAAACTTTTCTCCTTCCCAACTTTAGCATTGAAATCCTGAAAATACCGTGCTCCAGGTCAATAGACACCAAAAAGTTCCTTCGTGTCAGCTTCATCGAATGGGAATGCTGCATATATTTCGGCCTCTTATTGACCATTACAAAAAAGCACCATTTAACCCTATTAAAACAGACTGAAGCTTTTAAGTAAATTATTAGCGTGTTTTTAGTGGTTATGAGGACCCAGTATTATCCTATTCTATCTTGTCTTATGTTTTGCAAGAACTATTGAAGTACATCACTGAAAAACGTCGCATACAAGATCCTATCCAACGTATTATGTGAGCGTCTGAAGACGTTCTGCAACTTTAATCGACAGGTACCAGTGTAGCTTCCGACCATGCAGATCAAATACTATGATAGAACACATTGTCAGGAACTTGTGGCGATGGCTGAATTTGAGTTCCCAAGAACACTGATTTAGTTTGTGTCACTTGAAATTAGAAAATACGTGTTTCAATGTGCAAATTGGGAAAAGCTTTTCCGAACTAATTCAAAATTGCACAGAGCTTTAGCAAGAAGTTGCGCTACCATGTGATTTCTTCAATATTGTTCTGGAGCAAATCGTGTGCAAAGCATCAGGTGCTAACACTGAAGGTGCACAATTTTCAACAAAGCATCAATTTCTTGGGTGTGCTGATGATACCCACATCAAAGGCCGCTATCAACAGGCTTTCACGGCAATAAAAGAACAGAAAAAAACATGTTGGTTTCGAACTTAGCGAGGACAAGAGTAAAAACATGATATCAACAAACAATGACATCTTTCAACCGACTTTGAAGTAAATAAAGAGTGCATCTTAATCTATATAATCAATAATCTCACAAACGATAAGAGATCTGATGAAGTATTACTCTAGCAAACTGGTGCTACTTAGGTTTGACGCAACAAATGGTTTCAAAACTCCTCAAACGAAAGACGAAGTCACACTCTATAAAACTATTATAGTTTGGCTATGGCTACATTGAACGAGTGGCTAATAAGGCTCCATCCAAGAGAATCTTTGAATTGCAGCCCCCCAGTTCAAGAGGGGAAAGAAGACCGATCTTCCAGTTTTAAGGCCTAAGCCATTGCGGATGCCAGAAATTTCTCCGACTCTTTCAAAAGAATTATTTCCCAGTATTCTCATAAAGAAATTGTTATTGCGGGTAATATCAATGTGCAAATTTCTAGTTGGCTTGATTTTTCTGTTAAGACAACATTTGAAGGAAGATAATTATGTTGAGATTTTTTATGAGTTAAGTCACTTAAAAAACTCAGCTTGTTGAAGAGCCAACTCAAATTTCTGATGTTACCAGGTCATTCCACCAACATTCTAGACTTCTTATCTCTAAACTCGATATATTTTTGTTTCAATTTCTCGTGCCAACAATCAGTTAAAGATAGCTTCCTAAGAAAATGACAGTACGAAAAACCCAACTGGGATGATCTCAATAAATTCTTCAGGAACTGTACCTGGTCAATGCTTCCTCTATAGTGAGGACGATTCCAGACATGATTTAAAATTCAATTCTTCTCCATATGAGAAATTTTATTCTGAATATGGTAAAATCTATCAAATAGAATGAAAACTCATAATTCGATTTGAGCTCTTTACAGCTATCAGGATTCGAGATGTTAGTTCCGTAGTTAAAGCCAATCTTTCTGCGGGAAACCGGTAGAAACTCAAACAGACTGGAAAGACTTGTAACAGTCAACATTCAAACCAAATTTTAACATGATTAAAAATTAAGGCAACGAATATGTAAAACTATGTCCCAAAGGAAGCACAAATGATTGGTCATTTGTAAAAACAACACTTCATCCTCGGTTCAAACGTTTGTCTACAACAACACTCTCTTTGTCAGCTCACTTGAAAAGCTAATTTGTTGTTCATTTGACGTTTCCAAAGAGTGTCATAACTCTTCCTATACTTCAGTATGGAAATATCTTCATAGCATCAATCTTCTTTCACGCTCATAGAGCATTCTGAAAGATCTCAATATACACAGTACAGCCTTTGTCTAGCATATCCTTAAAAATGGCGAATATTCATCAGCGTCTAACTATCGTCCAATCGCTCTTATGTCCCTTCTTTCCAAGGTAATTAAAACACTGATTCAGCTCAGGAAATATCTTGAAGAACGAAAGCTTCTTAATGACCACCAGTACAGCTTTTGTGGCAGTAGGTTCACTGTTTATCTAATGGCATATCTCACCAAAGAGTGAAACAAATGTTAACATAGCTTTGGAGAATGTAAGATTATTGCACTTTTTATTTCAAAAGCATTTCAAAGAGTGCATTTGGTGTCAATCTGTACTTCGTTTGATTAGAAATGACCTTTCAGACCGCTCAATCCAAGTTGTAGATATTGGACGGTTTCAAGTGTGAAATTTACTAATCAATTGTTGGTGTACCCCAAGGCTCCGTTTTGTCTCCACTTCTTTTCTTCTTTATAAAAAGTGTTTTCTTAGAGGAATAGAAATTTGAAATGGAATAAAACAAAGATGATTTTTTTAAATCGACATGAAATGTATTTTATTCAAAAGATTATCAGCTGGCATTGTAATTTAAATACAATTTTTGGCATATGACCACCATGGCTGGCTCGGACGTAGTCCTATCTGGTGGTCCAATTTTCGATGACTTTCCAACATTTGTGGCCGTATATCGGCAATAATGCGGTGAATGCTGTCTTCCAAGTGGTCAATCGCTTTGGGCTTATCGGAGTGGACTATTGACTTTACATTTCCTTACAGAAAATAGTCAAGTGGTGTTAAATTGCACGATCCTGGAGGCCAATTAACGAATACGTAACCTAAAACTATGTGGTTACCATATATTTTCTTCAATAAATCAACTTTGGCACGAGCTGTGTTATATGAAGTGATGTCTTGTTGAAGTCGCAGCTCCTGCACATCATGGTTGTTCAATTGATGAACAAAAACGTCAGTAATCTTGGCTCTATAGCGGTCACCATTGAATGTAACGTTCGGGCCAGCATCGTTTTTGAAGAAATGCGGACCAAAGTATTCCACCAACTCAAAAAGCACGCCGAACAGTCAGTTTTTGTGGGTTTAATGGTGCCTTAACATAAACTTAAGGACTATCATCATTCCAAATATAACAACGAAATTCGCGCGATACGTATTTCGAACAGCACGATGATTTTCAAAAGTAAATTTCCACAATTTAAAAGCACTGTTTAGGGGTCAGTCTATTCATATTGAAATGCCAAACCAAACTAAAGGTAGAACTATAATTCTCGGAAGGCACAGAAGCTAATGTCCAAAACCAAGGAAAAGTAGCTTTCCGCATCGTCAAAAGGGGAACGCACCCCTATCATCTATTTCTTTTTGGCATTCATACTTCACCAAATGTCAGTTTTACTTAAGCCAGGTGCGCTCACTTCTATAAGGAAAGTTGAACGAAACTTGACGAAACACTCCACTTTGCAATTATAGCGGTAGTAGTGCCCATCCAAGCATTATAGTTCTAGCTTAAGAATAAATCACTTGACAGCTGATAAAATGACAGCCTATTAAAAAAGTGTTGCCAACTTAAAGTTCTATACTAAGAAAAAAAAACCTTTAAAATTTAACCTAGAAGTCTAAACTGAACAGTTCTTTTCCAGACGTTCTTTTTACAAATTTTTTTTTTGTCACCTATTCATCTATTCTGTTTCCATTTTTAATAATGTAGTAATTAAAATATGGAAAACAACACAAAATATAAGACCACTATGGGATACCCTGTTTATGTACATAATATGAGGCGATGAAGTTGCTGTAAAGGACCTCCATATTCCTTGTAGTTAGTTATAGGTATACGAGTACATATACAAAATATGGAAATGAAAAAAGTTCGAAATTGTATTCATGACCGTGTCTGTTGGCAGAAGCCTCTAGTGTTTTTGGTTTAGAGGACATAACATACTGTTTTATATCCATTGTCTTATAGAGAGTCCTCGGTACTTACATTATACACCTATCCATATACCACCACACCATACATATTTATAATATACATACATTGCCTGGCGGTCATACATATGTTTGGCGGGAAATTGGGCCAATTTGTCTGCTCCGTTTTCTCTTTTAGCGGCTCATGAATAAGAGGACAACTTTAATTGGTGACAGTTCTCCTTTATGTTGGATATGTTGTGTGCTCTTCTTCAATCTGGGTTAGAAGAAGATGATGGTCGATAGGAACTAGGAACAAGAAACTCAAGGTTACTTTGTTGTCGACGTATGTATACCTATTGGTATACTATATACACCATGATCTTAATATGTGTAACTACACACACACAACACACTTTCTGCGGCATTTTAAATAAGGACGTTAACGGTAGGTATGTTGAGGAGGAAGTGTTATATTGTGAACATATCCGGCTGTAATTTTGTCTTTTTCTTTGTTTTGTTATGAATTGTCTTAGACTTTATAGCAATTCAAAGGTTGGCTAAGGACTTGTTCTCTTGGGGCAAATAAAGAATTATTATTTGTCACCAATTTTAATAAAGAAATTGGTTTGTAGAATGAAATGAGAAATTGGAAATAGGGAAATCGACTTATGTATGTCCTTGGCTGGATGTCTTAGTCATTTTGTTCTTCATCTTAAGGCTTTATATTTTAGAGCGGACGCAAAGGTTCATAAAGAAATTTCTTGAACTATAAGGTAATTTAAAAGTTTAAATAAATTCATCTAAATCCTTTCAAGTTATTTTTTAATGCTTAAACAAATCCTGTATGTATGTTCAAAAGATTTTCCCTTTAAGCCATTCTTAAAATTTAATATTTTTTTTGTTTAAAATTCTATTCATCTCATTAGCAAAATCATAAGGAAAAAAAAGTATTTACAATATTATTAGTATTATAACTTTGTTCTTTTGAAATGTTCATTTTGCATTATCCTTTTTTTGCGAAGTTTCAAACCTCAGCAACAAAATTAATATTGTTGAAAGTATGTCAGCTCAAGCTTTATTGTTTCGTCCAAATTTCAACAAAGACTTTGTAGTCCTTATTATTATTATTTTTTTTTTTCTCTATGTTGACGATTGCTCTAATTTTAATTTCTATCTTCTTTAGTTACTTTCTCGCATTCTCATTCAGTTCCAGTTTGCAGTAACTGCATCAGTCAACATAGGAAGTGAGGAAGAAACACAAGAGAAAATCAGGATTTTGATGAATATTCCTATTCTTTTCCTTACTGAAAATATATCCTTAAAAAAAATAAAACAACAAAAAAAACTTCTTCTTCAAAAGTAACTGAGTTATGTGCAATGAAAAAGGACCAACTTCATGAAAACTTAAAAAAAAAACTAAAAATAGGAAAAAAAACTAAACAAATACAATGGAAAACTTTTCCTTTTCCCATTAAGGAAATGAAATAAAAGAAATTGTGTTTTTTTTTTGTGTAGAAAGAAAAATGCAACATAAGGTATTTTAGACTTAATATTGCATTTTTATTGTATTCGTTTTTCGCGATCCTCCATATATACCTACTGTTCCATTGTAATTAATGTATTCTAATGGAATTGGAAAATAAACAAACTACTTTCACGTTTGTGGTTGAGTAGAAATAATTTATGCAACGACAATCCTTTAGGGTGGAAATAAAATAATCTGTAAAATTCAACAATCGGATGCAGATGCAGCCTTCTTTATGAAAGGTTTCACCCCAGACAAATTGTAACAAAAGACAAGTTTATGCAAACAGTCTCAGAGCAGTGGTGCTTAAGACATATCTAAAATCATCCCATGGGGGCATTGGTATTAAGCCGTTTTATAAATATGTCCATTTATCACAGATGACAAAATATATTCCGTTGTGAAGCAAACTTGTGATATATCGGGTTGTTTAATAAGAGCGCTACAAAAGTTTTTTTTAAATAAAACAAAAACGGTTTTAGATATTAATGAAATTTTTTATTCCTGTGAAAGTACGTTCGATGCCATTATGTATGGAACTCGATTTCTTTTGCATGGCCACCATGGGTACGCTTGCAGAAGTCCAGACGCTGAACCCAATTTTCGACGGTTTTTAAGCATAAATCGGCCGATACGGCTGCAATTTCACGTTCGATATTCGTACGAAATTCATCAATCGTCTTGTTGGCATATACCATAGACTTGACGTAGCCCCACAGGAAATAGTCTAACGGCATCAAATCGCACGACCGAGGCGGCCAAGCGACTGGACCATTTCGTGTGATAACACCTTCTCCAAACGTGGTTTCTAATAAATTGATTGTGTCATGTCATGTGTCATGACATGTTTTCCAAGTCCATATCATCCAAATGGGGCCAAAAATATTCGGTTATCATTGAACGGTTGCGATCCCCATTCACAGTTACGTGCCGGTCTTGATCATCACGGAAGAAGTACGGCCCAATGACGCCACCGGGCCATAAACCACACCAAAACGTAATTTTTTGGGGATGCAATGATGACTCCTTGAGTACCTACGTCTGGATTGCTGCCTGACCAATACCGCATATTTTATTGACGAAGCCATTCAGCCAGAAATGAGCCTCATCTCTTAATTGGACTCCACTCACTCCGAATTTTGGTAGTAAATTTTAATAATTTCGACTCGTTGTTGTCTCGTATATCTTTCCACCATGAAATGGCAAACCTTACTGAAGAGAAATGTCAAAAAGAATGGAAGGAAATATTGTGTCGTTGGCTATCCCTATCGCTCTTTTGTAGCGTCCCTTTTGAAAAACCCTTTACATCCCTCCGTTATGATTTTTTTAAAACTATCTTAAAGCTAGTCAAAAATTCATAAAAACTGGCCTACTTAACGATATCTTAAAACTAACTTACTGGCCCCAGTTGGGCGCTCTAAGTTAAGCTATAATAACTTAATGCTAATGCCTTTCGGCCTAAGAACTATCTTAATACTAAATTCAGGTCGGTTTTATTTTTTACCGAGAAGAATTTACAAAAAATCGGTATCTATGTCTTTATTTTGTTTGGTTTTTTATATAAAACTTACAAACCATATAAAACTATTTTAATTTAATTAATTAAAACTAATTAAAACTATTTAAAACTACTTAAAACTATTTACAACTAATTATAAACTAATTACAACCTACTTATAAACTACTTACAGACTACTTACCACCATTTTTTATTCTCATCAACTCTATATACTGAAATACTGAAGTTCTTAAAAAAGTCTTGTTTCATTGGTTTTTCTTTGTTTTGTTTAACATACTCCTATATTATAGTGTTTTAAATTTTGTATCTTTTTCACCTTTTCCAGAAAATACATTTTATTTAAAAATCAAATAAATTTATTTCTTATGCATGATAACTTCATCGCTCTCTGCCCGTTAATAAAAACAAAAAAATATACCTATATTTTTTATATAAGTGTCAAGTTAACAAAGCAACTTGATGAATATAAAATGAATAGGAATGAATTTGCCATTAATTAGTCATTAATTAGTTGTGATAAATCAGAATTTGTAGTACAATCTTTTCGTTCTGTTCTTTGGGTGCTTTGCTTTTGATATCAAGTGGGCAAAGCACCCTGTTGAAAATCTGTAAAAACTTCTAATACATGATGGTTGATAACATAATAATAATCTGCTTTTGTTGGTAGTTAAATAGTTGTGAAAAATTCACTTTGATCTAGCAATGCCTTCTATGTGTTTTTGCAACTTCCACAGATCAAAAAAAGGATAGATGGATAATTTGTCATTAACTAGTCGTAAATAGGTTGTGATAGTTTTGGATTTGTCATTCTATGTTTTCTATGTTTTGTTTAAGTGCTTAAAACTCCTAAACATAACATTTTATCATTTCATCATTTGCCTTTAATTAGTCGTTAATTAGTAATGAAAAAATCGATTTTCTCGTGCGATGTTTTCTATATATTTTTCAACAATACCTCATATGATCCAGTGAAAGGGCAAAGTCAATAAACAGTTCAATATAATAAATTTTAAAGCCTTTTTTAATGTCACTTAATATGAAATAAGAAACTAAAACAAAAAACATAGAAAATATTGGATGACAATGATAAAATTGGCACATAATATAATTAATGATCCATTAAAGACAAATTATTATTCAATTAAAATATTTCAATAAAATAGGTTCTAAGAACTTTTCCGGAACTCTTTGCTGATTTCATGTCAATTTAGAAAAATAAAATAAAAAAACATAAAAAACATGGCACGAGAAAATTGGTTTCATCAAAACTAATTACCGACTTACAAAAGGCAAATTATTGAATAATAAAAAAATTATGTCTAGAAGTTTAAAGCACTTAACAAAAAGAAAACATAGAAAACATAGAACGACAAATTTGAAATAGTCAAACTTACTAGTGACTAAATATCAATGAATAATTAAGCTATAAATCTTTCGGTTTAAACAACTTTTACCACTTTTTGAGGAAGTACTATGTTAACTTGATATGTGAAGTTACCAAAGAATGTGTGAAAACTTAGAAATCGACGCACGACAAATTCGAAATTTTCACAACTACTTTAAGACTAATTTACGACAAATAATTATTTTGGTATTAGCAGTTTTTGCCCCATTCTGAGGTTATAATTTGCTTACTTGAAATCAAGCTAGCAATGAAAGCAAAAAAACATAGAAAACATTGCGTGATTAGATTAAATTTTCAAAACTAGTTGAAAACTAATTAATTAAGTCATAAAACATTAAATATTAAAAGTTTTTACCACTTTTCGAGGTTTGTCAAGTTAGCAAAGCACTCAAGAAAAAAAATATTGAATTACAAATTTTTAATTGTCACATTTATTTAACAACTAGTTTACGGCATATTATCCACCTATTCATTTTTCGATTCGTCAAAGTTGGTTTGCTAGGTTGGCACTCATATTTTTATATGTATGCATAGGAGTACGAAAAGTTAATTTTGAGCCATTTTCGGTGGCAGAATTTTAATTAATAATGGGAAGAAAAAACGCATTTGAAATATATTTTAATAAGGAAACGAAGGACTACATAATGTACATCTCAAATGCACTGATAATAGAGTTTTTTGTTGATCATTTCATAAAATAAGTTATTCCCTATTTTTTTGAGTAAGCTCTTATCTATTTTTCAAAAACTATTCACTTAAACAACTTGATTTCATCAAAGAATGGCTTTCTGGCTTATGAAAAAACTATAGCATGCGCATGATGTTGTTCGTATTTCCAATGTTTTTAAATACAATTGGTTTCTTATTTTATTAATTTTTTTTTAATGCTCCTCCTGCCAAAACGGGGGGAAATGAGAACCCCTCTAAAATACTTTTTTCTTTTTTCTGGTACAACCTGCACCCTCTTGCCATTATTGTATCGTATGTAGAACACCCATTATATATATTTAAATACTTTCAAATTTAAGCCATTTCACTCAAATAGACTGGGGCTAATTTTGGATTTATGTCACAGCACGTGTCATTGAAGCTAGCTTCAAATTGTCATTTAACCAACTGTAGTTTTTGTGCTTTTCAACAATAGACCATTTTCAAAATTTAAAGTAATCAATATGAAAAATTTCACAAAATTGACTTCAATATGAAGTTAGCAGAACAGTACCATTTTTTTCACATAAAGGGCTACAAAGTTTGGACTCAGCCTATTCTTGAAATGTTAAAAACTACTAATAAGAAGCCCTATTGGAAGCTTCTTGCCTGTTCCGTTGCTGAGGTTCACGATGTGATCTACCAACTTCCTATTAAAGTCAATTTCAGGAAATTTTTCAAATTGACGACCTCGAATTTTGAACCTATTCTATCGTTGAAATGCAAAAAAAACTGCCAGTTTGGAGTTGCTAGCATGCTTGGTTCCTGAGATAAGTGATGTGAACTGCTAAATTCACTGTAAGTTTAGCTTATTTCTCGATTACGCCAATATTTGGAGAACTGCAAATTTTGGAATGGAAGCATAGTTTAGAGTTCCCACGCATATAAAAATCTAAATTTTCAAAACGTTTTTCCACCAATTCTGTCCACCATATTAAATAATATTAAAAATTAAAAACATTTCCTTTGTCCTAAGCCACCGATTAAGCCATTAAAATAAAATAATTAACTAAGACAATAATTATTTTTGGATGCAAAAATGATTTGCATGAAAATAATGCCTTGAGGTATATATTTTTTCTTGTTTTTTGGAAGTGTAAGCCGACTATAAAAAAAAAATTATTCACCGCATTATTTTTCGCATGCTAAACAATCGCCGTAAGAAACATTTTGCGTTAGACTGTAAACCAATCATGTCAATAATTAATTTAGCATTTTACGTCAATTATTTTTGATATGAGAAAATATTTGCATAGATTTTTAGCGCGAGGGAACTAGACTAGAAGTGCAACATAAAATGCAAAAAAAAACTGCAAATTCCTATCAAGGTTCCATTTGCGTGAGTGAAAGTTCCCTGCCAACTTCACAGACGTGTTTTTGGCACTACTAACAAGGTCTGGAAGCTACAGAAACATTTTGTGCTGAGCGCTGATATTGACTTCGATTTAAGCATGACAAATTATTTGAGATAGCATCCCATAAGGCCAAAACCGTAGCCAGGGGAAGATTTTAGGGGTCTTATTCCGTCCGAAAATATTAAGAAAGGCATTTTTGTAAATCATACTACTTTTCCGTTTTAGTATGAAATTTATACTCAAATTTCTACGATAATTATTTATAAGGTATTTTTAAAACTTTTTGAATTAACTATTAAGCTCACGTAGTATATAATTTTTAATCAAACATAGTGAAGCTACCTCTACTTTACCTACTTGGGTGATTTCTTAAGTCAGCTTAAAATGAGTTTAGAGGACCAAAAGTCCAAACTGTCCCCTTTGAGCATTCTGATTTCCTCAACACTGAGCAAAAATTAAAAACATTTTAACGAATAAAACTTCAATTTAAAAAAAAAAATTGGATCACTACAATTTAAAAGTTTTAAGTGTGATTTCATGCTATGCTAGACATTAGACAAAATTCCATCCATAAGTAACTAGATTCACAAACTTCTTAATATTTTTCAGCATGTGCACAGGAAAAAACTTTTTCGACAATGAAATTTCTAAAAATTTACCGGAGAAATCTTACTTTTTAAGATAGACGTACAGAGTTGGTGTTTATGTTAATTCATCGACAAATTGTGACTTATACTAAGTTATGCTAAAGGAAGGAAGTTTTTCTTATGGACTAAGAGTGAAAAAAAGTTTGACTTGCACTTGCAGAAAAAAATTCAAATTTTTCAGAAAATTTTCACCTATTCTGTGCATAGTTTTGTAAAATATTCACGGAAAAAATGTTTGCTTTGACCAAAGCCAAGTTCTAAAAGTCAAAAACAATTATTTTTGTATGCAAAAACTATAGCGTATAACAGTGTATACCAAACAAACATTATTTTATTTATTTAAAACTTTATTTTCCCGCACTCAAACAACTGCCGGTCAATTTTTCGTTTTTGCATGAAACTGTTTACCAATCAAGCAAAAAATTAATTTTGTATTTTATCTCAATAATCTTTGACATGCAAAAATGTTTGCATAAACGTTTTTTAACATTATCTGGAAACAATAATTACCCAATAACGACAAATATTTTTCGTAAAAAAATGTCACTGACATTCTTTTGTCAAAAAAATGCTCTGTGCGTTTGTATCTCCTTCGACATAGACGGATTCAAAAATTTCGTTTAAGGCACGGATATTTATTTTTCTTAAGACACCACAAAGCTTTTTTCACTTAAAGAATTGTACCTACTAAGCTTAAAATGATGAAATTCTGTTCGAAGTACATAAGTTATACATTTTTAATAAGAATCCGAAATTAAATCATCATAAAGCACGGTCCAGCTTAATCCTGCAACTTCAATAAATGTTTTGTTTAAAGGAAAATTTAATTAACTCTTCAAAAATATCTTCAAGCTTCAATTTTGCTTATGTGACAGCTCATTACCAATAACATCCAATATTATGCAGAAATATATTCAATAGCCTCTCTCTCAATAACTTAATTTACTCTGCTAAACAATCACCGCCATATAATTATTATATAGTTCAACCACTATGATGAAGCCAACCAAGCAAACCATAACAATATGCAATACGCGACCTATACCCAATCAGCAACTCCATCAATTGACATATTCCATCAATCACCCAATTGAGGTTCTCATTATCATCAACTTAAGACCATTTTGTCGGAAATTCTATTCAATCGACAAGAACCAATCGATTTTGGGTGTTGATTGTCAAGAGTGCACAGCACGGAGCACGTCACATCAAACATTTCATCGAATTATTCCAAAGCATGCACGCTTCTTCAATTTGAAATTCACTGCTGCCGCCGCCGTCAGAAACACCACCGCCAAAAAAAAAAAAACACCAAATCGACAACCAACAAGGAAGCCAATTTCATTTCGCATTAAATTCGCTAGAATACAAAAAATAAAAAAAAAAAATTATATTTGAGGAGAAGATCCTAAAAGATTCTCTGATGCTGCCGGAACGATTCCATAAACATTTTCAAATTAAATTGTATAGCCTTAGAGAATCTTTTTGACGAGGATCGCAGGCGTTTAACGATTTTGGTAGCACTTTGCCACGAACCAACAAACGAAAAAAAAAAAAAACGAAAACGATAAATAGCTTCTTTTTTTTTTTTGTTTGGAAAACGCGAAAAGTCTCCTTGTGTTGCCAACCACAATTCAATCTACCCCTTATTCTCGTTTCTCTTCATCATTTTTGTGCCATGTGACCTTGGGGAGAAACAAGCTGAAACCAATTCGGTTTACAAAGGCTATCAACATAGACGAGATAAATATAAAGTATACAAATGGGTCGTAGGAGTAGGTTGTTTATTAAGGTATTCACCTAGGTATTGTGAGTTTAACAAAAACAAATTTAATTATTTTATATTTATTTGTTTTACAAAAAATACTGCTTTTTCATTTGCTCTATGGGGCATGAATTGGCTTCAAAAAAACATAAAATTCAAGGTTTTTTAAATCAAATCTAACATAACGACGACGGAGAAGTCATAAAAAGTGAGTATATTGTACATCAATGGCTGCGTCCGTACATCTATACGTTTGTGCGTCTATCTGTGTGTCTGTGCGCCCACTGTGCATAGAGCAAGAGATAATCTATTCGCTAAATTGTTTGAGTAAAGTACATTTATATGTAATTTTTTTTAGAGAAAAAACTCGAATTTTAGTAAAAGCCCCCTAGAACAGCTAGTTGCTATACGTAGACAATACATATGTACATAGTACATACATACAAATATTCTAAAAAAAACAACCTTTACGATTTTGATTAAACTTCTTAACTTTTATTTCCTATGTAACTGTTACAAAACTGCTTTTTGATTTTTGGCGAAAAAAGAACACATACAGGAAAATGTTTAATTTTTGGGAAATTTCTACCTAAATATTATTTCGATAATGGCTTCGCAAATTTAGCTGAAACTCTTTACACATTAAAGTCTCACATATAAAAATAATATTTGATTTCAAACATTTTACAGATGTTTGTTTTATTAAAATAAAAATCAAAGGAGAATTCATTTAATTTTACCTTTTCCAAACTTTTCGAAAGGTTGAACCAACCTTAGTTAGTTTAAAAGTGCTGATTGGAAGCTTTATGGAGTTATCAAAAGCAAAAAAAAGTTCTGTAAAGGCTCATTAACGAAACTTCCTGAACATCAAACTACTGCTTATTTTTTGCTGACTTATTTATTTTGAATAGCAGTGAAATTATAGAAGCTCCAAACAAATTATAGAGTTTAAGGAAGAATCTTATTTGATTTGGTCATTGGTGAGATTCTAAAAGGGCTGGAAATTATATAAAGATATTTCAACCCTAGTAATTATTGTGTTTTAGATATTTGGAAATAACAAGATAAGTGTTAATTAAATTTAATTAGTTTCTATAGTTTAAGCAAATATCAGCTTGCAGAAGTTAAAAAAATGTTTGTTCTATAAAGTTTCTATTAAATATCTTATTTTTAATAAGAAATTACCAATTTGGCCTTATGTAAATATATTTGACACTTTTTTTCATATTCGATAGTTTTTTTTAAATTCTTGGCATACATTTTATAGGAATTTTTTTACTTAGGTTGAACGTAGATATGAATTCTCTCTCGCTCTTTTTGACTTGAATAATAATTCATTAGCTCTTTTTTTGAAACGCCCAATGAATAATGTATGAACTCAGTATATAGACTAAATACATGCACTAAATTAAGCAATATAGGACAACAAAAGGAGTTATATATTTATACTGTCCATGAACACTGTACAGGTTACATAACAATTTATATACAAATTATATAATAATTACATTATAATACTCAATACCCATTTCGAATGCTCAAACGGTCATTGAATACAGATTATGTAAGTATGAGGGTGTTTTAGATTTTCCAGCCGGGGTATGCTCACGGTGTCCAGGGTTAGTTAAATAAAACACCGAAATTTAACATCAAATAGGTCTTTGTCTTTATTTGTTATTTTCTTTTATTTTGTTTCACAATCTGGAGTTGAATTTATTTCATATAACTTGTTAAATTCTTCATGTATAATTCAGGTTTTCATAGTAGCTCTTCCCACCGAAATCTCGGCCTGCGTTATGGGTCCGGTGTAGCCTTCGCGATAGGTGTTGGCCAGCTGGTGGCGTGGGGCACGGTTGAAACACGTCTCTTCCGTCGGTTCGGTCGTAACTGGCGCAATCGCCGTGAAACAGGTAAATCGCCACTTATCGTGGGTAAATCACAGTCGAAACTGGTAAATCACCGTAAAACGGGTAAATCACCACTTATCGTGGGTAAATCACAGTCGAAACTGGTAAATCACCGTAAAACGGGTAAATCACCACTTATCGTGGGTAAATCACAGTCGAAACTGGTAAATCACCACATATCGTGGGTAAATCACAGTCGAAACTGGTAAATCACAGTCGAATTTCTTGCACTTTGCCCCAGTCAGTGGTGGGGGTTGGCGCACCATCTGATTTGCTTGAAGATTCAAATGAAGCACACATTTTTCTTTATCTTATAAAATAAAAATTTTAAGAAAACACACGACATTATTACAAAATTTATTATTTTTGGTTACTAAATCACGGAAAATTCTACCATTTAGTTCTTTACGTCTGAATTTAACCAAATCCCTTAAGAACAGTGCTTTAGTGCTACTCTAGTTTTATTTTTCTTAGCAGCATCTTAACTGGTGAGGTCATATCAATGGGAAACACTTTTGAACATTAGGTCACAGAAATGTCCATTTTCATAAAATAAATGTGGATCAACTTCGTTATAAGCAGGGAAGTTAAGAGAACAAGAAACTGAACCATTGCCATTAACACAATTATAAAAAAAACACACATTGTAAGGAGTACAGCCTGTATGTGTGTATTACATGTTTGCACATTAAGTCAAAGAAAAATTTTTATAGACTTCCATTTTTATGTCATTATTACAAAGAATTCACTACTATCAGTAAACATTATTGTACTTGATGTGCTTGAAGTCAGCATGACCATTTTAGAAAAAAGAAACGGGCCCAATTTATGGAGCCATTTGCTATATTAAAAAAAAATCTTAGTAAGGGTACATATGGCTTTCATTTGCTTACTCATTTGCTTAGCGTGAAGTTACCACCGCCATTTTTGATTTTCAAAAGCAAAAGTTGTGTCGTAGGTAAATATTGAAAAAATTTTAATTTTAAATGTTGCCAGACGAGCTGACGGCAAAGCCAAAGCTTATGCAATCCCTAAAATTCATATTAATGTAACAAACACATTGTTGATAAATGAATTCTTTTACCTACTATTACTTACTTACATATTGACAAAAATTTTCAAAACTTACGAAAGAATTTGAATTTTTTGTTATCAAATTTTGACATTTTTTTAAACATAAGTTGTGCCCTGAAAATTCTGGTAAAAACAAAAAAATATATAAAAAAAATGCTCAATTGAATCAATTATGTGGCCAAAACTGAACTTTGCGATGGGTTGTAGCGTGAAGTTAGCACAGCCATTTTGGATTCTTAACAAAAAAAAAGAATATTTTGCTCAACGTGTGACATCTTGTGGTGTGTGCTTAAGAAATATCCCAATTTATGCTCAGTTTGTGCTGCCACGTACCGAAGAGATAAAAAATTCGCATGTTTGCAACTTTTAGGCTAAAAACTATTTTTTGATTTTTTTTAAGTTTTACATTTCTATTAAAAAACTAAATTGAGCTATAGTTGGCTCAGTTTGTGCTGCCATATTCTGATGACAAAAAAATCGCTTAGTTGAAAATTTTACTGCTTAAATCAGGATTTCGAATTGTGAAGTTAACACTGCCATTTTCGATTTTAAAAATAAAAGTTTTGCTGTATTTCGCTCAACGAGTGCTCCGTACAGTTTTTTTTTAAATAAGCAAATTTACAAATTTTACAGATGAAAATGTTTTGAATGAATTTTTTTGTAAAAATTAAAGTTTTGCTGTTGGTGCTCAGTTTGTGCTGCCATATTCTTACTTTTATGTCAAAAAAAATTAAGCTTAGCGTAAAGTAAGCATCGTCTTTTTCATTAAAAAAAAAAAAAACAAAAATAAAAGTGTTGTCTTGTTATGTGTTCAACTTGTGCTGCCTTGTGTCGTTAATACTTAAAAAAAAATACTAATATGCTTCATTGTTTCTGTGCTCAACTTGTGCTGCCTCGTGCCGTAACTTTTGGGCATAAACTGAGCACAAAACAGAACAACTTTCATTTACAAAATTTTGTAAAATTTTCATTAGTAGATTTGAGAATTTTTTAAAAATCATTCAGAAATTAGAAACTGCCTCTTTATTTTTAATAACCAAAATTTAAATTTAATATTCTTACGAATCCATAACTTGCCCTTAAAAAAGTATTCCCCACCTACCAATATGTCGCAAGTTAAAATAAGATGAATAAAAAATGAAACAAGTGTAGCTAAACCCGGAATACACAAAAGAAGCTCAAATTCTCGAGAAGGGCAATACAGCAATAGCAGAAAGTATAGAAGCTATATATGGATAAGAAGCATCTCTAGCTGCTCAGAGCATCAGTGATGAAAGTGTTTCCAGGGCAATTTAATTTATTTTAAGGCTTGGCGGTGCGAGGATGTAATATCCGCCCGGTCGGCTATATTGGGTATGGAAAAGCAAGAATTTCGGTGCCCGAAGGGGTGTTTTCTATTTTAATAGTACAAAGATATAGTTGGACTGAGATTTGCTGTGCCTGTGATGATTCAGCGATGTATATAGTGGTTGGTGGCTGGTGGGACGTCGGCATAGTAGGTATAGTGACGGTGACAAAAGATACAACAACCATGACGGTGACGATGGCACAATAATTAAGTTCTACCAAAACAGTGACAGTGCAAAGTCGGTCACAGTTCACATCAGACACTATGGGGAATATTTTTTTTTTTTAAATAAATTTATTCAATGCTACCGAAATAGTAGATATCTACATTCTACATAATATAAGTAGAGTAGCTTTTGAGCCTCGAGGTTATATGTTTTGTGTATCTGAATGGGGCTTAGTTTAATGGTCTTCAATTTGCTTAGATTGTGTGAGATGTCCATTTTGAATGGCAAGAAGTCATGGTCCTGAAAGATTATGATTAAACGATATCATTCCTTTTGATTAAGGATAGCTAACTCCTTTGTTTATATGATTATATTGGGGATGTGTTGTGATTTTGTTAATAGTTCCCTCTGGTCACATATAACTGGAAACAACTAGATACTGTGAATAAATTAAAATCGTTTAATAATCTTATGAATATTATATAGGTGCTTTTGTGACTTTTATTTTGAATGATTTAATGAAAAGCATCAGAATTAGCTACTTCTATGTAAATTTAATAGATGCTTCTGCATCCCGAGGTACTGCCTCTTGCGAGGAACTGACAAATCCTCCAGGAATATACTTGTCATAACAAGTGCTTCTCATCTGACAGTTTGAACGCGGCAAAAATTGTAGGTCCCCTCAATTCCTGCCAACAATACGCACTCAGGAATGGTTGAGAGTTGTAAGTCACTAGGCCCTAGTTATCAACTAGCTGTTGAACCATCAAATTTATTTATTTTGTAGTGAAGTCGGCGAAGACACCAATATCAAAATCGAGGCCATGGACAGTGGACAGTTATGAAGGTTCCTTAGCCACCATTAGTGGAAAGAAATTACTCAACGTGGAAGCAGTGAAACAACTAGATCTGAAAGGATTCACCGCTATCAGAAAGAAAAGGCCCCATAAAATGAGCACGGATATTTCCATTAAACAACCCTAAATTAAAGAAGGTACTGCAATTATTTCATCACTTTCTTCTAAAACAACCTTATCAAGTGCTTCAAAGTAAACAGCATCAACATCCGCTGCTGAAGCAGCCAAAAAACAAACACCCTAGGAGCCATATCAGTTTCAGCAGCCACCACAACATCAGCTTCAACATTAAAAAAACGCCAAACTAACTCAAACCCAGCCGGAAAATACCTCACCCAAGGATACCACGAAAATTTAAACCAAGGGCATGCATGAATGCGGCCAATTTTGTGCTTCTTTGGCAAAATTGATAAAATAAGCCTAACTTACCAGGACGAAAAACTAAGCGTTACATTCAAGACCGTCAGCACAAAGACAACGATAATCAATGCTGGAAACAGGGAAGCCTTTCATATCATGAATAACTTCCTGAAAACGTAGAAGATTTTTAATTCTTTTACAGAAGAAGACAGAAACTTTCTTTTGCTGAATGAAATCCAGTCTTCTTTAGTGAAACCGAGGCATTTATTTAGAAGACACTGATGCCCAACTTGGATAGAGCAATGCTAAGCGGCACCAATCCTGCAAGTGATACAGTCAACAGTCCGAAATTGAGCGCTCCAGAGTATATACATAGATGGCGGAAATTATTATAAACAACTCTAAGACGAAGAAGTCAGCGGAACTCGAGGTGGTGGTATCCAACTTTGTCCTAAAAAGGCTTCTACAAACAGTAATGGTGTTTTACCCATCATCTTAAGCAATTGCATCAGCAAAACTTATATTTTTCAGAAGGGGTTAAAGTGGCATTATTTCCTTAAAACCTGTAACAAAAATGGTACCACCATGAAACTTCGTAAAAATGCTTTATGGACTAACAGAAAGAAGAAAAGTACAAGAATGAAAAATAAAAGAAATTTACGAAAATATCGAAGGTCAAAGGGTGTTTTTGTGGGCTTGGATAATTGGTGGTATTTGTTTTTTGAAAAAATATTATTTTTCGAAAAAAGAATTATAATTTCCTTCACCCATAAAAAGTGCCCTTTTGCTATAGATATTTTTATAGACCCTTTTGATTCTTTAGTCTGGTAGTTCAGAACTTATTTTTACCAAGCTTCATAAAGGTACAATTTTTGTCATAGATCTTATGGTAGTTATTCGACAACTACCTTTACCTCTCAAAAAACACCTGTTCACCAGATAATGGATTCTTCTTACTATTGCTTTTTATGACAAATGAACAATTGGTGCCAAGTTTCATCATTGGACCATTATTTTCAATTGATATCCAGTTATATTTAACTTTTACATTGAAAACATAGTCATCCTTACATAAAAATGGTAATAACTATATTTGCTTTTAATGCCATTTGATTTAGCTTAAAAACTACCGTAAAAACATGTATCATATGCTAAGGTTGTATCTAGGTATATTTTTCCGTTTGATACACCATAACTTCCCCTCCGCTCCCCCTCAAAAAAGCACCCTTCCATGTGAAATATTTGTATAGACTCTTTTGATTCTTCATTTTCAAGGTACGTGAAACGTTTTCACCAAGTTTCATCATAGAACTAATTTTTTTGTTTTATTTATCCTATTTTACCTGTACTAAGGCTTGATATTATAATCAAGCTACGAGTATTCTGATTTAAATAAAAATAAATATTTTGTAAGGATTTCTTATAAACGAAATTGGTAAAAAGAAAATTTGACTTTAGAAATTCTTTTTGTTCTCAAGACATTTTCGAAAATTTTAATTACTTTTTGTGTTGGTGAGGCAGTTCTTAAAAAACTTTTCAAAATTAAGTTATTTACTGGGTGAAATAGGGTAAATTAAATATGAAATTCGTTCTTTTTATATTTGAAAGGTAATATTTAGAGAAAAGTCTTCTAGGACCACAGGCTAAATGTTTTTAAAATAAAAGGGTGAAATGAGGTAAAAGCAAAAAAATACTTAGTAGGTATCCAACCTTAAAATTTCATTTTTTTTATTTTATAAGTTGTCCTTCAATCAAGTTCAAATCGGTGGATGTATTGAATTATATAGATAGTATACTATTTGTAATACACGTGAGTTGTGTGGGCCCAGAGAAGTGGGTGGGGGATTTAGTTTCTTTCGATCAATTTTATTCTAACTAGACAAATTCGTTCACAAAAACACACACAGTACCCATTTATCTATACCTATTTCTTTTGTTAAAAAGAAATTGTGAGAGAAAAATATTTAAGCCGGAAAAACGATATTTAAATTGGCAAATAAACAACCCTTTTGACATTCATGATGATGATAAAATTCAAAATGAAAAAAAAAAGCTCTAAGAAATATAATACTAATAGTTGCTAAGTGATACTTTTTATAAGTTTTCCATACAAAAAACTTCTATAAAAATTGTAGCAGTCATTAAAAAAAATTCTCCTCAACGATTTCTTGACATTTTTAGTTATTTTTCTACAAAAAAAAAAAAAAACAATTTGGTGGCGCAACAGCTACAGCTCGTGGAGAAGCAGGGCCTAGTGACTTACTACTCTCAACCATTCCTGTGTGCGTGTTGATGGCAGGAGTGAAAACGGTTAGATGAGCACAATTATTCATGACAAATATACTCTTGGAGGACTTGTCAGTTCCTCGCATGAGGCAGTACCCCAGGGAAAACATTTCTGTTTTTTTGATATTTGATTTTCAAAAAAAAGTTGAAAATTTTTGAAAAATCGAAGAAATATTTCATTGAAAATGATGTTAAAAAACCATGTTATTTATATTTTTTAGAAGCTTCTGTAAGAAAAAAATTGTGAAGTCAGAAATTCCTACTAAATCGAAAATAAAAAATGATTCTTTGGAAGGTACCATTAATAATTTATTGAAAACTGGTTTCCTATCCAAAAGTAGGCTTTACTAAAGGAAGCTTAATAATTTTTTTTAAGAAAAGTTGTGAAGCTGTTTATGACAAAAAATGAGAGTTTGTAAGATTGCTTGGACAAATTTTAAAATCATTCGACAATGCATACATTTCTTGATATTCTCTGGCATTCCTTGCACTAATTTTACAATTTTTACATTCTTTTCCATTCTTTTGCATTTATTTTCATTCTTTTGAATTCACTTTCAATTTTTAATCATTGAATTCTTTGCATTCAATCGTTTGAGAATGTATGCATTCTCAAATGATTGTATTCAATAGCTTGCTGGAAGATGAATAGAGGAAAAAGTTACTGCACTAGTTTTTAGGTAAAATGGATGGTGGATGGCAGAATTTGAAATCGCAATCTGACTCTGCAGTTAATGAATGCAATTTTTCTAACGCAGTACAAATTCTCAAATGAATGCAGTCAGTTGATTACTCTTAAAGAATGGAGGAAAACATAACTGAAATCTTTTTAAATCAAATGAATGGTGATTGCAGGATTTGAAGTTGCGGTCCCAAAGTGAATTCAATGAATGCAATATTTTAATTGATGTCATAAAAGAATTCATTCACAAAAGATTGCATTCTTTACAACCCTGGCCAAAAAACCAACTATGTACCAAGTTAAAGATAATCGATCCAGTCATTTATGTAGGCTTTAGCGGAACGGGCAACGGGCAGATAGACAGAATTGCGAGGCACACTTTTTTCATCTTCCCTATCATAATAATGAGTCTGATAAAAATTTCGAATTGATTTTTTTTACAAATGTATAATTTGCCATATATTACCTATATATAGCAAGTGAAAAGTTCTTAGCTTGCAAATGGAAGACATAAAGAAATTAAATTCAAAAAGTCAGTTCTCATAAACCACACCGGCTCACCCGAAGCAAGCGAATAAAAAAAATGTTTCAGCCAAGAAAATCTTCGATTCCCAGTTTTCGGATTGGAGCTGACAAGAAAGACCAAACCTCCGGCTAAGGAACCAATCAACGGTGGATGCCAGATTGCTTGGTTTGGATGGCTCAAGGCGGTGTGCTCAGGATTGTTGCCAGATCAGGAGTTGTTTTAAGAAGGAGAAAGAAGGCGAAGAAGAATTTTGACAGGCAGTTCATAAATTTGATTAAATTTTCTATTAGAAATAGCTTGTAACAATGCGAGCTTTAAATTTTTCTCAAGGACATCATTATGGCGATGGCATGTTTAACTAATAGAATGAGTGACAGCTGTCAGGTTTATATGAAAATCATACAAATAATGCCTCTATACACGACTAAGATTGTGCAGATATATAACTATATGTATATACACTATATGCGAGTAAGTATACCTGAAAACGAAAATTTTACTATGTATACATCGCAGACTTATAAATCGGATTTGACACGCAATGGGAAGTAGATATATCCTAATTGAATTGCTTAAGACAGTGTTGTTCATCTTATACTATTAACAAGGAAATTAACACCGAATAAACCTTATCCTCATTCACACTCTCGCATCAGGACTAGGTATAGATAGATTAGAAAATTTTGTAGATTTATTATCTTTTATCCACCAAAGAAAGAACCTTCCAGCTGTCAAACTTCATCTTCGTTTTTGAAAACAAAAATATTTTTGTTCTTATATTAATCGTTTTATATTTGAAAACATTATGAATTATTTATTATCTTTATCGACGCAAAATCATGCTAAACGATAAATCAATGTCAAGTTATATGGAGATTTAGGATATGCTTGCGATAATAAGCAGGACACTAGCATATAATTTCCATCTTAAATTGCCAAAGAATATTGACTTCATTAAGACAATGTCTCGGTGTTCTGCTGTTGTGTTTATTATCTGGTTCATGTTATTGTGTGAATAGGTATGTACATCTATACATAGTCAATGTTGTGTCCTTGCTTTGAAAATATATATGATTCAATCTGATGTTGTGATGCTTCTGTTCGTTTTATATAAAATTAACATAATCGAAGAATTTGAGTAATTCGATGTCAAATCAACTGTGAATTTCTTTTAAAAGGTTATGTCTTCTTGCTACAGAGGACAGTATACTTTTTATAGAATAAAGACGTCGAAGTTCTATAATAAAGTCTTTTTTTTATTGTTTTGTATTTATTTAAATGCAAACGGTACTTAACATCTGTCATTTTCTGAATGAAATATTACACAGTGGATTATTTTTTAACGATCAAAAAGTATAATTATATGCATAGGTCTAAGGACACTAGTTTTTTTTTCAATGGATATATACGTTCCCTTCTCCATTTGAAATTTAAAATAAGAAATTTTTGGTATTCTTTTTGACTTAACAAGACTCATAATTCATAATTTTAAAAACTAAATAAACAAATAAAGGTACGTAGGTTATATCCTATCGTAGCTAATGAAATCGTACCAACATGACCAACAAGTCTGATCATATGATGATTGGTTTCACCACTCATAGAAGCAGATTCAGCTTCTCCCCTCATCTGTGCCTATAAAATATCTCTTAAAATTTTTGTTATTTCATTCATATTTTTAAATCAATAAAAATATCCTTGAAAGGTTTCATCCTTTTCTTACAAATCCGTACCATTACCTTGGTTGATGCGATGTATCCTACACGGTTAAAAATTCTGGGGTACTTTTTAATATTTTCTGGGTTTCATATATGACAACACCAAAAATGTATTGACATTTAATACTTGGCAAATATTAGAATTATAAAGTTAATACAAAATGTATTAAAATTTAATAAAATTTTAATAAAATAAAGGGTTTTTCAACAGGGACGCTACAAAAGTAGAGCGACAGGGACAGCAAACGACGCCATATTTCTTGCCGCTCTTTTAACATTTCTCTTCAGTAAGGTTTGCCATTTCATGATGGAAAGATATACTAGCCAACAACGAGTCAAAATTATTATACATTTACCATAATTACCAGTGAGACAAAGAAGTGCTCGTTGTGTCGAGAATATTGCTGCCGCTGAGGCTTCAGTTGCAGAAAGCCCAAATGTGTCTCTCACACGCCGTTCTCAAGCGTTGGGCATCTCTGTGACGTCGTTGTGGCGAATTTTGCGAAAAGATCTTGGCCTACATCATTACAAGATTAACGCAAGAACTGAAGCCCCTTGACCACCACAAGCGTCGTATGTTCGTGAATTGGGCTGAGCAACAACTTGAAAATGATTTGGATTTTCATCGAAAAATCATCATTAGCGATGAGGCTCATTTCTGGCTGAATGGCTTCGGCAATAAACAAAATATGCGGTGTTGGTCTGGCAAAAATCCACACGTACTCCATGAGTCATCATTGCATCCCGAAAAAATTACGGTTTGGTGTGGTTTATGGGCCAGCGGCGTCATTGAGCCGTACTTCTTCCTTGATGATCAAGACCGGCACGTTACTGTCAATGGGGATCACTACCGTTCAATGATAACCGAATATTTTTGGCCCCAATTGGATGATATGGACCTGGAGGACATGTGGTTCCAACAGGACGGCGCCACAAGCCACACAGCGCATGTCACAATCAATTTATTGGAAACCAAGTTTGGAGAACGTGTTATCTCACGAAATGCTCCAGTCGCTTGGCCGCCTCGGTCGTGCGATTTGACGCCGTTAGACTATTTCCTGTGGTGCTATGTCAAGTCTATGGTCTAAGCTAAGAAGCCACCGACGATTGATGAACTTCGTACCAATATCGAACTTGAAATTGCAGCAGTATCGGCCGATTTATGCTTGAAAACCGTCGAAAATTAGGTTCAGCGTCTGAAATTCTGCAAGCGTGCCCGTGGTGGCCATGTAAAAGAAATCAAGTTACATACATAATGGCTCAAACGTACTTTCACAGGAATAAGGAATTTCATTGATATCCAAAACCGTTTTTGTTTTATTTAAAAAAAATTTGTAGCGCTCTTATTTAAAAACCCGATACTAATACAAAGCAAAAGTATGACATAATACAACACGCATACTTTCTTGAAAATGAATTTGTGGATACCTACTAAGAAAATGAATACGAAACAAATTACAGAAATATTAATATGAAAGACTTTTTTTGTGAGATTTTTAATCTTGTAAGTCAATAGGTATTCGCATTTTAATATTCGTATAATAATGGCGACATTATTATTTTCATTGTTTTTTGCATTATGTGAACTGAAATCTTATTGCGATTGAAACCTTATCTACATATAAACATATTCAACTATAATGACATGACAAGTGACTTTCTTGAAATATACACAGACTTTCAAGCTTTAAAATGTCAAATTCCATTGACATACGGCTACAATGATTTTTTTGCTCTGGAAAATGCGATTTTCTGGGCTTTTGAGTGATATTTGAAACGAAATATTATAATTGGCCTTTAAATATGAAGTGTGTATCACGCCCAGTTTAGTGTGAGCCCCACTAGTGAAAAACTGTACGGTTTCGGACCAAAGAGAGCGTTCATGAGAGAGTAAAAAATTTCCCCTCCTCGCCAGATTTGATCTGAGAAATTTCTTGCGGCCATTTCGTAATGGATGTCAACTGCCAGGTGCTTATATGTTACAGTGATTATTATAAAAATACTTCTATAGCCAACATAAAACAATGTTATCAAAAATAATCAACAAGCTTAATGGAAACTTGAATCTCCACCCTCAGGTACCTATACATTTTTAAAAGTAGGTGTTTGCCTTTTTTATAAAACCATAATATGTAAGTTCCTCATCAAGATCTTACATTTAAGCTATGGTAACTCTCAAAGTATGTACGGAAACATTTTATTCCTTTTTAAATATGGCTGCTGTTGCTTGTTTGCCTTGTTCTTGCTACTTTTATACAATTTGTATTACATTGTAATCCCCATCGATTAACAAAAGACGATTTCTTTTCATAGTTGAATGTATGTATCTAGGGTTGCCAACCATACTCTAAAATAAAGTATTATACTCTATTTCACAAAAGCGTATTCTATGATCTATGACTTTAATAGAGTACGCTAAAATACTCTTTTTTTTAATTAAACTAATTTGTTTTCCCAATTCTCTTCTTTCTTTAAACTTTTTGTTGTTGTTTTCTTCTCCATTTTATGAAATTTATATTTCCACACAATCCATCTACATGTGTTCACAAAATGTTACCATAATTGTTCCTCCATTTTGTAATTATAATAAAGGTCTGTTAATGTGAACTAATCCAAACTCAATTTTTTCTGAACGCACCCAAAACTGTCAAAACATAATGAATAAAATGTCAACAGCTGTGTGTGTTTTACTTTCTTCTATTGAGATCCGGACCTAAATCTGGATTAGCTTTTAACGCAAAAGTGCTGCGAAAACAATTTTGAAGATTATAATCTAATCTTTTTTTATTTAAAGGAACAATTTTAATATAAATATTTAAGAATATAATATAATTTTTATATAATTTTTTTAAATATTTTCGGAGTATTAAAATGTAATTTTTGTTGTATTTCATACGGCTGTAATACAAAGACTGTATTAAAAAATGCCGTAGGATTTCTAACCGTGTACCTATATATCTATCTATCTACCTCCTGTTTAAACTTCTGCATGCCTTAATGCAAAGAATGAACTCTCTGGCAAATTTGGTAATTGGAATCCAGAAAACTCTTTCTTATATTCCATTTATATACATACAAAATGCATATCCTCTCGTATATTACCGATGAATTTTAGAAATAAGTGATGCAAAAATTGGGTTGCAATGGGATTGGGAATTGATTGCTGACAACTCGAAAAGCAGCAGAAACTTCAGGCACTCACACACACACACACACACAACACATCATCTCGCAAAATGGAATAAAGGAAATACAAAATTCAAAAGGACACTTTATAAAAAATGCACTCCATTCCGGAGTTCGTTAAAAGAAGATGCTGCAGTGTCCTCGTTACCAAATAAAAATAAATCCATAAAAAACTTATCGTTTTATATTTGATGTCTTATATCCTTAGTTATGCGTTTGTATGTTTATTGGAAAATATATAAAACATAATATTTTAAACGAATTGTGTACTTTAACCCTATAAACAAGTTTCATAGGGTAGGTGTACTTCAAGGAAAAAAGTATTTAAATATCGATATTCCCTGTAGTATTCCCTGATGGATGAGGAACAGTCCTTATTTTATCCTCCCCTATTAGGCTCGAATGTGTTGAAGCGTGTATTTTGAAATTTACTTATTTAATAAATAAAAACCTAAAACCATAATTATCGATTTTGAAGGAGCAGATATATCCAGGAATCATGCGAGTTGTAAACGAGCATCCTACTTCCATGGCAGGAATAATATTGAATTAGCTGAAATAAATAAATACCAATTGCAAATGGAGAACTAAATATAAATAACCCCTAACAGCAACAAAGGAATACTATCACGATGAAATAAATCCAGGATGAGTTGGTAACCCGGCGATAAAAAACTATCAATTAATTTTACAAATAGATAAGATAGGTATGTAATATATACGAATGCAATTTTCTACTACGTAGAAATGTCGAAATAGAGGATTGCTTGTGATGCAGTTTCTGATTGAACAATAATTTACCTTATCAATTAGCTATACACAATGTATTTACAAATAAATTTCTCAATTTTTCAACCTTTTTAAGATTTTTTTTTATAGTGAGGATGCCCTAAAAAGGGTTTGACTTCCCTTGAGATGATGAAACACAGTGCCAGCGATCAGACAAATAGGAAGGATTTAAAAGGAGATACCGATATTACACCTTGGCTTTGAAGTTCTTAATAGAACTATGCTTGACACTATACGTCCAAAATTGGACTCAATGTTAAACTGATGAGCTTTCCTAAAGGCGTGAGTATGGGGAGGAATGCAGCTGCTAAAATACCCCTAGAAAATTAACACCATCATAAATTCTGCCATCATAAAAGGACATGAGTAGTAGAGTAGTGTCAAGTTGGCAAAACCAACTTTGACAATTCGACTAATAAAAAGGTGGATAATTTTCCATAAACTAGTATAGTTAATTTAGTTGTGACAACATAGAATTTGTCTTTCAATGCTTTCTATGTTTTTTTGGGTTATTTGCTAACATGATATTAAATAAGTAAAGAAAGCCTGTCGAAAATTGGTAAAAACTTCTTATGCTCAATGGTTTATGGCTTAATAACTAGTTGTGATAAATTCAATTCGATTGTGTAATTTTTCTATGTTTCTATGCTTACTTGATAGCCAGTTAGCAAAGCAACTATCTTGGATCCCAGAACTGATAGGTGAATAAATTGTCGTTAGTTAATTATGTCAATTTCGAATTTGCCATTTTATGTTTTCAATGTTCTTTTTTTAGAAAAGTGGGAACAACTTCAAAAACTCATTATTTTACTACTTAATAATTTGTTGCTAATTAATCGTTAGCTAGCTAGTAGTGAAAAATTAACTTTTGTCGTGCCTATGATTTCTTTTTGTATTTTTGGGTGCTACGAGTATTTAGCAAATAAACTATCACAAATCGAAAAATTGGTGGATGGATAATTTTCAGTTAATTAGTCGTTAATAAGTTGTGACAATTTCAAATTTGTCGTTCGATGTTTTCAATTTTTTTTGCGTGCTTTGCTAATTTGAGACAACTCAAAAAGCTTGAAAAACTTTGTATACTTAATGTTTTATGGCATAATAATTTGTCTTCGATTAGTCATTAATAAGTTGTGTTAAATTGAATTCAATCATGTTTTTTTTATTTTGATTTCTTTATTCGTATAAGGTAATATTGGAAAAGCTTTTAAAATTGGTAAAATTGAACTGTTCATTGCTTTATTACGCTTTCACTGGGTTAAATATGAGGTTTTGTTGAAAAATATATAGAAAACACCGCACGAGAAAATTGATTATTTCTTAATTAACCTACGATTAATTACATGCAAATTTTTAAGTAATAAAATCAGCTGTATAAAACTTTTTACCACTTAAAAAAAAAATCATAGAAAACATAGAACGACAAATTTGAAATTGTCACAATACATAAATGACTTGTTAGCTATGAATTGTATAGCAATAAAATATTCGGTTCAAACTATTTCGACGTCAATTAAAAAAAAAAAAAAACAAAAACTCTTTGAAAACATTGCACAGCAAATTAAAAAAATAAAACTCAAATGTTAATGCTTGCAGAAATTGCAGAGTATTTAAAAACTGGTTCAAGTAAAACAGTAAATGAACAAGAAAAAGAACCATTTAAATTTTGTTTGTTAATATAACAAATTATTTCATTAATATATTTCAAAGTTAACAATGGAGAATAAATAAATTAATAAGTAAAAAAATAAAAACAAAAAACTAGATTTCTTGGAAACTTTCATCAAAGTTGAGGTCTTTTTCAGTTCTAACATGCCTCAGCGCATGCCTTCATTCTGGTCGCATCCTTGAAACCTTGCTGGTATTTTAGTACCTATATATTATCGTAGTCCTTATTTTTGGATTCCTAAACTTCCTGAGCTTTCATCTGTCCTTTCAAAATCAATGCAAGGAACATTTGCCAACCAAAATTCATTTTTCTTTAAGAATATTAGTTTTAATCTACAGGCTGCATTACATTTTGACTTAGCGTTTTTATAATATGATATCAACTTGTTATCGAATTCAGCTTTTCCATCAAGTGACCAGTCATCTAAAAGGTTATATTTATTTTTAACACCTGCGATGAATTCTTCTTTTGTATTCTTGTAATCGACAAAAATTTCAACTAGATCTTTTGTAGGAAATTTCCAATATTTTGTGGAAATACAAGTAGTGTATACTCGTATGACTTATCAATTACACTCAGAGAAAAAAGCAGGTATAACATATATAATATATGATTTTCTGATTGGTTGTTATTTTTCAACTCGGTAGATCAGGTTAACGGCTTAACCTAATACCTGATTTTAATGTCGTGTTAAATCAACGTTGGTTTCAGGTAAAGTTAACACTGAGAATTTTGCTATTTTTACCTGTAAATCTAGTTAACCTTACATGAAAATCTAGTTAAGAAACATGAATAAAATGTTCAACGTCCTGTTAAATTAACATGAACATGAAGATGTTAATTTTACATTACCCAATGTTGAATCAACCCTGCATCTGGTAGTTATTATGTCTTGTATCCATGCTTGTAGGTCCCATCTCTAACACTGCTTACCATCCAATTCATTTTGCATTATTCTGAAAGTAAAGAAATTCACTATTATGTATATTATTTTATTTTGAAAATACTTTGTATTTACTTTCTTAGTTTTGAACTGGGAACCTCTCACACATGCAGGTAGTACGCATCCCTTAGGCCACTTCGCTGCATAAAAAACTTGTAACAAATATCAATAACTTAAAACTGACCTTATTTGGATGGCTTGTGTTTGCATGTGCTTTAACACTGGTGTCACGTTGAAATAACCTGGCAGAGTGTTTTCTTAACCATTGCTTGTGAGTGTGTTTCAACGCTGGTAGAGGGCTACTTTAACAGGCAGCCAGGTTGAATTTAAATAATTTTATTCGGATACCCTGTGTGTGTGTTTTTTTTAACACTGGTGTCACGTAAAAATTAACTGGCAGATGAGATTTAATTCAACAGGTAAATATTGTAAAAATTACCATATAAAATGTTACTTCAACCTGATTTAGGATAAAATAGAAATTCATAACAAGCAGTGTTAAAAAAAACTTGATCTTATTTAAAATGAGCACTATATTTTTATCAACATTTCTTGTTTACCTTGTTAAAATAACAGTTCATCTTCTTAAATCAACTTGAATATGGTAATATAGGACACCAGGCTAATTAAACACTTGATATAAGGTTATTAAAATCAGGTAAATTTCTAAAAATGTCTGTAACTTTATATGGGATTATGCACCTTGTAAATTTAACAGGGTTCAGGTTAATTATTTACCTGACTTTTTTCACTGAGTGTACGTGTTTGCTTTATAACAAATCATTTAAACAATGTGTTTTGTATTTATATACCTAATTCTTTTTTTTATGATAATATTTATGGGTACCTAACATTCTTATTGCATTAAATATATAAAAACGATTACACAACAGGTACATGATTTGTCATAAAAATTATTAGATTTTTTACAAATCACGAAAACTACCTAATTTATCATAAAAAACAACCTGATTTATCATAAATAAATATTACCTAGATTTAAATATTTATGATATGCGGTTAAAAATACATTTTTCCATGTTAAAATAATGTTTTTATGACCACCACTTGCATTTTTAAGGATATAATAAAAAAAATAAAAAACATAAATAAAAAAATAACCTTTTTTAATAAAATCTCTCTAAACTGCTAATAAGCAAAGATTTGCAGCTGGATTTTCTATTAAATGTTTCAGAAATGTTCAAGGATTAAATTTCCGTTGAGATTCGGTCAAGCCGGCTTAAGCGGGTTTTTATAACTCAACTCAATTTCGTAATAAAAAAACCATATTTGTAGTACAAATGGTCCTTTTTACTAGCTCAAATGAAAAAAAATATAACTTTTAAACACGGCTCTTAGAATTTAACGCCGAAACTGTGTTATTCGATTTTGAAAATAAGGACACCGAATCCTACGACCGATTTAAAAATTTCTTTCGGCTTTTGAAGCTACCTGTATTTTCTTGAATGAGTTTTAAGCACACAAGAAAATTGATTTTTGCAAGCACTTTTGCAAAAAGGCGCCACAGTTCGCCGGCCGTTGCTTTGATTCCCTCAGAAATGTTAGCTTTATATTTATTAATAGATTAATTAAAATTGAATAATAGTTCTTAAATATTAACAGATTTTCAAAAAAAATATTTTTGGTCCAAAAAGACCCATATCTATTTTGTGCCGATTTTTTATTCATGTTCTGAAGGAGGATTAAAAATTATTTCCAACAATTTTCATTTTTTTTCCATAAATTCATATTTGTACGAGAACTCAAATGGCACTCTTTTTTTTACTTCAAATTATTAAAAGAGTTGAAAAAAATAAATCTCAAAAGTTATGAAAAAAGTAAAAGATAGATGACTGCGCCACAGGATAGTTTCAAGTTTTTGTTTTTTCTTACACTTCAGATTCTTTGTTGTAGTGAGCTTAGAGCAAGCTGCAAACCTACAATCAGAGGCTCATCATAAGTGCATGTGTTAGTGGTTAGTAAAATAATGCGAGCTAACACATGCATACAAATAAAATTAACACATTTACATAGTTAAACAAACAAACAATAAACATAATTAAACAATATATATCACATTTGAATTAAATATGATCTAAAAGTAAAAAAAAAAAACAATCACGAAAGTGGAGCACTGGTTCGAAACAATTTTTTCAATCCCATCTTACTAACGTTAAATCAACCGTGGAGCCATTTAAATTAAATATCCTACACATACGGTTAAGTGGCTCATGTAAACCGTAGTTAGTTCTATGGAAATTTACATGTAAAAGTTCAAATCTTCTCAGATGGTGAGATCCTCCACGGAAGTTTATGCCAATACAAGCCAACAAATCAGGAGCATCGATTTGACCATTTATAAGTTGGTGAAGAAAAATTAGATCATTATTCACCCGCCTTTGATATAAAGTTTGGACTTGCAGAAGCTGGATCCTATGTTCATATGGTGGAAGGTTGAATGGATCTGCCCAAGGAAGACCTTTCAGAGCAAAGCGAATGAATTTATGTTGTATCGATTCAATAAGATTTTTATGAATTTCATAAAAGGGAGACCATACTTGAGACGCGTACTCTAGATGAGGTCGTACATAACAATTGTATAAGGAAAGCGTAACGTACGGATCGTCAAATTCCTTTGCCCAACGTTTTATAAGCCCAAGCAAAGAGCTTGCTTTATTAACAATGAAGTTAATGTGTTCAGTGAATTCTAAATTTGAGCTGAAGTTAACACCCAAGTCTTTGAAACTAAAGACTCGACAGAGTTTGTGTTGTGAAATAGAATAATTAAAAGCATTTGCAAGTCGCTTTCTAGAGAAAGTAATTGTTTGACATTTGGCAGGGTTAAGAGAAAGACCGTTTTTATCACACCAAGTAGCGAAACTATCAATATCGGCTTGCAAAAGAATATGGTCATGGTTAGCTTTTATTGTCTTAAAAATTTTCATGTCATCAGCGAATATAAGAATATCACTTGAACGTATACTTGAAACAACATCATTAATAGCAAGAATAAATAGAAATGGGCCTAGATGACTTCCCTGGGGCACACCGGAGTGAGCCTTGAATGGGTTTGAAAGGCAGTTTCTAAATTTCACCTGGTACGATCTATTTTCACGGTATGATTTTACCCAGGTGATAAAAAATGTTGGAAACCCCAAAGTTTTTAGTTTGAAGATAATAATGTTGTGACTAAGTTGGTCGAACGCTTTAGAAAAATCAGTATATATACAATCCATTTCACTTCCATTTTCTAATGCGTTAGAACATTTATGCAAGAATGTAAGGAGGTTTGTTACTGTTGATTTTCTTCTCACAAACCCATGCTGTTGTTCACATATTATATTCTTGGTATGGAATGCTAAAGTCTCACACACAACTTGTTCGAAGAGCTTTGGAATACATGACAGTTTGGATATAGGTCTATAATTCGAAATATCAGCTTTATCACCTTTTTTAAAAACTGGAGTTAGAAATGAAGTTTTCCATGAACAGGGAAATTTCCCTGATTTAATCGAAAACTCAAACAAAAATTGAAGAGGCTCAGCCAGTATATGCTTACAATGTTTCAATAACATTGGGGGAACTCCATCTGGCCCAGAAGAGAAATCATCATTTAACGATGAGAGAAGGTCTAAAACAGTACTCTGCTGCACAGCGAAATTGTTACAACTCGTTTGCGCATAAGAATGTAAATTTCTGAAATTATCTTCATCAATATCAAGGGCTGTATCCACAAAAGAGTTACGAAAATTATTCGCAAAAGCGTTGCAAATATCAATAGTTTCTTTCAATACACAATTCTCATATTTGAAATTTGCGGGGTAACCATCCGAATTTTTCTTCGAATTGACAAACTTCCAAAATGCTTTAGGTTTTTCTTTAAGAGATCTTCCCATTTCGTATACATGATTAGTGTAAAGCGACTTTGAAAGAGATTTAAATTCTTCGAAAAGGACAATGTAAGAGTTGTGGTCAACTAAAGAAAGAGTTTTTAAATATGTTTTCCAAGCTCTATTTCTTTTATTTCGTAGTATCCTCAACTCTTTTCTATACCATGAGTGGCAAAAGCTCGTGTTTTTAAATAATTTTAATGGGATAGTGTTATTTATGCAGTTATAAAGTGTGGTATTAAAACTAGTAACTGCATCGTCAATATTACTAGAATTTGCTATACTGTCAATACCAGATCTAGCTAATTCTTCTGAAAGCAACTGAAAGTTTGCCTTTCTAAAGTCAAAAGTATATGAGCGATCACAAGCGTTGCTATTTTCAATTATATGACTGCTCAAGTGAAGAACTACATCCACAGGAGGATGGTAACTATCTATTAGTGATTCCAGAACTAGATTCTAGAACAAGAGTACTAATAGCGTCGAAAGAAAAAACTAAATCGAGAATTCGATTTTTTGAATTTTTAATACAGCTTACTTGCTGTAAGTCAGTTGTAATAATTCTATCCAAAAACTGGAGCTCAGTTTGTGAAGAAGTTAAGGACGCTTCATAATAAGATTCATCCTCAGAAGGAACCCACTCTATAGATGGTAAATTAAAGTCTCCGATAAGTAATATGCTGCTGTTGGAGCAAGACAATTCAATAATAAAATCGAGGGCCTTAGAGAGTTCTACATAAACTGAGTCCGAGCTTTTTGGAGGGATGTAAGCATTTAAGATATAAATAAATTTTGACTCTACGGCTAACTTTATGCAAATTAATTCAACTGATAGATTAAAAGGAAATATAATAAGAGAAGATATAAATTTATTACGAACTGCGATCAAAACACCACCAAGTTGTATGAACTCTTAGTTTAATAAGTCTGCACTTCAATATAATTGCAAAAAGAACCACTTATACTTAATTCATTGATTTGAGGTAAGTACACATCGTATCCTAACGCATTTTAAATGTAACAATTCAAATAGAACTTAACATGAATGCACATTCAAAGGCCCGATTTAAGCTAAGCCACCATGGTTCCACCATTACTATGTACAAACATCATTATTTATATCACTGTCCTCTGGGAATAATAAATGAAATACCTAAACAAACGGTTTCCGAGGAACAAAAGCCACCGGCAAAACCACAAAATGAAAATCCATATCTAGTTTGTTCACCATATAAACAAATTTGTTCTTGCTGACATATCGAGTTTAATAATCCTGGATTGCATTTGGGGCCAGGTGCCACATATATATGTTATGCAGGTACCTACATAATAATGTGGACTTTCAGGTGCAATTGTATTTAAAATCATTACGTGGTACTGGCTGGTGTGCATTTCGGTTGCTGAGAACAGATAAAACTACGACTACCTTTGCAACTAGGTAGCTACTGTACTCTATATGAGATTATTTCAAAATATTAACACCTCATCTGTGGTAGTGGGCCGGGCATAGAAATAAAGCCCGGCCCGAACCAACATAGAGAAAGAGGTTTGCTTTGGTGCAGGATGAACAGGACTAATCTGGGAAACGGCATGGTTGGGCGACCATTAGCGTCCGGCTATAAATAACCATATTTTATCATGAGTGTTAGCACATGAAAATTTCATAGCTCTGATAATGGAAAAAGTTTATTTGTGTTCCTTGATTTTTTTTTGTTCTCTGTACAAAGTGGGGCTGGTCTATTGCTCGTCCTTGTTCTGTCTCTGGCCATTGAGGCGGCTTGTTTAAGTTGGTTGGGTTTTTGTCCACTTTCACTGGCTTTGTGTTCTTGTCTTTAATCATTTTTACTTGTTGGCTAAACCAACGAAGCAAAAGACGAAGAAGGCCTTTATAAGTAACTTTGAATGTGGGTATAGCTTAGCTATTACCTTATTCCTTCCGCTTTTGTCCATGTTATATCCCCTGTGGGTGATCAGCAGCAGTATAGAGATCCTTGAGAAACAATTTTGGGTGTGAGTTTAAAAAGAATAAATTCGGCTTCCAGCCAGGTATATATGATGTTGTTAACGGTGAGTATGAGGTTGAGAAACCTAAACCTCTTTTCCATTGAAGTAAAATGAGATGAAAAAAAAAAAATTGAAAATTCTGTTAAGAGATTAAGGGTGATTTATTATTGTGTGGTAATTTGCTAGGAGGGTTTTTCAAGCAAGCTCTGGTATCCTTATGGCTTTTGCATATACAATTTTGGGTCCTTTGTGTAATTTTTGTTGTTCACTGTTGAATAAGTACCCAGGACTTGAGAAATGCGACCGGGGTCAACTTGTTTGAACTATATACCTTACCTGCTACACCCGATGCGATGTGCTGGTGAATATATTTAATTTGAGGAATGAGACTCAAATAAATCTCTTTTGTCCCGTTTAGAATTCATTTTTCATTCGTTTTATATTGTTAAAGTGTGCATATATACACTATATACCTATACACCTTTTTGGTGCTTTTGGTTTAGAAATTTAAATTATTTCATAGGATTTTAAAATTATTCAATTGTTTTGTGTGTTTGTGAGAGGTTTATTAAATTTAAATAAAAAAAAAAATTATCAAGTGTTTTTAAATTCTTTTGAATTGTTTTTAATAAATTGCTATCTATGAGGAAAATACTATGACAATAATTATTATTATAATTTATTGTATAGGTTTGTATATAGCTAGCCAGGTATATCGGATTTCCTAATTCAATAATATCAAATTAATTTTGTAAATTTCATTTTGCAATAAAACATTTCAAAAGCGGAAAGCTAGAGTAAAGGTAAATTATAATTAAATTTAGTTTTTGTTCAAATTTATTTGATATGCTTAGGCTTAGACTTTTGTTGGTGTAATTGATTCATTGAGTTATTAAATACTAAAATTGTTATTAGGATACTATTGTTTTTATAATAAAAACGTTCAATATTATAAAATTATAAAATAAAGAAGTACATATTTCAGTTGAAACGTGCTTTGAATGAAAAATTAAATATTGAATTGGTATATTTTTTAGTTTACAACATATTTTGTCCGAAACATGACGGAAGACTAAGCTGGGACTGCATATAGAGCGGGTATCACGTGACCATGATCCCTGTTAGTGAACAAAAGATTAAATTATTTAATGAAAATATGATTTCAGTAAAACACACCAGCCCCAAAAACTGATTGCGCTATACAAAAATATAATAATAATATCGAATATAATAATAAAATCGATTTTTGAAATACATTTAAGTAAACTCGATATCTTGTGTGTCTGTTTGTTTATTTGTGGGTCTGTTAAGTGCAAAGCTTGAATTTTATTTTAAACATGCTTTCTGAGAGGATAGAGAGTTGACAGACAGAGCTTGGATCTGAATGACAAGAAATTTGTTACAGATTTCTTCCGAGGTACTGCCTCTTGCGAGGAAATGACAAATCCTCCAAGAGTATAGAACACTTGTCGTGAATAAGTGCTTCTCATCTAGCCGTTCGGACTCGGCAAAAAATTGTAGGTCCCCTCCATTCCTGCCAACAACACGCACACAGGAATGGTTGAGAGTTGAAAGTCACTAGGCGTTGGCTTTCCACGAGCTGTTGTGCCACCAAATTTATTTATTTATTTTATAGATACAAAACTGAAACAAAATTTGAAATTTGACACATATGCCTTCTTTTAAAACGCAAAATGTAAATGGCTCATGCAATAGATAATTCTTGGGCCAAAATGACATAACAATAGTTGAGAATATTTAAAAACGAAGGTTGGCCTGCCCTGCACTGAACCAAAAAATCATTTTTCATAAGAAAGAAACTATTTGCCACAAGAGATAAATAAAAGGCACCAAATATTATCTATTAGTTAGCAATGTTTCGATATTTCAATGGCAGCTTTTAAGAACAAACACTTCGAACTACACATTTAAAGCTCTCACTGCAAAGAATGCGCACCTTGGCTTCGTGAAATAAAGCGAACGCCCCAGTAAAATAAATCCCCAAAGTGAAAATAAAATGACTGTTCAAATTGGGGGAGTTTTTGCATTTTGAAATAAGTCTCCGACTTCGAAGACGAAATAAATCCACAAAAAGGCAATCCAAAAAAAGTTGTGTGTAATTAGAAAAAAATATTTTTCAAACCAACTATAAAATTAATCAAAACCATTTTTGAGGTGAATATTATACGAGTAGTTTGTTCCGAGTTGGATTTGAAATTCTGACAGGGTCAAAATTCTTTTTGTACAATTCTGCGTTCAAAATTTTGCTTGTCAAAATTTAGCTTTTAAAATTCTGCCTTTCAAAATTCTGCTTGTTAAATTTCTACTTTTCAAAATTCAGATTTTCAAAATTCGGTCTTACGTAATTCTGCCAATAATAAAAAGAAGTTTTAGAAAGCACACTCTTCTATTGGCAGAATTTCGTAAATCAGTTTTCTTACTCGTATATCGGGTTTTTCAATAAAAGTGGTACAAAAGTTTTTTTTTAAATGAAACAAAAACGGTTTTGGATATCAATGAAATTCTTTATTCCTGTGAAAGTACGTTCAATGCCATTATGTATGGAACTCGATTTCTATTGCATGGCCACCACGTGCACGCTTGCAGAAGTCCAGACGCTGAACCCAATTTTCGACGGTTTTCAAGCACAAATCGGCTGATACTGCTGCAATTTCACGTTCGATATTCGTCTTGACGTAGCCCCACAGGAAATAGTCTAACGGCGTCAAATCGCACGACCAAGGCGGCCAAGTGACTGGACCATTCCGTGAGATAACACGTTCTCCAAACTTGGTTTCCAATAAATTGATTGTGACATTCGCTGTGTGGCTTGTGGCGCGCGCCGTCCTGTTGGAACCACATGTCCTCCAAGTCCATATCATCCATTTGGGGCCAAAAATATTCGGTTATCATTGAACGGCAGCGATCCCCATTCACAGTAACATGCCGGTCTTGGTCATCCCGGAAGAAGAACGGCCCAATGACTCCGCCGGCTCATAAACCACACCAAACCGTAATTTTTTCGGGATGCAATGATGACTCATGGATACGTGTGGATTGCTGCCTGACCAATACCGCATATTCTGTTTATTGACGAAGCCATTCAGCCAGAAATCAGCCTCATCGCTGAAGATGATTTTTCGATGAAAATCCGAATCATTTTCAAGTTGTTGCTCAGCCCAATTCACGAACATACGACGCTTCTGGTGATCAAGCGGCTTCAGTTCTTACGTCATTTTAATCTTGTAAGGATGTAGGCCAAGATCTTTTCGCAAAATTCGCCACAACGACGTCACAGAGATGCCCAACGCTTGAGAAGGACGTGTGAGAGACACACTTGGGCTTTCTGCAACTGAAGCCTCAGCGGCAGCAATATTCTCGACACTACGGGCAGTTCTTTGTCTCACTGGCACGAGAACATTTTGTACTGTGCCTGTGGATTTAAATTTTCCACTAGACGCTCAATTTTTGATGTGCTAGGACGATTATGACGACCATAAATTGGACGAGCGCTCTTAACGTTGAGGCTACTGACTCCGAATTTCGGTAGTAAATTTTAATAATTTCGACTCGTTGTTGGCAAACCTTACTGAAGAGAAATGTCGAAAGAGCGGCGTTGTTTGCTGTCCCTGTCGCTCTACTTTTGTAACGTCCGTTTGTTGAAAAACTCTTTTTTTACCTAAGCATGAATTGTAGGAAAAATTTCTTTTATTTGGTGAAAAACTGGCGTAGCTGATTTTTTTTTAGATTCTATTGTGTCTTCTATACTTTTACATTAATTCGTCAAAATCTATCTAAGGTGTACCATTGTAAATTCTTAAAGATCTAAGTTTTTCAAAAATATGACTTGCTTCAATTACAAATGTAGTAATATGATGCTATATTCCCACAAAAACGAAATTTGATTTTTGATATTTTGAATTGATGGAACAAGATTTTATGAAACTTTCAACGACATCTCAATGAAAACTCATGATTTCAACAAAATTTTAATGAAATTCGGTTCACCAATTTAAAATCTCTAATAAATTTAGCTGAAAAATCTGATTTCGCTTCAGTCTGAACAAATGTAGCTAGTGTTATAAAATATCGATTTGGTTAAAAATTTTGTTAAAAAAAAGTGGGCTACACCAATTATGCACTTAATGTTTTAGTGCATTTTAGTCTCAATAACCTGTAAAAGTATTTAAAAAAAAAGGAAAAGATAAACTTTACAGATAGGTTGGTGATTTATTTTATTTTGAAAAAAATAAGTCAATCTTAAAATAATTATAATTGGACATACCTATACAAACAAGAAAATACAATTGGTTTACGGAGAGTTGTGAAGAAATTTAATAGTTAAAAGTTATTTGGATACAATTAAAAAACAGCCACACCAAAACACCCATTAACCTCGAGTTCTGGAAAATATGTGCGGGCGCAGCAATCAACAAAAATATATAACTATCAAAACAAAATCACTTTCAGCTTGAAAGACAGTGTTGCAATCAGTTGTCTTACAATAAAGTTGAAAAAGTACTTTTTTTGTTTATTTTCGTTAATATTTAGCTTATAGAAGTTATTTGAGAAAAAAGCTGAATTTTATTGTAAACTATGTTAAATGACATTATTTTGAAAGCAGAATTTTTACAGACAGAATTGGGGAAAAAAACAGAGTTTTAAAAACCAGAATTTTTTGGAAAAAAAAACAAAAATTGAAATGCAAAATTTCGAACCACTCCGGTTTGTTCCCATAGTGTACTTCAGCAAAAACATTTTTAGTTCTCCTTTATGGACATGATTCTTGTAAATGGGAAAACTCTATCATGCCCCCCCCTCTCCCGTGAGCAAAGGTGAAATTTCTAAAACATCGACTTTAAATGCAAAAAAAAAAATCAAAATGAAGGAAAGCACATTATGTACATACTACTATAATGTGCTACAGCTTCTTTAAAAGCAGATGCTCCATTCTCTAATTAATTTGCTAAATCAAGTTACATATTTAAGAAAATATATATTTTTTTCAAACCTATATTTCAAACTCAAATTTTTTTTTTTTAACAAGGGGAATTTTTTTCAAGTTTCGTTTTCAAAATTCTTAGTTTAATACCAGAAAACAAATGTAAAAAAACTTTGTTAGTTTTTGAGAAATATATTTTTTTTTTAAAGACTGAAACCGGAAATTAACATTTCAAATCAAATTTTAAGAAAAATTTAGTCACACTTTTTTTTTATTTTTTTTTTTATTTTAAAATTTGCCATATACACTAGGGTGGTCCTTATATTGTTTTTTGTTTTTTGAAATTTTGAAACGGATAGTCATCAAATGGTCAAATGGTTCTACAAAGAAAAAAAATTTTCATAACTTTTTCAAATTTTTATTTCACCCCCCTGGTATCTCTATTTTCACTTTAAGGTACTAACTATGGGGTTAGGGCGATTCTTATATAACGCTTACAAAAAAACAGTCTGAAAGTATAGATTAGATTTAGATGAGAAAAAAATAGTATTGGTGGGGGGGTCTATTTTCCCCCCTTAGGCGGGAGGGGTAATTTTCTCAAAATGTCGATCAATAGCGAAAAATATTATTAAAAAAAAAAAAAAACGGGGAGACTTACAATGCTACGCCTTCGCTTTTTTAAAGCCACGGCTGCATTCTATAATACGCTTTCTAAATAAAGTTTTTATTTAAAATACGAGTAGTTTTGAAAAAATAATTTTTAAACTTAAAAAAAAAACAAAAAACATATAATTTTTTAAGATACAAATTATTTATTCAAAAACTATTTAAAATAAAAACTTTATTTAGGAAGCATATTATAGAATGGAATCGTGGCTTTGAAAAAAGCTAAGGCGTTGCATTGTAAGAGTTCCCGTTTTTTTTAAATAATTTTTTTCTGTTGTTGGCAAAATTTCTAGAAAATTACCCCTTCCGCTTGAACGGGGGGAAATAGACCCCCTCCAGTGCAATTTTTTTCTCGTCTGAATCTAGTCTATAAATTATGATTTATTTTCGCGGTTTTTTAAGAATAATCCTTTACCCATAATTAGTATTTTAAGTGACAATAGGGGGACCAGGGGGTGAAATAAAAATCTGAAAAAAATAGGAAAATTGATTTTCAATCAATTTCAATCAGGGCAATACAAGACTATGTTCAATTTAAGGGCCACCCTAATATATACACATCTGAAAATACATACATAGCTCTTGACCGAATTACTAGTGGCACACCAACTTTTTCCTATCATTTTACTGTCAAATATGATTACAATATCTGATTGTAGGTATGTACAATGTACCTGCCCTACATACAATTGCAATAACACGAAAACAAAATAGTACGCATACGCCAGCCGTACCCCACACTGGAATAAATTAAAAATATTTTCACCAAAGTCACATTAAAAAATTCTAGATTTCCATATTTCTGAATGCAAGCATTTCAAATAAAATTCTTAAATTCACCTTCAAATTTGCAAAATAAAAAAAACAAAACTAACACTATTTTCTGTTAACCCTGGTGAATAATCATTATTTTATCAATGTCAATCAATACATAGTGACTGCTGTTTCCCTTAATCCCAAAAGAGAATATTTCTAACCTTTGATATAAAAAAGAGGGTTCTACTTCGTGCGATTCAATCCACTTCACTTTCGGATAAATCGTTTTATATCATTTTTTTTTTTTGAAAATCTGTGAAAAAAAAATCCTTTTTAAGAAAATGTCAAACATGAAAAATTGTATTAATTAGTTTTTTTTTTTAGGTACATAGATGTGTACAGGCACATTACATACAAATGTATATGTATGCGTAGTATCTCTGAGCAACACACGTCACGTGTGTGTTTGCTGAACTGATAAATGCCTTAGCCCCTAACATTCTTCTTTTTTTTTGCTCTGCAATATGAGTGACATGTTAACATCAAATAAATTGGATGTGTTATTAATAAGAACTGATGGCACCTGGTGCCATTGGAATGGGATGCGTAGGGTATTGGGGGGGGGGGGGGGGGGTGAAGTGATGGTTTAAAAACGATTATGGAGCTGTTGTAGTATTAAAGTGTTTTTATGGATTTTTTGTCGAAATAATTCTTTCTTTTTTTTGTATGTTGGCTGGATGGTAGGTACATACATAATGTATATAGGTAGGTATTGTGAAAGGGGGGAAGGCTCAATTAAATAAATTAACACTCAGTTATAGTTTTCTATTATTTTAAGTTTCTTTATTTAGCAAACACGACCGAATCGTCTTAAGTGTAACATCAAACTGAAACTCTTTACATGTTTTTTTTTCGCTCACCGGTAGTTCTTCTTCTTATTACTTTTTTTCTTCTTCGCCTTTGTTTTTTTTATTTTTATTTGTATTGACATATACTTGGCCTGTTACAACTCAGCCGTCCTGACTATCACAATCGTCCCGATTCCGTTGACAAGTCCTTTTTATATCATTAACCCATAACTTAATATTGGCCGCCTCCCAGATCCCTTCATATGGTACCCGACCTAATTGGAAACCCTCAACTTATTTTAATAAATATATGTCATTGGGTAATATTTTTGCTATACGGTATGGGCCCTTAAACTTGGGAATAATCTTTTTGCAAGCACCCGCTCTGCTCTCATAATTTTTAACCATGACATAATTACCTATTTCATATAACGCATTAGTTCTGTTGCGGTCTTTCAATTTCTTATTACGATTTTGACTTTCAACGATTTTCTCTGACGCTTTAGTTCTTAATTGTTCCAAATCCCTATTTACTACCTGTTCTCCGCAATCTTTTAAACTCTCTTTTAAATAATCTATCACCACCCCTCTTTGTCCGATCCCAAACAACAACTCACTTGGCGTCGCTCCCGTACTACTGTGCGTAGTATTATTCAAAGCGAACTCTATCTTTTGTAGCACCCCTTCAAGGGAGGAAGTTAAACCTGCATCAGTTAATTTCGCTATCATCGGGCTTAGACTCCTATTCACTCGCTCAACTTGTCCATTGGCTTGAGGAGAACCAGTTGCAATCCTTATGTGGTGGATGTTGTTTTCAGTTATAAAATGTGTAAAATCTTCTGACGTAAATGCACTGCCACGATCCGATATCACGACTTTCGGACGGCTGTAGAACATAAAATAGGATCGCAGGCAATTCAACACCTCTCTAGTGTTAGTGGACATAGTCGCGAATAACTTCACGTATTTAGTGAATGCGTCTATTACCACAAACACATACTTTTTCTTCGAATTTCTCATGGAAATTGGACCTAGATGATCTATATGTATAGTATCAAAGGGTTTATCCCCCTTGGGAATATTATGCAAAAATCCCTCGTGCTTGCCCAGCTTGGGCGAAAACACAATACATTTCAAGCAATTTGAAATGTGCATCATTACCTTCTGTTTCATATTCGGAAACCAATATGTCTTCATTATAGCTCCTACTACTTTGTCTCGACCCAAATGCCCCATCTCATCATGGTGTATCCTAATTATATTTTCCTCCATAGCTTTGGGTACATAGAACAAGACCTTTTGTCCTACCTTCCTATAGATTAGTCCATTCCGCATTTCATAAAAACGACACTGTTTTTCCTCAAGTTGCTTCCTAATTTTATTCACAACTTCATCTTTACATTGTTTAATCGATAAATTTTGTTCTAGTGTATTTTCTTCCAATATTAAAATGTTTGTCGAACGACTCAAGGCATCGACATGCTGCATCTTCATTCCGCTGCGATGCTCTAGTAAATAATCGTAATTTTGAAGTTCTAATGCCCATCTCGCTATTCGGGGATTAATCTCTTTTTTATTTAATGTAAGGGTCAATGAATTGCAATCGGTTACTATTTTGAATCGAAGCCCATGTAAATATATCCTAAACCTCTTAAGCGCGTATATAATCGCTAACGTCTCTAGCTCAAAACTGTGAAATTTGGACTCATTGTCTGTTGTTCTCTTAGAAAAATAAAATATTGGGTGGAATTTTCCATCACCTTTTCTTTGCATCAATATCGCACCGAATCCCAAAGAGCTCGCATCGCAGTGAAGCTCCGTTTCGTCTTTTGGATTATATAACGCTAATATCGGTGCTTCTAATAATCTTTGCTTTAGTTTTTCAAAACACGCTAGTTCCTCCTCCCCAAAACTGAAAATAGCCTCCTTTCTAATCAGTTTGTATAATGGTTGCGCAATTATTGAAAAACCCTCTACAAATTTTCTGAAATAAGAACATAAGCCTAAAAAACTATGAACCGCTTTCACATTTCGTGGCACCGGAAAATTACTAACCAACTCTATATTTTTCGCATCAGGTTTTATTCCCTCTCTCGTCACGGTATACCCCAAATACTGAATATGAGACTTCATAAACTGGCACTTGTCTAATCTAAGCTCCAGTTTATTTTTAACCAATCTATCAAATACTTCTTTTAGTATATCCAAGTGTTCATCCACCGTTTCGGTGGCTATCATCAAATCATCGATATAAATCATCATCTTCCCAGCTCTCAACAAATCTTCAAATACTCGACTAACATAGCGCTGAAATTCTGAGGGCGCATTCTTCAGGCCAAATGGCATTTTTAGGTACTCAAACTGACCCAATGGTGTCACAAAGGAAGTATACTTAACAGAATTTGCATCCATCTGAACGTGATGAAACGCGCTTTTCAAATCTAATAGTGTAAAAAATTTTTTATTGACTAGTCCATCTAATAAATCTTCGATTAATGGTAGTGGGTAGTTATCCCTCAAAGTAACTTTATTCAATGTCCGAAAGTCTACGCATAACCTAAGTTCTCCTGTTTTTTTTTTAACTAATACAATAGGTGAAGTGTACTCAGATCTACTTGGCCTAATTACCCCTTCCGTCAACAACTTGTCTAATATAGATTGAACCTGCTCTTTTTCAAAATATGAAAGTCTATGTGGCGGACAATAAAAAGGCTTATCGTTACTTAGCATTAATTTCATCTTGCACGTTACTTCAGGAGTTTCGGGACGTTCGCAATTCACATAACATTGATCAAATAGCATATCAAATCTTTTTTTATCAACAAAATCTATTTCTTTATTTGTTATACATTCTTCTTTTTTATCTTCTAATTCTATCATCATTAAATTTAAACATTCTTTTTCGTACTCTTCATTTTTCGTATCTTTATTTTGATCTACAGTTGAAGTTATAAATTTCAACTTAGCAATTTTTAAGAAGTCTTTACCTAAAACCACCGCATGCTCCATTGTGCCATCCGGCACCACCAGCAATTCCACTTTATATTCTTTATACTCAAACAATGCACTACTATTAATTTGACCAACTATAATTAGTGGGCTTTTATTGATACCAAACAAGTTACATTTTTTATTACATTTTTGGATTAAGATAGGCGGTACGAATTGATGGCGAACAAAACTGACAGGACTACCGGTGTCGATTAGAGTTTCTAATAATATTTTATAATTATAATTTAAACTATTAATAATGAAATATAAGTTTCTTAAATACTCGTCATCGTCGCTTTCCTGGTTGACGTGGTGTACTCGCTGGATAACTTTCCTCTTTGAACATGTGCTCGCAAGATGTCCCATATAATGTTGTGCTAGCAATCAGACGTCTTCTCAAGTGCTCCTTCGTTTTAACCATTTATTTGCATTCTAACCATCTATTATTAACAAGACAGCTGGACAAGTGTTAATAGTCACTAAACATAGAAGTTTTGTTAAAAAGTTTTGTCTATTCACTTTCCAAAATTGCATTAAGTTAATTTTTTTTTTTTTTTAAGTTTAACTTATAATAAATTGTGTAAATTCATTTATAAACACATACCCATACAAATAGAATCCGTTTATATTGAGCTTATCCGTTTAAAAGCTTTTACACTAATACACTCATCATGCACCGTCCACAAAGAAATAAAATTTTGAAATGTTCAACCAACTCTCCATTCAAATCACCATCAAACTCACCAGCATCCATTTTGACACCACCCGCACGAACACTGTCAAGTAATAATAAAAAAAGTGCAAAAGCAACAAGTAATGACGTTATCGAAGACCCAATAACATTTTCAACAACAACTTCAAATGACGTCACGGAAGATCTTGCCAATCAAATCTCAGGGTGAGTCGATTTCCCAACAATTAAAAATTATGGAAAACAATTTAACAATTAGAATCGCCGCTATGGAACAAAGTATGCAAAAGATCGATGAAATGGGTCGAAATATAACACAACTTAATGCTCGCGTCACTGAGCTTGAAACACTTTTTACGAGGGTTGGGGCCTTAGAGGATGAGATAAACAAAATAAAATCCACAACACTAAACACCGATACAATAAAAGTCCATGAAAATAATAACGTTTGCACTGACATCGAAAGCCTAAAGTCACAGATTGAGGCAATTAATGTAAAAAACTTATCAGCTGATGCCATTTTAATCGGAATCCCATCACAACCCGGCGAAGTTTTAAAAAACATCTTCAACGCTTTATGTCACACATTGGATTTTCAACCGCCGCAACTATGCAGAATCTTTCGCGCAAGCCAAAGGCAGGATTCTGTAATTATTGTAAAATTTCTCTCCCCGCACGATAAATACTCTACACTACAAGCGTTTGCTGGTTTCCGTAAAAATAACTCGCGACAATTGATGTTAAAGGATCTCGGTGAAAATTCAGAATCCCCAATTTATTTCCACGAGAGTCTTACAAAAAACAACCGTGCGATTCTACGACAGGCAATCAGTATGAGACGCAAACACCTTATTTTCTCTGCATTCACAACTAATGGTCTTGTTTGCATCAAAACAACAAATTCCGATAAGGCTATTACAGTTAACACCATGGATAAACAAAACTCAATTGTCAATAAAAGTAAACACCAAACAACCGATCATAGCGAAGAAGAGCAAAGAGTAAGCAGCAGATATGATAATATACCAAAATATGATGATCAACCAGAGTTACCACCTGAAAAAAATTAGTAACATAGAAATTATATTTTTTCTCTCTTTAATTTGTCTTTATAATTTTTTTTATAATCAATTACTTCTAAAATTTTTTATTTTCTTTTTCAAACTAATTATTTATTTATTTATCATTTTTTTATTTATAATATTTTTGATGATTTTAAAATACCTTTTTTCCTTTTTAAACTTAAATACTTACTTTTGTAAAATAATTTTAGCAACGTTTTCTTTGAAATTCAGTCTTATTTTCTTTTGTGTTTGTTTGGTTTACCTTAGGCGGTGTTTTAAACTATTGGAACTTGATGATTGTGAGCCAGTCATTAATGGCCAGTAGTGGGATTTCCCAGGCTAGTAGTGCCCTAAACTTTAACAAAACTAAAACAATGTTGAATATTTTTCGAAAACGATATAATGGCTTATCCATATGTCACATTAATGCTCAGAGTTTACGGAAACATCTGGATGAGTTCAAAGGTACCTTCAATGATTCTGCAATGGATATTGTTTGTGTGTCAGAAACATGGCTGACGGAAGAATTCGATAACAATGTTCTAAATACAGGTAGTTATAAAGTGTATCGCTCTGATCGTGTCAACGCCAGGGGAGGAGGGGTAGCTATCTTCATCAGGAAAGACTTAAAGAGCAAATTTATTAACCTATCTGATAGAAACAACGGTCTACAGTCCCTATTCATTGAAGTTGTGTGCGCTGCAGATAAATGTCTGGTTGGTGTGATTTACAAGCCACCTAATATCACCGACACAAGTACAATTTCAGATATCCAAACTACAATCACATCTTTATTTCAGGGGATCTAAATGTTGACCTTCTGGATTTACAAAATAGTGGAGTTAAACTTTTTAATGATAATCTGGCTTCTCTTAATCTTTTCCTGTAAACCGAAGCCACCCTACGCATTTTACTCCATCAAATTCTACCCTACTTGATATTTTTCTTGTCAACCAACCTGAATATGTTAACTTTTATGGGCAGTTAGATGTGCCAGGTTTTTCAAGGCACGATCTTATTTTGGCCTTCTATAATCTTCACACCTTGCAAAACTCAGAAAGTGAGAGAATTGTGTTTAGAGATTTCAAATCAATTAATATGCAGTCTTTACTGTCAAGTATATTTACTTCCAATCTTGAAAACATTTTTCTACTTCCTGAGGTTGATGAGCAGGTCTTATTCTTCAATAACACAATCAACAATCTTTTTGAAAATTTCGTGCCTATTAAAACTGCTCAGATTAGAAATCGTAAATTAGGTTGGTTTAATAATAAAATTGAACAACTCATAACTAAAAGAAATGTGGCATATAAGCGCTGGAAACGTTTTCGAGTTCAATTTCTCTTCAATCAATATAAAACGTTACGCAATGCCGTAAATGTTGAAATTAAAAATTCAAAACGAAGATTTTTCGCATCAAAATTTGAGAATCTTTCATCCAAGAACCTCTGGAGAAATATCAAGTCACTCGGTATATCGAAGCAACAAAATATTTGTGATGAAAATTGCAACGTAAATGACCTCAACAAACTATTCGTGAACTCTTCTTCTATCACAAATGACGATGTAGACAGTATTCTTAATAGAAATAGTGATATACAAGCTATTTTTAATTTCACAAGAGAAAATGAAATGGAAGTATACAAGGCAGTTACTGAGATTAAGTCGGAAGCCATTGGGCTTGATAACATGCATCCCAAATTTTTAAAAATCATTCTTCCATTTGTATCGCCTTTCATAACCCATATATTCAACACAATTTTAACCACCTCCAAATACCCAAAACTATGGAAAGCTTCCAAAATAATTCCAATTCCAAAAAAATCAAACTCAAATGTTAAAGAATACCGTCCAATCTCCATTTTACCATTTATCTCAAAAGCTTTTGAAAAACTTGTGAGCCAACAAATAGCAACCTATTTAGATACTCATTGCTTGATCACACCTTCCCAATCAGGTTTTAGGCCATATCACAGCTGTACAACAGCACTTCTTAAAATAGTCGATGACATTCGGCAAAAAATAGATAAAAAACTAGTTACAACGTTGGTTTTATTGGATTTCACTAAAGCGTTCGATACTGTACCTCATGGAATACTTTTGAACAAGTTACAAAATTTATTCTTTTTTGAAAATTCCGCCCTTTCTCTCGTAAGAGAGTATCTTACCCAAAGAACGCAAGCAGTGTTTGCTAATTCCACATTTTCAGATTTCCTCCCAACTTTTGCTGGTGTACCCCAGGGATCAATCTTAGGTCCTCTTCTTTTTACATTATTTAACAATGACCTACCTTCGGTTCTCCAATATTGTAACATTCATATGTACGCAGATGACGTTCAAATCTATTTGAGTTATCCAATTGGAATGGTCGAAGATGCTACGGTTAGAATTAACGAAGATCTGAATCGTATTGTACAGTGGGCACAGGCAAATCTTCTCAAACTTAACTCAAACAAATGCCAGGCTATAGTTATTTGTAATAATGCTATTGATACGACAAGTTTACCATGTATTGAACTCGATGGGTCTGTGTTAAACTATGTTAAAACAGTGAACAATCTAGGAGTAACGTTTAATCAAACTTTGTCTTGGGATAGTCACCTGGTACGTGTTATTGGAAGAACATATGCTACATTGCGGTTATTGCACTTATCTGGTAGTTGTCTTCCAATAGCAACTAAAATGACTATTGCCAAAACCCTCGTTCTTCCTACTCTTCTCTATGGTAGTTCCATTTTTTGTTGTTTGGATGGTTCTAGTAAACGCAAGCTGCAAGTTGCCTTTAACAACATCGTACGTTTTATTTATGGCTTGCGTCGTTTTGACCATGTTTCTGTACATGCAAGAAGTGTATTCAATATGCCTTTGAATAAACATTTGGATTTTCTCACACTGACGTTTCTTTTCAAGATAATTCATTATAAAGTTCCTGAGTATTTATTCAATAAACTTTTGTTCCCTGTATCGCAAAGAAGTAATGTACTCATTGTTCCATCTTTTGAATATAGTAATTCCAAAAAACAGTTTTTTGTGCACGCAATTGGTCTTTGGAACTCCTTACCTGCCGATCTGAGAAGACTAAACAACTACAAAACATTTGAAAATTCTTTGAAAAACCTATACGTATGCTAAAACTGTTTCTCTCTTTCTTTAAAATCATTTAATTCTTTAGTAATAGGTTACTTTTTCATTAATATACCAATTATTTATAAAATTGTTAATAGTTCTTTAAATTGTCTTTTTGGCCATAATAATTTTTAATTTTTACTTTGATAATCAATTAAGTTTCTTAACCTCACATTTACAAAGTATAACAAAAAAGACACCATGTTTTAATATACTTATGTTTTAAATAAATACATACATACATACATACATCTCACCGCATACATGGCATGCACCCTGCTCACGTTTTGGTTTGGTGCACTCATGAGCCATGTGACCCAAAATGTTGCAGTTGTAGCACCTGATCGGCATAGTTTTGGATGTTGATGGTTCAGCTATTATCCCTCGTCGTGATGTTGAAGGCGCTGTCATTTTGGGAAGCTCAATTTTGTAGAACGCTTCCAATAATTGGTGCTTAGTGCGAAAACATTGCATTTTCGCCTGGGATCGCAGATACGGATCCGGTATTCCGTCAATCACATACTCCACCAACTCTTCATCTCCCAACGAGATTTTGTTTGCTAAAATCGTTTTCTCATGGAAATATTGTACGAATGTTTCCGTAATCAACCACTTCCTAGCTTCGAACGCTCGCTTCAGAGTTAGTCGGCTGCTACGGTCACCGAACATTTCCTTCATCTCGCACAGCAGCTGTCGGATCGGAATAGAGGTGATGTCCGACCTCGAATGTAGCCAATTCAGGGCCTTCCCCTTGAGTCGGCATGAGATAAGTAATCTCATGTTGTTGTCATCCAATTTGTACGCAGCTTCCAAGTTTAATAATTGGGATTCCCAATGTGAGAAATAATTCCCCTCGCCTGAGAATTCTGCTAACAATTCTTTCAACAGCATACAATTTTTTTCTACGCCACTGTTTTGGTTTTCGTCGTTATGTGTATCTTTCGTTTTGTTTAGCCACTCATTTTCACTCTTTAATAATTCATTTTCTCGTTTTTGTATTTCAATTTCTCGTTTCATTATTTCCAGTTCCTTCTTTAGAATTCTCCACTCATCATCGTCACATTTAGCTTCAGCACTCTTTTTCGTATTTCCACTCGTTGTCTTCTTTATTAATTTTTTTTTCTTGTTCCGATCGTTTTCCTCCTCATTTTCGTCAATATCTTCAATGTGTGTGCTCAATTCCCCTTCTTGAATGGTACTGTTGTCACTGTCTTCGTCGTCAGCAATAGACACATCTGCTGTCTGGCTCTCATTTTCAACGTCTATTTCTTCGGTATTTATTTTTGCTTTTTCGCGTTCTTCTTTTGGCACAGATAGAAGCCGCAACAGCAACTCACTCTTGTTGCCAGTCGTTTTTTTGTTGAGTTTCTCCAGCCATAATTTTAACTGCGACGCAGAATATTTTTTGTATGCTTCTATTTCTGCCATTATGAAAAGCAAGACTTTTTTTTTTTAAAAGGGACACTCGTTATAAAATATTATTTAGTTTATTGTTTAAGAATAGGGTTTTCAGGATCCCACTTCTGAAGTTGTAAAAGGGGGGAAGGCTCAATTAAATAAATTAACACTCAGTTATAGTTTTCTATTATTTTAAGTTTCTTTATTTAGCAAACACGACCGAATCGTCTTAAGTGTAACATCAAACTGAAACTCTTTACATGTTTTTTTTTCGCTCACCGGTAGTTCTTCTTCTTATTACTTTTTTTCTTCTTCGCCTTTGTTTTTTTTATTTTTATTTGTATTGACATATACTTGGCCTGTTACAGTATGTAAGTATTTAAAAATAGAAATCTATGAATGCCAGAGGCATAACGGTATTAAATTGATTGTTTTGCAATCAGTTTTAGAACAATTAATATTCATAGTAGTATCAGTGGTACATCAGATGTCAATTTAGGACTTTCGAGGGCTAAAAAAACGTGGTTACTCATTAAAAGGAAAACACCTTCATCAATTGTGTTTATGCTTCCCAAAAGTGCTTGATGATCAAATAATTAATATTTCATTAGGTTAAAGAATGCAATCAAATCTCAAAGAAGTTAGTGACTAAGTAAACACGAAAATTCAAATTTCAAATATTATTTTCAAAACTTTTAAGTTAAATCCTTATGTTAATATTCAATCGGTTTTTACTTGGAAGATAGCTGATTGCATTCTTTAAGATTTTTGTAATTATTATTTGTAGTTACCAAACATTACTTGTTTATCTGAGTGGTTTTTGGAAAATTTGCCAATCCATAACTTCTTAGGGACTAATTACAGAGAGTTGGACCTAAGACAACAATAATTGTTCAAAGTTGCAAAATTTCCCTCCGCCTTCGACCAATAGACTTTGGAACAATTTATTGTAAATATTTCAATTCAAATTTTACTATTATTCGACACGTATTTGGGTAGGCAGACAAATGGTTATTGATTCAACATCTCGCAGGTTATTATTGATATGACTTACAATGTTACGCATACGACTAGATTTTTTTTTAAACTAAAAAAATAAAAGCAATATTTCGTAAGGTCTGTGAAGCTAGTAGGGCAACTTTTACCCACGCAATTGGGACCTTGACACGAATTTGCAGTCAGAAAGTTAGCAGGTCAGTATAACTCTCTTTTTCAAAAAAAAAAAATGGACTTCAAAATTTTGACCTAGTCTACACTCAGAGAAAAAAGCAGGTATAACTAACCAATTTCAGGTTTATTATACCTGATTTTCAGGTTGTTATTTTTTAACTCGGTAGATAAGGTTAATTGCCTTACCAGATACCTGATTTTAATGTCATATCAAATCAACATAGGTTTCAGGTTATATCTGCATGACATCATGTTCAGTTAACACTGCCTTAAAAAAGTAAAACTGTACAATTTTAACTGAAAATCTTGTTAATTTTACCTGTAAATCTAGTTCACTTTACATGAAAGTCTAGTTCAAAAATATAAATAAAATGTTCAACGTCCTGTATATTTAACATGAAGATCTAGTTAATTTAACATGATTCAATGTTAAATCAAACATGTATCCGGTAATTATTATGTCTTGAATCTATGCTTGTAGGTCCCATTCAATTCATTTTGCATTATTCTAAAAGTATAGAATTTAATTTCTATGTATATAAATGTATTTAAAAATACTTTGTGATAATTACTAAGTTTTGAATTTGAAACTTCTCACATATGGAGATAGTACGCATCCCCTGGGCCACTTCGCTGCATAAAAAACTTGTGTCAAACACCAATAAGTTGAAACTGACCTTGTTTGGATGGCTTGTGTGTGTATGTGCTTTGACACTGGTGTCACGTTGAAATAACCTGGCAGAGTGTTTCTTTAACCATGGCTTGTGAGTGTGTTTCAACACTGGTAGAGGACTACTTTAACAGGCGGCCATGTTAAATCTAAATAAGTTTTTTCGGATGGCCTGTGTGTGTGTGTGTGTTTTAATACTGGTGTCAAGTAAAAATTAACTGGCAGATGAGGTAAAATTCATCAGGTAAACATTGTAAAAATAATCATATAAAATGTTACTTCAATCTGATTTGCAGTAAAATAGAAATTCATAACAAGCAGTGTTAAAAAAAACCTGGTCTCATGTAAAATTAGCGCTATATTCTTGTCAAAATTTCTTGTTTACCAGAATTCAGTGTTAAAATAACAGTTCATCATCTTAAATCAACTTGAATATAGTATATTAGGCCACCTGGCTGATTTAACACTTAATATAAGGTTATTAAAACCAGGAGATTTCTGAAATGTCTGTTACTTTATATCGGATTATGCACCTTGTATATTATACAGGGCCCAAATTAATTATTTACCTGACTTTTTTCTTTGAGTGTATTCTTGAAATGCAAAAAAATGTTAATTTGGAGCCTGAAATATTCTATGTGACCTACTATAACTTCACTGTGAAGTCAGTAGGTCACTCGATTACACCCTTATTTGGCGAATATTTATCAAGCCAGAAATATCGAATTCGATAGTTTATAATGCTCTCAAATGTTCTAGGATGTTCAAGTAGGGCAAAATAAAACGGTTAAGGGAACTTTCTCGAAGATAAAAACCTCAAAAAGGTAGATTGAAATGAGTAGAGAGGAGAAAGCAGTGGCGGCTCGCATTTGAATAAAACCTTAGCGGCAGCAGAAAGTGATGACCAGGGAGGTAGGAATGAACACAAGATCGTTGTTGTTTAAATGACCTGGTGATAAAAGGTTTTCATAGTACAACAGGGTAACTGTTAAATGTTATTCTAAGAAAAATCTTCACTTTCTTGCTACTCTAACAAAAATCATCGAAAATTTATTTTTTTGATCAAAAAATGTTTTCGTGGTAGGAATGGGGCTACCCACGTTACGAAACCAAATCGTCTCGGTATGGTCACAATCAAAAAATTTCGGTATCGTCTCGGTATCAGTCTTGGTCTCGTATAACTCAGACTCATTTGGTTCTGAGAAAAGAAGAAACCCATCATAAGTTAAATGGGCGTGGCAGTGGGCAGTTGTAATTAAAATTACTGCCTAAACCTTCTTTCTGCTAAAGAGAAAAGCTCTGAAAATGCCATCTAAATTATTAGAGCCTCAATAATAATATTCAAAAATCAAACGAACTTGGCTACAGCCCACAAAGCAAAAGTTCAATCAAAAGTGGTTTGAGAATCAAATTTTTGGGTTAATCAGAGCTGACGAATAATTCTTCGGTATTCCTAATTTGAGTCTGCTGGACAAAGTCAAATGACCCAGCGTCCAGATTGGAGCTCATGGTCTCTTGCAAACTGGTAAATAATCAAAAAAGTTAAAAATTAAGTCTGGATATACCGGTGGAAAATTATTCTGACCTTGGCCTTACAGACTCAATGCCTGTGTAAAGGCTACAACAAGTCAAATTAGATGAACTTGATAAAATATGATTACTCTCTTATTAAATTATTGTTTTACCAAAAATATTTTAAAAAGAACTACTAGCTATAGTTATGTTTATATTGAGTGTTTCCTATGTAACAGAATTTAAGACACCACTACGTACATATATGAATTTTAAGTCCGCCTCAATTTTTCAGAACTTTTATTATTACCTGTAAAGAGTAGATATTTTGAGCTTCTGAAAAATATTTCTAAAATTTAGCTGCACATTTATGTGTAAAAATTGTCAAATTTCTTTAAGATTCAATCAGATTTGAGGTAAAAATCATTTTCATCTAAAAGTTTAGAAAATTAGTTCTGATTTTTTGGTCAATATTTCCTTGCACAATATTTTAGACAAGCTTTTTATAAACTTGGTACAAATCAGCAATAGATATGGACTGCTCGTGGAGAACCCAGGGCCTAGTATAGTAACTTACAATTTTCAACCATTCTTAAAGGCGTGTTTTTGCCGGATTTGAGGGTTCCTACAATTTTTTGGCGAGCCCGAACGGCTAGATGAGAAGCACTTTTTCATGAAAAGTATAGTCTTGGAGGGTTTTTCGGTTCCTCACAAGTGGCAGTACCTCGGAAAAAACATTTCTGGTTTTAGGTGGTAGCAACTGAGAAACGAACACAAGCCTTTGGCATGTCAGTCCAACGCACTAACCGTTATGTCACGAGGTAAGTACTTTTTATGAAAGTCAAAACATATTGTTTGAATTATTCATAACAAAGAATTTTATCTAATTCCACTTAAATAACAATTTCAAATGAATTTTAATATTTCATTAGTTTCCTTAAGTCTGAATAATCAAGCACAAAACTCACACATAATCCCTTCATCTTCTCTGAGTGTTATTTTGTCACCATTTTCAAATTGTTACCATTTCCAACCTTTTTATATTTACCATCAAAGGGTTCGCATATCAATTTATAATCCAATTAAGTCCGAGCTGTGGCAGTGCCACCACAAATGCCTCCATGTCCCTTTCAATACGTATCTCAAAATGAAGTATTCTATAATACCCTATTAGAACCCACCTAAATCGATTGAAAATTCTCAAAGTCGCATGCAAAACATTTCAAAAATGAATACCTTATGGCTGTTTAATTTGCGTAAAAGATTTGTTTGCCAGTGAATTTCACAAGCAATTTATTTCCTGCCACCTCAAACTGCTTTCCCTCGTCCCATCCAGCATCCAGCATTACCATCCCTGGCGTCCTAGCCCATTTATCCATTTTCAACAAGATTTTACTGTACATAGGTACTCTGTTCAAATAAGAAGATGACTACTCGTGGGTCTTTGGCTTAACGTCTCCAATGTCATTTCTGTAAGCAGAGTTCCAAGTAAAAACACTGTGACGGTTATGGAAGCCGATTTTATTTCTACCCCACCTGGAAATCGACGTTGTTTTTCTTCGCGGAACCGAGAAGGCGAGAAGCCGAGAGTTAGATGTATCACAACTGGTATCATCATCATCATCACTTCTTCACTAATGTCCTGTCTTAGCATTCTATCTACCAGGGATAAATACGAACAGACACGGATCTCAACCGTGCGTTCGTTATAATCTTTCTTTGGAACTAATGCGTATCTGTATACGTACGTATGTTGTACGTGACACGTGAGCATTACCAAAGCTAACCAATTCTAATGCCTTGGCATTAACGGTGCACATAATTTTATTGATGGGGTGTTATGATGTTCATTTACAAAATTCAACACAGTACCTACCAGTTAGGGTTGTCTTATATTGTTTTTTTTTTGTATAAAGCACATTCAACTTTGTGACGTGATTTTTTCATGGTTTAAGGAAAATATTAATTTTCTCAGAAATAATAAGAAAAATACAAAATATTTACAAAAAAAATGTCTTTTTTACTTAAACACATAATATTTGTCATTTTGGTTTTTAATAAAGCTTAATGGCGACGACACTGTTTTGGGTTAATAATAAGGTATCATCCTTATAACAAAGTATTCGTTAAGAAAGGAATTAATAAGGATTAAGAGCAACGAAACTTTGTTATTGAAAATTGCGTGACGAACAGAAAATCTTCTGATATCACATTTAGTCTAGTCAATTTGTGCTCAAAATGGTGGGGTAGTTTTGATATTGCCCCTCTTTAATGTTGTCGGAGGTGCTGAATCCGAATCTGAGGCTTGCGACTAAATTTTCATGACGCAACATGGAAAAAAATGCAAAAAATTATGCATAAATGTATTTTTTGGGAGTTTTTCATTAATTATCAAATTACCATTGAAAGTACCAACCTATACACAATTTCCAATATATTTCTGTTTAATTTGTTTTTCTGCGACAACCCATTTGGACTCAATCGCTAGAGTTGAAAATTGATGCATTTTTACTGGTTTCGAAAATCCACCCGAAAGTATCCCTTAGTACCTAACTACTGTGAAAACTTTGATTTTTTGTCTTTAACGCATGAAACAACATATAAGTTAACACGATCGCCTAACATCCGCCGAGCCACACATCGTCGTCATCAATAACGAACCATGCTGACACAGCTGATTCTATAAACGAGACAGACTGGTGTCAAGAACCGACGACGAGAAGGATGAAATGCGATATCTGGCACGAGCTGCAAGGTATCCAAAGCATTGCATGTTTGAGGGTTTTAGATATTAAGTTTGTAATAAGTTAGGCAGTCTTTTACAAGTCTCAATAAAGGAATAATAATAAAATTGAATTTTAACGAATCTCATTACTGGCGCCCAACTTGAAAGAACTTTTGGAATACTAAACAATATCAACCGGAATCAACCAACTGAAAAAAAAAAATCATCATTCATCGGTTACGAGCATTAAGAATTATTTTCTTTTATGTAAAAATGTAAGAATTTTTCTATACTTTGAATATTTTTATTTGTAAAGCTTGCAAGTGTTATTTTTTTGTTGTTTGTGAGTTTTTTTTGATATTGAAATTAATTAAACTGCATATAAATATTATCTACCGTTAATGAGTGAACCTGAGAATATTGAAACACTATTAGAAAAGTTTAATTACCTACAAATAGGAAAAAAAATAGAAACAAAAATGAATGCTACAGATTTAAAAGTGTTAGTAGAATCCGCAGTCAGTGGTGCCCTTGAAGCACAAAAATTGGATTTTGAACGAAAGTTAAGTGATGCAGTGAAAAATTTAACAGTGACACAAAATAAACCTGAAGTTGAAATTTTTAAAGAAATTGAAATTGTGGAAGGTCATAGGTGTGAAGAGTGTCTCGACATAGTTAAATCTCTCCCGGAATTTGAGGGCAAACAGGGCACTTATGTCTCTTGGCGTCAAGCGGTTCACTCTGCCTACAAAGTTTTCGAAAAATACGATGGTAGTTCTAGACATTACCAGGCAGTTGGAATAATAAGAAATAAAATAAGAGGCCCAGCCGATGCTGTTCTGGCTTCATTCAATACAGTTTTAAATTTTAAAGCTATCATAGCTAGGTTAGACTTTACGTACGCCGATGTACGTCCAATTTATTTAATTGAGCAAGAGCTCAGTACATTGCGGCAAGGAAACCTTACCGTTCTAGAATATTATGACGAGATTGAAAAAAAAACTTACCCTCCTTACAAACAAAGCCAATATGTCATATGACAGTGCATTAGCCATTGCATTTAACGAAAAGTACAGAAGAGACGCCCTTAGAGTTTTTATATCTGGGTTAAAAAAACCATTAAGTGATGTATTGTTTTCGGCGCGTCCGTCTGATATGCCTACTGCTTTGGCTTTAGCTCAAGAAGTTGAAGCAAACAATGAAAGGTATCTGTTTGCGGCAAGTTATGCGAAAAATTCTGAAGAAAAATCTCTAAGGTCCGAGATCAAACGATCGCTGAACCGTTACCAAAACAATAATAATAGTAATAACTTCAATTATAACAGCCAAATTAATAAGCAAGGCAAAAATCCCTATTTTAACAAAAGGCAAAGTTATGAAAATGACAAACAATTGGAACTTAACAGTTCTAAAGTCCCCAGCAGTCGTGAAAAAATGGATGTCGATCCGACATCATCACGTTTACGCCAATTTAATAGCTATCAACACCAAAATAGTAACGATACCTATGATCAAGGGCAAGAACAAAGGAATAAAAGACCAAGTAGCTTTCAAAGACAATCGGGACAGCGTCGCCAAAGAGTAAATTATTTGCAGGAAAATCCTCCACGGAATAATGAAGGTGACTATGAAGCCACAGCTGCGTTGCAGGTAGATGAAGTGGAAGCTGAGGTACATGATTTTGACTATGTTAATTTTTTAGGGGAAGCTCCCAACTACCGTTTATTCAAAAAACAGTAGGAGGGAGGTTAGTAAAGTTTTTAATTGACACAGGTGCCTCGAAAAATTACATCAGGCCATTACAAGAGATAAAAGGCTTAGTGCCAGTAGACGCATCTTTTTTAGTAAAATCAATTCATGGTTTTAACAATATTGAACTCAAATGTTTTATAAATATTTTTGGGAGAAATAGCACTTTTTTTATTTTACCCAATCTGTCAACTTTTGACGGAATTATTGGTCTTGACCTGTTAACACAAGTTAACGCCACAATTTGCTTAAAAGAAAATTCAATTCGCTTCGATTCAGGGTTAGAAACTATTCTCTTCCATAAATGTGACAATGTGAACTTTACGAAAGTAGAGGACATTAAGGTTCCATCATCCGTAAGCGTAGATTTTAGAAATATGATACGTAATAGAATAAAAACATTTGCAGATTCAAATGAATCTTTGCCGTATAACACTAACATCGTTGCCACAATTCGTACAGTAAGTGAAGACCCCATTTACTCAAAATTTTACCCATATCCTATGGGTGTGACAGATTTCGTAAATAATGAAATTAAGGATCTTCTAAAGAATGGCATTGTTAGACCGTCAAGGTCACCTTACAATAATCCCATTTGGGTAGTTGATAAAAAGGGAACAGATGAGTTGGGCAATAAAAAGAAACGTTTAGTAATGGACTTTCGAAAGCTCAACCAAAAAACCATAGACGATAAATATCCTATCCCAAATATTACAACGATTTTGTCAAATTTAGGCAAAGCACGATTTTTTACAACTCTAGACTTAAAATCAGGGTTTCACCAAATTGAATTAGCGGAAAGGGATCGGGAAAAAACTGCTTTTTCCGTTAACGGTGGAAAATACGAATTTTGTCGCCTTCCGTTTGGGTTGAAAAACGCCCCCAGTATTTTCCAACGGGCTATAGATGACGTCCTTCGTGAACAAATTGGAAAAAATTGCTATGTTTACGTCGATGACGTAATTGTTTTCTCAGAAACTGAGAATGAACATGTCAAAGATATTGATTCGGTTTTAAAAAAATTGTATGAAGCGAACATGAGGGTTTCGCGAGAAAAATCAAATTTTTTTAAGACGGATGTAGAGTACCTAGGCTTTATAGTGTCGAGGGATGGTATAAAAACTTGCCCTGCTAAAGTGGAGGCGATTAAAAATTATTCACAACCTTCTACACTCTTTGGAATAAGATCCTTTCTAGGTCTAGCTAGTTATTATAGATGCTTTATTTAAGATTTTGCATCAATAGCTAAACCACTTACTAATTTATTAAAGGGTGAGAATGGCAAAATAAGTGGTAATCAATCAAAAAAAATTAAAATAGAATTAAAAGAAAAAGAACTCCAAGCATTCAATAAACTAAAAGAAATTTTGGCGTCAGAAGACGTCACATTGTTATATCCAGACTACACGAAGCCTTTCGATCTTACGACGGACGCTTCATCACATGGTCTTGGAGCTGTTTTATCACAAAACGGAAAGCCTATAACAATGATTTCAAGAACACTCAAAGGTAAAGAGTTGCAATTTGCAACAAATGAAAGAGAACTGTTGGCCATTGTGTGGTCATTAAAGAATCTACGTAACTATCTCTATGGAGTGAAAACTCTAAATATTTTTACAGGTCACCAACCTCTTTCATTTTCAGTTTCGGATAAAAATACAAATGCAAAAATTAGGCGCTGGAAAGCTTATGTAGACGAGCATAATGCTCAAATATTTTACAAGCCAGGAAAGGAGAATTATGTCGCTGATGCACTTTCGCGACAAAATATTCATGCACTGGAGAATGAGGCATCTTCTGATGCCGCTACAATTCACAGCGAGTTATCCTTGACTTATGTAATCGAAACAACAGATAAACCTTTAAACTGCTTCAGAAATCAAATAGTTATAGAGGAAGACCCAATTGCTTCAACTCGTACATTTATAATATTTGGTAAAAAATCTAGACATTTCATTAATTTTTCAGACAGGAATACATTGATAAACACTTTAAAAAATGTAATTAAAATAGATGTCGTCAACGTAATTCATTGTGACCTGCCAGTTCTAGCTTTTGTCCAACACAATTTAGTCGAGTTATTTCCATCAACTAAGTTTTGGCATACGAATAAATTTGTGTTAGATATATTCGACCCGAATGAACAAAAAGAAATTTTAATTACTGAACACAACCGAGCACATAGAGCGGCTCAGGAAAACGTTAAGCTAACTCCATTATACGTTGAAGAAAAAGTGGAAGCCGATTTAGGAACAACGGTTTTAATTAAAGGGAGGGTGGTCCATAAAGACAATCTAAAATAGAACCTTAATTATTTTCTATTCTTGCAATTAATCTTTCAGGATTCTTCTATTATTTATGATGACAACAGTCGTGGCTAAATTAACAGACTACACCAGCTCTAACTATATTCCAATACTAGACGGGGATGTCATTGTCTGGGAGGGTAACGGATACTTACGCCACACAACAAATTTGACTGCCTTTAAGCAAATAATAAACGAATCAAAAAACATGAGCGAGCTGTTCCCTCCACAGTCTCATATGCGAAAGATTGTGGAAATAGACCTTAAGCACTTAGAAACACTCTTCAAGAGTATAAGTATCCACCATAGAAACGCAAGGAGTTTAAATTTCTTAGGCACAGGTTTGAAAATTGTGGCTGGCACCCCTGACTTCGACGACTTCGAAAAAATTAAATTTAATCAAGCCCAATTGATCGATTCCAACAATAGACAATCTGTAATAAACACAAAATCTCAGGAGCAAATTAATAGATTAACAGACACCGTAAATAATATTCTGGCTTATTCAAAAAAATCAGAAATCGACACTGTCCATGTTTATGAAATCTTGTTAGCAAGAAATAGAATGCTCATTTCAGAAATTCAAAATTTAATGTTCTCTATAACACTTGCAAAGCTCAGGGTCATAAACCCAGTAATTTTAGATGATGATGACTTAAAAGTCATAATAAATGAACAATTTTTTAATGTTAGTGTTACAGAACTTATGGAAGTTGCAAATGTAAAGGTTCTGCAAAATGATTATATTTTACATTTCATAATTAATTATCCTAGACCTAAGTTAGTTTGTAAGAAAGTAATAATCTACCCTGTTGCTCATAACGGCAATATTTTATTCTTCAATGGAGATGATGTGGTGGCGGAATGTGGAAGACAAGTGCTAGCTGTTGAGGACTGCAACGTAGCAACAACGTTAACATTTTGCAAGGAATTACCGACCAAGACATGTGCTCAACAATTACACTCTGGAGGCATGGCTCATTGCAACACACAGCCGGACCATCGGGAATCCGTGTTGGTTATTGATGATGGCATAGTTATAATAAACAACAGAAATGCCAGAATAAGGGAGAATGATTTTGAGACGGACATCAACGGGACGTATTTGCTGACTTTTGATGATGCTGTGTGGATCAATGGGTCCAAGTTTATCAATCGAAATAATGTCCAGAAAAAGCAACCCGGTAGTGCAACATCTTCGCTCCTTAATATCACCGGTCATAGAGAGATATTGAGCCTACCATACCTTCACAGAATGAACATGGACAATTTGCATTACATTGGTGAGATGGAGACAAAATTGACGACCCATCCACTTATAGCTTGCCTCACGACACTTGCACTCATTACAGTTTTTTATACCATCATTAAACTAAAGCAATGCCAGAAGAAGCAGCGCCAAAATGTCGACCTTCAAAAAGTCATCAAAGCTCTCAAGAAGCCCGAGGACGGCCTTCATCTAAGTGAGGGAGGAGTTAACACGATCGCCTAACATCCGCCGAGCCACACATCGTCGTCATCAATAACGAACCATGCTGACACAGCTGATTCTATAAACGAGACAGACTGGTGTCAAGAACCGACGACGAGAAGGATGAAATGCGATATCTGGCACGAGCTGCAAGGTATCCAAAGCATTGCATGTTTGAGGGTTTTAGATATTAAGTTTGTAATAAGTTAGGCAGTCTTTTACAAGTCTCAATAAAGGAATAATAATAAAATTGAATTTTAACGAATCTCATTACTTATACATTTCTGATGGCATTTGATGCACTGAGTTTGAAATTGCTCTAGAACATCACGTCTTTGAGATATTTGAATTTAAAGATATACAAAAATGCGTTTTGTATGTAATTCCCTACTAACATTTCAGTTTCTATTAGCTTAGAAATATTGATATGCTCCAGGTCTGGATATGTATAAGGCTTCTATACAATTTTCATCAAAAATAAATATCTTATAGAAGTCATGATTTCAATAACTGCTCCTTTAAAATTGTTTGAAAGCTTGATATAGAAAAGTAAACGAGGCTAGCATCTATTTTCTTATAGACTTCTGTAAATTAATTTATAGAAGGCACATCAAGCCACGACTCTATAAAGATTCTATAAAGTTATTTTATTGCAATTGCTATCAGTCAGTCTTTAAAAGGTTTCTACTACAATTCCCAAGAAGTTTTATCGAATACTTCACTTTGACATGTGAAATCTTAAACACGAAACACTTTGAAAAGTGAAATCTTAGACACGAACCATAAAAGAAAATGTCAATTTATATTACAGAGGCTCAAGCTTGTAAAAGTAATTTTAAAGAAGCCTTTCAAAAACAATTATAATTCATTGCGTAAATTATTGTCTAGTTGCGTTATGGTGGATTTACATGATGTAAAATGTAAATGTTTTGTTTGTTGGATAGATAGGTAAGACCAAAATCAAGAGCATCTTGATAATAGTAAGATTACATTTAAACATAGAAATCAAGATCTAGATTTAAGACGAACATATTCATCTTGATTATGGCATCTTCGTCTATATTTGTGTGCACATGTTCATGTTGGGTATGTGTGCATATTTTGTTAAAACTTTCGAATGAAAATACAAACTATTATCAACCAAATCTTTATCTACAATAAAATAAAAAAATAACAAAAACATATATTTTTGACAGCCAAACAGATTATAGCATATTATAGTAATTAAAATAAACTTACCACTCTTGTACTCATTCACACGTGACCCGCTCTACTTTTCTTGAAGACCAAGATCAAAATACATGTAAATCCACCATAAATATGAGAAACAAAAATGGGCGCTGAGTATGTTTTTGCTTTGGTCAAATTCTTCCACCAAATAAGGGGAGCCCAACAGCGAATTAAGAAGCCTTCAACAAATCTACAGCTTGTTTTCCTATATGAATGCGTATCTAGGCTTAGTTTTATTGAATATTTTTTTTTTGTTTTAATTCTAAAAAAGAAAAAGGCTAATTAAGTTTTTGCATCCTCCGAATTATACCTGAGATAGCCGATTGGGTGGAGTGCTGGACTGTCACATAGGAGTTTTGGGTTCGATCCCTAGAATCGTTAGAAAAACATTTGTGTTTTATAATTATTTACAAGACATTAACTAAAAAATACACAGTTCCAGGTTATAAATGGTGTAGATATAGAAAGTAAGAACCACTTCAAAAAATCAAGAATGAGTTCTACTTTTTTTCCATTTATTTTTCAATCTCTGTAAGACTTTTGTTATCCACTTCTAGTCGATATTATACAACCTTTTCATAAATGCTCATAACTCCATTAAACTTGTGCTCTTTTCTTTATAGAAACTTATCTGAAGCTATCTGTCAAAACCTAAGCTTCATTTATATTTAAAATAGCGCTCGTTTAAACTTCCTTAAAACCGTCAAGAACTTACTTTGGAACTTCGATAACGTTTTCCTTTTTATGTTTAAAGAAATTTTACAGATGTTTTACAGAAATTAGAAAGCCCATTCAGTAAGGGCGAAATGAAGCTGAAATGTTAGTTGGGATTTGGAGATATATTAAGTTTTTGAGAAATTAAAAAAATGAAAAGTACTTTTTTCCAAGAAAAATACTTTGCTTTTGGTTTTCCCCACTTTAAATAATAAAAAGAAAAATTAACTGGAATAATTAAACTTCACCTTTTTTATTGAGGCATTTTCTTAATTAAAAAAAAATTGTCCTGCATGTCTACCTATTACCCAATTACGGAGGATTATCTCCCATACAAACTTGAGTTCGAATTATTTTAACGAATGTAAAATTTGTTATATTGTACCTAAAGAGGGTTATTCGGGCCACAACTGCCAAAAATCATAAGAAATGGTAAGGTTTGAATACCCATCTCTGCAAATTTTGAATAAAAAATTATTTTTGATCATGCCATATTCAAATCTCTACTTTATTTTGTTCATGCATGTTTTAACCTATTTCTTACTTAAAAAAAAAATATGTGCAATTCAGAAAAAAAATTTAAAACCTTTGATTTTTCAATTTTTTTTTGTGTTAGTGTTTGTTAACTTTTCCTGCTTTTTTTAAACAAATTTTGACCAAAAATTTTTTGTAAATTTTTCATATTCGGCCAAATTTCGGAGTAACATCAAAAATATGTACAAGTTGGCAGAGTGACCACTCTACCAGAAACGCAAGGGTGAGTTTAGAAGCATTTTTGGTATTAAGAATGCTCATGGGCCAAACTATCATATTCATCAATAATAAAAACCCTTGCAATTAATTGTTCCTTTTTAAAAGTTCTATTCAAAAGGCTAACAGTCCACTCAGTGTCGGAATGCTGGATTTCGGTACATATCATCCCCATGGAATTCTAAGGAAACTGTAAAAAGTGCCCATCGATATGAGCACCACTTACAAATTTACGTGGATGGTCAAATGTCCTTCAATACAGTTTTTAAGGAATAACTCCTGAACGGTAACTCTTACAGAAAAAATGTTAAGACTAGGGTGTAGCTTGGGAAAGCTTTTTACAAAAAAAAATATAAAATAATTTTTTTCATATAAAATGTACTCTTTTACACCATATTTAAGGAACAATGTGAGTATTTTTGCATCGTTTCTTATAGGAAAAATAGAAAAAATTATTTAATGAACATACAGGGATGTATTTAAATGTTTTGGGAAATTACCCCACGGACCCAGGCTCCACTACTTTAATGATACGATGTTCAAGGTCACAAAACATAGTATATTTCGTTTATACAGAGTGATTCACATAAAATGTGATATAAAGTTAGAGCGTGTAGGGGTGGTTGAGAAAAGAAAATATCGTATGGGAGGGAGTGTTCTGTTCTTCCCCGTTTAGTCGGGAGGGGCAATTTTCTAAAAAATTCTCTTAAAACTGATATTTTATGTATATATATTATATATATTGAAACAACGGTAAAAAGCAAAATTTCTTTATAAAAATTTATGTAGGATTCTTATTAATTTCAAAATTTAATGTTATTCTGTTTTTGATTTCATTTTTCAAAATTTTGAGCTTGAGAATTATTTTTCAAAAAAATGTTCGCTCAAACAGATTTAAAAAAAAAAATTAGAGAAGAAATTTTTGGCTTAACAGAAAGAAACATATAGCTCACTTTTATGTTACCGTTGCTTTTTAATAATTTTTTTCTGTTTCAAGTCAATTTTTAGAAAATTTCCCCTCCCAGCTAAACGAGGGAGAATAGAACCCACCTTTCATACAATTTTTTAACTCAATCCACCACACTTGATCTAGCTTTTTGTCACATTTTATGCGAATCACCCTGTATAAACGAAAAACCATCTTTCGGGGATATCGCCAGCCCTATATGATTAATGTAGTGGAGCCCGGATTACGAAAACCTTTAAATAAATCCCCGTATGTATTTTTAGTACGTTATTCTAATTTTCCAGGGGCAAAAAAACTAACCTTATAACCTTAAAGGTGTAAAAGAGTACTTTTCATATAAAGGATTATTTTTTTACACGTGTGGTTTTCTATCTGGCAATACTTTTTTCCGAGTTGGTCTTTTTGGCAGCTGTCACTTGATTTATGATCAGTTTGGTTCTGCCATTTCATAATAAATAAACTAACTCCTGAACAACGTTTGCAAATCGTGGAAATTTATTACCAAAATAATGGTTCGCGGTTCACGCGAAAACAATCAATTTATTGAGAAAACTTTTGGTGAGTGCATTATTTCGCGTAATGCAATTATTTTTTGTGGGGTTATATGAAGTCGCTTGTCTACGCAGATAAGCCTGGGACGGTTGACGCCATGGAAGTGAATACTCGGCTCCTCACCAAAAGTATCCATCAATAAATTGATTGTTTCGCGATGCGTTGAGCGAACCGAACCATTATTATGGTAATAAATTTGCACGATTTGCAAACGTCCGCAACTCTTCTAATTCAATTATCTCGAAAATGGTTAATCTTATGAAAAAAACGTACAAAACATTTTTTGTAGAAAATTTTTTAAGCTACAACTAAAGTTCTTAACATTTATCTGTAAAAGTTACCGTTTAGCAGATGTTCTTTAAAAACCGTTTGGAGGGGTCCTTGTCCGCCCGTAAAATTGTATGCGTTGCTAATATCTACGCGGGCTTTTTAAAGTTTCCGTAGAATGCCAAACAAAAATTCAACTTTCTGCTATTTTTTCCGATGCTTAAATGACTGGACTAATTAGGTTAGTTTGTAAGTACCTGTCCAAGATGGAGATTTTTGATAAAAAGAGTTAGAGAAGTTTTGGGGTATTTTCTTAGTCTATATATTCACGTATATATATGTATGCAGTTTTTCCTTATTCCCGGTTTCTCTTTAGTCAGTTATAAGTTTTCCATAGCTTCCACATTTCTGTTGCATTATAATGAAGGGTCTTTATGACACTTTTTTATCTTCCACAAGGAATTAATGTTACGCTTAATGCTTATGATAAATTATGTACTATATACATATTTCTCACACTTAATCTAACTACGAAAGAACAAAAAAACCCTATAAAATTTGGGAAATATTAAAAATTGTATTCAATTTAGGTAAAAAATAAATTCATTACATTACTTGTTTCTATAATTAATACAGTGACCATTAGCAAGAGTATGGTTAAGAGCTTTAATCGGCAACGACCATTATTTCTTTTCATGAAATAGGAATTTTTTCTTAATACTAAAACATCCAGCGTTAAACAAAGTACATTTATTTAGTATTCTCTTAGGAACAATACCATCTCTACAATGTGTGTTATTATGATGATGATTATTATTATTTCTTTCGCTAACGTCGAACACTGAAAGTAATTAAAATGCAGGGATAACCCATTGTTGTATTTGTATATACTCGTACCTCTGCCACCTGGGTAACATAATGCACTCTTCCCAACAGCAAATTACATTACAGGTACCTGAGTATGTTATACGTTATATATTTTCTCAACATAAGCCAAATCTACTCCACACTACCTATATATATTCTGTTGTGGGAAAAGATGCGGGGCTGTTATTGTCAGCCTGACAGAGTGCGATGGTTCGCCCTTCACCAACCAAACCATATATGTTTGTAGTAATCTTTGACCCCAAATAACAACAAAAACGAGAAAACAAAAAACACCATTAGTCCAGCCAGAAGGGCGTTGGTGGCAGCGACAGCGACAGCGGATGTATATCTCACTAAACGAGAGTATTAAAATTAAATTAAACGCAAAAAAATTAAAACTCACGCTACATTGAAAGCTCTTTATGGACAGAACTCATTACGGGCCAGGGTCATTACACACAGTTTGGTTGCATGAGAGGTCTCCACTATGTAGGATCGTAGGTAGGTATATGGACTTGATGGTGAGGTATATTATCCTGATGGTGATGTTGTTTGTAAAGGTAAATTATTATCATCTACTTTAGCCCTGATCTGAGGGCGGTTGTGTGCGGTAACCTGCTGCGTCAAATACCAGCAACAGATTGCTTACGATTGCATGTTAAGTTACCGTTACAAAAATTTGATGTCCTGTCCACTATGGAACTAAAGCGAAGTAATGTTTAAATGATGCATTGTTTTTAGTGATGTAGAGACAAAATGAGGTAGAGTAGTCTCATGAAATGTTTAATACAACTAGGTCCAAAAGATTTCGATGATGTTTGAGTTCAGTGAATAAGGTGGCCATGGCATAAGTTCCACGTTTTTCGACTGAATTCAGCTTTTAGCTTCCCGCGATGTGTGGATTGATGTGTTATCTTGTTGAATAATGGTTGTTTTGTTTAGATATGTCCATTCCTACGGATATTTGAAGCTAGTTCCCTTTCTATTTCGTAAAAAAAAAATTAAATTGTTCCATAGTAAGTTTTTGTTCTGTAAAACATCTGAAAAATTGCTTTAAACATAAAAAGGAGAAAATTATCGAAGTTAAAAAGAAAGTTCTTGACGGTCTTAAAGAAGTTTAAACGAACGCTATTTGAAATATTAATGAAGCTTAGGTTTTGACAGATAGCTTCAAAAAGGTTTCTATAAAGAAAAGAGCACAAGTTTAATAGAGTTATGATTTATGGTTTTTCAATAAGAGCGCTACAAAAGTTTTTTTTAAATAAAACAAGAACGGTTTTGGATATCAATGAAATATTTAATCCTGTGAAAGAACGTTCGATGCCATTATGCATGGAACTCAATTTCTTTTGCACGGTCACCACGGGCACGCTTGCAGAAGTCCAGACGCTGAACCCAATTTTCGACGGTTTTCAAGCAAAAATCGGCCGATACTGCTGCAATTTCATGTTCGATATTCGTACGAAGTTCATCAATCGCCGCTGGCTTATTGGGATAGACCTTAGCCTTGACGTAGCCCCACAGGAAATAGTCTAACGGCGTCAAATCGCACGATTTAGGTGGCCAAGCGACTGGACCATTTCGTGAGATAACACGTTCTCCAAACTTGGTTTCCAATAAATTGATTGTGATATTCGCTGTGTGGCTTGTGGCGCCGTCATCCTGTTGGAACCACATGTCCTCCAAGTCATATCATCCAATTGATCCCGATTCACAGTAACGTGCCGGTCTTGATCATCACGGAAGAAGTACGGCCCAATGACGGCGTACAGAGATGCCCAACACTTGAGAACGACGTGTGAGAGACACATTTGGGCTTTCTGCAACTGAAGCACTTCTTTGTCTCACTAGCACGGGAACATTTTGTACTGTGCCTGTGGATTTAAATTTTTCCACTAGACGCACAATTGTTGAATACATTTTGAGGTAATAGACGTCATAAAATCTTTTTTTCTTCGGTTTTGTCTTGCTTCGCGACTGCTAATTGTTCCAAATTTCAATACGCGACGGTCGTTTGATTAAATTTCACTATTTATGCTCCCTTGTAAAGATATTTTCCAACAGGTTATAAAAAACACTTATTCAGCCGTAATCTGAGTTTCAAATATGGAATTTCACCCGAAAAATGTTTGCTCTCCTGGAGTTTTAAAAGCTATAACGTGTTTCGCCTGAGCTTCTGGCCTAAAATAAATAAAGACAAGTTTGCACAAAATTATTTTCCAAAATAAAAACAAAGAACAAGCGTTTTTCGTCCTCAGAGTCACTAATTTTTTATTAAAATTTAATTTCAATTTTTCACATTAGGCGCAAAGTGAAATGTCAGTTTTTCCGCGTGGAGTATTGTTCACGTGAAACTCACAATAAAATATAAGAAATAAGGCTGAATATTTTACTTCTATTTTTTAAAAGTGTTGGTAATTTGAACTTATTTTTATTTCAAATAGAGACGGGTAGAAAAACTGCTAAAGGATGACTGAGAAATACATTTTGAAATTCCATTTCCCCTTCTCATTTCACTTCATTTAATTTTTGATTACATTGCGTTTCATTACCTTTCATTTAATTTCATTTCTTTTCATTTCATTATATTTCATTTTATTTCATTTCATTTCATTTCATTTTTGTCTACATTTCATTTTATTTCATTTCATTTCATTTCATTTTATTTCATTTCATTTCATTTCATTTCATTTCATTCATTTCATTTCATTTCATTTCATTTCATTTCATTTCATTTCCTTTCCTTTCATTTCATTTCATTTCATTTCTTTTCTTTTCTTTTCTTTTCTTTTCTTTTCATTTCATTTCATTTCATTTTATTTCATTTCATTTCATTTCATTTCATTTCATTTCATTTTATTTCATTTCATTTCATTTTATTTCATTTCATTTCATTTCATTTCATTTCATTACATTTTATTACATTTCATTACATTTCATTACATTTCATTACATTTCATTACATTTCATTACATTTCATTACATTTCATTTCATTTAATTTCATTTCATTTCATTTCATTTAATTTAATTTAATTTCATTTCATTTCATTTCATTTCATTTCATTTCATTTCATTTCATTTAATTTCATTTCATTTCATTTCATTTCATTTCATTTCATTTCATTTCATTTCATTTCATTTCATTTCATTTCATTTCATTTCATATCATTTAATTTCATTTGATTTCATTTCATTTCATTTCATTTCATTTCATTTCATTTCATTTCATTTCATTTCATTCCATTCGATTTCATTTCAGCTCAGTTTAGTTTGTGACACAGCCACTGGTTTATCCCCCACTGGTCCAAGACTGCCATGTGCTTTCGCAGCACTAAATTTATTTATAATTTAAATATTATTATTATTTTCTTAAAAATAATTATTAATAAATTGGCCAGCGATTTGTTAACAGTTATTTCAAAATCCATTATTTTTACATTTATTTTTCCTTCTCGATAGCTTTTTTTGATTTTAAATATAATTTCCTTAACTATATTACCGCTTGTAATAAAACAAAAAACTATAGAACATTTCTTTGGTTCGTAAAATATCATTCCACACACAATCATAACTTAAGGAATTTCTGTTTAAAATGCATGGCATACATAATTGCAGTAAAAGTAATTTCGCAGTGATATACGTCGTCCGGTATATCCTTGTGTAATGTATCATTTTGTTTCTGTCGGACAAATTTCGCGACCTGGATAATTTAAAATTTCATCTTACTCAGAGGCAAAAAACTATTTCAACTGTGGAATTTGTAACCAAACCTCTTATATTCTTAGGGTGACCAGACCATATCAATTCTTTTATTTTTGTATCAATCTGCAATTTTCAAAAGACTCGTACAAAGTTATGTTGAATTCTTTTGCCACATGAAATAATAAAATGCACGTTTGATCTTATGGCTCAAAGCCTTAATTGATGATTTATGAAAATGATTAACTCCTGAAAACCTAACGAGCTAGTAGGTGCATAACGTCCCTTAAAATTTTTTGTTTTCCATTGTTTTTTTTTGATTTAAAAACCAAAAATATTTAAAGAATTTTTGAATGGAATATTATCTTTTCAAGTAATTGGTAGATTATAACAAAATCTTTTGAGACGTTTACGAAATTGTATGGAAATAATACAAAATAATGGTAAATTATACCAAAAAAGAATTCAACATTTTATTTTTTTTTAAATAAATATTTCTGTTGGATAAACTCACACGGAGACAAAAATATTTCATTCCATTTTCAAAATATCTAAGCATTTTCAATTTTTCCAGGAAGAGAGCTATCTTTCGAAAACTAATCCAATTTATTAAGAATTTTTGTTTTTGGTAAAAATCACAATATATTGCTCCCTTTATATAAAGAGCCGATGGTCACCACATAACTAAACTAAACATAACCCCAACAAGGACGCGATGTGACACAGAAGTGAACGCGTTCAACTCCTTACTTTTCATTACTCGCATATTTCTATTTTATGCTAATTGCAAAGGATCCTCTAGTATATGTTTGTATGTATATACTGGTTCAAAGTATCGTCGTCGAATGAAAACGACTCTGACTCTTCTGGTCCCGCGAAGGAGACCAAAAATTATATAAGTACATATATAAACCAACGAAACGAAACTCCTCGCCTCTAGGGGGTAAGAGATATTATCATCAAGATTCGGATGTCATTTAACATAACCACTTGACAGGAAGGAAGGCGTTTAGAATCTCCGTGTTTTGCAAAACTTTGCGTTACTATATATTTATATACAGCAGTTAGTAGTTGTACATTCGCATGAATATACCGCCATACATTTATATACTACCTACCTAATGCTCTTTGGCCAAAAATAAACACAACAACTTGAAAAAGCAAAAGTCGTTGTAGAAGTTGTCCTTGGATGTCAGTGATTGTCCCCATGGTGACTGAGTTTAATTTTTCCAAGTGAAATTTTTGACATTCATGATAATGCAATATAATAACCGTTAGTATTAATAGCATTGACGTAGTAAGACGATGTGCGCTAAAGGCGTTGCGTTGCGTTGTTGGGTTGGGTATGTAAGTTGTTTGGTATTTTGAACAGGTTGTTAGAAATATGGTAATGGCTGAAAATATGTACAAACTTTAAGGATATTGACACAAACGAAGTAACCATTAATTTATCAATTTATTTACTTTGCATATTTATAGATTTACGCGAGTGCGAGTGCTCCCTCTTATAAAAGTCTAATTTGTTTTAAACTGTATCTGCCCACGACTCATTTATTATAATTTATTACCAAGGAAACAAAATTGATTTGAAATTGTAAATCAAGTCGATTTGAATTTGATGATTAAAATAAATAAATTTTTGTATTTCTAATTAGAAGACCAGGACAAGAAGATTACGTGGATCATTTTAGTGAGCCAGGCTTTAGTGCAAAAAATTCGAGTTTTTGATTAATATTAGCATAAGGTTTATGCAGAAGTCGTAGGTTGGTACAATGATATGGGGACGAACATTGTAGGCTGTTGTGTTGGGCAATGATATAAAAGTCAATTTGTAATCGAAACAATGGGATAATAATTTGAGTTTCCCAAATCGCAGTAGAGTCGCTTATTATGATATAGTTAGATGGGCTATCAAAGTTGGCCTACACTCTTTACAAACGCAAGATGCAGCTTTCTTTTACTGCCTGAACAGAATGAAAGATGGATTGTTCAACTTTTGCAACTCCGGATGGAGTTGCAGATTTTCTGTTCTTAAACTGGCAGCTAGATTCTTAAAATTGCCAAAAATGTCCAATACCTATAAGGTTTTGGTTTTAGGCGATTCGGCATTTTGCTCTTCTAAAAGGTGTTTTTTTTAGAGGTATAGAACTTTGAAATGGAATAAAACAAAGAAGGTTTTTGTTTTTAATTTGTAATGAAATTAACTTTATTCGAAAGATAATTTTCTGGCATTATAATATAATACAGGGTGGCGCACCAATTGTGCTACAATAAGAAATTCAAATAACTTTTTTTTTAATCGATGTATTTCATTTTTTTTTTTAATAGGTTAGAAAATTAAATTTTATTTTAAATAGTTAGTTGTTTTTAAAGATTATAGACCGCAAATGACCTCCACGCTCTCCCACGCATATGCGGCACCTGATCAAAAAATTATTCATTGCGGCCTGAAGAGTTGAAGTTGGGATCGCCTCAATTATTGTCGTTATGGACTGCTTTAATTCAGTTAAATTCCTGGGCTTCGTTTTATACACCTCTTGCTTGACATAACCCCATAAAAAGAAGTCTGGTGCAGTCAGGTCAGGTGACCTTGGGGGCCAGCGAAGAGTGGAGTTCCTAGAAATTAATTTGTTTGCGAATTTTTTGTTTAGCTCCGCCATAACTGGTCTGGCTATATGTGCAGTTGCTCCATCTTGCTGAAACCAAACGCTGTTGAATGGTATACGTCTTCGGCCAGTTCTGGGTAAAAAAACTCCTTCAACATCTTTAAATAACGGTCCCCATTGACAGTTACGGTTACACCGTTTTCTTCAAAGAAGTACGGCCCGACAATACACCTTGATGAAACTGCGCACCACACAGTGACTCGTTCTGGGTGCAGTTCCATCTCATGGAGCATTTCTGGATTAGACTCATTCCATATACGGCAATTTTGCTTGTTTACATTGCCGTTAAGATCAAAATGGGCCTCATCAGACATGAACAAACAATTGATCAATGTGTTGTCTTCTTCGGCCATTGATATCATTTTTTGGCAAAATTCCAGGCGAACAGGCAAATCCTGAGGGTTTAACTTGCTAGTAATTTGGACTTTGTACGGAAACAAGTTTAAATCGTCATGAATTATCCGTTGTAATGACCGTCTACTAACTCCAATTTGCCCCGATAAGTTTCGGGTCGAAACGCTCGGATTGGCCTGTATTACAGATGCTACTGCTGCGATTGTATCCTGAACCCGAACATTGACATCTCGATGGTACGGCCTTCGTGCGATGCTTCCAGATTCGGCAAACATGTTTACAAACCTCATAATGGTCCATCTACTCGGGGGATTACCGCCAAACTCCCGCCTAAATTCCCTTTGGACGGAAATGACGGACTGCAAAGCATGGTACCGTTGCACTATCCAAATTCTTTTTTCCGTATCCCAAGCATCCATTTTTATAAATCTAAATAGTAACCTACAAAATAAAAAAAATAAGCCGATTACTCACACAGAAAAAAAGTTATTACGTTTTATTTTTGTAGCACGATTCGTGCGCCACCCTGTATATGATTTCTGGCATATGACCGACACTCTGGCTGACTTTTTCCAACATTTGTGGCCGTATATAAGGAATAACGCGGCGATTGTTTACCTCCAAGTGGTCAATCGTTTTAGACCCCAGTGGTGTATTTAAATATTAGGCACCCTGGGCGAATAACTTTTGGCGCCCCATTAATTAGCTAAAAACAGCTTTGTTCTTTATAAATAAAAAAATGTTTGTACACGCGGTACGCGTGAAACACAAATTGGTTGACGCATTCATCAACAGCACTTTTATAATTGACCGATTGTATTCAGTCATAATTTAGAATTTTAAGAAATGGCTTAACTGACGTCCCTTATTTTGGTGACAATTTGGACAATTTTAGGCGAAATCAGATAAAAATATCTAAATTTGTTAATTTTATTCTTATTCGCTTATTCGTTGCTAAAACCACACATTAGCTTCAGTATTTTCTTATTATATAAGTTTCCGCTAATAATAAATAAGCCTGAAATTAGCGGTGAAAATAAATTAAATTAAATAATACGATTTTTAAGGTAATTGCTTACTTGTTGCGCAAACCCGAACTTTAAGTTCTAACTTATTTTTGAATACTTAAGTTTCCGCTAAACAAGTTGACAAGCAAAAATCATGATTCTTTTAAGGACAAAATTGTAGATTCTTAGATGCTTATTTTGTAAGCAGAAATAAATTTTGAAGCTTTTCATTAGCAATCTGTCATAGTATTTAAATACATATTCATACATACACATGAACGAATTCTAGTACTAACACTATTTATTTCGATTTTTCGTGTTTTCAGTGTCAGATTCGATTAGATTATAGGTTAAAAAATATTTTTCAATACATTTTTTTTTTTAAATCTAGCTCTGAAATTAGTTCTAGTCAATTGGTGACATTTCTAAAAATTATGGACTTTCTCCTTTTAATTTTGATATTAACTTTTATCTCATTTTTATATGAAAGCTTAGTCCAAGCATATATTTTAGGACATTTCAAATATAAACTTGACTCAGTTCACAATACTTTTGACTACCTTCCACAATACTTAAAAAAAAATTTTAATTTTTGACTATAGTCTGACCTAATTTGTGAAGCCTTGGTTAGAGATATTTATTTTCTAAAGGAATTTTAAATTTTGTATCCAAGGATGAGTACCGCCCCATGGAGTATGCCGCCCGGGGCCATGGCCCTTATGGCCCTGGAGTAAGTACGTCACTGCATATCCCACAGAAAATAATCAAGCGGCGTTAAATCACACGATCTTGGATACACGTGAATCGGTATGCTGTTACTAAGCTTTTCCTTCAATAAATCAATTGTGACAAGAGCTGTTGAAACCATCGGCTCCTGCACATCGTGGTTGTTCAGTTGATGAAAAAAAAAGTCAGTAATCATGGCTGAAAAATTTAAAGTGAAAAAAAACAACATCTCTATTTATGATTGAATACGATGGTATGAAAAAATTGAAATGCAGCGCTTTTTTGAATTTTTTTTTATATCAAGTTCTTAAAAATATTTTAAGGAAAACTTGTTTTTAAATCCAAACATTTTTTTTTATAATTTTAATATGCAATATTTTCATTTGATATATAAAATAGTTAATCTGAATCTGTTGAGTCGATAATGAAAAAATTTAAAATTTAAAAAAAGTTCTATGGAAGGTACTACGAGTATTAATAGCAGCTATTTGTACATTTTTTATAATTTTTGGTAGTATATCGCACTAATTTTAGTACAAAAAAAGTTTAATAAAAACCATAGGAGCCGTTTTTGAGAGAAAAATATTTTCCTTAACGGTTTTTTTAAAATTGTATGGAAGGTATCGTTATTCTTTTAGTTTTATAAAAATCAACTACTAAGCTATCAATATACAGTAGACGCTAGATTTAATTAATCTTGAAATAGTGAACTATTCAGAATAGTGAACAGACACAATTTTATATAAAAATGTATTTTTGTTATAAAAATGTTTCACAAGAATTAAAATATTGCTTCAGAACACTGAGGAATTGCTTCTGTTCTTTTTCTTGATGGAAAGCTTTTTTGACGCTTAAATAAATGAAGAAATATTCATCGTAACGATTTTTTGGAAAATGGTTTCCTATCTAAAGGTGGCCTTTACGTAAAGAAATTTATTGTTTTTTTTTTTTAAGAAACGCTGTGGATCCGATTTTGAAAAAAAATAATATTTTGAAAAGTTGTTAAAATTTTTTTTTAATTTTTATTTCTAAAAATCAAAAACACGGTGATTTATCATGGGATGCCCAATATATAGGCAGTGGCGGACTTAGCTTGTTAGAGGCCCGAGGCGGCAATGCAAAATGAGACCCCTTGTGTAATCAGATATTTTGATAGTCTTGCTCTTATGAAAAAAAGTATAGACAGCATTAGGCATAGCAACCAATAGGTAGAGTGCAAATAATTAATGAATAGAAAGCAAACAAAACTTTTATTTAATACATGCGAGTCTCCCTTGGCCCAATCCGTGAAGTATTTTACTATTTACTTTAACTGGGTGGATATTAGAGAAGAAAGAAGTATTTTTGCATTAATTAAAAACAAAGTGGATTGACTCAATGTGTACATTGTAAAAGTATTACAATTTTAAGATAGCTGTACGAGTATTTTGATATGCCTTTATAAAATAAAAGCAAGCCGAAGTCGTTTTTGTTATTTTTGATATTAGGAAAAACAAGAAGATTTCAACAAGGCGCGTCGAACGATAAAGCATGTTTCGTTCTCTGTGGAAAATTTTAAAGAAATTTAATTTTTTATTCGATTGCAAATCTAATGTTTTTGTTTCCTTTTAAATAAAATTCTTTTTCTAGATCTTATTAAATCTGTTAGGATCTGTAAAATATGGTTAGTTTCCAAATTTATCATGTGGGGACTATTGAAAATCCATTAACGAACCGTTCAAATAAGAAAGAAAAATGTAATTTCACCTATACTTAGGCAAATCACATACATACATACACTTATTTACAATATATGAAGGTACTGCTTCAGTATATATTTTTTTTAATCCGGAATAGTGAATTTCGATTCAAGTGCCACCCAACTGCCCGTAAATCATCTTTTTCTAGAGCAGTAAGAAACTTGAACATTTTTGGTATTTTTAAAGGTTTTTTCTTAATTTAAATCATAGTCATGTCTCTTTGGCAAATGGTACTTCACAGATTGTCCTTCGATCACCTTTTTCTTGAGCAATTTTTTAAGGGGTTTTTATTTCATCGATGTAGCCATTTTTCTATAGTATTTGATAGTTGATGTCTTGACAATTGAGGGGCGAAAAGCATTTTGATTGAAAAAGTGTACTTTAATCCAAATTGTCAACTAATTTCCCTTAACTTTTTTTCCAGGGCAGTAAAAGTATCTGAACTTTTTTGACTTCTTAGAATTTTTAAAATCGTCGACATTATAGCCATCCTTCTATAGAACTTGACAGTCAATGGATAGAAAGATGGGAGACAAAGTATATTTTAACGATTCATCTGCTTTTCAACATAAGAAAAATTTTTAACTAACTCGAATGTTTTTATTTTCATCATTCGAAGAAAATGATCTTACAATCTTAATCACTTCACAACCGTTGTTTTAAAAAAAGATCTTTTCAATTCCTTTTCCTGACCATATTCTACCTGAATTAAATATTTTTTGGTCTCTCACGAACGTGAGATATAGAAAACAAATTTATTTAGTTCATGATCAATGAAAGCTTATAAGAATAGGTACCTAGTTTAAACAAAATAATTCATTTATCAAAATTTGAACTTCAGAGTTAAGTTTTCAGAAACTATTTTCTATAAGAAATTAACTTAAACATATAATTTACGAATGAAAAGTTACTGAATTTCAGATCGAATATTTTCTTTTTTGCCTTAATTTTTTAAAAACCAAGCAAGACTTTGTTTATGGTTTGCTATACCATTGTTTTTCGAACTATTTTTGCTTAATAATTTTTTTAAAAAAATTCTGTTAAGCCTCAGGCACTTTCGCTTCGAGCGTGATGTCGATTATTACATAATAACAAAAAATATTATAGAACGTGTACATATCTACATAATTAATAATATATTTCTCAAAATATTGCTACATCTTCTCTCCATTTTTTGTTTCATTACTCAATGAAAAGTAACGAAAGAATTGTATGGATTTGGGGGTCTGAAATACCATTTTTTGTTCACCGCACTCATCTCAAAAAATCGAAATTTTTCTGAGAGGCGTTTCGTTTTATATGTTGTATCTCTTTCTGACCAATACAACACTGGAATGGTCTCAATGATTGCTATTTGTTCATATCAAATGCATGGAAAGTGTTAAGACCCAATAAGTATTGAACTGCGCTATTTAACAATTATTGGGCTTCCACACTTTCACCGCACGACTTATGTTCATACAACAAAAATAGCACTCACTAAAACCTTGTCAATGATACATTTAGGTCATTAAGTGTTGCAACGAAGGGATGCACCTTTCCCCTTTAAATATACAAAATACGATAAAATTAAGTACAAATTTGAAACCAATTTCTTTGCAGAATATTTAAAGCAACTGTAAGAAAACAGCAAAAAATCAAACAATTCAGATATAATAATAATTTATTGGTGAATTTGATATCGCAAGAAGGATCCTACCATAAATAAAATCGATAGAAAAATAATAAATTTCATTAGGAATACCTAATTCCCCTCAATTTTCTTAGAAATCAACCAATCTTACTGCGGTCCATGGCCACTATGATGGCCAGCAATAAAATAGAAGAAAATAGTTTCTAATCAAACAATAATTCATTCTACCAATACCATCAAGAATAGTCCCATCAAACTATGTAGGTATATATGAGTATGAGTCCAGTTCAAGCAATTAAGTTTCCTTTCCTTCAATGAACTAAAAAATCAAATTTATTTCGAATATAAATTGTGGGCCAAAATAATAAGTTATGTTTCATTATCACCCTTACACTGGGAGAAAGGCTTTTGTGCTACCAATTAAACAAAACCCCACCGAATAGCATAGAGAAATCATATTGAAATCGATTGACTAACGACTTGGTTACATATTGCCAGACACTTGCCACACCATTCGTCTTCCATGCAATTAACCTCGATTCTTATTCCATGCTACTCGTATATACGCTCTTATACTGCTACTGTTACTTTTACCATTTCTCGCACCCACCACCGTATACGACTTCAGTAATTGAGACGTCACACTTTCCGTTAAAGTTAAGAACACACAGGCCGCACTGAATTGACTGTGTGTGTGTGTGAACGAATCTGAAAATAATTGAGTGTGCCAACCAATTTTGGGCAATAACTCTTTTAGCCTAGGAGCTAGGACATCCATCCTCTACGCTCCATTCTGCCGGAGCCATTTGTGCTAGCTATAGCCCAAGCGCCAGCAGCAGTATTGCCGCACCGCCTGCCTGCCGCATATCCATACCAACTATTCATGCTCTTGGCCAAAAAGACAGCAACTTTATTAATGCCATTAGCGTTTTGGACCTAATTTGCAACGAAATTACTCAATAAAAACGTTCTCATTACATTACAGGCGAGAACTCGTCTAAAATGGGCTATAACTTGTATCAGATTGAGGCATGGACATAAATTCTAAGTGAAATATACACGCAAACGCGTCCCTCCCCCCCATATACCTACATACATGCTTACATAGTTCTAAGAGCAAATAGTACGTCGCATAAGTAGGGGCTATAGAGAGCTGTAAAATAGCTTTTCATGTTGGAATTTAAGAGCTTTATGCCAATCTTTGACTTATAGCAATATTCGCTTGAACCCTTAAGCCCCTTTTGGAGTTTAGAGGGCGGGCGATGGGCGACTGAGTAAATATCAATTTTAGATGCAAAGTGGAATATCGCTATTATATGAAAACAAATCCGTCTAGACGACACGATTGACGACACACACGCTGACGGGTTATACGCAAGAAGGTTGTCGCACCTTTGACGTATTTTTTTTTTTTAATTTTTCTTTTAATATTTGACAATTAGACCAAAGAAAAATCATTTTGAAAGCAATTGAAAGCTTGAGACTTTGATGGTATAGGTATATAGAAAATATTAAATGTCTCAAGGAGTTTCATTTCATTTCAAATGGAAGGAATAAAAATGTGGACGGGTTCTTCATGAACTACTTAAAAGTTTTGCTTCGCGTGAGCTCATTAAGTGTGTTGAATGCGTTTTTTGTTTTATAAATAAATGACATCAAACGACTAATGACTAATGGAACTAAAAATTGAAAAGCACTTAAGATTGTATATGTACACATAGTGAAGCTAATGAAACGGAATAAATTAAAAGCATAATACAGTAGAGTCTCGATATTGTAGGAAGTAATAAAAACCACGCCTGTTCTACTCATTAGAGATTGTTCAATTTTTCGAGTGGGAGTTTTAATAGGTATAGACTTTCTAAAAATGAATTTGATTCAAAATGCGGATTTTTTCGAAGTGAATATTTTTACATTTATTAAAGAAGGGTTAAACAAAGCTTTTAATCAGGTTTAAAAAAAAAAAAATATAAACAGTTCTTCAGTGTACTCAAATAAAGTTAAGTGCTTGCGAGACAGTTTTATACAAAATACGTTTTTATATAAAATCTTGTGTGTTCACTACAATAGTGGATAATTTATTATTTCGAGATTCACTAAATCGAGCATCTACTGTATTTAGTGAAGGGAGGTGGCTGGAAATAAGAAAATAGTAATATCAGGCTCCAGGCTGCAAACTTCCAAAGTATAAAACTAAAGAAAAATATTTAGGAATAGCCTTAAATAAAAAATCAGTTAGATATAACAAAAATTGGGCGTCAATAGATATATTATTATTTATAATGCTCCAACAACTGCACTTTAATTCTATCAAACTTCCCTAAATCAATGAAGAAAAAGATTTGTTTAGATTTTCGACTTCCATTCATTGGGCCTTACTAATAATCAAACACTATTGTCGACTACTAACTAACTGAGAGTTTAAAATAAAATGTGGAGCTTAAAATGCTTTCTACCAATAAACAAGTTTACTCTTTTGTTAACAAAATCCTCAGTCTTTCCTTTAATCTACTACAATTTACATAAAATTCCATTAAACATGCTTTCAAAATTCGCACACTATAATAACCCAAATGAAAAAATAGAAGACAAAATACACAAACACAAATGGATTGACACAGGGTGGGCCTGGGGTTTCAAGACAAAGAAAGCAAAACAAACAAATTTAAAAAACATTGAGATATTTCTGTTATTTTGAGGAGCTATGTGAATATGTGTAGAGATCTAAAACCGTTAAAATAATAGAAAAGCTTATTAAAAAAATAACACAGTGAATACTTGCAATACTTTCTTTTAAAAAAATATATAAGACAACATGCGGTGCTGCATTGAATAATATAAAAACACCTATAATACGGAGTGAACAAACTTTTCTTTTCACAGTAAGTTTTAGTCTCATATTCTACATAAAGTTAGGAAGTGATATTTTTTAGGTAAATACCTACAATATTGTAAACACATTTAAACTTATATAAAACTTCTTGAAGAAGATACAAAATTGATAAAAAGGGCCAATAGCAGAAAGGCCTTTAAGAATATTTTATTCACAACGTTGAAAATAAATCCGCACAACAGGCACCAACTATATTTGAGCGCCTTGTCCTCAGCCACAAAAATTAATCCTACCCTGCTGAACGAGAATTTCTAATGTGACAGATGAATCTTAACTAAATCACTGAATCAAAGTATATTTTATTTAAAAGAAATTAGCATTTTTCTAAGCAAAATATCATGAGATATTAATTTAAAGGTATTCTTAGATACTTAAATCATCTCAAACAAAACTAACTTGTGAATAGAAATATTTGTACACTCTTTTTAATGGTCGTTTTTACAGGATTGTACGTCACGCCGCATGTTATTTTATATTGTGTTTAAGAAACTATTGGAAGTATTCACTTTACTAATTTTTATTATACTTTTTTAAATAACTTAATAAGCTTAATTCACTTGTAGCACAATTTTATATCTCCTCAATACCCTTTCCTTTAGCTCTGCAAATTGACTGATGAATCTCAATTTTTTTTTTTGACGAGTGAAAAAAAACTGTCCGAATTGTTTCGATACCTGTGGAGATAAGTATTGCCGTATTCTTTTTAATAGTAACTTTTTCACTACTTTAGTATGTAATTTGTTAAAAGGGTCTGTGCTTTCTTATTGTTTGCAACATAACGAAATTGCTACGAAAACAAATTATTTTGCGTTGGGACTTTTAGGTAGAGTGATATTTTTAATGGGGCCGATTTTAATTCTATGAAAAAGTGAATCGAAGAACTTTTCATGCTTTCACACTAGTTCCAATTCTTGTTCTTTGAAAATGTGAAACAAAACATCAAAAACTTTCATATGAATATTTTTGTTCACGCAGTCGTCATTTTGGAGTGAATATCCTTAATTAAAACGTGAATACGGACAAACAGTGACAAATTCAATCATATCTCTTTCTCTGTTAAAAATCCATAAAGAAAAAAGTGTTTCTTTCTCCTGCATTTCTCTGTTCTCTTCAAAAAAAAAACAAATTTGAGAGAATCGTGCAGTTGTCAGGGGAAATAGTGCGGTAGTTAGAGCATCGATGATATAGTTTTTATTCACAGAACCAAAATTACTTATTTGTTTTTACTTTGAAATCATTACGTGAAATCCAAATGTTTTCTTTAAAGGTATTTCCTGTCTCCATGTTATAAAAGTCAACAAATCAATATTGTTATTTCATTTTGAGAGTCAAATTAAATTTGAAAGTGTGGTTCGACGTATTTTTACATGTTTTCAAAAAGCTTTCTGAAATAAAATGAATACTCTCATAAGAAATTACTTGAAAGAAGCAATCCATTGGAGGACTTTTGAAATGCAAAATGATTGAAAAGGGAGTAGTCTTGGAGTGTCCAAAGAAAACGACACAATCCACACTCAATTCGAAGTTTGTCATGTTATGCTTTTCACAAAACAATTGTAGAAGTAAAAATATTTTTAAAATAGCAGAATGGATCTTATTAACTTATTAATTTGTTTATTATACAGTAAATGTAAAACGAAAGTTAAAAATTCAAAGCAAAACAAACATGCACCACATCGCACATTTTTAAAAATATTTTTTCTAACAACAAAAATTTTGACGTTATGAAAATACCAATAAAATTGCACGGCAATATTTGAGTATATTTTAGTATTTATTAATACATGATACATATGTATAATGAAATAGCACTACAGGCAACACTTGAACTGAAATATTATTTCACATATTTAAATTGCGACTTTAAACATGGATTTCTGTGTATTAAATTCTGACGTCTTATTAGTGTCTAAGTCTGGCAGTAAAATTTGTTATTAGTATGTGATTTCTCTGAAACGTGAAGACTTTTATTTAAGCTATAAGTTAATTTGATTATTAGTAAGGGCCATTGTGCCTTCTTAAAATCTGTAAAAAGTGCCTCTTTTGCTGAATACTCAGAATGTGCGCTAGTTTCCTGTCCCTGTTAATTCTAACAGGGACAGTTGCTGTCAAATTGTCTTTTCTTAAGTACTTTATTTATGATCTTGGTTGTTTTATTTTTATGTTTTACGCACATTCAAGGGGTTATAACTACCCTTAAAGTGTTAAGCACAGTGAGAGGGTTAGAAAATTTGGACATAATTAAAGAAATGTTGGAAGAAAATCAATCTTACCACTTAGGCTGTAGCCGAACAGACAGAATTGTAAGACCCACTTTTTTCGTTTTCTCTGTCATTTTAATGATAAGTCTGATCAAAATCTCAAATTATTTTTTTTCATATCAATCCAAAAGTTGGTACCTAATTATATTAAGAAAAATCTATTGGGATCCTTGGCACTTAAGCCATACATAATAAATAGTTGAATGGGCTTCAGGTCAAATGAAACAAATTTTTATATTATGTCACAACGTTTCGTCCATGATTATGGATATAATCAGGTGAAAAAATGGTTTTACTTGTTAAATTTATATTGCACTTCAGTTAAAACAAAATAATTTTAAAACGCCAATTTGTATGACTAAAGGCCATAAAAAGCTATTCTGAAACAAAATAATTTTCATTCTGACAAACAAGAACAGAATGTCCACCATAATAAAGTGGAATTGATAAGTGTGAATCACAGAATGACATAAGGTCATAGCAATTTTGTAAGTACTTTCTGAAATTCCAAGAGGACTCTTTTTAGTATTGCGTAAGCCATTGATTTTGTATGCATTTTTAATTCCTAATTGGAGTTTATTGTAATTGGTCTGATTTGTCGAACCGAAAATTTTGACATGTCTTCACGTTTCCGTTTTGGGCTCCCTTGAATCGGAGTCCATCGTTTTTAAAGAGATATCTGTGTTTTCTTACGTACTTTCTTTCTCTTTTTTTTCGTTCCTTATATTGAAGATATAGGGTGATATGAATATAACGGAGCACGTACTTAGAGCAGGTGCTCCATGAGAATGAGAGGAGGTGCTCAGTAAAAAAGTAGCTGCTCTCGTTTCGTATGAATAAAATTATAAACAAAATCGAGAGCAGCTCCTCGTTCGAACATAGCAACTGCTCTCAAACCTCAAACAAAATTATATTGTTTTTGACATTTCGATGATTTATAAAAAAATAATAATTTAAGAAATGAATATTCTTCTGTTTTACCCTTCATTTGTTTGTGAAACATGGAAAGATGTTATTTGACTAAACAATTATTGAATGCATTTTTTCAAATGTAAGTATCTGAATTTTGATTAGGACTTTGGAGTAAGCATAACAGTACAACATACCTACATATGTATGTACATATGTACACGCATATGTATGTATGTATGTGCATGCATATGAGGATGTGCATTTATGATATGTTTGATTCCATTACATGATTTTAATCATATATACATATATGTATGCATGTACATACATAATGTACGTATGCGAATTTCTCCAGATTCGTGACCGATCCTGGCCAAGAAAGGCCAGAATTGCATTTCACCTGAATATTAATGCTTTAGTATTCGAATCCTTCTCTGTTGATGTACTCTCATCTATATGAAAAAAACATCATTTGGCTACATTAATGTATACTAGTAGGTTCCATGAAGTGCACCTAATGCTGAATAAAAAAGGTATTTTTCTTGCCATTCTGAAGTTGTAAGGAATTTTATCGAATTGTATCATTTTTTGGCTACTGCCGCAATTTTAAATGAAAAAGTTAACAAAATTACCGTGGGCTGATATATTCCAATGTCTACCCCAGGTTCACTTTTGAAAACCTTAATCTCCTATGTAGTGAAAAAATTGACTCATTTTTTTTTAAATTTGTTAGCACCAACACCCATCCTAATTAACTAAATTACAACCGAGAAGAAGAAATTCACATTTTATGGGCTTAATTTCCTTTTTCTCTTACAAACTTTTACCTTGCGATTAAAAATTGGTATTAGCTCAGCCATTTATGAAGAAAAAGTTACTAAAAGCTATTTATTTCAACGTTGAGCAACCAACTGATGTAACTTACAAATGAGGAGCAGGTGCTCCTCTCGATAGAGCACGTGCTTTGGTTTATTCATACCTAACAATGGAGCAGGTGCTTACCCTGAGAAGGTTCTCATCAAACATGAAGATACTCAGTAGTTGAGCACCTGCAGGTGAGCAGGTGCTCTGTTTTATTCATATCACCCATAAACTTCGAATGTATTTTATTTTATAGATAGAAGTTTCAAAACGTATAAATAGTCTATTGAAGAGACCGGAAAATAAAGGCAATGAGGGAATAATTACGTGCAAGGGTTTTTATTGTTGAATGTGTTTTTTTGGCCACGAGCATGCTGAAAACCGAAAATGCTACTTAATTCAGCCATGCTTTTCTGAGAAAATATCCACACTGTCCACTTTGGTATAACTCTGATAGTAAGCCGAATTTAACAATTTTCCAGTTACAACTTTTTGTGCAAAATTAAATATTCTATGGAAATTGATGGTTGAAAAATTGAATAAGAAAATTTAAGCAGAAAAGTTAACAAAAACAAACAAACAAAACATTTTAAAATAAAAGGTTTTAATTTTTTTTTCTAAATTGCACATAACTTTTCTTTAAGCTAAGATTTGGTCAAGACATGCATGGACAAAATAAAGAAGAGAATAAAAGCTTTAATATAACATAATCAAAAATTATTCAAAATTCACAGAGATAAACCCTTTCAAACTTTACCATTTTTTTTTAAATTACAATTACAAAATTACTTCATTTTACATCCTTTTGTCTAGATGCTTTTGAGGATAGCAAACAAGTAGACTGCGTTTTCACTGATTTCGGTAAGGTATTTGACAAATTATGTCAAGAAACACTTCTTATGGAACGCAGGAATCAGGGATTTAGTGATATTTTTTCGTCTTATTTAGAAAAAAGATGTTATAGTGTGTAATTAGAAACGAGTAGTCTGCTCAGTTCTACGTTATATCAGGTGTTCCCCAGGGGAGCCATTTGGTCACAATATTATTTGTTTTATTAACTTTCCATTGGAAGTTATTGTAATTGGTTGAATCTAAAATTTTGACATATCTTCACGTTTCAAGCTCCCTATAATCGGAATCCATCATTTTTAGAGAGATGTCTGTGTCTGTACGTACGTTCGTACGTTCGTACGTTCGTACGTTCGTACGTTCGTACGTTCGTACGTTCCTTCGCTTTTTTTCATTCACCATATCTCAAGAACAAATGAAGATATCAACTTAAAATAAATTTTATTTTGTAGATAGAAGTTTCAATAAGTGCAAAAAGGACTTTAAAAAAATTCAATGAGCGGTTTTTTTACTTTAGCAATTTGAAAAAACCCTTGTAAAGTTTCTTTAGTTTCTTATATCTCTAGAACAAAATATGCTAGCAACTTCGAGTTAATTTTATTCGACGCATATATTATTTTAAGAATTGGTAATAATATAAAAACATATCAACTTTTAGTTTATTTTAATAAAAAAAAAGTTGTTAAACATTTTTGAAAAAAGTGTTTTTTCTCAAATATCTTGAGAACAAATAATGATATTGGCTTCGAGGTTATTGTATTTTATGCAATTGTTTACTTGTAAAAATTGGTAAAAATTTTTAAAATATAATATCAATAATTTTTTTAAAGCGAAAAAAAACTGAAAGTAAATTTACCAATTATTGTTGATTTTTTTTTTGACTCAAATATCTTGGGAAAAGACGACTATATTGGCTCCCGGTTGATTTAATCCTATATATCAGTAAATAATTGATATTTGATAGAGTTTAAAAAAAAATTCAAGAAACAGTTTTTTTTTTTTAAACGAAAAATTCTGCAAGCAACTTTACCAATAATTGTTGAAAATTGTTTTTCGTCTCAAATATCTTGAGAACAAACAATGATGTTGGCCTTGGGTTAATTTAATTTTACAGACTTGTTTGTAATTAATAATTAATAGGATTTGCAAAAAAAATTCGATAAATAGTTATATAAAAAAAAAAACATCAAGAAACTGTACCAAAATCGTTGAATTTTTTTTTTCCCAAATATCCTGCGATCACATAAAATGGTATTGGCTTCGGATGAATTAAATTCCTTGATATTTGATTGGTTTTGTAAAATAATTCAACAAACATTGTTTTTTTTTTAATGGAAAAAACTAATATAAACCTTACCAAAAATCTTGTGAACAACCAATGATATTGGCTTTGGGTTAGTTTAATTCTTCTCCTTAATCTTCACTTGATTGCACTATTGAATGTCTAAGAACTTTTTCGAAGATCTTTAATAGGCGATTTTTTGAAAATATAATAACTTCGGGCTTCTATAGCTTCCGAAGACACCAATGGGAAGTTACCTGTGTGGGTCGCACCCAGCCTCTTTTATAAATGATTTGGTTTTGGTCATCAAAAATTCGTCCGTCCTCATGATGACATTAAGCTTTATAAAAGTATAAATTCGTCCAGTGGCTGTCCTCTTTTGCAAGAAGATCTAGTTAGATATAGAGAATGGTGCAATTATAAATCGTCTATTTTTAAATATTGAAAAGTGTAAAATCGTGTGTTTAACACGGAAGAAAGCTAGTGTTACGTATAGCTACATGTTTGATTCCCCTCCTTTAAAAAACCTTTTTGCGTTTTCGGATCTAGAAACAAACCTATTCTAAATTCACCTTCAATGATCACTTAAATTTGATTAACCATAAGCGATTCTTGCGTGACTTTCAAGATCCTTATGTACTGAAGCTTCTTTTGTAACATATTTGAGACCATTTTTCGAGTACGGATGTGTTGTATGGACCCCTTACTACTCTGTTCATATATTAAGGTTAGAAGCAATACAGACAAGATTTATGCTTTCTGCCTTCGATTTCTTCCCTGGGCACCAGGAGCATATTAAATGGTTCTATTTCATCTCCATCATTTCTGGGTAAATTAAACTTTAATTTTAGTCGGGCAAGCATATGAAGACAGCAACCTTTGAAAACAATATTTAGTAGATCTCATTATGGTGTAAACAGCCCTCTTAATCAATTAATTATAAAATTTTATTTCCTCATCTTTTCATTTATAGAAAATAGAAATAATTTTAAATGTAAAAATTTAAAGCTTTGGTTTTTTGTTAAGCATTTATTTTAGTTTATACTATATAATTAGCATTTAACATTCAATATTTGTGAATAAATAAGTAAATAAATGAATAAATAATTTTTGATAGTTTTGGCCCTAATGCCCCTTTTTCGGTTCAATATGAAAAATTTCACATTCGTTAAAATATTCGAAGGCAAGATTTTGATGAAATATGACATAACTACGAATCGCACTTTTATGCAATGCAATCTTTTATAAGTTCAATCTCATTCAAATTCATTCATTGACTTCACTGTGAGACTGAAACTTTTTGTTCTCCAATTACCATGACTTGATTGCAATCCATCCTTCATTTTACAGCAATCAATTGAATGCAATCTTTGAAAAATCGATGCATTCCTTGTATTCTGTTTGCATTATTTAGGTTCTTTTTGCATTTTTTGCATTCATTTGAATTCCCAGAAGATTACATTGAATTGACTGCCTTAAAATGAATGACGGAAAAAATGATTGCAATCAATTAACTGGTGATTGGAGAATTTGAAGTGGAGTAAATGAATACAATCTTTTGATTGAGTTCAATGAATAATTTGTAATGATTGCATTTCTTATATAACTCTGATACTCATACTGGTTGGACGTAAAGGTCAAACCAGTCGAAAGTGACGAACAATTTTTAAAAACTTCCACAAAAGTAATAATTTTTTGTGCAATGCGAATTTTTTTTAAGCTCATTCACAGACTGGAGAAGTTTTTTTTATAATTATAATTTTCTTTGTTAAACCAAATGCACTTTGATATAAATTAAATTAGATTTAAAGTATTTTAGTTTCAGAATTTTGATTTTTGAAGCTGTCAATCCAGTTACGTATAGAAGAATTCAATGAGTACTCTTCACTTCCGTACTCTTCACATGAATCCAAGTACTCATGCTCTTTCCAAAGAGTATAAGTAAAGTTATGAAAACTAGGTTTATATTTATGTGTTATGTACGAACTTATGTGATGTTATTTTTCAACTGGATCTTTGAAAGCATGACAAAAATAGTCATATACCAATACTACAGTCACTACCTTAAGATATAAATGTACCAATACAAAGTGAATCACTCCTGTTTCTTGTAGCCATATCCCAGTAAGCAACTGGAGTATGATGAAATCGGAAGTAAGGAAAATAATAATGAAAACAAAAATAAATATGTACACAGACTTCCTTGTGCTCAAGAATCGTGTGTTTATGTGCATACAATTGCGTCCCAATCATTAATTTTAATGAACAAGAAATTGAAGGAAGGTACCTCTTCCATACATATTTATACTCCTCTCCACAGAGGCGTTAAAGCCTTTGGATATAATTTGTAAGCCAAGCATTGTAAGTTTACTGACTGGTTAATTGGAATGCTTTCATTAAATTTAATCCTTGAATGTCTGAGCATGAGCAAGAAGGAAGTGTAGTAGCATAGCAGTATAGCAGTATAGGTTTTGTCATGTGAAGGCACTTAATTTGTGTTGAGTAAGAAATCATAGCCTCCTTTAAAAAGGATTAGTTCATATGGTTCGTTACAGTTGAATGATATATGATTAAATACTCTTTATTCAAATGAATACACACCACGTTTTAAATGGGAAAATCATCATAATTGTCCTTTAAAAAGTAGATACGTATTTTATATTATTAAAGGAACTCAATTCAAATGATAATGAATGACATTATTAAAGAACTAAAATGCTTGGAAATAGAAATTCAAAGTATTTAATGTGTTATAACATGCAAGAACTAATCCCATATAATTCAGCATACTTTTAGAAACATTAAATATTATGTACGATTTTTATTTTGTTATAGTTCCTTATAAGTTCTTTTGACACTCTTACAGTTACATTTACTACTATAGAATTGTTGAGAAAGTTTGCTGTTGAAAATCCTGAAATTTGTTATGAACTTTTTCATTTCTAAAAAAAGTGGAAATTCAATTTAAATTTAGAACAAAACAATTAAAATGCATTGAGTTCAACGAACGGCACAGTGAAGTCAACATAAATAGGTAGGTATACAATTAATTTTGAGAATAGTAAATTTATATAAATCTCCATATACTATCCAAACTTTGGTGCGAAAAGTTTTCAAAAGCTTAGTTGTAGATAAGCAGTAAAATAACTTCTCATAGAGTTTTAGCTTCCCGAATAATATTTTTTTCATTTGTAATTTTTCCATTTTTTTTAATTTTTCTCGGTCTCTACGGAACTAACATAAATTATCACCTTATTCAAAATTGAAGAACACCAAATTTTCTACATTTTGATATATTTTTAACTGGCCTACCTAGTGTAGTTGACGTGTTTTGGCTCTTTGGACTACATTTACTTCTTAGTGCAGCTCCTATAATTTACGATTGAATTTCCTCCATTTGCCCTCTTTGTATATAGGACCAAATATGTCGTCCGCACAGCCAAACATTTGAGAAGACATGTTAAAGGTTAACACCGCTCTTGCTCACCTATATACTCCAGGTCTAGGTTGAAGAAATCACGTGATAGCACATCTCCTTGTTTGAAGCCTGTACAAGTCTGGAATAGCTCGGGTGAACTGTTACCCATTTCCACGTTGCACCGCGTATTTTGTAACGTCATGCGGCATAGCTGGATCAGTTTTTTCGACATCCCGAGTTCCGACATCACCAATACCAGCTTTAAGCGACTTTTGCTATCATGTGACTTTAAAGTCGATGAAAAGATGGTTGGTCCCAACTTGAAATTCGTTGGTCTTTTCGAGAATTTTTACCTCAATGTGAAGATTTGGTCCATCGTTGATCTGCCTGGCCTGAAGTCAGCCACAATGGTACGGGCCGACTACAGTGTTGCAGAAATGTTTTAGACATTCACATAGCACGTTGGATATAGGATCTTGTAGGCAACATTAAGCTAGGATATGCCTCTGTAGTTTCTCAGGACATAAGACCGCCTGGTTTGTAGATTTGGCATATGGATGTATTTGACCAGTCGTCAAGCATACTTTCCTCCTCCCACACTTGGTTGATGAGGTGGTCCATGCACCCTACAAGGACATCTCCTCCATACTTGAAGAGTTTACAGTGAAGCTGGTGCATTTGTTGTTCCTAAGTTTGTGGATGGCCTTCTTGATCTCTTCAGTCCCTTCGCTGTTTCGAACAGCTTGCGTTGCACTCCTATAACCAGATGCCAGTTGCTTGGCTATTTAGCAAAACCGCGAGTGTTTGGGGTAGTGCTACACTCCTCAGGATACCTCAACTGAGAAGCTGCGGACGTTTTTTTTCTTGTTTTTTCTCTTTCCTTTTCTTTTCACGGTACTCCTCTCTTGCTGCTCTTTTTTTTCGTTGGACAGTCTGGTTTTGAATTTTTTCACAACAAGAAAATGGTCAGATTCTTCATTTGCACCTCAGAAAATTCTCACGTCCAAGGTGTTCACTGCGTGCCTTGGACCAATTAGCACATTGTCGTGGTTCAACCATCTGGAGATGGCCTGGTTGCTGGGTGTGTCCTTCGCCTGGGAAACCTAGTGCTTCTAGCACAGTTTTATGAGCTGCCCACGACCTTCCTCGATTAGTCGGAAGTCGTTTTGTATTGTCGTTTCATTGAGGCTGTGCTTTCAAACTTATCCGTCAAGGATATTTTCCTTCCCTTCTTTAGCACTGAATTCTTCAAGCACGACTTTGACATCGTACTCCGAATAAGCTACGTTCAGGAGGTCGTTAAACTACTCATTGTTGGACTCTTCAGCTTTATCAGTAGGGGCGTGTGCAGTGCATTATAAGGCTGATGTTTTGGAAGGTAGCTTTGATGCGAATCACAGCCAGGCGATCGGTAATCGTCTTGGAATGGATGACCTTTGATCTGAGTCAATTTTCCACGATGTATCCACATCCTGAGTAGTACTTGGCGTAGCGTAAAGAGTGTCCTTACATTCCAGGTCAAATACTCGTAGATAGTAGTCCATTTTCATTCCGGGTCTGGTTGCCATTTGAGGGAGGCTGTTATCCGAGGCTTCACGCGTCTTTTTCATAAATATAGTTTTTTTTACTGTGGTCGGGTAATCAACCTATGAAACTAACCTCCTGTAGGGCCATGGGTTTCTTTCATTAATCAACATTCACAGTTACAAATTTAGCAAATCGCGACTTTAAGCCTAGACCAGTATCTGGTGGCTACCAACTTGGTGGTAATATAAGCACTTGATGTGTAGAAAAAGATACAGCTCGAGGCCCCCAGTTCATACAACATCCAACCACCTATATGCTATCACAACGTCGTTGTGATTTTTTTTTTTTTTTAAATCTGATGACAGCTTTACTAGTTTTTAACTGTAACATAATACATTTTAAAATTTGTAAGAACTTTTCTGCTGCAGTTTAATCAATGATTTAGTAACAAAAAACAAATTATTTTACTACCTTCATTCAAAATGTTGGTAACTTTTGAATAGAGTGACTTATTCATACAATGTCATAGTTAAAAATTATCTAGACTTTATAAGCTTTCCAAAAACACCCATATCGACAAAATTAGTGGGGGTCATATTTTAGACCAACTTTGTATTTCTGGGTTATAACTTTTGATTTTGATGTCACACTATTTTCAAAATTATATTTAAAATGTAGGAAATTTTCTACTTTACAATTTTGCTTTGAGAATAATTTGTGTAAGCTTCTTAGAAAACGAGAAAAATGAGAAAAACGAAAAACCATGAACAAAATTTGCCTCGCTAAAAATATTTCCCAACCAGTTTTCCAAGTAAGTTAGTGTTACTAAAACAATTCTTAAGTCTTGCAAGCTTTTGTGCTCTCCTCCTAAATGAATACTTTTAAATATAAATACAAATCAATGCTTTCCAATGTCATGGATCACACTGATGCCAAGAGGCTGACTTTAATTTTTTTCTAGAAACCTTATTTCAGATTCCAGATATGACAACAATTAGCCATCTTTTACTTAATTCTACGAAAAAGCCAGTAATTTTCTGTTCTATTAAATACTTAAAACCATCAAAAATTTTAACAGAAAATTAAATAACAACAAGAACTTACTCATTTATAATTGTTTTATTTTGAATTCCATTGAAGCTTCCGCCGACAGAAAAAGAAAAACTTTCTCTTTTTCCTTGTAATTCACAAAAGTTGTTCATGCAAATAAATTGGGACACCCAAACCTCCCATCATTTCAGATTAAAAGAGAGAGAGAGAGATATAATCCCTATGGTATAGTTACATAGTATTTACGCCAGCTTGACTCTTGAAAGTTAGCCACAAAATCGTTCCTCATCAAGTTGATATTCTGAGTGTGTTTACAAAAAGCAATTCCATTGGTTTGTCAAATCCCCCCACCAAAATCTTGTGCGTGCACAGAAGATTTATGTCAACTTCTTATAGCTTCCTAAATATACAAAGTCAAGTTTTGTAAGACATATATGAGTATTGCATGTATATTTAACGGGTATATTCCTTGCTATAAATTTGTGCGAACAGAGCAGCATCCAGCGAGGAGAGCTATAGAACACACAAAAGTTCAAAGCCAACATATTTGGTGCTCAAGTTTTGTGTGTCAAGTCAAAGTCTTCTTCTTTATAGAAAGATATGTTTATGCTTCATATTCCTTTATACACAAGTCCAACTGTTGCACTAATACAAACACATCCCCATCATATCCGCACACAGACGATCTTTGAATTTTAGTTTAATATTCTATGCATGTTAGCAGACTCTCAGCTCAACAGAATGACACAGAGAATATAAGTTTGTTTAAATTTAATATTCATAGATACATCTAAAGAGGAAATGAAAAGCAAGGCCTGGAGCTAAATCTTTTTCTGCTACTTCTTCGTCAGACCTACTATTATACACAACACACTTACATATATTTTCCTATTACCCAGTTCCTTAATATTTTCTAAGGACTCTAAGCCTCCCATAAAGTATTATATGAACTCTCACATCAAAAGCTTCTTCTTCCTTTTTTTTTTGAGTTGAATGTTGACGCTCTGGAGCTGGAGCTGTGTATAGTAGGTGATGCTGGTGTTGCATGATGCATGGGAATTTGACAACAGGAGAAAAAGAAGCAAAAAAATAATAGAAACATGTCCCACCAATTCACAGTTAAATGGAAGGATTTTTAGGATTCTCAAGAAAAGCACTCGTCCTAGGTACCTCTGTAGTACAACATTTCTAAAGTAAATGTGTGTAGTTTGTCATTTCATGAATGTGTCTAGTATACGAACCACAAAAGAGATACACTCAAACGCCCAAAAGATATTCCTTCATATAAAATGGGATAAAAAGGACACATGAATCCTGCTCTTTGGAAAGTATCATTCACTCAAGTGGTTGTTATGTGGCCGTCTTCGTCTTCGTCTTCCACCATTCACCTCTCAACCTGATATATACAGACTCTCACTCTCTAATCTGTGGATTAAGATACAAAGCTATACTGCTTGGCTGTTGATGTGGAGTGGGCGAACCAGCAGCCTTTGGTATATCGTAGGGATTAGACCTTCATTGGCTTGCTTTACCATCAGTAGGTTGATGGTAAAGTGTTCCTGCCTAATGCATAACAGAGCTATTCATTTTGCTTGGCCAGTATTAAAGAATAATGTGCTCAAGAGAAGAAGAAGTAATATCGCCAGGAGGCTGCACAGGGTTTGTAACTCAAATGCAAATTGAAAATATTTGACAGCAGAAGAGAAAGGAAAAAAAAATTAAGCACAATCTCAGCTGATGAAAAGCTGCATTTAAAGTGGAAAGAAAGATGAGAAATGTGGTGGTGGTTTTGGTGGGTGAATGCGGAATAGTTATTAAGATCAGGTCAGGCCTGGGAAAACTTCAATGAATGATTCTAGTATAAGCGATTCAAAAAATCACGTTCAATAGGAAATGGAACATGAAATACGAACTGAAAGAAAACAACTTTTTGTTGTTGTAAAAATATGATAAACATAAACCATAGAAGAATTTACAACACTAAATGTCAAACCATAATCGTTAAAATAGAGGAAAATGATTAGAAGATAGTACATATGAGCATTTGTAAAATGAAAAAAATTTCACTTTTTAAAAATGAAGACATTTGCATCACTCTTTCGAATTTTTAGTTTTGGGGGACAAAAAAGTTTCTGAGATAAGAAAGGGGGCTGTCCCTTCAAAGGGATACGTGGGGTAACCCTACGCTAGAGTGCTATAGAACTTTCAAAAAAAATAGAGTTGAAGACAAAAATATTGAAAAGCCAGAACGTCAAATGTATTTCCAAGAAAAATTTCTGATGAAGTTCAAAAGAATTTTGAGTAAACGGAACTATTGCAAGTTTGAGGAAAGCAATATTACCTACAAGAACAACGATAATTTTGTAATCCTTTACACGATAAATGCCGCTCTAAGGTAAGAATACGTTCCGAGCCTATGGAAAGTTGCGGAAGCCATAATCGTTTTGAAACCTGACAAACCATCTCACGAAAAGAAGTCTTACTTGCCAATTTCGGTTCTTCCTATAATATCAAAAGTTTTTGAAGGAATACTACTCCTGCGCCTTCAGCCGATAATAGAAGAGAAACAATTAATACCTAAACATCAGGTCGGATTTAGAAGCAAGCATTCGACAATTGATCAACTGCATAGAATTACTGACGTAATTGAGAAAGCTCTTGAAGAAAAGGAAATCTGTTCGACAGTCCTTTTGGGCCTCAAATTCAAATTAAGACAAGTTCCACCCGAAGGACTTAATAACATTCTAGGCAAATATCTAGATAACAGATTTTTTCGTGTTAGAAACGGAAATGACTATTCTAATTTCAAGGAAATAGTGGCTGGGGTACCACAAGGAAGTTTATTAGATCCAGTTCTGTACCTTTTATTTACACGCGATATACTCGTACCTCAAACAGATGACACTAATGTAGCCACGTTTGCTGATGATACTGCAATACTAGCAGTAGGCAAAACGATTAGCGAAGCTACAATTAAATTACAAAATGCTCTTAATAATGTTAATGAGTGGACGAAAACATGGCGAATAGCGCTCAATGAACAAAAGTCAGTCCACGTGGACTTTACGTTTAAAAAAATAAATAGAATGCAAATAAGGCAAAGTATCTGGGAATGGCTCTAGACGCGAAATTAAAATGGAAGCCGCACGTGAAAATGAAATGCGAAGAACTAAAAAGTAAATTAAGAGATATGAAGTGGTTACTCGGTAAATATTCAAAGCTTAGTATTGAAAATAAATTGATTTTATACCTGCTTCTTAAACCTGTTTGGACTTATGGTATACAACTTTGGGGTTGTATCTGCGATACAAACTTAAATAACTTACAAACGTTTGAAAATAAATTGCTTAGGTCATTTGTAAATGCTGCGTGGTATATAAGAAACGAAGATCTTCATAGGGATCTCGGGATTCCTACGGTGCGGGAGGATATAAAAAGTTTCGCGCGAAAACATAGAAATCGACTATTAGAACACGCTAATTCAACGATTATTGGCATTCTTGACGAGTCGAAGTTAGTGCGCCGTCTGCGAAGAACAAAACCTTTCGACTTGGTGCGGTGAACGGAAAACCGTTTTAAAATCGCGCATTAAGAGGGAATTTTCACCGGAAAGCAACCTGCAACAAGTTATTTAACTTCGTTAAAAAAAAATTGCTAGATAAGTTTCAACTTAGTGGGAAGTAGAGGTGGTTTTAGTGTAGTAAGAATCTCACACTTCTATGAGCACGCGTTTTTCGGTCCTCATAGAGCCTGATATGCAGGTTTTGCTCCTACCCACGGGAAAATAAATACATAAAAAAAAAACTTTGGAATCAAATTAACGTTGACTTTACGTTTTTGAAAATGTCAAAGGACAATACTGCCCTTAGTTACAGAAGATCCATCCATCATCGGCAGTGACTGCAGGAAGACGTTTTCTGTTTCTTTTTTTCAATCTTCTTCATACTTTTGTCAGTTTTATAATACGGAAGTTCCTAAAACCTTTGAAAGTGGCTAAAACCTCACCAGGATTACCACCACAAATGTATCTTATAATATAAGGTAGCGCTTAGTTGGGAGAGGCGAACTTCATTGGTTGTTTTATTAAAAAGTATTAAATAATCAATTGAAATATGGAAAATCAGGACAAATAGAAATTTCGTAAATATTGAAAAAAACATTTTTTTATTGTATATTTTAATAAATTTATATCTTATGCTTGGTTCTTTCTTGCCCAGGGGAAATTGCAACCCTAGCCTCCCCCCTGTATCCTTGCTTGGATGAGTCAAAATGAATACAGATAATTTATAGAAGACGCTCGAGCTCAATATAGTGAAAAATAAAAACCAGATCTGGAGCCCAATTCCGCAAGAGTGAGATTTTTCTATGTACACAGAAAATCGTGTACCCGTCAATTTTTCCGATTCCTCAAGAGTGAGTTTTATTTTTTTGACAAATATCGTATGCACAATCAGTCAAATTTATTTACACTTGTTTTGGGCGTGAACGGAATGTGTACATGGAAAATCATTCAAACTTGCGGAACTGGGCCCCTATTCTTTAAGATTTTTCACTTTTTCGAGCGGGAGTTTTAAAAGGCTTTCTAATAATGTATTTGAACAAAATTACACATTTTGTTCGATGTTAATATTTTTTTTATTTATACACCCTAAAACAAAACTTTAAATCAGTTTTAAAAACAAAAACCGAAACAATTCCTCAGAGTCCCCAAGCAATGTTAAATATTTGCGAGACATTTTTATACAAAATCTGTTTTTATATCAAATTTTATGAGTTCACTATTATGGACAGTTCACTATTTCGAGGTTCACTATATCGAGCGTCTACTGTAATTCTTTTGAAAAAAGCTTCACTTCTTTTTTACTAGCGATATATGCAGGTACTATAGGGCAAGTTTTGGATTCGTGTAAAACACTGTTTTGAGAGTTGTAAATGAAAAAAGAACGCCATCTTAATTTTTTATTGAATAAAAAAAAATATTTAAAATTGTTGAAGTGGTTTTCTTAAAAAATTATTTTTTATACATCAAATTCTTAAAACATTTTTAAGGAAAATGTTTGGTATAAATTTATGTGCATATAAAAATAGAATTAAAAAAAAAATGTCAACCCGTTTTAGAGATATCGAAATTAAAAAAAAAAAAAAAAATGAAACTTTTTTTTCTTAATTCAAAGAAAAATCTTGAAAATTTTGATATGCAACATTTTTTCATCTTATCTGAAATTTGTATATAAGACAAATAGCTACTCTTAATCTGTAAGGCCAATAATGAGAGAATTCAAAATTTAAAAAACGTTCCACGAGAAGTACTTTTAGTAGTTGCTATTTGTAAATTTTTATAATTTTTGGTAGTATATATCGCACCAATTTTAGCAAACAGAAAAAGTTTAGTAAAATTCGTAGAAGCCGTTTTTGAAAAAAGAATATTTTCTTTAACGTTTTTCTTTTACATTTGTATGGATGGTACCGTTATTTTTTCATAAAAGTATATTTTTTTTCTTAAAATACCTTACAGTGTGTACTCGGTAAATACCAAGTTATATAAAGATCGAACATTTAGTTTTCATAGTTACATAGTTGATTTAAAAAAAATTAAAAATCCAAAAGAATTTTTTTTTTGAAAATTTAGTTAAAATTTCTTTTTCCAAGACTTGCCTTATAAATAGTACCCATATCACAAGTTAAAAAGTAAAAAAAATCTGCCATATAACGTTTTCTGTTTTTATTTTCAATTTTATCGTTTGCGGCTTAACTGATTTCAATCAAAGTTTGTATGCTCCTTAAAAATTTCAATAATATTGAGTACTAAAAATAAATTTTGGAAAAAATTGATTTTGGATTTTTGAAAATATATTTAGTTTTTTTTCAAAATTCAATATTTCAATAACGGATTGATGATGACACCTAAACATTTTTTAAAAATGTTGCTTGAATTTTATACCCATATTAGAAATTAGTTTGCTCCAAAGATTTAAAAAATTTCAATATATATTTATATTTTTTCAAGTTTTTTAGGTCCAAGCTTTTTTTCTAGCTAATAAACTAAACATAGTTTTTGTGTATTTTTTTCTACAATATTACTTTCATATTTTTTAAAAGTTTTTAATTCGAAGCAACTTGATCATAAGGGCAAGTACGTACGATCCAGGCGTGCCATTTATTTTTTGTTCACTTTCCCTGGGCTAAAGAAAGAATATTGCTATTATTTAGATCAAAATATTTTTATTTTTTTTTTCCCGTGGGTAGGTGGAAAACCTGCTATTCAGGTTTTATGAAGACCGAAAAACGCGTGCTCATAGAAGTGTGAGATTCTTATTACACTAAAACCACCTCCACTTCCCGATTGCAACTAAGTTGAAACTTATCTAGCAATTTATTTAACGTGTTGCAGGTTACTTTCCGGTGAAAGTTCCTGCTTCATCCGCGATTTTAAAGCGGTTTTCTGTTCACCGCACCAAGTCGGAAGGTTTTGTTCTTCGCAGATGGCGTACTAAATTCAACTCGTCAAGAATGTCAATAATCGTTGAATTAGCGTGTTCTAATAGTCGATTTCTATGTTTTCGCGCGAAACGTTTTATTTCGTCCCGGGCCGTAGGAATCCCGAGATCCCTATGAAGATCTTCCTTTCTTATATACCACGGAGCATTTACAAATGACCTAAGCAATTTATTTTCAAACGTTTGTAAGTTATTTAAGTTTGTATCGCAGGTACAACCCCAAAGTTGTATACCATAAGTCCCAACAGGTTTAAGAACCTGTCGGTATAAAATCAATTTATTTTCAATACTAAGCTTTGAATATTTACCGAGTAACTAGTTCATTTCTCTAAATTTACTTTAAGGTTTCTTGCATTTTGTTTTTACGTGCTGCTTCCATTTCAATTTCGCTTCTAGAGTCATTCCCAGATACTTTGCCTCATTTGCAAATGGAACACGAGCGGTATTAAGAAAGACGGGTAGTCTATTTATTTGTTTAAACGTAAAGTCCACGTGGACTGACTTTTGTTCATTGAGCGCTATTCGCCATGTTTTCGTCCACTCATTAACATTATTAAGAGCATTTTGTAATTTAATTGTAGCTTCGCTAATCGTTTTGCCTACTGCTAGTATTGCAGTATCATCAGCAAACGTGGCTACAATAGTGTCATCTGTTTGAGGTATATCGCGTGTAAATAAAAGGTACAGAACTGGACCTAATACACTTCCTTGTGGTACCCCAGCCACTATTTCTTTGAAATCAGAATAGTCATTTCCGTGTCTTACACGAAAAAGTCTTTCATTTAGATATCCGTTTAGAATGTTGTAAGGTCCTTCAGGCAGAACTTGTCTTAATTTGAATTTGAGGCCTTCATGCCACACCTTGTCAAACGCCTGCGACACGTCCAAAAAGACAGTCGAACAGATTTTCTTTTCTTCAAGAGCTTTCTCAATTGCGTCAGTAATTCTATGCACTTGATCAATTGTCGAATGCTTGCTTCTAAATCCGACCTGATGTTCAGGTATTAATTGTTTCTCTTCTATTATCGGCTGAAGGCGCAGGAGTAGTATTCTTTCAAAAACTTTTGATAACGGGTAATTTTTTAGCTGGTTTGGTTTTGACAACACTGGTTTTGACAGCTGACGTGTGTTTAGTACCTTGTGTGACTGTCAAACAGCTTCAGTTTGGTTTGCAATTTAACCATGGATCGTCTTACAAATGAACAACGCTTGCAAATTATTGAATTTTACTATCAAAATTCGTGCTCGGTTCGAAATGTTCATCGCGCGCTGCTTCCATTTTATGGTCGGCATTCTCGACCTTCTGAGCAGTCTATTCGGAAGATTGTGACCAAATTTCGCACCAAATTTACTTTGTTGGACATTAAACCACTAACACGTTTACGTACTGTGCGTAGTGAAGAAAATATTGCGGCCGTATCAGCTAGTGTGACAGAAGACCGCGAAATGTCGATTCGGCGCCGTTCCCAGCAGTTAGGCCTTTGTTACAGCACTACGTGGAAAATTTTGCGGAAGGATTTGGGCGTAAAGCCTTTTAAGATACAGCTGGTGCAAGAACTAAACCCAGCCAACCTACCACAACGCCGAATTTTTGGTGAATGGGCTCTTGGAAAGCTGGCCGAGGATCCGCTTTTTTATCGAAAAATTGTGTTCAGCGATGAGGCTCATTTTTGGTTGAATGGGTACGTAAATAAGCATAATTGCCGCATTTGGAGTGAAGATCAGCCAGAAGCATTGCAACAGCTACCAATGTATCCCGAAAAAGCCACTGTTTGGTGCGGTTTATGGGCCGGCGGCATTATTGGGCCATATTTCTTCAAAGATGATGCGAATCGCAGCGTTACTGTCAATGGTGAACGCTACCGAGCGATGATAACAAACTTTTTTTTGCCCGAAATGGAAGTTCTTGACTTGTATGATATGTGGTTTCAACAAGACGGTGCCACATGCCACACAGCACGCGAAACAATGGCGCAATTGCGAGGCGTGTTTGGTGAACAGTTAATTTCACGTTTCGGGCCGGTCAATTGGCCGCCTAGATCGTGCGATTTGACACCATTAGATTATTTTTTGTGGGGGTATGTCAAAGCTAATGTCTATAGGGACAAGCCCGCTTCGATTGACTCACTGGAAGCCAACATCCATGCATTCATTCGTGAGATACCGGCCGATATGTGTGAAAGAGTATGCCAAAATTGGACTCAGCGGATGGGCTACCTGAGACGCAGCCGCGGTCAACATTTGCATGAAATTATCTTTAAACATTAAATTGCAAGGTTCAAACTATCGATTCAAATAAATATTTCATTAATTTTTTCGAATTTTTTGTGTTTTTTTTTTTTTTAAAGTTCTAAGCCTCTTAAAAAATCACCCATTATAATAGGAAGAAGCGAAATCGGCCTGTAAGACTTCTAATACTTCTGAGATAGTTTGCCAGGTTTCAATACCATTATGACTTCCGCAACTTTCCATTGGTTCGGATCATATTCTAACCTTAGAGCGGCATTTATTATGTATAGGCGGTTAATAAACCCTTTATGAGGGAGCATTTTTAAAATCTCTGCCGTTATTAAGTCATTTTCTGGAGCTTTGTTTGACTAAAGCTTCTTTATTTCTCTTTTTAATTCAGCAAGTGTAGCATTTCTCGTTATGTAGCTTTCATTTGAGGTAAAATTGATATTAATATTTTCATTGAGTTCCATGCCCATCGAACGGCTTAAATGTTTCCTCTAAGTAATCAGCGAATACCGTCGCTTTTTCTTTGTCACTTTTAACCCATTCATTTTGGGTTTTTTTAATCGGAGGCACTGGAAGCTTTGGCTTTTTCGTTGTTTTTATAGCTTTCCAAAGTGAGTATTTGGATTCTTTCCCCGCTGTCAAGCCTTCAAGGTAATTTTCAACTTCAAGGTTTTTGAAATCTGATATCGCCGTTTTAAGCATATTACTCAAGCGATTTAAATGAGCTTTGTTTAGTTTAGTTTAGTTTCGTTTTTCGTTTCTCTTTCACTAAATCTTCTATTTCTTGCGGATATTTAATATCTTTACGGCGAGGCATTAGCCTTTGATAAGGTGTGTTATCCCAAGCTGCTTTTTGTATTATATGAACAAAGGCATCTACTGCGTCTTCAAGCTCAAGAGGCGTTTGTAATGATACCCTTAACTCAACGTTGTCCCCGATATCTTTTTTAAATCCATCCCAGTTGGTTTAACTGTTTGTTAACCTGGGTGGTTTTTCAATTTTAACAAGGCTTTCGTTCATAGTGAGTACGATGGCAGAATGATCTGAGAAAAGGTCATAGCCTTCTGAAATTTCTGTACGGTTAGAGGGTATTCCTTTCACCATGAATAAATCGATTAGGTCAGGTATTTTTGACGGATCAGTTGGCCAGTAAGTTGGCTTGCCAGTCGAATGAAAGTCACAATTATTTTCCATTCCTGCGACCCTTTTGAGATATGCATCGTGAGGCCCAGAAGGTGTGCTTTGCATTAAAGTCACCACCAAAAATTAAATTTGGGCTTAGTGACTTTATCAATGTCGTAAATTCACTCTTATCAATTTTGCAAAATATGAAAATGAAAGATTTTTGGAAAATTAATTAAAACTAAAATCGATCCGTATACAAAATTCAGGTATTATGAGTTTTTTTTCAAAATCATTGAAATTCATTTTTTTAGGTTGTCCTGTTATTTTTTAACGTTAACCCAAGATAACCCCTTTTTTTTACTCTGCTTGTTAAGTAAATTTAAAAATGTTGGGTTAGATTAAAATTTAAATTTAACTATATGTCAAAGTATGTTGTTAAGTACTTTTTCTTTCATAAAGAAACATGCCAAACATGAAGCTGTTAGTAAAACCTTTGAGAATTTAATAAAGCATAGCCCAATTCATCTCAAATGTTAATTAATTAGACAGAATGAGTATTCCAATAGAAGCATAGAGTATAAGTTGAATATAGGTAAGGGTGGTGCTAAAAAACTTTCGTTTCCTCATTTTTAACTCTTGCTCTTAAAAGCTCATAATTTTTTTAACAAAATGAAAAAAACTCATTTTTTATCAATTTTATTCTAAAACTCAGCATTTAAAAATTACAATCTCTCTTTCCTTAAATCATTTCAAACAAAAATGTGTTTTTTTTTTGATTTTTTTTTTTTGGAAAAAACAAGCAATTTCTGTAGAGAACTTATTGAAGTTCTTAAAATCCACCTTCAGTGACAAAACGATCCTTTACCATTCAAATTCCGATATCTAACCGAGAAGGGGTCGAAAAAAGGTCCGACGTGCAAATTTCAAATTTATTTCGATACGATAATTTTTAACAAAGAAAACGGGTTCGGGACCTTTGGCACCTCATATATGGAAAATTAAAAAAAAAGAAAATGCCATCTAATTGGCCAGTAATAGGTCAGAAAAGGTCAACTAGTTCTAGAAAATAGTCAGCTCTATATATGTAATTTGTAACCAAGGTTTAAAGTTTTTCAAGGTCACACAAAGTCACGATTGATTTTTGGCTCCTTATATATGAGAAATTCTAGGTCAAATATTTTCAGTAATTGATGATCAGCCAAATAATTTTTTTCGAGGAATTTTTAAAATACATTTCAAGGTCACAAAAAAACTTTTGGCACCTCACTTGGGTCATTTAAACAAAAAAAAGTATGTAATTTGAGAGGCCACTTTACGGTCATAAGAGGTCAGCTATTTTCAATAATTGGGCACCCATACATATTCTTTTTTCTTTAAATAAATTTTTAAAAGTCTAAAAAAATCAAGGTCATAGCACTCCATTTATAGAAAATTTGTTAAAATTCTACGCCATCTGAAGGATCTCTAGATCTATATAAAAGGTCACCTAGCTTAAGTATTGGTTAGCCCAAGATTCTTTTTTAATTGAATTTTTAAAATTGAATTATTAAATTTTCAAAGTAATTTCTGGGAAATTCGCAAAAAATTAATGTCATCTAAAAAGCCCTATGATTTATGTAAAAGGTCAGTTAGTTTCAGTAAATGATGAGATATACATTATTTTGATGAATTTTTATCCTTATACCAAAAATCATTCGTGACCCTGAAAAAAAAAACTGAAGGAAATCATGAAAAAGAATTTATTGCAGACCAATTACTGAAGCTAGTAGGCCTTTAAAAAAGATTATGTGGGCTTTCAGGAGGTGGTATAAATTTGTGCAAAGTCGCAATGACCTTGAATAAAAATTTGAAAAAAAACAAATTTTTAAAAAAATCTATGCCTAAAACTAGCTGACCTTATTCAGATTGTAAACAATTTTTGCAGGTTTCCCGTAAATGAGCTGCCAAAAGTCAATATGACCTTATTTTTTTTTTAATTCGTTAAAATTTAATAAAAAAATATGTATGGTTGATCAATTACTTAAAAAAGCTGATCTTTTTATGACCATAAGATGGCCTTTCAAATGAGGTGCCAAAAGTTTTGTTTGTGACCTTGAAACGAGTTTTGAAAATTCATAAAAAGAAAATAGTTGACTTTTTATCACAATCTAGAGATCTTTCAGGTGGTATATTTTTTTGTAAATTCTCCATATATATGGGGTGCATGAAAAATCCTGTGTGACCTCGGGAAACCTTAAGCCTTGATTACAAGTTATCCTGGGTTGACCAATTTGTAGGAATAGTCGAACTTTTCTGACCCAATGCTGACCAATTAGATGACATTTTCCTTTTTTAAAATTTCTCATAAGTGAGGTGCCTAAGGTCCAAAGCCAGAGAAATATCGGGCATTTGAAAAATCTCGAGAAAATTAGTTGTTTTTATATCCCTTAGCATTGCTCATTAGTGTAAAAAACAAATTGCAAAAGAAAACAACTTAACCTAACATTGAACCTAATTTGAACAATTTTTTTTTTTTTGAAAAACTGTATAATTTAATTTTTTTTACTTTATCCATGTACCACCCTAATCTCCATACAAACATCCAAGCCATATACAAAAACGACCCTCAATGAATATTTGATTTTAGTGATTAATTTTTTGATGGAATTATACCCTTTGAATGAGTACCCAGAGAGACGAAAGACACAACTAATCTTCATCAACCCTTTTCAAAGCCAAATGACTTCATCATCCATTGTCTTCCGCTTTTATCTCCATTATTTTTGAGTTCATTGGCAAATTAAATAGCCCTCGATTGGACGATTTAAAATTTTGATAAATAGTTTTGTTATGTGGTGTTTTTTTTTTTTAAGGATTTGTGCTTAAAGAGGAAATCCTTTCTTTTCGACATTCTTGTTTATTTAAATCCTTTTGTGGTAAGGAAAAGTCTTAATTTTAGTTAAGTTTAAATTTGATTTAGTCCGTTTTGTAAATAGGGTTAATTTGTTTTTTTTTCTAAGAAAGTTGGAAAAATGAAGGAAGGAAAATGGTGGGATTTAGCTGGTGCTAGCTACTTTTTGAGTGCGTTTAACTTCCTGAAATATTACATTTTTGAATGACCTACAATGACACTTTAATAGTTTAACTAATTATGTTATGTAAAATAAGATTTTGGGTTTGGTATTATTCAGAACCTATAAAGCGCCAAAATTCACCAAAAGTTAGTCTTGACTCGAATACACAAGTCCACAAGAAAAAAAAGGTCGAATAACGGATAAAACAAATGAATTTGAACTCATTTCATAAAATCCAAATCAATCCAATCATATCATATCTCCAGCATTAACATTTACCATAATTTCCACAAAAGTGAGTAACAAAGTTGGAACTTATAATCACCGCAGTTCTGGTATTAAATCTTAATTACCACGTTTATTAGCATCTGGAGCTCTTGCATAAGGAAGACGACACGCTTATCCTCATATAAGCTTCAACCACATTGCATTACACTTTACACATGACCACATATTCATTTTACCTATCAGTTGGCATAAATATTAGAAAGAGCACGAGCTTTTGCAAACTAAAACTAAAAACTTGGTTAGCGATAACTAAAATTTGATGAAAATCCATGTTTGCTTTTGCTGTTATGGTGTGGTGGGTGGTGAGTGGTGCATGCCACCCACTTATAACTTCCTATAAGAGAGACTGCAAACGCAAAGCACAGTGCACCGAGAAGACAGAACGTGATGGTGGATAAGGCAGTGAGGAGGGGCAGTCAGGGGTATAAGGACGCGCAGACCTTGAATTAAATTCATTTAAAATTCCAGAAACTTTTGGGTTTCCGTATATTTTTCGTTTTACTCACCGAGTGGTGTCGACCGTCCATTCAAGCTTAAGCCAGGTGGTTGATGGTTTTGTTGGATATACTTTTGGTAGGTACTAAATAACGTTTGCATTTGGCCAAAAAGAGAGCTATGCTGTTGTACCTATACATACCTACATCCGGAATACATAAATATAGTCAAATTGTAATTAGGAAGGCTACAAAGTTGAAAATAAGTTCATGACCAAAGCCATTTTGTTCAGGCCAACTGCGTTAAAAATAAAGCCAACTCCAAAATACGAAAACTAATTAGCGCTTGACATAAGTTCCTACGTACATTTTATATGTTTGTATAGGTTGTCGGAGAAAATAAGATTTTTGGGAAAACTTTAGCAAAGAAATACTGTTTCAATTGCTTTGTGTGACTTTGAACTTTATGTACGAAATATTTCACGATGAAAAATCCTTTGATAGAAAATTAAAATGGAAATTTTGAAACTGAAAAGGAAGGACCTCATAAATAGCTTTTTGTTATTATTATTTAAAAAAAAAAGTGAAATTTAAATTGCCTTCAAAGAATTATCATATATCAACTATGTGCATATTTAAATTTTCTCTGTAAAAAAATCACAAGGAAAACTAAAATTATTTATGTAAGTAGCGTGAAATTTTTTAATATTATTGGTCAATGGGAATTTTATCAAAGTAGTGTTCTTATTTCGTTAGCTTCAACGGGGATTATTTTTTCTAAAATTCTGCCCAAGAGTTGTAGATATTATGGGTACCTAGAACTACACTTAGAGAAAAAAGTCAGGTAAATAATTGGGCAGGGCCCTGTTAAATTTAACAAGGTGCATAATCCCATATAAAGTTACAGGCGTTTCAGAAATTTACCTGATTTTAATAACCTCATATTAAGTGTTAAATTAGCCTGGTGGCCGCCTATATTACCATATTCAAGTTGATTTAAGAAGATGAAGTGTTAATTTAACACTGAATTCTGGTAAACAAAAGTTTTGACAAGAATATATCGCTAATTTTACCTGATCGGGTTTTTTAACATTTCTTGTTATGAATTTCTATTTTACCACAAACCGTGTGGAAGTAACATTTTATATGGTTATTTTTAAAATGTTTACCTGTTGAATTTAACCTCATCTGCCAGGTAATTTTTACGTGACACCAGTATTAAAACACACAGGCCATCCGAATAAAATTATTTAGATTTAACCTGACTGCCTGTTAAAGTAGCCACCTGCCAGTGTTGAAACACACTCACAAGCAATGATTAAGGAAACACTCTGCCAGGTTATTTCAACGTGACACCAGTGTTAAAGCACATACAAACGGATGCCATCCAAACAAGGCCAGTTTCAACTTATTGATATTTGGCACAAGTTTTTTATGCAGCGAAGTGGCCCAGGGGATGCGTACTATCTCCATGTGTGAGAGGTTCCCACTTCAAAACTTAGTATCACAAAGTATTTTTAAACTAAAATAATATACATAGTAATAAATTTCTATACTTTCAGAATAATGCAAAATGAATTGAACGGTAAACATCGTTAGAGATGGGACCTACAAGCATGGATCCAAGACATAATAATTACCGGATACAGGTTTGATACAATCAGAATAATCGAAAAAATCCTTATAGAAGTTCTTATAGAAAATATTATTGTCTATAAGAAAAGTATAAATTATTTGTCAAAAACATCATTTAAGAGAAAAACGCAAAATACCGTTATTTTTACTCTTGTTCACTTTTTTTTTAAATACTTCCTTTTAATGACTGGTAAATGAAATAAAAAATTATATTTTCTTATAGAAACTTGAATAAACTACAAATTGTGTTAAAAAAAATTCTAACATTTACCGTTAACCACTCGTTAGCGAAAAATGATTATTTTCGATTATTTAAATTTTTGAAGTAGCAATATCTTGTTATTGGTCAATCGTATGGAAAAAAGTGTGTTAATATTTTTTGTAGATAACATAGTAATCTATAAACTGAGTCTAAATTATTTAATGAAAACTTAGTTATTTAAGAGTTAAAAGCTAAAATCTGGAATTTTGGGTTTTTGATGAAATTTTTCAAATAATTATATATCTAAAATTTTCACCATTAAAAAAAATAAATATATTTTTTTTATATAGAGGGTGACACAGTGCACAAACTTTGTTTACAAATGTTTTCGATAACACTCACCATTTCTGAGTTATAAGCAAACAGGGGGTATTTTCGTCCATTTACGTTTTTCAAACGCCGATATTTTCTTAACCATCAGTCGGAGAAAAAAAATTAACTACGTACATTTATAAACATAGTTTAAAAAAAATCATCAACCCATTTTCGAAATGCTAAATTATTTGCAAACAAAATATTTTTTAATGTTTTCTTAAATATTCAAAATTCATTTTTTCAATGTTTTGGTATGCTTTTTTATTGAAATTTGATTGCAATCAGTTGAGTCGTTATTGATAAAATTTAAAAGATAAAACGTCATATAGCAGGGACCGTTAATAATGGATTTTGGTAAAAAAAGTTTTACCTGAAAGAACACCATAAATACAATAACATACTGATTTTTTTTATCAAAATCGTTTGAGCCATTTTTGGAGATGAATAAGATTTTCCTTAACGGTTGTATGGTTAGTACCGTTACACCGGCAGTTGTGTTTTTTCTATTTTATTTTCTTAAAGGGGATAATAAATTGTCCTCTTTTTACTTAATTGTCCTCCCAGTTTACTTTTTTTCTTGCTTAAGCCAATATTTCTATTTTTATTAGTATTTTTTTTCAATACTTGCACTTTAACATTAAAAGTAGACAGCCCTGGTTTGAATCCAAAATGCTTTTTCCATGTTCTTGTTTGTATTAAGAAAAAATCTTAAAATCAATGATAAGGAATTATTTGACAAAGTCAATGTTCAATATGTCAATGAAGAACAAATTTACAAATCAGGCATGTTCAGAAAAGTGAGAGCTCTAGTCCAGCGGTTTCCGAACTTTTTGAGCTAAAGAACCCTAAGCAAAGTCAAAACATATTTTGGAACCCCAACACTTAAGTGCTTTTCACATGAGCTACGATTGCGATTAAATTTGCCTAGGCAATTCCAGGTGCAAATAATCAACAAATTTTGTTTTAGTTTTCCATAAAAAAAAAAAAACAAACAAAAAAAAAATCACGGCCTTGATTTAGCATTATTATATTTTCCAGCCGACCAAGATTCTGCGAACTGTCAAACACGTATTCGCAATCCACAACATCAGGACACGCATTCTACAAATTTCCTAATCAAAAATTTGCTCGAGTTTAAACTCAAATTTTCGAGCACTCATTTTATTGGTTTCATTTTTATGACCATTCTAGTGAATATATGTCAACATTCGCGACCAATCGCAATTCAATGAAAAAATATTTCTAAATCAAGGCTGAGTTTTTATTATAAATGGATTTTGTACATATTCGATGTCAAAATTAGTCACTGGAAAGTAATATTGCAAAAATCTTGGTGAATATTAGTTCTGAGCTCTAGTTTGTTTTCTTGTAAAAATTCATAGCTGGAAAACATTGAACATGAAGAACAATTGAATATAAATGCAAAATGTAATGATGCCTGTAATTTTTGTAAAAAACTAGGAATTTTCAGCAAAAGTAACTTGAAAGCTTTTTTTGAAACTACGTATCTACTTAAAAAAAAATTTTAATTTTACTTCAAGAAGTTCAAGGAACCGTGAAGATTGTTTCACAGAATCCTAGGGTTCCACGGAACACAGTTTGGAACTCAAGTCTCTTGCATATTGAATAGGCCGGAAAATGAGGGATATGAAGAAACAATTGCGTGCAAGGGATTTTATTACTGATTATATTTGTTTGGCCCATAAGGATGCTATAAACCGAAATTGCTTCTAAATTGACCCATGGATTTCTGAGAGAATGGCAACACTGGCCACTCTTCAATATTTTTGGCATAACTCCGAAACTAAGCTAAAATCGACAATTTTATACGTAAGACTTTTTGTTCAAAATTAAATTTTCTATCGAAATGTATGATTTTGAAAAATTGTATAGAAAATTTAAGCAGGAAAAGTTAACAAAAACCAACAAAAAAATGTTGAAAAATTAAAGGTTTTTAAATTTTTCTCTAAATTGCACAATCCTATTTTTTAAGCAAAGAGTGGGTCAAAACATGCATTAAAAAAATAAAGAAAGAAAGGCATTAATATGGCATGATTAAAAATTAATTTTTATTAAAAATTTGCAGAGTCATACCCATTCGAACTTTACCATTTCCAATAATTTTTGGCCGTTTTGGCCCGAATTACCTTTTTTAAGGTACAATTTGACGAATTTCTCATTTGTTAAAATATTCGAACTCAAGATTTTGATGAAATGCGCCGGCATTACGATTATAAAGAATAACTAAAAAGTGTTTCAGAAACGGTTCCGATGATTTTGATAATACAAAATCTGTGGCTTACTTTAGATACAGTGTGCTTTTTGTTAAGAACAAATGTAACAAAAGCTTTTATTAACGGTACCTGCCATACAACGTTTTTTTTATTTTCAATTTTCTCATTAACGGCTCATTCGATTTCAATCAAAATTCTTAAAAATGTTAATAATATTGCATATCAAAATTTAAAAAAAAAAAATGATTTTGGATAAAAAAAATATAAATTTAATTTTTTTTAGACTGGGCTTATAAATAAATTAAAACAAATTCTCAAAATTGCCATACCATAACTTTTTATTTCAAATGTTACAAAAAATTTATATATAAAAATTAGTTTGTAAGAAAACCACTCAAACCATGTAAAATATTTGAAGTAATCAAATGACATACTAATTTTTGAGCTCTAAGCTAAGTTGTTTACAAAATTAAAAGAACGTTTAATTTTTTTTTTTTTTCTTTTTTTTCTATAATAACTTTCAAACTATCAACTTGATTATAAGAGCAAGTACCTACGTCGTGAATTTTAAAGTGAAAATTTAAGTGTGAATCTAACATGGACAATTTTTCAAATGCATGGCAAGAAAATACCTCATTTACAAGGAAATTATTTGGTAACTTAACAATAAATCTAGAACTGGACACTAAGACGTAATAATATTAAAAAAAAAAACATAAAACAATAATTTCTCTTGTTCACTTCTCCTTTCCTTTGCAATAAAAACTTTTCATCGTTTAACAATATGTAAAATACCATTACTTCTACATATGCAATTTATGTAGCTTTCCAGTTCTATTTTTAAGCTTCCAAAAACCTTTTGGCATAACTCTGCACAACACAAATAAACGAAATAAGGCTACAATGGTTTTACTTCGATTTTTATTCCGATAAACCCATAAAGTATTTTGTTACATCGTCATTATAAAAAAAAAATGATCACATGGTGCGCAACGTAATCCTTATGTTATATAAATAGTAAAATCGAATAAATGAACAAAAAAAAATAAGCAAAAGCAAAAAACATTTTCTTAAAAAAATCACAATTCACGGTATTTGTATACCCACAAACCAGTGGTGACCCATTGTGGGGGGGGGGGGAGGTTGTTTGATGAAAGGAGGTTTCTTTTTTCTCTTCAAAAAAAACCAGTAAGCTCTGCACAAGTGCTTATTTATTTCTTCCGATTTCTATTCTAACGGAAACAAGGATATGCTATTGCATGCATAAAATACACACACACACATACAAATACACAATCGTTCTGGCCGTCATCGTCATCGTATTCCTACTCGTCGTCTGATAAAATATGAATTTTTATGTTAAGTACACAAAAACTGGGTGCACTGGTGCCCTGCATTTCGAGTCCACTTGATCCACCCATTTCCATTGCCATAACATTCTAGGTCCTTTCCTTAGGCATACAACAAAAAAAAAATATATAAAATACAAAACTAAAAGCAAAAAAAAAAAAAAAATTGATAATAAAAGAAGAAAGGAACAACTCATGCAATGTGGAGAATATTATTCTCGAAATTTCTTGGGTGCCATTTAAGCCTTGAGTGGCATGTCGTGCTCTACAATAGAATCTTATAGTCGGATGTAGAGAAAAGTGAGGACTGATGTCCGGCAACGACATAGCACGGTCAGGGCGGTACGGTGATGGCGTGGCGGTGTCGAATGATGGTTGAAAAGAAGTCCTTAGGGTAATTTTATACGGAAATGATGATGGCTGCACCCGCCGCAAATGCAAGAATCTTTTGGAAAGTATAGAAAAAAATCCGTTCTTTTCTTCCTAAGTTTTTTTTTTTTGATTTAATATCAATGCAAGAACTGATAAACAGGGTGCACTTAGAAGAATATAAGTTAAGACTTTTGAACAGGTCACAGAATAAACGGACGAATACTCATAGCTTTTGGCAGAAGTTGATAGATAGGAAGTTTAATATTTACATTAATTTCTAATCATACGAACTTACTCCCAAAATATTAAACGCCCAGAAGAATTAATTCTTAAAAGAGTTACTTTAGAAAAGGTACTCCCCAAAAAGGTCAACTCCTTAAATGGTTAAGTTTCAAAGGAGTTAAGTCACAAAAGAATAAACTCCCGATAGAGTTTTCTTGCGCAAGAGTTTACTCCCAAAACAAAAATTAACTCCCACAGTATGAAATCAACTTACTGCCACCAAATTGGTTTATTGGAATTGGTGAATATATTTGGATGTTAGTTCAGTGTGGACTCTGATCATTAAGAACAAAGTCCCAATGAACTACTTACTCCCACCTTAAAAAAGGTGGGAGTTAGTTCAGCTCATTTATGTTACTTAAAAAAAATTCGATACAAGTTAAATATTATTATTTTTTTTTTTCATAACTTTGTATGAGATAACTTTCGGGGCACCCTGTTATAAATTTAGGTGAGTACTTAAACGTTTCATACGGTTAGGAGCTACTGATTTTTTTCTATAAAATTTGTTGATGTTTCAACGTGGTGCAAATGGAGGAGTATTAACAGGCATAGAGCCCAAAATCACTTAGCAAACAAGAGAGTGATTGAGAGCACAAAAAAGAAATTATAAATAAAAAAAAATAAAACTTTATAGCAATAAAAATGTCACTTCACCCATTCAGTATGCCGAAAAATGAACGAGGGGAGCATTTTTGCATCAAGCAAAACCGCGCTAACTGTTGCGATGTTGAGGTGCATTAAGGTGTTAAATTCGCAATTTGCATAATTGACGACCCACCAAGGTAGGTAGGTAGGTACTCCCGTTCGTCACTACCGACTGGGCCGAGTCGTAGCTGCACCGCCACCACTGTTGTCACCCATATACAGGTAGACATAGACGAATAGCTCTAGCTATGTGTCATGCTATTGTCAGGACTCAGAGCCAGGATTCAGGACTATGGTTTTTTTTTTTTTAATTTTATATGGTTATGCCAGAGTGGTATATACATATATTTATATGCGGGAACGACACGTTCTTTCTCAAGCCCCGGTGGAGTTTTTGTTTTTGTTGCTTTTTATTTTGTTTAACTCTCAGTCTTGTACTCTGTTATATTTTCATAATTTTTTGCTGCTCATTGTCACCGTAAATTTATGCATTTCACTTGAAGTATTGTTGAGAATCGCTGAGTTGCAAAATCACTAGAAGTTGAAGCCGATACCGTAGCCGCGAGGCGCCACCGTCACCACCGGTGTTATAAATACTAAAAGAGTTATTTTTTTGTCCATCGGTGCACATGGAGTCCTTATATATATGCAGTGTGTTCGTTATTTGCGGATGGTATTTGCATACTGCTCCACTTGCCGCATGCGGCAATGAATAAAATTTTATAGCACATTAAGGCCAAATGACTTGTAAGAGCTATCCGTTTAAGATCACTTATAAGATAAGGGCCGACTGACCTATCTGATGTTGCAAGTATTAAAGAACCATAAGAAAATAAAGAAACTCAAAGCAAAAAAAGGAACTCATTATGAAAGCAAAGTGAGTCAAAAACAATAAAGTTTTTTTTTTTTGCTGGAAGTCAAAGTTACTACCTTTTCAATAAAATTATTTATAAAATTAAACGCCAGAGGGCATTTATATTTCAAGGATATATGTAGTACATGCATAAAATGGAAAGGCATTAAAGATGATAGTCTTCATTGTTTAACACTATGACGACACCAAAGTTGGAATACAATATTACCTATGTGCCCTACTTAAAATAGCTTGAATAAAATTACAACAAAATACAATTTTCCGGTAAGATTAAGTAGGGTTTCAGGAAATATTTGCTAGTATCACACAAAATGAGGTGCTAAGAATCGGAAAATCTTTACCACTGATGACAATTTATCGATAGCTGACTATTTTTTGAAACTAGTTGACCTTTTTTAACCAAATACTGATCTATTTGATGCCATTTTCCTTTTTTGCAAATTTCCCACAGTATGATATATGCTAGCTACTAGGATTCTGCAGCCTTTCAGGTGCCAGCTATTGCTTCCATTGAAACTTATCATTAAACATTTTGTTCCTCATTATTGAAAAAATTAAGAAATCGATAAATCATTAATTATTTTGATGAGCAAAGCTTAAAAGCTCTCCTAAGTCAACACAAAAAATAGTAGCATACCAACGTCAAACGCGAAAGTATCGTTGTCAGTGGATGAATTTGCATTTCAATAATGGCTTCAAAGACTCAAGTTCATACGTTGTTCGCCATTCTCATCTCGATAAATTTATTCTTCAAACGCATACTTTATTTGTATTATAGGCTGCTAATTAAATCGGGAATATCGGCCCCAACCGCTGGATGCACGATGCATTTAATGGAGAAATGCAGCGCGGGCAGGAATTCGATTGATATATTTTGTAAAATATAACATAGTCCTCACGAATGCTCCACTGTTGAATCCTTAGCAAAAAAGGTGTACAGCGCATATTGATGAAGGCAAATGACGATAAAAAACCAAAGCATTAATCCTAACTCATTTATTGCAGCTGATGAAACTGGCAAGACGTTCTTCATCTTCATTGATTTTGCTTCAATCTGGTCAAGATCCGACATGGCAGTCGCTTTCTCCGAAGCTGCAGCTAAGCTGTTTTAAGGAGGTTTGGTGACTCATTCAGTACTAAAACTGTGATTGAATCCTTATAGAGGAATTCAACATTTCTAACAATTCTGCGAGAGCACTGGTATTGAAAACTTGTAAAATTTTGTCTTTGATGAATCCACAATATGGGTTCAAGACCTTTGGCATCTAAAAAAGGGAAAATTATAAAAAAGAACTCCATCTAATTGATCAACTATTCTTAGAAATTTGTCAGCCCCCATAACTTGTATTCAATCAAGTCTGAAAGTTTCTCAAGGTCATATGAGCGATTTTTGGCACTTCTTTGAGTCATTTAAAAAGACAAACTATGGCTGTTAAAATCCCTTTTCACGGCCATTAAAAGTCAGCTATTTTAAGTATGTATTTGGTCACCCATAATTTTTTTGTATGCATTTTATAAACTTTTTGAAAAAATAAAAGTACGACTTCCCAATATAAAGGGTGTTTTTTTCGACGTGTGGTTTTATTGTTTGAAATTGGTCTTTTTGACAGCTGTCACTTGATTTATGCTCGATTCGGTTTGTCATTTTATAGTGAATAATAAAATTAAATTTATTACCAAAATATTCTCTTCCAAGGCATAAATCGTCTCGGGCTTATCTGCGTAGACAAGCGACTTCACACAACCCCATACAAAATAACCCCACGACGCAAGATGAAGCGCTCACCAAAAGTTTACTTGTCATTACTATCATACTTATATTTATGCTGAAAGACGAAAATGTGGGTCTCACAATTCTGTGTGTTTGTGTGTTCGGCTACAACCTTAGTGGTTAAATTTTCTTAAGACCTTGATACATGGTGGTTTTTGGTGATTCTTCCAACACGTTTTTTTTTCAATTTTATTATTAGAACCAAAAATAATGGTGTCTTCCCTTCAATTTTTTAAAGTTAATTTAATTTCCTTTTTTTGTTTTTCATAAAGTGATGCGAGTAAAACTTGCTAAAAATTCTGAGTTTAAAGATTTAAAGCAGACAAGAGCGGGGCATTATTTCCTCCCGCTTGTGTAGGAGGGGCAATTTTTAAGGAAAAATTACATTAAATAGAAAATAATTACTTGAAAAACAATGGAAACACTTACAGCATTGTTTTGGAACTTTTTGGAAGCCTAATTTATGCTTATGGTTTACTTTCAATTGAAAGAATTTTTGCTGAACCTAAATTATTATAAGAACTTAATTTGAAAAGAAATCATAAAAATGGAATTTTAGCATTTCAAGAAACTACAAGAATATACTATAAGTTTTGCCGTTGTTTTGCAATTATTTATTTTTCTATTTAATGTGATTTTTTATAAATTTACCATCTACTAAGACCAGGTGGTGGAAAATACTACCCCCCCTCCCGTTGGATTTTTTTCTTGTGTATTTCTAACTTACATGTCCTGAATTTTTCGGCAGACATTACACGAATCACCTAGTATGCAAAAATAAATAATAACGGGTGATTTTTTAGCTGGTTTGGTTTTGGCAACACTGGTTTTGACACCTGACGTGTGTTTAGTACCTTGTGTGACTGTCAAACAGCTTCAGTTTGGTTTGCAATTAAATCATGGATCGTCTTACAAATTAACAACGCTTGCAAATTATTGAATTTTACTATCAAAATTCGTGCTCGGTTCGAAATGTTCATCGCGCGCTGCTTCCATTTTATGGTTGGCATTCTCGACCTTCTGAGCAGTCTATTCGGATGATTGTGACCAAATTTCGCACCAAATTTACTTTGTTGGACATTAAACCACCAACACGTTTACGTACTGTGCGTAGTGAAGGCGCCGTTCCCAGCAGTTAGGCCTTTGTTACAGCACTACGTGGAAAATTTTGCGGAAGGATTTGGGCGTAAAGCCTTTTAAGATACAGCTGGTGCAAGAACTAAAGCCAGCCGACCTACCACAACGCCGAATTTTTGGTGAATGGGCTCTTGGAAAGCTGGCCGAGGATCCGCTTTTTTATCGAAAAATTGTGTTCATCGATGAGGCTCATTTTTGGTTGAATGGGTACGTAAATAAGCATAATTTCCGCATTTGGAGTGAAGATCAGCCAGAAGCATTGCAACAGCTACCAATGCATCCCGAAAAAGCCACTGTTTGGTGCGGTTTATGGGCCGGCGGCATTATTGGGCCATATTTCTTCAAAGATGATGCGAATCGCAGCGTTACTGTCAATGGTGAACGCTACCGAGCGATGATAACAAACTTTTTTTTGCCCGAAATGGAAGTTCTTGACTTGCATGATATGTGGTTTCAACAAGACGGTGCCACATGCCACACAGCACGCGAAACAATGGCGCAATTGCGAGGCGAGTTTGGTGAACAGTTAATTTCACGTTTCGGGCCGGTCAATTGGCCGCCTAGATCGTGCGATTTGACACCATTAGATTATTTTTTGTGGGGGTATGTCAAAGCTAATGTCTATAGGGACAAGCCCGCTTCGATTGACTCACTGGAAGCCAACATCCATGCATTCATTCGTGAGATACCGGCCGATATGTGTGAAAGAGTATGCCAAAATTGGACTCAGCGGATGGGCTACCTGAGACGCAGCCGCGGTCAACATTTGCATGAAATTATCTTTAAACATTAAATTGCAAGGTTCAAACTATCGATTCAAATAAATATTTCATTCATTTTTTTGAATTTTTTGTGTTTTTTTTTTTTTTTAAGTTCTAAACCTCTTAAAAAATCACCCGTTATAAGGCAAGTTTTGGGATTCGTGCAAAAAAAAAGTTGAGATAACAATCAAACATGACATTACGATGATAGAGAACCCCAAAAATGTGAGTGGCACAATTCTGTCAGTCTGTCTGTCTGTCTGTCTGCCTGTCCCTAAACAGCCTAAACTACTGAAGCAATTTTCTTCAAATTTTGAACTTAAGGTTTTTTTGTAACTCTCCAGAGGGAAAATTGAAATATTTTTTAGCATCAAAAATAACGGTACTTGCCCTACAACCATTAATGGAAAGCTTATTTCATAAACGACTCTAACGATTTTGATAAAAAAACTGAAAGTATAGTGCATTTTTTGATAAGAAAAAACTTTATCGAAAACCGTTTTAACGGTACCTGCCATAAAACGGTTTTTTTGATTTTTGATTTTCTCATTAACAGTTAAAATTATTTCAGTCAAAATTTTGATGCACAAGGTCTATCAAAATGTTAATATAATTGCATATCAAGATTCTGACAAAAATTAATTTTGGATTTTTAAAATAATATTAAATTTTTTTTTTTCAAAATTCAATATTTTAAAAATGAGTTGAGGAATTTTTTTGAAATTATTATTAAAATGTATTTTAATATATACTCAAAATTGACATATCAAAACTTTTGTTTTAAAAATTTTATATATAAAAATTAATTTTTAAGAAAACCGCTTCAACGATTTTACTTTTTTTTTTGCATATACTCATATTTTTTCAAGTAATGAAATGGTATACTTGTTTTTGAACTCTAAGATTTTTAGCAAGTTGCTTATACAATTAAAAGAATGATTTAAATTCTTTTTTTATGCTTGTATATTTTTTTTAAATTACTGTTATTACTTAAAGTTCTTAATTACAAGTAACTAGAACATTAGAGCAAGTACGTGCGTTCCAGTCGTTCATTTTATTATATTTTCAATTTTCTTCAAAACAGTATGACATATTTAAATATTTTTTTTTTTAAACAGGGGGTTCCAATAACTATTAATATTTATGTGTACTTAAATTAAAAAAATATTTGTTGGATTCTTAAAAAATATTTCAAAATTTTTGTTTGGAAATCAAATATTTCGAAAATAATATGATCGATTTTTTTGAAACTCGATATTTAAAAGTTTTTTAGTATCTACTTTCTAAAATTTTTTTACATTAAAATGTTTATGAAAAAATAACTGTAGCTTCCATACAAAAGTTAAAAAACCGCAAAGGAAAATATTTTTTTTCTTAAAAACGACTTCTATGATTTTGATCAAACTTTTTTCATACACCGACTAAAATTAATACGATCTATTACAAAAAATTATAACATTTAACTAGTAGCAACTATTAATAGTACCTCTAATAGAACTTGCTTCCTTATTTTGAATTTTCTTACTTTCGGCTGAACGGATTTAAATAAATTTTTTGTATTCAAATTTCATATAAAATTAAATAATATTGCATAACAATATTTAAAAAAAAAGTCGTTTTAACTTTTTTTGAAAATTCGATATTTCAAAAACGGGTTGACAATTTTTTTTTAAAATTTTATTTTTACACGAACATAAATAAAAACTTAAGATTTGCATACTAAAAGTTTTCCGTTTCAGTTTTTTAATAGGGGGATACTATGCTAAAATCTAATTTCTACTATTTTTTCCTGAGTTGAAATTTTTAACTAGGTACTGGACTATAAAATAAATATTTCAGATTATTAAACGTTTACCTCCCTTCTCTTCCTCTTTTTATAGTCTTTAATAACAAAGCCTTTTTGGAGATTTTGCAAATGCTATGGAAGTGTATAGAGGTTCAAATTCTACTTCGATACCGATCTTAAAATTTTAAAAATTAATTTTGTTGACCCAAGAATCTATCTATCTTCCCCTCATCTATAAATGGAAAAGCTACCAAAGTTTACAAAATATTAATTAAAGCAAGTAATAAAAATTCCAACTTAAACATTTTTGGGTCTTCTTTTCGTTTTATTATAACTAATTGCTGAACAAAAATGTTGTTAAATTTGATCACAAAAATGTTTGCCTTTATCTTTCTCCAACCAACCAGGAATAAATAAGATAAATGAGGGAATATTTTTATTCAAATTTTGCACAACAAGTTGGTTTTGGTAAATAACATTTCAGTTCCGGGTTTTAGCTATATCTTATCAAGTATTCAGCCTGCTCGCAAATGAAAAATGTTGACCTTCTTTAACACTCGGTTTAAAAAGTCGTGATAAATGCATCACCTCGCAGAATACCAACCATTATAGCCAAAATAATTAAATATTAAACTTAAATTTAATTCTTTGAAATACATCAGAAGTCAAAAGATGTCATAAAAAAGGAACTCCATTAAATTTTATGTGTTATTAATTTTCTAACAAGAAACTTTCGTTTTCAGGAACTCACCTGGCTCACTGATAGATTAACTTCAAGTTTACCTTCGTTTACTCACCGCGAAATAAATTTTCAACTTTAACGTATATTGTTGCTTAATTATAAATATTCCAATACCCACAGGTGAATTCTTTGACAACGGTCGTTTCTTACAGCAACTCTCCTATAGATATCCTCACTTCCGGTTGCCCAAGAAATAAAGGGGACATTTTTACAATATCAAAAAGAGTCCTTTTTTATTTCAATAATTAAAAACCATTTATGCTCAGGGAGACAATTTTACACCACCTTTCCTGGAAATATGGATACAAAAAAAGAAAAACAGAATTCTTATGCGTTGAACTAATTTGAGTGGGGTTTCCAACGTTTCAACCATATTTTTCGTCCTTTTTTTTGCAGAATTCTACTTCACGAGTTGGCAGTGACTTTTTAGTTTAATTATTAAATGGCACCGCACTACAAATACCTAACTTCTGCCATAAAAGCCTACTTCATCCATCCTCTTGGCTCGTCCATATTATTTTTGGCTAAAAGCCGTTAAGAAGTCAGGACCTTCGAGAAAGTTTTTAATTCCCTTGTCACAGCTTTAACGGCTTTAATTTTATTAAATCAAATGAAGCCCTTTCCTTTGTTTTTGTTTTTCCTTACAGTAAAACAGATATATAGGTAAAGCTACCCTGGCAAGCACAAGAACCACCGGATCATACTTATTATGTGCAGTGAAAACTCGTAACCAGGGTTATATTCAAAAGGCCATGATTAATATTGACATTTTTCATTTCTATGCCATGGGAATCATTTAAATTGTTGCACTGTTGCCATGTTGGTTCATGAAGAGGCACGAAGGATACTTAGTCTTCCAGACATTTTTCTGATGATGCAAATGGAATTAATCAGCAGCAAGTCACACTCAAAATATTGACGTAATCAATCACGGAGTTTATTAAATTTTGCGACAAAGACGCATTCAATTAACCAAACCTGATTTCGCGGGTGTTTAATATTGTTGGGCTTTAATGTAGGAATTTTGCCCCAAGAACTGGATTAAATACAGAGTCTACAGTGCCGAAATGAGCTTTGACGCTGAGACATATTACAGAGCTAAATTATTCCCCAGAGTGGTGATTTGCCTGCGAAGACCTTATTAAAATTTTAAAGGCACTCAAAAATATTTCTGTAGGCATTTTTTTTTTTACCAAATAAATGTATGCGAGATGTTATAATGGAAAGCTCCTTTACAATGGTTCGTGCGTCCAACATCATAGATATTGTCAATTTTATGACTAGCGTCAGCTATGGCAGAAATGTTAAGGAAGGTGTAGGTACACTGTTTATATAATGAATACAACTCTTGGGAAAAATTTAAATAATTATACTGCGGTCTTTTGAGATTAGTAGAAGTTTGGTGAAAATGCCAAAAGCTAAAAAGAGAGTTTAAATATTTTTCGTGGATCAATTTAGAGAATCTTAAGGCATTCAAATGCAAATTAGGGGTTTGTGTAAAAAATAATAAAATAGCACACTATTCTTCGTTTTTGATAAAAAAAATTTAAACCATTTTGTTTGTACATATCACAAAGTTTCAGAAGGTATGATATTCAATGAAATGGTAAATTTATAACAACTAAGATTGCATTATGATGCAATAGAAAATGTAAGCTCTGAAATTATTTATCTTCAGATGTGGATTCCAGGAGCTATGAGAAAATAATTTAAACACACCATGGATGTTGCAATGGTACAGGGTGTTTTCTTAGAAGTGTAGAACTTTATGTTGGCAACACAATTTTAGCTGGTGGCCATTTTGTAAGCTGTAAAAAAGTTTATTTTAGTTTGGTTTGGTATTTCAACATGAATTGACTAACACCTGAACAACGCTTCCAAATTTATTTTGAAAATCATGGATCTGTTCGAAATATGTATCGCACGAATTATGTTTAGCGATGAAGCTTACTATTGGTTGAATGGATAGGTCAAAACACAAAACTGCCATATTGAGAGTGATGATAATCTTCAAGTGTATGTTGAGACACCGTTACATCCACAAAAACCGACTGTTTGGTGTGCTTTATGGGTTGGTGGAGTAATTGGTCCGTTCTTCTTTGAAAACGATGCTGGCCAGAACGTTGCAGTCAATGGTGACTGCTATAAAGCCATATGTATTGACTTTTTTATTCATCAATTGATGTGGTTCCAACAAGACGGCGCAACATGGAACGTTTGGCAGCAGCATATGTAGTTCCACGTTAGGGACCTGTGAATTGGCCTCCAAAATTTAACGCCACTTGACTATATTCTGTGGGGATATGTGAAGTCGCTAGTCTACGCCGATAATCCCGAAAAGATTGACAACTTGGATAACAACTTTCGCTGAGTTATTTTCGATATACGGCCACAAACAATAACAAAACGTTATTGAAAATTGGACCTTCAGATTAGACTACCTACGTCTGAGCCTTAAACCAGCCTTGGCAGCCATATGATTGAAATCATATTTAAACTATTATGCCAGAAGATTATCTTTCAAATAAAGTTAATTTCATGTCAATTTAAAAAAATTACCTCTGTTTCAAAATTCTATACTTCTAAAAAAAAATACCCTTTATATGTTCTACCAATGTACGCCAATAAGATTAAAATTAAAGAAAGATTTCAAAGCAGTTTAGTTTAAAGAACCGAAAAATACAATACAATCATACAATTTTGTATCAATTTAATATTAGCTATATAATTTTTATCTAAAATGGCTGCATAGGTTTTCTTAACAAAACTTGGTTGAAAAACAGTTTTTCGAAAAATCGTTGTGAATTGTTGCATTGAACTATTTTATTTTTGTTTTGAATTCTCTTGGAAATAGTTTATAAATGTACATTGGGGTGATTCTTATACCGATGGGTTTTTTGACATTTCAAACTGGATAGGTATCAAATGGCTTTAGGTAAAAAAAATTCCTCATTTTTTTCAGATTTTTACTCCACCCCATTGATGGTCTCTCTCTTTTCACTTTAAGGTACTAATTATAGGGTTAGGGTTATAGTTATAACACGCGAAATTCAGAATGTATAGATTAGACCCAAACGAAATTGTCTAAAAATTTGGGTCAGTACAAAAAAAAATTTAATTACTTTTTAAAAAAAATATTATTAATGGTAATGCGCAAAGAACCATTTGTTTTTATTTTCGATTGTAATCAAAACTATAATTTCGATTTCAATCGTTTTTTTGTAATACACCAGCTTCTAAGCAATACAAATAGTTTATTTTACCGAAATTTTCAAAAAAAAATTATTTTGAATTTAAAAATATATACATTTTTTTTTTGAAAATCAATTATTTTTGAAACCATATGGTCGATTTTTATAGGACTCGGTATTTTAGGGGTTTTTCAGACTCTTTTAAGGAATTTTGAGAAAAACTAGAGTTTTATGAAAAAATAGAGGCACATTTAATACAAATGTTAAAAAAACATTAAGAATAATATTTTCTTTCTTACAAACAGCTGCTACGATTTTAATTAAACTTTTCCTGTATGCTGAAATTAGTGCGATATACCTTCTACCAAGAATTATAAAAAATTACAATAGCAGTAGCAAAGACTTCTTTAATTAACTTTGAATCTTGTCATTATCGGCTGAATAGATTAAAATTTTCTTTTATTTATAATTTTCAAATATATTGCATACCTACCAAAATTAAAAAAACAAAAATTGTAATGTAAAATTTTGAAAGTTAAAATTTTTTTATTATATCGATATTTCAAAAACGAGTTGATAAATTATTTTGTAATTTTATTTTTATATGTACATAAATAAATACTTATGATTTGCATGCCAAAAGTTTTCCTTAGAATTGTTTTAAGAATTTGATATATAAAAAATGTTTATTTTAGAAAACCGCTCCAATGATTTTAAATTTAGTTTCCATACAATCATATTCATTTAGGATTTAAGATGGCGATCTTTTTTCATTCCAAACTCTGGATGACATTGTTTAAGCTAATTTAAGTATTGTTTCTCATGCAATTAAACATTTTCCTCTCATAATTTCCATGTTTTTAAATAATAATTTTCTTAAACCCTCAGCGTCTTGAATATAAAAGCAAGTACCTACGACCTAGTCGTGCATTTAATTTTTTCTTGCAGAAGCTCTAAAAATAAAATGCACGACTGGGTCACATGTACATGTTTTCTGTTAATTTTTTTTAATATAAAAAAGTATGAAGTAAGTTTTAGCTGAAAAAAGGGAATGCCATACTAAATTCTTGAATAAATGAAATCAACTAATGAGAAAAAAAAAATTAAAAATTGTTGGCGCAGTTTTTAAAAAATTTACTTAAATTAAAACATTTTGAAGGAAAATTTTTGGACAGCTAAGTTTATGTTTTTATTAATATAAATTAAATTAAAAAAAAATAGTAAAACCCCAATTTTGAAAAATCGAATTTTCAAAATAGGACACTCATTTCGATTCTTTCGTTTACAAAACATTTTTTGGAAGTTTTTGTATTAAAAAATGTATATAAATTCGATCAACGAATAATACAAATTCACAACCGGAAATAGCAATCTTGTGGAGGTGTTAGTGTGAGTGAATAGGTAGTTGCCTACAGCATTTTTTTTAATACTTGATAGTAAAAAGTTACTATTTTAGAACATAAAAACAGTTTAATCAAAATCGTATATATCGTTTTTGAGATAAAAACGATTTATCAATATTGAAATGGAAAGAACTATTATTTTTGGATAAAATCAAAATATTTTTTTCAAATTAATTCAAAAAGTGTTACAAATATACTAAGTACCATGTTTCTAAATAATCGACTTGGACGTTTTTAAAAAACAGTAGCCGGAAAAATTTTATTGCCAAAAAAAATAACATTTTTCTTTCCATATTTTATAAATTGATTTGAAAAAAAAGCATATTAAAATGGTTTCAAAAAATGGTCAAAAAAACATACAAACGTTAGAGTCAATATAACAGTTTTGAAATTAAAAATAATTGTATTTAAAAATGTAAGAAAAAAAAAGTATTATTTTGAAAAAAATTAAAGTGCTCAAAGAAATGCTGGTTAACTTATTAGTATTAGCTGTCAGGAGTGTTTCTTAGCATGCTTTTGAATTCCGAAACTTAATACTCCATCTGTTTTTCGCCATCAGCTTTGGTTTTTAAGAAATTTGCGCTACAAAATTACCAACATTTATTTATCAATATTTTTGAGAAATTTTTTTTTCAACAAAATTAGCTTAACTATCTAAAAGCACTAATCTTCCTTTTCAAGAATTAGTTTTAATTTGTCTAGTATCACAATTACTTTCCAAGAAATTCTTTACTAGATAGTGTATAGTCTTCATCCGATACGTCATAATGTAAAATAAAAATTATATCGTAAAAATACTTTAAAAATTTTTTTTTTAAGAATAGTATTGCTCGATGTTTCAAAGTCTTCAAAATAGCAAAAAAATAAATATTTTGAAACAGATTTCACTTTTGAAAAAACAATTTTTAATTTCAAAACTATAATATTGAATCCAACTTTTATATTTTTTTTGAAAGGTCATTTCAAAACCATATTATAATATTTTTTTCAAATTTTTTCCAAGTGGCAGACAAAAAAAAAGTAAGTTCATAATGCAAATTATTACTGAACGCATTTTCTAGAGGGAAAGGGTTATAGTGTCGCCCTAAATGTAAAGTGTCAGCCACCGTCTTAGAAAACACGTTTTACCAAATACCTCGTGAACCGTGCATCGTACTAAAAAAATAATTATTTAATTTTATTTGTTTTTTTTTAATCAAGTTGTTTTATAAAATGTTTGAAGTCAATGTTTTTGAAAAAAGTTAATTTTTTGTTTAAAAATACTTTTTGAAAATTTTTTTTAAACAATAATAGTATTCAAACTTTTTGGCAATTCCACCAAAAAATTTTTTATATTAGAAATATGGTTCTTTGGGATGTATACCACTAATAACTTAAAAAAAAAACGATTTTTTGCTCAAAGGCATTCATACTTAATAAACTACTTTATGAAAGTTTAGGAGTCCTGTTTGAAAAAAATTTTATTGCTTAAAAGTTTTTAATAGCAGAAATTCACGAAGTAGGTTCTGAATAAAAAGAAAAAATTGGGAGAAAATAACCAAAAACCAAATTTGAGGAAAATCCATTTAGCCATTAAGGCAGACAGAATCATGAGACCCACTATTTCATCTTCCCTATTATCGCAATTACAAGTTGGATCAAACTTGCCATTTAAAGTTTCTAGGTAGGTACCTAGTAAGTTAAAAATTGTACTTTTAAAAAATTTAAAAATTTATGTTATGAAAACTAAGAATTTCGAACACAAGAAGGTTGATTTCTTGAAACTCAGTCCCAAAATAAATATAAATTCAATGACCCCGAAATTTGCAATCAATTTGAATATCATATTTTGAACTGTCAATATCGATTTTGAAAATTAAAATTACAATTAATTAATCACGACAATATTTATCTCGCTAGACCATTTTTTTTTGTTTTTCTTGGCACTTCCTACTTTTTCATCATATCTTTCTTGTTACAGTAAATAAAATATATAAATAATTGGCGTATTGAGATTTTGTCATGACAAATCAATTGCTATTTCATTTTTTTTTAAATTGAACTATTTTTACTTAACTGGTGACAGCCCAAAATATAATATTCAAATCGTCTGCAAAGTTTCTGGTCATACTGTTCCAGGACAAGTTTTTTCCCTGATTGTGACCTAAATACACGTGACCTAATAGCACGAATTGAAAGATACTTTTTATTAGTTGCAAGATAATTGCTACACCATCATTTTAGTCAAACACACTTAACTCTTCATTGAATGGCATTTTTGCAACCTGACAGTTGTGACTACGAGTATTAAATAAAATGGAAAATATTGTAAAGAAAAATATTAGCCAACTTGTTCCTGATATCCGTGAGAATGTTTGTTTTAATGTTTAAGTCAGTTTAACATACGGCCTTAAGTTTTTCAATTAAAATTGTTAAGAGCATTTTATGATGAATACTTAAATCAAAAATCCAACTGTACGTGAAATTTTAAAAAGAAAATACTTAACAAGAAAATATTTTGTTTTCAAAAGTTTTAGCTTAAAAATAATTTTTTTCTGAAAATATTAACAAAAAATAACTTTATTTAAAAATAAAATTTAAGAATGGATTTTTAGCTTTGAAAAATAAGTGTGAAAATAGACCCCCCACTTAAAATATTTTTTTAAGTACAAATTTTTTTTTTCGGGCAAAATTTGTATAGACTCGGGGTTTTCCTTAACAAGAATGACCTTCTAATTTCGTTTGCATTTGAATTCATTAAAATAAACTAAATAAAGAAGGAAAAAAATTATTTGCTCATACAATTAAATTTAAATAACATAATTTCTAAAATAAATATAATCATTTTGCCAAAAATAATGCCCCCAATCCAGGAAGAGGTAAATTCCAAAATTGAATTTCTCTTTAGCATCCGGTCGGAGAATACAGCCAATTTTATATTCATTGCCGGTATTTTGATTTCACTCAACGTATTCTATGATCATTGTCCTGTGCATCACTTTACTCGTACATCAAAGAACCAAACAGCCCATCTAGGGGTAGATAATAAGCAAACTCATCTGAATTGCCATTCAGAGCAAACAACACCCCAAGCACAGCCAACCCGCCTGATGATGATGATGCACATTGCCATCGGTCGCGATGGAGACCCAAACTACCCTTTCCCAGAATAAATTCAATATTCTTCTGGTCGTATAATATGCGATGCAAGTCCAATTGGATGTCGAGTACAGAATAGGATTGTGGGATACTGTGGCGTATACGTAACGGAATTTATATGTACATTTATAAGTATACCATGTTCTATCTCTCGGTGCCGTGTAATATATGCGGACATTATGGATCTTCTCTTCGAGGCATGAAGCTGCAGAGCTCGCATATACTTTGTGCTTCATAATAGAATTTTTTTTAATACAAAAACATTGAGTTGAAGTAGCAAAATATTTGCCAGTTCCTCTTGTGCGTTATTCCACATAGTTTTTTTTTCTTATTATTTTTTTTTCTACAATTTTTTGCCAATCATCATCGTTTTCTACTACCAGCCTCTAACACAATCTCATTCAACTCTCAACACAGCCAAAGGGCAAGAAGTGTATGCATGCTAAATGGCACCAAGCATCCAGTGAAAGGTTCTCGAGTAAATAAAATACGAGCTTGAAGAACTTAAGTATTATGCAGCAAGGGGTTCCGAGAGAGGGCACACTGCATTCAGTGCTGCACATCATAAGTGGGGGAGGCTTTTAGGGTCTTTCTATATATTTATATGAATCAGCTGCTGCTCCAAAATGTTTATATACGTTTTTGAATTGTGATGGGGGGGGGGGGGGTAGGGGGTTAAAATATAACGGAAACCCCATGACTGCGTCTCTATTTTTCCAAAAATTTTCATTCACGTTTTCCTTGTTCCTTGTTGGAAAAATATATTTTTTAAAAATTGTATGAGTGGCTCTATGTGCTATTCAAACACACATACATTAGCTATAGCACATCATATGCGCTAATTCTGTTTGTTAACATGAAATTTATGGTGGCATGAATTTCAAAAGGATGTTGATTTTGAATTTAGTTCATAGTTAAGGACGGGCTTTGATATGTGTTGCATATCCAGCATAGCACAACAGAGCACAGTGTGAGTGTAGTGAATGGAGAAGCAAAAGTGATACTTTCAGTTGGTGTTCGAGCAGAGAACCGAAAGAGAGAGTAATGCTTCATAATGAGAATTTAAATTGGCTGGCCTATCTTCGGGGATTAGCAAGGTATTTTTTTTAAGGAGAGCATTTGAATCGAGCAAATGATTTTTTAATATTCAAGATACATACTTGTACGCACCTACAAGTTATTGTTTATTTTTTTTTTTTATTTTATTTAATTTTATTTTTTAAATTAAGGGTTTTCATAGCAGCATATTGTGTTTATTAGAGACTAATTGCTTAACTAGAATGCTTTTGGTAATTTTAATCGTGTTTCTTCTTAAAGTGAAAAACGAGATAAGCGAACATAATTTAAATAGAAAAAATTTAGAAACTTAAAAACTTAAATATTTTTAAATTCAGGTCTCCTTGAAGGAGTTTTAAAAATTCTATTTTTTGTGTTATTTTGAAGTCCTCTTTGGTATTTTTGTTGGCCAATCCTTTCTGACTAAATTAACGGCATTTCATTATATTTCTTAATTTGTATCTATTTTTTTTTTTATTTTAAAATAAATATTTAAACCAAAAGAAACGAAAAGCGTTCTTAAATTTATAGAGTCTAAATTACTATGGTAAAGATCATAGACAGATCACTGCTAGTTTAAGATGAGAATCAGCTCATAAGGTGGAAGGAATACTTTTCTGCGGTTTTCAATCGCGTTTGCACCAATGATGACAGCCCAACGACCCATCCGTAGTAACAATTACTGGAATACACACTATATCCCCCAGTATAGAAGAAATCTTAACCACGATTAAAGCACTGAAGTTGGAATTGGCGGTAATCCCACTCAGCTCTTAAGACCAGTAGCAACAACATCGAGTGAGCTCCTGCATCCACTAATGGAGAAATCATTAGAAACACAAAGTTTTCCTGGGAAGTGAAAAAATGAAATAATTGGTAAGCTCCCAAGAAGGGAGACGAAGTGTGAAAACTGTTGAGAAATTTGCGTGATGCCTGCTGTATTCAAAGTTATAGCTAAAATTGCCTTGGAGCATATATAAGAGACCACCTTGAAGACATGCTTGACGCCAAGCAAGCAGAATTCCGTACTGGATCTTCCTGTGTCGACCACATCAACATCTTGCGGGTCATCATTGAATAGTTCGTTAAATACAGTAAACTACTTCATCTGCTGTTTATTGACTTCAAAAAGCCGTTCGAAAGTATCAGTAGAGAATTCATCTGGCTTGTTTTTCACAGGAGGGGCATTCCAGATAAATTTTTTGCTATAATTAAGGTTTCATATGATGATCCAAATGTCAAGATCTGTGTAAAGAAGGTTGTCAGAGGAATTTGAGATCCAAAGAAGGGTTAGACAGGGTTTTATAATGTCACATATACTATTCCTGAAAGTGATAAGTGATTGGCTGCATGCAGCTTTGTCGACGTTTTTGATATGCGTTTTTAGAAAAATTTTAACATATATTATTTCTCAAAGTAGTTTTTTTTTTCAATAAATTTGTATTGTCAGTTAAAAGTTTAAATATGTATCTTTGAAATTCTTTTTAAATCTTTTAAATAACTTCATTCATCTAAGAGATATCATTAATTAGCTGTCAGCCTTGGGCCAACACTACCTGAGTCTAAAATATTTGCTTAATTCATTAAATTTTAACTAAGGACTTGGAAAAAAAGTAATACAAATCCGACTTCATTTTATAAAAAGTGTAGTTTCTTATACATTTAGTTGAAAGTTTTGTGAACAAAGATAATCTCCAATTTAAAAAACAAATATTTTTTTTTGAGTAATTTTTTTTTTTTGGGTTATCCCAAACTAAACTAAAGCTTTTTTACTGTCTTAAAATTTTTAAAGAGCTTGTTTCACAATCTCTAAGGTTTCGATTAGTTATCTGGGGGTCAAATCTCGATCTAGTGAATTGTGAAGAGATCGATATTATAATGCCTTCACTCCAAATGTGAATCTCGAAGTGTGAAAAATTGAAGCAAATGTTTTCATTCTGTGAAAACCTATAGAAAGAAAAATAATAAAGAGAAACGATTTTCACTCATTAAATTCACCCAAACCCAAGTCGCCATCTTTTTTAATATGAAAGAGATAAGATGTATTTCTTATTTTAGTACTTTCTAGTACTTTCTTTGGCAGTTGTTTATTTATAAGTAGTTCGGGAATCGCCTTGAGCGTATAAGTGAAGTAATAAAATGATAAAACTTTGTGAGAACTGAAATGATAATTTTGTTTTCATTTCATAGTTTAACAGATCGAAAATTGTCCTGAAACATAAATTCGGCGTCATAATACTATAGCAGGAAAACAATGTTGTTACAAAATTTTTTGAATCGTTTCCGAGAAACCAAGATAAAAAAATATGTGTGAGTACCGGGACTCGTGTTGAAGATGTGTTAACATCCAAACAAACAGGGATCGGGTCATTACCAGTATGGCAAAAAATTTGGAATATGTAATACAAGTGCTCAAACTTAATGTTCACATGATACAAACGTGAAAGATCAATCCATTGCTGGGGGTCCCACACCATTATTTTGTATTAAAATTAAAATGGTTCCGGAAAAACTTCTCTGTAAACAATCCATCACAAATTAATTTTAGATGAGCTTTTATTTCCGGTACCTTCCAATGTACCTGCTGAATGTTTGTTATTTGGAATTTAGCTTCTGGATGACATAACACCCCGACTCTACAGGTGGACCTAGGTCACATTATTTTCTTCTATCTGCACTGAAGTTTTCTAACCAAAGCTTACTATAATAATCAGTTATAGTTAATTTGCATCGTTCCTTTTACTCTAGAAAGCTACTTCAACTGACTTTATGTTGTCACAAAATTAATCCTTAATTCAAAATTACATAAATTGTCAAAAAGTAAAAGTGTCTGATATAAGTCGAGATGGTTAATCTGTCAAAAACAGCTGAAATCACAATGTTTTCATTTTGTGTAATATTTTGTTTGCTGCTCAATCGTTCGGTTTGAAATTGATTTCATTTTTGTTAATATATATACTTTTAATAATAGACATTTTTTTTACGTTTTGTAACATCTTTATCCGATCTGTTCGATTTGTAGAAAAGAAATTTGTGCTGCTAATTCAAAGAGTCTGTATCTCATGTTGATATAGGTAACGCTGTAGAAATTCGTGCGCCAATACACTAACTCCTGTGCACCTCTCTGTATCAGTGAATTGCGTAAACGTAATTTGCGCCATAACGCAATTTTTGGTCATGATTGGTTTTAAAAACATTTTTTTTTCTTTTTAATTATGTCTTAGCTATCGCTTGTGTCAATTTCATAAAAATCGCTCAAGCAACAACGAAGTTGACCTTTTTTTGCAACACCCATTGAAAATATTATTTCGTTCATAATTTGGTCTCAGCTACAATCGATGCCAGTTTCAATGAAATCGCTCAAGGATCAAGGAAGTTACCATATGGTGACATATTTTAGGAACACCCTGTTTTGATAATATTTTTTCTTTTTAATTCTGGCTTAGCTATCACTTGTGACTTTTATATCGCTCAAAGAACAACGAAGTTGAAACTTTTTTTGGAACACCCCGTTGAAAAAATTTTGGAGGTTCATAATTCTATGTCAGGTACCACCGATGTCAATTTTAATGAAATCGCTTAAAGTGTAACTTTCTCCTGCGGAGTCAGGATGTAAGGAATTTACTCCACTTAGCAAATACCAAAACCATTAAGTATCAAAAAACTTGCTTGTCTATTTGAGTTTACAGAATTCTACCTTGCCTACAACAAACTAAATTGTTCAGAACGAAACCTGTAAGCCATAAGCGCCCAATCCGACTTGCAATTTTCCCCATACCAGGAACTAAGATTTTTTTTCTTAATACCGAGTGTTAAGATGTTTACACATCAAAAAAATGTGAGCAGTTCACCTTAAAGAACCAAATCTTAAAATTTCATCCAAATTATTGGTTTAAGGCGCCAGTTATAGCTATCATTGAAACTCATCATTGAAAACTTTAATGATTAATTTTGAGACATTTAGAAAGCAAAATCGAAAAATATTTTGATGCACAAATAAAGCTCAAGACTTGATTAATATTTCTAGTCAAACAAGAATTCAAATTTCGCGAAACAATCAATTTATCGAAGGAAACTTTTGGTGAACAACCGAATATTCTCTTCCAAGGTGTCAATCGTCTCGGGCTTATCTATGTACGTAGACAAGCGACTTCACATAACTCCACCAAAAATAACACCACGACGCGAGAAAAGGCACTCACCAAATATTTCCTTCAATAAATTGATTGTTTCGCGATACATCGCATGAACCGAAAAATTATTTTGGTAATAAATTTGCCTGATTTGCAAACGTTCTGCAATAGTGAGTCTATTCATTATAAAATGGCATACCAAAATGAGCATAAATCAAGTGACAGCTGTCAAAAAGACCTACTCCGAAAAAAGAATTGCCATATTGAAAACCACACGTCGAAAATAAACACCCTTTAGATCACACTAATTTCAGCATGCAAACAAATTTATAAAAATTGAAGGAGCCATTTTAAAGAAACATTTTTTTAACATTTGTATTGAAAACTACAATTTTTTCATAAAATATTTTAGTAAATGTTAAGAAAACTCAAAAATTTCAAAAAATCGATCATGTACTTGATTTTCCAAAAAAATCTAAAACATTTTTTCAAGCCAAAGAAATGTTTTTTTATGTTTGTTCAGAAAATTTGTGGAGTCGTTTTTGATAGATATCATTATGTAAAGTTTTTAAAATATGTACAGCTATATAATGCTATTTTCGGTTCTAAAATGTGGGGAGAATCTTCAAAAACCATTCTGTTCCAATTTTTAAGGAGATCAATCCAGCCGTTTAGGTTATAGCCGAACAGATATATAGAAAGAATTGCGAAATATGTTATGACAAGTCTTATTAAAATTTCGAAAACAATTTATTTTTTGCGATGCAAAACTTGTCACATATTGTAGTACCTACCTAAATATCGCAAGTTAAAATCCAAAGCTTCTTGTGCAAACCCTCTATCCAATCATATTTCTTTTACAATTAAATCGTATTTTAAGTCATTCAAAGTAATTAAATTAATCGACTTTTCAGTCACCTAACATTCTTAATCACATTTAAGCACATCAAAGTTGATTTCAATAAAATTAGAAAATAGAAAGTAGAAAAAGCTTAAAGGACAAAATGCTCAAACAAATAGAAAAATGACAAAAAAAAAAAAAAAAATATATTCTCTGAATATTGCTCCACTAAGCGATAAGGACGATGAAGAACGTTTGCCCCTCATTTTTTTTCACAAAAAATAAAAAAAAAAAACATACAAATCTTGTGGTTGCACATTTGTGCGCATTCATATTGAAATGTCGATAAGTTGGTTTCTTACAACACACTCGCAAACGACACAAAGCCAAGGATTCGTTTCCTTTCATCCTCAAACACGAATTATTACAAGGATATGAGACTTATCTATACCTTTGTATGTATGCCAACATGATATATGAATATGTATGAAAGGACATTCAATAATGGTTGTAGATATAATATGAGGTATAGGTAGGATAAATCTAGATATTATACATGTTTGCTATATACGAGTATGAGTAAGGAAGGTTAGCTGAACTGTGTGATGGTGAAGCAAGGTATACGTACATCACTTTAGGAGAGGAAACAGGTGGTGGCGGCCGGGGCAAAATTCTCAAAGGATAAATCGCACTCTTTTAGAAAATGTTCACACCCCAAATAGATTCCGTTCGATTGAATTGAAAATCGATTTTTATTATGTTCACAGCGACTTCTACACGAATCCCTCCAGAGAAAGAATATATTTTTTTTATAACTTACAAAATTGTTACAGTTTGTTTTTTTTTATTTTTCATTTTTTTCAAGGAATTTTTATTTCGAGGTGGGCATTGCAATATCAAAAAAAAATTGCTTAGATTGAAGTACATGCCTCCCTTCTTCTTTCACAACTCAAAAGTTTTTTTTTAATTGTTTATTTTTACTTGATGAGATTTTTACTGAATTTATAAAGGAAGTACAAACTTTATACATAGTTTGTAATATTATAATTATTATAAGATTAAAAATGAGTCTATATAAACTGAGGTCTTTTTAATGTCATCTCGTATTCTTTCAACCCCAAAACTTATTTTTATTCATTTTAATTTTAATCAGATCATGAAAAATGAGCTACAAATTACGAAAAATGAATCCTGATTTTAACCTTGGCTTGGGATTTCGTAAATTACGGCTATCTGCTTGCAATTTTTGAAACTGTGCAAAATGAAGATATTGGTACTCAAAAATCGTAAATAAACACTCTTAAGTACCAATTATTTTATGGAGAAAAAAATAAAAATTGCGAACAACAAATCGCAATTTAATTCAAATATTCCTCAATTGAACATTTTGTAAATATGCAAAAAATATTTGTATCACCTCTTTTATTTCGTGATATTGCCACTTTAAAAGATCAGTGCTTTATCAGCTCTTTATTTTGCAGGTATACGCATTTATTTTATTTATTTGAAATAAATACTTTGCGAATGACTCTTCTTAGATCTGAACTCGCAACACTCCAGTTGCGAAGCGAGCATGAAACCACTATGCCAATTTGCAATATAGATCGTTGGCGTCACACATTTACGGTTAGATATGTTCCATATGGTGATTTAACACATCGAGAAGTAAATTACGACAGAAAAGTTGTGATTTATGGTTTTTTTGTTGGTGATTTGCAACTATTCTCATTAAGATGCAAATTTCGAACAAAAAAAAAATCGTAAATCAGTGATTGTGCAATGTAAATTACAAAGTATTTATCGCATATCAATATTTTTAAATGCTGAAATTATTCTTTTGGTGAGTAAATTACACCATATTGCACAACTGTGTCGTACGAACTTGCTCTTATGTTCAAGACGCTGAGTGTTTAAGAACATTAGACATGGAGATTGTGAGAGAAAAATGTTTAAATGCATGAAAAGGGATATTTTTATTAGCTTAAATAACTTCTTTGAAGTTTTAACATGAAAAAAAACCCATCTTAGTTCTTGATTGAAAATGATTGAAGGGAAAAATAAAATGCACCACTGGATCGCACGAACTTGCTCTTATGTTCAAGTTGCTTGGAATTAATAACTTTTGAAATATGAAACTAATTATAAAAAAAAAAAAAGTAAGAATATAAAAAGTTAAAATTAACATTTTCTTAAAAATCCAAAAATTCTTTTTTTTTAAATTTTGATATGCAATATTATTTACATTTCATAGGAGCTCGTGCACAAAAATTTTGATTGAAATCTTGTGAGCCGTTAATGAGAAAGTCAAAAATCAAGAAAACCGTTATATGGCAGGTACGGTTTTTGGTAATTTTTTTTTTACCAAAACGTACACTATACCTACACTAATCCACTGATTTTTTCTTATCGAAATCGTTGGAGCTGTTCTTGAGATAATTATAAACTTTTCTTTTACGGTTGTATGGCAAGTACCGTTATTTTTGGAGCTACAAAAAATTCAATTTCCCCTTTGGACAGTTACAAAAAACCATAAGTTTTAAATTTGAAGAAAATTGCTTCAGTGGTTTAGGCTAAAGATCGAGGTACAGACAGACAGATATACAGAATTTCGCCACCTACTTTTTTCTAGTTCTCTATCATCGTAATGTCATGTTTGATTGTTACCTCGAAATTTTTTTTGCACGAATCCAAAATATTTAAAATCGTTGGAGCGGGTTTCTTAAAAAACTATTTTTTATATCAAATTCTTAAATTATTTTTAAGGAAAATTTCTGGTTTTCAAATCGTGAGTATTAATTTATGTGCATATAAAAACAAAATTTTGAAAAAAAATTGTCAAACTGTTTTTGCAAAATACATTACACAATGTAAAAACACCCTTTATAATACCAAGTTTTTTAAGAATCGACCACTTAGTTTTCATAATATTGAATTTAAAAAAAAACTGTAAATTTTTTTAAATATCCAAAAAAGTAAGAAAAACTATTAACATTGCTTAGAAGCTTCCGTCTGAAAAAAATATTGTAATCAAAATAACCGTTTTGAAGAAAGTTGAAAATAAAAAAATGGTTCTTGGGGAAGTAGCATTAATAACCATTTTATAAAAAAATGGTTTCCCTTCCTACGGTGGCTTTTATACAAAAAAAAATTATTGGATTTTGTTTAGGAAAAGTTGTGGAGCCGTTTTTGAGAAAATTAAGATTATGTAAAATTTAAAAAAAAAATTGTATTGCAGGTACCGTTTTTGGTATGCATAATTTAAACTTAAATTTTATGATGTGCATTATAAAAAAATGTTGAGATATGAAATTTTGAAAAATGAAAATGTAAACTTTTATAAAAAGTAAAACATTTTTTTGAAAACTTTGATATGCAATATTATTTTATCTTATTTGAAATTATTTATAAGACAAATATACTGATCTTAATCCATTCGGTCGATAATTGTCAAATTCAAAATAAAAAACAAAACATTCTATATATTTACTTATACACTTGTCAAGGAAATTAAAGGAACAAAACTTTTTTCAATTTTTATTGATATTTTTTGAAATGCTTTATCTTTGTCATGAGTGGTCGCATTTTGTTGAAACAAAAAGCATTATGCAGCTTTATGTTTCTTGTCTTGATATTTGTTTGCAAATAATTTTGTTACAGTACCGTTATTGCGTTATTGTAAGAACTGACACCAAACAATTTTTATTCTGTGTTTTTTGAAAGTCCGCATTTTCAAAGATATTTTTTTTTTTAGTTAATCAAATGTAATGGTCAGATAATCTGTTCATTCAGCTTGTATTTTTTTGTGGTCGTACAATTTTTTTTTGTATTGTTTATCTGACTTTAAATGAAAAAAGATACGTTTGGTTTTGGCTACCAATATCTTAGCAAAAAATTACGTCAAAAAGTTCATTAGTTTTGAAAATTTGAGTAAGTTTCTAACATGATCTTTTTTAAGATTAAAAAAAAATGTTCTTACTCTCCACCGTTAGTTTAAAAAAAGTTTTATTACTATTTCAAATTTTGACTTGAGAGCTTTCATTACAGTATGCTGACTTATAAACTTTTACAGCATCGCATCAATATTCATGTAAATTTTCGAATTGATTCACCGAACCATTTTTCTTTACCAAATTTTCAAAGTCTTACAAACCAATTATTCGGACAAATTGTCTTTTATATTTGAAATCAGTTTTTAAAAAAATAAACATTTTCTGTAACGGTTTTTTTTTTAACATTTTTTGTTTATAGAAATGGAATTTGTTCTCTAATTTTTTTAAGAATGTTTAACTCCCATAAACATCGCCTTAAAAAAAATCAAATATAGAGTTTTTAGAATATTTGAATTTGAAAAAAAAAATTGAATATTTCTTAAAAGCCCAAAAACTATTTTTTGAATATTTAAATAAAAAGAACCACATATTACAGGAAGTTAAAAAATTTTTTTTTTTATATTCAAAATGGGTATCGTGGGTCTTGTAAATGATTTACAATGAAGTAATTTTTGTTCTCAGACATTTTTCAAAATTGAATTGAGACCCCCGCCGCTGGTTTTAGGGGAAAAACCAAAATTCGAAATTCGAATAACTCATTTAAATTTGCGTCGATATTTGTGATAATATTTGCTTTATATGATATTTTGCTTTTGTTACCTAAGAAAATAGAATAAAAAACTGCTTCTAGAAGCTCCCAGAAAATCTATCGATTTTTTAGCTGTTTTCGATTATTTTTTCTAAATGGAATGCTCTAATTGGCCCCAAAAATATAATAGAGCATACTTAAATTGATATTCAGTCAACATCTATCGACGCAAATTAATTTTTTTTTTATTAACTACTTGTTCGAATTTTGTTTTTATTTACCTTAAATTTACCGCGGGGTCTCAAAATTCATTCGATATTTGAAAATGTCCCAGAACGAAAATTCTTCCTTCCTAATCATTTACAAGATCCATGAGACCCAATTTGAATATATACAAAAATATTCCGACACACCTACTACATTTTTATATTTTCTTAGAAGCTTCCGTAAAGGGTGTTTATTTAGACGTGTGGTCTTCAGTCTGGCAATACTTTTTTCGGAGTTGGTCTTTTGACAGTTGTCACTTGATTTATGCTCATTTTGGTTTGCTATTTTAAAATGAATAGACTTACTCCTAAACAACGTTTGCAAATCGTGCAAATTTTGAATTTTGATTGAAACCAGCCATAATGTTACATACAGTCAATTTAACACCGCTGGCCTATTTTTTGTGGTGTCCGGTCGCTTGTCTACGCAGATAAGCCCGAATCCAGTTGCTGCAAAATGTGGTGGAAAATTGGGGGTCTCAGCTGGAATTTATTCGAGCCGGCCACTGTATTCCAAATCCTTTTTTAAACATTATGGCAAGCCCTTATCTTTATAATGAAGCTAAATTCTTGGCCAAAACCTTAAATTATTTGCGTTTTATTTCTTTTTGAAAACCACATGTCTTAAACAAACTCCCTATACAAAAAAATTATTGAAATCAGAAATATGGTTTTGAAAAAAGTCAGCCCTTTTTGAGAAAAATTAGATTTGGCAATTTCACATTTGGTTTTCAATTTTATCAATATTTCTTACGGTCACTTTATGGAGATAGGGTTAAGGCTTTTTATATTTAATTGTAGTTTAAATTTACTGTTAATTACGTACACAGACAAATTTGCAAGACAAGAAATTTGTCACACTTAATTAATGACTGATTAATCACCAACTGTTCATTTAAATACCTTTTGATCGGTGAATGTTGATGTGATCCTTACTTGGCACTCATTAGTTTGACTTTAAATATGTAAAGTGCAGCAAGATTTCTAAAATTAATTGAATGAAAAAAAAAAAAAAAAACTAATAAGCATCTTCTTTCGACTACGGATATGACCTTTATTTTTAATGCTTCTTGTTCGCTTCAACAAAAATAATTGTTTTTTTTTGTTTTAATTTTAAGTTATGGACTCGATCGTTATCGATTGTAGGGATACAGTACCAGCCAAAAGGATTGCACATCACGAATATATGTAATATCCTTTTAAAATGACTTCCATCCGATTGGAGAGTATCAGCTGAATAAAGCCTTTTCCGGTAGTTCTGTGTTTCCTCCGTTCTTGTGTGACAATTCGTGTGAAAGAATGTATCCGTGATGTACTACTATAAGTCTATACATCTGATAGCACAGAAGGGAATATTATTTTAAATTTAATCCTTGATAGATGGGAAAATTACTTGTATGTTATGGCTTGTGTGGTGAGGTGGGTACTTGGGGGTTGCTGAATGTAGGTGGTAGTTTGGAGTACATAAGTACAATCAAATAAAAATACTCTTTCCCTCTCTTTGAAAGGATTGTGTGATGAAAGTAAATAAATTTGCGGTCAATTTATGATTACTCGAAGCAAGAAGGTGGAAGAATCAAAATGGAAAAAAAAATAATAAAAAAAAAAGAACAGAAAGGTGAGCCGCCGTAATTCCAAATGACATCAGACGATTGGTATGTTTACTTCAATTAAGGATATGCTCTGTGTATCCTTGCCCACTTCCAACGCCACAATTTCTCAAATTGCTACCCGTCCGGTCGTTGATGTTGAAATTGAATTGAGTGACATTTTGAAGTGAAATTGAAAATCGGAGGCGGATCTGAGGTCGGTGGACTTGATTCAAATTGATTAGGGGAGGGTATTTTGTTCTACTTTTTAAGGATTTTTTTTTTTGTTGTTGGTTTCATGAAATGTGAAGTGAGCAAACATGGAGTTGTTGCATATTTGATGGTAATCACAGGAATGGTTGCAATGGTTATATAGAAATATAGAACGCTCAGTGAGTTGCTGGCAAAAATCTGATGGCGTTTGTTTCGAACTCTTGTTTTATGCATTCAATTACATTTACGAAATGAATGTGCATTTTAGTGTTTATATTGGCTTTGGTCATTCTTTTGTGTGGTTTTGTAATCCAGGGGCCTTGGTATCGTATAATGGAGGAGCTGCATGTGCATTGAGGTATTGCGATTTATATTGCATTTGAATGGTAAATATTTTGAATAAACCAGAAATATACATCAACATCAGTGTTATATCACAAAATGGATTGCAAAGTAGTTTTTGGGATCTAGTGTTAGCAATATATGTGCTTTTGTTTAGCAAAACCACACTTGCCAAAAATATTCAATGCATAGTATTGAAAAAGTTCATAGTAAATGCGTCCGTTAGTATGTTAGAGGTTTTTTTTGTTGTTTGAAAATTTAGCCTTTTGTCACATGATATATGTCAAAAGCAGTTAATTCGATTCAATTTCCATGGACATAGATTGAAATAAACTAAGTACCTTTAACAAAAGCATTATGTCCTGGATTTTCATCATTTTACTTTTTGGAATTTTGATTTCAAAATAAAATATGCGTTAAAATTGAATCAATAGTCGTATTTAAAATTTACAAATTGAATGGGTGGTTAAATTTTGATGTATTTCTGCATCATTATTATCAGGGGAAAATTTCTTCCCCTCCCCAAGACAACACAAACAAAAATTAAACTACATACTATTGAAAACTGCATGATAGATTTAGACATGCTCAGTGTGCGAAACAATCTTTTTCAAAATGTCAATCAATTTTCTTGCTGAGAAAAATAATCGTTGAATTGCATAATTTTGTAATTTTAAAATCCCTAGATTTCAAATACTATACTACTAATTGTTTTATTACATAGGCTAGGTTTGGTTAATGGACTGACAGTTGATCTTGTTACCATCGCACTTAGAACAAGATCCATTGTGATACCTTAGAGATTGTGACCCCTAAGAAATGAAACCTATGATAAATCACATGACAATCAAGCCCGTGGCGGGCGTTGATGAGATTCTGCAGGCTATAGCCTGAAAGGTCGCTTAGTATTTCTTAGTCATTGAAGAAATGTCTGTCGTTCCACCATCACCTGGATGAGGAGAAGACGACGCCTTATAAGGGTGCGGTCACTACTTTACCCCCACTTGAAAGATTATTCCTCCACCAGGCCCGATGGAGCAGTTGCTTCATGCAAAGTTTGGTGAATGAGTTTGGTAGGCCAGTGGTTGCAGCATTTTTCCGTTCGTTTAGTGAGGATAGCTACACAATCACTTGGTTGGGGAAAGAACGACGCCAGTTGAGGGTGTGTTCCTTCCTCTATCCCCACTTGAAAAATCATTCTTCCACCAGGCCCTTAGGAGCAGTGGCTCCATGCAGTATCTGGTGGATGAGTTTGATAGGTCAGTGGTAGATGTATGTGTCCGTTCATTTGTGGTTGGAGAAGTTTACAATGTTGTGTTTGGGTGGCTAAAAAGTTTCAAGCCATTTGGTAGTGTTAACGATTCTGTGATACAGCGTGTTTAAACCACATCTGTAACCATTTCAATTTGAAGGTCACTCTTTTTGATCACCATTTCTTATATACGAAGGTTCATTTATTACTTCACGAAGGTCCTTGCTTGGGAATTTTTAGATGGTTTCAGCATTTGTTTTCTTTGTACAACCCCATAATTGGATGCCATATGTCCAAACAGGTTTCAGTACTTGCTTATAACTATAACATAAGTTTGTTCTGGATAGATAGCCCAACTAACAATTTAACTTGTATAAGGTTCTATACAAGCTATTTTCAGACTGCTATAGAAATTGTAAAAGGCCTTATGCAAGCCATTTTGGCGCATTTACCCAAGCTAACTAACTGCCATAAGACTTTTGTTGACAGGTCTTATAGCAGCAAATAGTTTTTCATGAATTGCTATTAGCTTGGCTGAACAAGCTATAGCTTGCCTTGGATGTTTATAAAAGGCCTTACGAAAGCCATTTTGACAGCTATTGCCAAAAGCTTGCCTTGGATGTTTATATAAGGCCTTACCTAAATTTCTTTTACATAAGTAATCCATCGAGAGAAAAAAATTTTTGTTGGCAAAGCTGATTCTGAAATAAAAAAAATATATTTTTCAAATTTATATTTTCAATTTTTTTAAACATTTTCAGTAAACAACTTTGAAAGGCCTTTTACAAGCCATCTATAACTTATATTTACAAACCTTGTATAGAGCTTTTATAACTCATATTTTAAGGCCTTATAGCAGCTATTTGTTTAAATTTCAGGTGGAAAATTCTTGGCTTGCTCAAGATTGCCTTATACAAGCTCTATACAAGCTTTTACTTGCCAAATTCGAAAAATTTTACCTTATGCAAGCTAAATTGTTAGTTGGGAGGTCAGAGTTTTTTCCTAGTAACCAGTACATTTTGCTGTACTTCAAGTTTAGTTCGTCTTTTTTCTTTTTGATGTGCTCTTTCTATTTAAGCTTTGCATCCAAAGTCATTCCAAGGTATTTGGCAGTATTGGAGTAATGTACTACTCTTCTGTTTATATGAATTGGAACATTGCTTATTTTTTTGTTTGTAAAGTTTATATGCATCGATTTTGTTTCAATTAGCCTGATTCGCCATTTTTGTGTCCAATCACTAACTTTATCGACAGCATTTTGCAGTTTTTGTGTAGCCCACGTAACGGATTTATCTGGAACCAATATTTCAGCATCATCAGCAAAGGTATTGCCATGATAGCGTTGATGTCCACTGGAATATCCCTTGTATATAACAGATACAGGGTTGGTCCTAGGCTTCAAGTTCCCAGTAATTTTCGTCGTACCGTACTGTAAAGAGGCGGTTTGTAACGAAGGATTTCAATATTTCGTAGCACTGCCTGGGAAGATCCCTATGCAGTTTGTACTCAACTCCCAAGTGCCAAACCTTGTCAAAGGCTTGAGCAACATCTAAGAAAAAAGCCGATCTTACTTGTTTTTTTTTCAAGAGCCTTTTCCACAACATCCATAATCCGATGCACTTAGTCTAACGGAAGAAGTCTAGTTTCTTCTATTATTTTGCTTAGTCTTTTCAGGAGCAGTTTTTCGAAAACTTTTTCCATGATTGGTAAAAGTGATATAGGTTTATAAGATGTTACTTCTGTTAGTGGCTTACCTTGTTTAGGTATAACAATGACTTCTGCAATTTTCCAATGATGTGGCACATATCTTAGATTTAAAAACATGCATTTATAATAAATTGGAGTTTTTTGAAGGCTATTTAAGGCATTCCTTTCAAAAACTGAGTTGTTATTAGATCGTACCCTGGTGATCTTTTGTTAAACATACTTCTTACTTCTTTGAGCGTGACAAAAGAAATTTCATATTCATCGTTTCTATCAACAAACTGTAAAGGATCTGAAGCTGTGTTTGCTGAAAATGGCTTAAAAACATTCGCGAGATGTTCAGCGAAGAGATCAGCCTTTTGTTTCGGGTTTCTGATCCATTTACCATCTTAAGATTTTATTGTCTGTGGCCTTCTTAGGAGCTTAGCTCCTTTCCATAGGGAGTATTCCGTAGAAGCATCCACCGTAAGACAGGAATCTACTAAGTGAATCACTTTTAAACTCACAGATTATTTTCTTTCTTTTAGTTCGTCATTTGGATGGTTAAAAACTGCCTTATCACCTAGAAATCTCGGAGCTTGCTATTTTCTTCGAGCTTTTCTTTTCTCCAAGATCAGCTCCCTTATTTCGACAGGATATTGTATTTCTTTTTAAATTGTCTGCCCTTCCCATGGCAGTCCCTAGTCACGCAACTGATCTAATAATTATAATTAAATAAAGGTTTTTTAATCTAAGGAGAACGTATTTACCAAAAGACTAATATTAAATTACCTAAGCATGATTTGTGAGCTCAAAATATTCGGCAAAATTCATTTAAAACTGCAAACAAAATTAAGATGAATTTAAATTGAATAAAGACAAACGGGAATAATCTTACTGAAAACTTGAAAAGATTTATGGTGTTAGAAGTAAGGATGCTTTCTACACCCAATTTTTTTTCTGAACCTCAGCTGGAGGCAAAGAGCAAATCAGATATTTTTTAGAAATTTAAATATCAATATCTTTCAAACGATCACACTGTAAATAATATAAGGTATTCCAAAAGCATTAATTTTGAAGCTAAGCTGAATTAAACACAAATTCATTAATTTATTCACACAGGCATATAATTAACCACAAGCAAATCATTAAATTTTAATTACAAACGAAAAACCATAACTTCCTTCCACTCCCTTCAATCTTCATAAATATTTTATAATTCATAAAAAAAAACGATTTGCTTCCAAATTTAAGTTACAATAAATTCGAACAATAAGGCTTTGAAAATTCAATTCAATAAAAAAAAAACATCTGGTGTTGATAAATAACCCATAAAAATTGATCAAGCTCAAAAACATAAATTTCCTCTTCCTCGCAGGAAATTAATTTTCTATCTATCAATTCACGCAAAAAATTAATTTTAATTAAGAAGTCATAAAATAAAAAGTCTCTGACCCAAGAAAAGTTGTTGTTGGAAAATATTTATCAAGAAACAAAAGAAAACATTGCCAAAATCCTTTATGTCCTCATTGACCTTGTTTTGTTTTAAAATATAAAACAAAAAACAAAAACAAAAAAACATCGTCCATCGTAAATAAGGTTTAAGTAAGCTCGACTAGGTTTATTGGTGAGCAATTTCATAAATCAAAATCTCAAGCTTGTCGAAGGATAGATGACTATAGATGGATAGAGTGTGTCCTCTGCCCAGCCCAGCCCAGCACAGCCCAGACCGCCCACTGCCAATTTGTATTATTGTCCCAAGGGTGTGTTTCAAAAACAAAATTTATATGTACCTGTTCAATTTAGGGTATAAACATGAAGTTTTATTGGTTGTAAAAAATTTATTTCAATCTGTTTACTCATGTTGTGCGGATGGGAAGGTTTCAGTTTTTAAGAATAATAAAGAATTTATTTCATCAGTCAGTTGTCTATCTATGAATATGAGTAGTAAAAAATAGAAATAAAAATATATGTAGGCATATTTGTGCGTATACTTACTTTCATTTACATTTATGAAAGGGTAGCATATTAAATTTAGCTTTGATAATAACAACGACAAAATTAAACTGAATACTTTTTTTCTAAAATAAAACCATATTAAAAAAAGTAGTACCTCGTGGCATAATGGTTATTGCGTAGGACTGTCATGTCAAAGGTCTGGGTTCGATTCCCGGCCACTGCCACCTAAAAACAAATGTTTTTTTTTTCCGAGGTACTGCCTCTTGCGAGGTACTGACAAATCCTCTAAAAGTATACTTATCATGAATAAGTGCTTCTCATTTCGAAGTTCGGACTCGGCAAAAAATTGTAGGTCCCCTCCATTCCTGCCAACAACATGCACACAGGAATGGTTGAGAGTTGTAAGTCACTAGGTCTTGGTTCTCTACGAGCTGTTGTGCCTCCAAATTTATTTAATCATAAATAGAGGAAAAAAGGGGATTTACCCTTAAAAAGGTCGGGTAATTCTAAATTTTTATATGTTATTTGGAATGGTCTGTAAATGAAAACTCAAAACTTTTACAGCCACTCTCCCTCTACCCCTTTGCCACCGTCAGAATCCAGGTAAAAACTAGAAAAATTTGCACTATTTTACTATTTTTGACTAAAAAATTTGTATAAAACGAAATTTCCAAGAAATATGATTCAGGAAGTATTTTTGAACAACCACTACTACCAACACTATTGAGCTCTCAAAAAAGGCTAAAATTTTGTGTTTTGTCAGATTTTCAGTTCCTTCCCTGTATATAGCCCAATTACTTTTTTACCGCCGAGGTTAGGGCACATTTTTTTAACTAATCTTGTTGATAATTTAATTGGCTACCGATTTTATGTAACTACAGTCAACTACCTTTAAGTCGAACTCCCCCTACGTCGAATTTCCCTATACCTAAGAAGAACTTTTTCACCACATTTTTGTATTCCTCTCAAAATAACCATATTTATTTCTCTCTAAATCAAATTTTTGAAAAAATCACCCTAACTTCGAAATAACTTGATATTCCGTGAAAATTCGACTTAGAGGGAGTCGATTGTATTTTTTATTTTGTGACCAAATAAATATCGGGTGAGGATTGAGAAAGTGTTTTTAATTGAAACATTTTACTAAATCATTTTCTCTTCTGTCTGTTTTATACGGTCCATGTACTGGAGTCCCGTCAAATTTTTCTACCGATTTTTCTAACCACTAGAATTGATTAAATATTTTATATTAATATTAGAAAATTATGTAGGTGTTGTCACGCTCCCTTCCAATATTTTGTTATTTTCTCCTATACGTTTTCTTTACTTGCGATATATGTATAAGTTGGACAAGTTTTTGATTCGTGCAAAAAAAAAATTTGAGATAACAATCAAACATGAAATTACGATGATAGAGAACACGAAAAAGGTGGGTGGCGCAATTCTGTCTGTCTGCCTGGGCTCTGAACCTTTGGCAACTTACATTTGGGAAGTTCGAAATAAAGTAAATGCCATGTAATTGGTCATTTATTAGTCAGAAAAGCTCCACTACTCCTAGAAATTGGTCAGCCCTGCATAAGTTGTAATTAAGGCTTTAAATGTTTCATGATCTCCCAAGGTCACGAGTGATCTTCACCACTTAATTTATGGGAAATTTACAAAAAAAGTATATCATCCGAAAGATCTCTAGATAATGAAAAATGTTTAGCCAATTTCAGTAATTGGTCAATTATTTGTTCATTTTTAGAATTTCTTATTTTTTTTTTTTTTCAAGTAGTAAAATGGCATAATTACTTGTTTTTGAGCTGTAGGCTATTTTACTAGTTGTTTTAAAAATTAAAAGAACGATGTAATTGCGTTTGTTTCTATTTTTTCTCTATTTTACACTCAGAGAAAAAAATAGGTATAACAAACCAATCTCTGGTTCATTATAACTGATTTTCAGGTTGTTATTTTTCAACTCGGTAGATCCAGGTTAACTGCTTAACCTGATATTTGATTTTAATGTCGTGTTATATCAACGTTGGTTTCAGGTAAATTTAACACTGCCTTAAAAAAGTAAAACTGAAAATTTTACCTGAGAATCTTGCCAATTTTACCTGTAAATCTAGTTAAGTTTTCATGAAAATCTAGTTCAAAAACAAGAGTAAAATGTTCAATTTTACATGTTTCAATGTTGAATCAACCCTTTATCTTGTATTTATTGTTTCTTGGATCCATGCTTGTGTGTCCCATCTCTAACACTGCTTACTGTACAATTCATTTTGCATTATTCTGAAAGTATAGAATTTTATTACTATGTATATAATCTTATTTTAAAAATATTTTGTGATACTTTGTTAGTTTTGAACTGGGAACCTCTCACACATGGAGATAGTACGCATACCCTGGGCCACTTCGCTTCATAAAAAACTTGTGCCAAATATCAATAAGTTGAAACTGACCTTGTTTGGATGGCTTGCGTTTGTTTGTACTTTAACACTGGTGTCACGTTGAAATAACCTGGCGGAGTGTTTCTTTAACCATGGCTTGTGAGTGTGGCCATGTTAAATTTAAATAATTTTATTTGGATGGCCTGTATGCGTGTGTTTTAACAATGGTGTCACGTTAAAATTAACTGGTAGATGAGGCCAGGTTAAATTCAACAGGTAAACATTGTTAAAATAACCACATAAAATGTTACTTCAACCTGATTTCTGGTAAAATAAAAATTCATAACAAGCAGTATTAAAAAACCTGATCTCAGGTAAAATTAGCGCTATATTCTTGTCAAAATTTCTTGTTTACCAGAATTCAGTGTTAAAATAACAGTTTATCTTCTTAAATCAACTTGAATATGGTAATATAGGCCACCAGGCTAATTTAACGCTTAATATAAAGTTATTAAAATCAGGCTAATTTCTGAAATGTCTGTAAATTTATATAGGATTATGCACCTTGTAAATTTAAGAGGGCCCAAATTAATTATTTACCTAATTTTTTTCTCTGAGTGTATTACTTTTATATTTTTAAAGTCCTTCATTCCAAGCAACTTGAACATAAGAGCAAGTATTTGCGATCCACTCGTGCATATTATTTCTTTAGGTCACACGCTCTATTTTTTTGTTGTTGTTGCATAAAATGCCAATCACTCTCTGTAGTTATTTAAAGTTATATTTAATTGGCTATTAATGTCCAAGTTAAAATGTTAGTAATACAAATTTTAAGGTCAAAATTATATCTGTGACCCAGCCGGGCATATTACTAACATATTTGCATTCAGTGAAAAGTACCTACAGTATCATAAATTACTATTCCAATAATAATGACACGAACCATCATTAAAAACTTACGTGTTTAAAATAAAAAAAAACAACCTCACACTTTTTTAAATACATGTCCTATCCGTAGCTAGTTCCCTTCAGATCGCGTGCCATTGTGGTATAAATAAATTAGCAACCATCGCAATAAATAGTCAAACAATCGCAATAAATACCCACAAAAAAGATTTAATTATGTTCAATTTAAATACCGGCCTTTTTATAATGTTTACATTCATTCCCTGGGAAATTTACTTTACGACATTGCAGCATCAGGATTAGCAATTTGTCTCTCACAAAGAAAAAAAAATCAATCGAATTTGAAATTGCCAAGCCCCAATCCACGAGGGAGGGATTCCGAGGGTAGTTTCTGAATTCATTGAACATGATAATTCACTATTCTCTCAATACACCGATGAACGCGTCCTTGCTGCGATTCTGATGACAATAATGATCCTGATGCTGCTGATGCTGCTGATGATGATGATAATGACGATGGTGTGTTGGTACTAGCAAAATGGTCATAAGTTTCCGCAGAAGTTTCCGCTGCAGCCAGGTCACGGATTAAAAAGTCACTTTGTAAATATTTAAGCAAAGCATTAAAGCCATTGAACGAAGCTTATAGTGTGTTTTCAGCAGCCGTTTTATTTTACGTTCCAAATCCTGGCAAATAATTCTTCTGATGCAGAACTTTGTGTTTTCTACGCTTTGCTCCTGGTTCTGGTCCTGGCTCCTGGCTCCTGTTTCTAGGTGGCTGCTGTGACGGCACATTCAGATTGCATTGGGATTTAAAACCAACGCCAACGTTTACTTACATTAAACTATTGCCGGCTATAAATGGGATTGTTGTGTGGAACTGTTGCAGCTTCGACTATCAATTTATTGTGATGAGAAGGCTAAGCTGATGGAATTTTATTTAACTGTTTACTTTTCTGCTTTTTTTATTTTTATTGTTATTTTTTTTGTTTTGGTTGTGTGTTTGCATTGGTTTTAAAATATTCTATGCGCTATTCTTTAGTTATTCAAATATACTCTGGCTATTTATTCTATGCCAACTGCCAACAAAAACTGTGCTGTTTACCAACAGCGCGCGTAGGGAAGGCATCCAAATTTTTGGTGGGATTGACCTAGAATATTCAATTTAATTAATTTGATTACCTACCTTGTTTGTATTCAAAGGAGCACTTTTGCCAGGAATTTTGATATTTAGATTTGATTTACAAAAAGAAGAAAAAAAAAATGGCAGGTCGAGAGAATGATGGTTGAAGTTTCAACACAATAAATTAGATTTGTGTGAATCTTATAACTCAGAGGTTTTGTTTTTTTTTGTTTGTTATTTTTAGGTTTTATAAAATGATATAACCTGTTATTAGGTATGAATGTGGCTCCGTGAAATGACTCCCTAAACTGAAAATGAAATAAATGTCCAAATTGGGGAGTTTTTGCATTGTGAAATACATAAGTCCCCAACTTCAAAGATGAAATAAGTTCCCAAAAAGGCATGAAATAAGGCCCCAAACTGAAAATGAAATAAATCTCCAAAGATTTCTTATAAATTTTCGAATTTGACGTGGCAAAAAATTAAATTATTACTTCTGGAATATGGACTGCTAGCAAATACAAAAACAATAGAAAAATCGGAAATCAGGAATCCAGGAAAATGAAATTCAAAGCAACTGCCGTGTGAGAGGTGCCTGCGATGTGACAGGTGAATTTAAATAGTACTGCGCGATGTTGGGTGTAGGAGGGGTGTCGTTGTGGTCCAGCAGTGGCGGAAAGGAAAATATCTTTTAGTTGGAAAGCACAGCCTCCAACTATAATAGACAGCGGCTTCCAAATAATCGACTATGTTGCAGCTCTTAATACGGTGGTAAGTAGCACTTGGTTCCCCAGGCGAAGGATTCACACAGCAATCAGGCGATCTCCAGATGGTCGAACCGCAAACCAAGTCAACCATGTGCTAATTTGCATAAGACTAGCATCGAACATCTTGGACGTGCGAACTTTCCGAGGTGCAAACGTCAACTCTAACCACTTTCTTGCTATGACAAAGTTCAGGGCCCGACTGTCAAAAAGAAAGTGAAGACCGCCCAAATGAAGAAATTCAACAGATCATACCTTAGCACATCTGAGAAAGGCAGAGACTACAATGAGTGTGAAATTCTCTGCCGTACCCCCAGCCACAAGCATCAACAACCAGTGGAACCTGTATTGCAACATCATTAAGAAGTCAGCTGAGACCACCACTGGCTATCAACCACCCAGAAAAATTAACCCGTGGTTTGATGAGGAATGCGTGGTATTGAAGCAGGAGATAGAAAATGCATAAATGCAAATGCTTCAACGAAAAACAAGAGCAGCAAGAGAGGAGTACCGTGAAAAGAGAAGGAAAGAGAAGAAAACCCTGTGTAGAAGGAAAAGAGCATCTGCAGCCTCTCAGCTCAGGTATCTCGAGGAGTCGAGCACTGCCACCAACACCCGCCGGCTCTACAAAACAGCCAAGCAACTGGCATGTGGTTATAAAACCGGCACGCAAGCTCTTCGAAACAGCGAAGGGAACCTAGTCACCGAAGCACAGGGAATTTTTGACGTGTTTAAGCAGCATTTCCAGCAGCTGCTCAATGGACATTCTGTAGAGGAAGCGACAGTAGAACAAAGAAGCATGAGACCAGTCAATGAAGATCCAGTCCCTGCACCCAGTACTGAAATGATTAAGAAAGCCATCCACAAGCTTAAGAACAACAAATCCGCCGGCTCGGATGGCCTACCTGCGAAATTCTTGAATTATGAAGCCGATGTCCTAGTAGGATGCATGCGCCAGCTCATCAACCAAGTGTGGGAGGTGGAAAATATGCCCGGTTCTTATATCCTGCAAAGACTACAGAGGCATATCCCTGCTTAATGTTGCATATCCTATCCAACGTACTATGTGAGCGTCTTAAACCTCTCTGCACCATCTTTTCATCGACTTTAAAGTTGCATATGATGGCATAAGTCGCTAAAAGGTTCTATTGGCGATGTCGGAACTGGGGATCCAGAAAAAATCGATCCAGCTGTGCTGCATGAAGTTACAAAATAAGCGGTGCAACGTACAAATGGGTAACAGTTCATCCGAGCTATTCCAAACATGCACAGAACAGGGTTCAGCAACGAGGTGAACTATCATTCTTCGGCGGATATTTGATCCAATATGCGAGGAGGGCAAATGGGGGAGAAGATTCAATCGTGAATTGTACGAGCTATACCAAGATGTGGATGTAGTACAAATAGCCAAAACACATCGACTACACTGGCTCGGCCACATCGAGCTAATGGACAATAACGCTCCAGCCAAGAAAATCTTTGAATCCCAGCCCCTTGTAGGTTCGATACGACCAGGAAGACCGAACCTCCATTACAGGGACTAAGTGGCTTCAGACTAAAGAGAGCTTGGTTTTAATGACTGGAGGGAGCGTGGGAGGGGCTGCAACCGATGGAAGACCGCAATATCTCAGGCAGAGACCCTCCATGGATCGGGAGCCATTCTCCTCCATTCGCCCTCCTCGCATATTGGACCAAATATCCCATGTCAAACACCTTCATTAAATATTCCACATGGAACTTAAGAGTTTTGACAAAAAGCGGTGATAATCCTGTTTCGATGGTTATCATGTAATTAGGGTTAATCATTGGCAGTTGAAAACATCTCTTCATATAATAACTTTTCTATACGGCCTCTTAGCTTTGATATCCCCAGGTCTGAGCAGCATATATTAGAATTGATTCGGCTACGGCAACAAAAACTTTGTATTTGACACTATGTGACACCAGCCTATTTGAAAAACACTTTCTTCATGTTGCACTTATTGCACTTTTAGCTTGTATAAGCTTACTTCTCAGGTGCGGTCCCAGATTCTGGTTAAATGTTATAAGAACTCCAAGATATTTATAGACTCTTACAACTTCTCCTTCCTTGATAGTCTACCTGGTCCATTTTTAAATATTATTACTTTAGATTTACTAAGGTTTACCATCAAATTCCACATCTGGTAGTACATATCAAGTTTATTGATCATCAATTGTAGAGTTTCTGGTGAACTAGCAAATAAGATGACATCATCTGCAAACAGAAGTGCTTTGAAAAGGATTTCTGAATACTCAGTTCCTCTTGGTAAGAAGTCTAAAAGATCGTTGATGAAGTAGAGGCGAAGAAATATGGGCTTAAAGGACACCCTTGTTTGACACCCATCTTGGTTTCGAACCATTTCATACGGCTGCTTGGTTGTACTCGTAGATGGTTTCTAGGATCTTTCCAAATTTGAATGTCATTCCGATAGTCAGTTTTTAGAAAAGAGCATTACTATCGACTGAATTAAAGGCCGTTTTAAAGTCGACAAAAAATACATATATGTAATTTTTTTTTTCTGTTCAAGAAATGATCCAGCTATGCTTTGGAGGATTAAAATGTTGTCAACCGTTGAATATCCTTTTCGGAATCCCGCCTGAAATTCGTCTAGTTTTTTGTTGATATCTATCCATTGGTAAAGTCGTTCATTCAAAAGAGAGTCGAACACCTTGTACGAAGCATGTACAGTTATTTGGATCATTTATGTTTCCTTTTTATGTGGACAGGTAAAATCACTGCTTCCTTAAATTGATTTGGAATGTGGCCAGTTTCAAAAATTGTTTTCAAACCTTGAGTTAGCTTTGTGATAAGATCAGAAGTTCCGTACTTAAAGAATTCAGTTGTAATCCTATCAGCACCTGGCGATTTTCCATCTTGAAGCTTACAAACGGTGCCATGAACTTCGTCATACGAATCTTAAAAAGGATCAGCGTAGGATGGAGCTGCATATTGAATTTCAGGGCTGCTAGCTATTGGGTTCAAAAGTGTTTGAAAGTGCTCAAGCAATAAATTAGCTCTAAGATCGGCGCTGTTTTCAGATTTCTTGCCGTTTAAGGTTTTAAATCCCTTTCCAGAACTCTTTCGAATTTTTACAAAAAGTGAGTTTTTATGCTTCATTTTCGTTAAATTAAATTTTTTTCATTTTACATCGATTTTTGAAGGTGATATTAGCTTCAATATAATACTTTTAGAGATATGGGTTGTTTAACTTCTGGAAAGCTGCCAGCCAACCAAAAGATCTCTTACGAGCTACATCGCATTCTGAACCAAACTATTTCTCTTTGCCTTTAGATCGTGTTAACATCATGACCGGATACGATGATTTTATAATGCCTTCAATATCACCAATATTTATTTCGAGATCTGTCAGCATGTTGCGCTGCAGATTTAACCTATTTTCATTTGCTCTAAATTCGTTCAATATTGTAGTTTAGCAGGGAGGTGTAGCTTTGTAATTTCTCTTTGTTGTAATAAATCAGGTTCAATGTTGACAATAATTGGCAAATGGTCTGAACACTCAAGATCAGCTATCAGAGCTAACTAATCACCTCTAGCTAAAAAGTAGTCGAAGTCGACATAAAATTGAAGTTTTTAAAATAACTAGTAAACCGAATTAAACCGAAACATATGTATGTGAGGCAAATTGTGATAAGTAGGGGACGGTCTTTGTTATTATTGGCTGAAGTAAACGTTGAATGACCATCTCAGCCCAACTGCAAACATTTCAACTTTTCACGAACTTATAACTATACTCATGAAGTCACCTGTTATCCGGATGCAAATTTATTTTTTTATTTATTTTTTTTGCCTGCCATTTTAAATATTTGTTTACAATTTATATACATAATAATTTTTATTTCAATATATATTAAAAAATCAAATTTTTTTTTTTTTTTTTTGTTTATCCGATGGAAATCTTCAAAAGACACTCGGTAAGAATCGGTACCAAGTAGTGTGGGACTCTTACCGCACTAAAACCACCGGTGAATCAGGACCAATCTATGAAAGATCGACAAATGATTTTTCTTTCTTAATTTATCAGTCGCATTGTGGGAAGTTTAAGTTATAACACTTTCCATAGCTCAGAGGCTTAGTTCTTCTTAATCTCCGAACATTGTCTCGTACATTTAAGACGGTCTCCATTTCGGAGTTGGTATGACTTTGCAGTCACTGATTGTGTGATACAGCGTGTTTTTTAACCACTTCTGTAACCATTTTAATTTGAAGGTCACGGTGTAGATCGCTATTTCTTATATACCAAGGGGCATTTATTATTCCGCGAAGGACCTTGCTTTGGAATTTTTGGATGGGTTCAGCACTTGTTTTCTTTGTACAGCCCCATAGTTGGATGCCATATGTCCAAACGGGTTTCAGTACTTGCTTATATAACATTAGTTTGTTCTGGATAGATAGGTCAGAGTTCTTTCCTAGTAACCAGTACATTTTTCTGTACTTCAAGTTTAGTTCGTCTTTTTTCTTTTGATGTGCTCTTTCTATTTAAGCTTTGCATCCAAAGTCATTCCAAGGTATTTGGCAGTATTGGAGTAAGTTACTGTTGTACTGTTTATAAGAATTGGAACATTGTTTATTTTTTTGTTTGTAAAGTTTATATGCGTCGATTTTGTTTCATTTAGTTTGATTCGCGTTTGATTTTTGCGTCCAATCACTAACTTTATCGACTGCATTTTGCAGTTTTTGTGAAGCCTTCGTAACGGATTTATCTGGCACCAATATTGCAGTATCATCAGCAAAGGTGGCCATGATAGCGTTGATGTCCACTGGAATATCCCTTGTATATAACAAATACAGGGCTGGTCCTAGGACACTTCCTTGTGGTACACCGGCTTCAATTTTCTTTAGTTCCGAGTAATTTTGGTCGTACCGTACTCTAAAGAGTCGGTTCGTAACGTAGGATTTCAGTATTTCGTAGTACTGCCTGGGAAGATCCCATTGCAGTTTGTACTCAAGTCCCAAGTGCCAAACCTTGTCAAAGGCTTGAGCAACATCTAAGAATATAGCCGAGCATACTTGTTTTTCTTCAAGTGCTTTTTCCATAACATCCGTAATCCGATGCACTTGGTCTATCATGGAATGTTTATTTCTAAATCCAAACTGATGGCTCGGAATTAGTCTTCTTTCTTCTATTATTCTGCTTAGTCTTTTCAGAAGCAGTTTTTCGAAAACTTTTGCCATGATTGGTATAAGTGATATAGGTCTGTAAGATGTTACTTCTGTTGGTAGCTTACCTTGTTTAGGTATAACAATGACTTCTGCAATTTTCCAATAATGTGGCACATATCTTATAGTTTAAGGCATTTATTATAAGTTGGAGTTTCTTGAAGGTTATTGAAGGCATTTCTTTCAAAACCTGAGTAGTTATTAGATCGTACCCTGGTGATCTTTTGTTAGTCAACTTATGTTGACACATGCTTTTTTCTTCTTTGAGCGTGACAAAAGGAATTTCACATTCGTCGTTTCTATCAACAAACTGTAATGGATCTGTAGCTGTGCTTGCTGGAAATTGCTTAAAAACATTCGCGAGATGTTCAGCGAAGAGATCAGCCTTTTGTTTTGGGTTTCCGATCCATTTACCATCTTGAGATTTTACTGGTGGGCTTTGTGCCTGTGGTCTTTTTTGGCGCTTAGCTGCTTTCCATAAGGAGTATTCCGTAGAAGCATCCGCCGTCAGACTATTCAGGAATCTACTAAGTGAATCACTTTTAAATTCCCAGATTCTTTTCTTAAGTTCATTGTTAAGACGGTTAAAAACTGCCTTATCACCTGGAAATCTCGTAGCTTGCCATTTTCTTCGAGCTCTTCTTTTCTCCAAGATCAGCTCCTTTATTTCGACAGGATATTTTATTTCTTTTTCTCTTGAGTTCGAAATTGTTGGAGTACTTTCTTCTGCAGCCTGTTGCACATCAGCAATAAATTGTTCTACTTCATGATCAATCTGTTCAATTGTTTGCATAGGGGATCTTAGGTTTATAAAACTTTCAAGTTTATCTCTAAATTCGTTCCAGTTTGTTCTTTTGTTCACGAGCTTAGGATTACTTTTCTCTATTATTTCTGCTTCGCTCAGTGATAATATTACTGGAGTATGATCTGACGATAAATCGTTATTACCTTCGACACTTATATCGTTTCGTTTAATACCTTTTACTACGAAAAAGTCTATAAGGTCTGGTATTTTGTTAGAATCAGATGGCCAATATGTTGGCGAGCCAGAAGAATAAAATTCGCAGTTGTATTTGCGGCCTGCTTGATATAGCCGTTTGCCTTTCGTTGTTATGAGCCTAGATCCCCATTGGGTGTGTTTAGCATTGAAGTCGCCACCAACAAGGAAGTTATGTCCTAACAAATTTAGGAGTTCTGCATAGTCTTCTTCAGTTGGAGAGCGCCTCGGAGGGCAGTATATAGATGCTATCTTAAACTCTTTCTTTTTTATACCAATACTAATTGTGGTTACTTGCATGTTTTCATTAGTAAACTTCGGCTCTTCATAGTGTGTTAAGCACTTTTTTATTAGTATTGCTGATCCTCCCCTAGCTTTGTCAGCTGGGTGCGGAGCGTGATAACACGTATAGTTAGGTAATTTATTATCAAGATTTTGTTCTATAGCGAGGTGAGTTTCGGACACCAAACAAATGTCTATATGCTCTATGTCTAAAAAGATGTTTAGTTCTGATACATGTTGTAAAAGACCGTTTGCATTCCATGTTGCGATTTTTAGTGTTCTGTCCATCATTGTTTTTTAAGAGCGACTTCTTCGCTTAGCTGTTTTATGTTTAAATCTTGTTTGTCAATCCTTTTCAGGATAAGTTCAAGCATTTCTTTAATAGATGTTTCTTCGTTCTAACGCACATTTTCAACAATCTGGGAATAGGATTTATTTTCATCTTTTTTGCTTAGTGCAATTGCTTTTGGCGGTTGATTTTTAGTTTTGTTTTCAACGGCTACTTTTTTGCTTTCAACTACTGCTTTTGTGTTTGTTGGGCTTCTTAGCTTGTTCCCAGTTTTGTTTTTTCTTTTTGTGTCTTGGAATTTTTTGGCAACTGGACATCCTCTGTAACTTGCAGGATGGTTGCCTTGACAGTTAACACATTTCGCTTTCTGTTCTCTGCCCATGGGACAGTTTTTAGTTGCATGCTTGCCTTCGCATTTAACACAAGCAAACTCACGATTGCAGTATTTTTGTGTATGCCCAAAGGCCTGACAGCGTTTACATTGTGGAACAATTTTTGACTTTCGTAGTGGTTCAATTTTGACAACTATGCCCATAATTGATTTTATACAGTAGATCTTATCGAGACTTTCTTTATTTTCAAAGGTCAGCATAAACAAAGGTATCAAAATAAAATAAAAAAAAATTAAAATATAATTGGGAGTATGTGGATGATGGACTTAGAGGATCACTTATGGTGAGTTATAATTCAATTTTTGTTTGAATCCCTGTGCGAAGGTAGTTATTAAAATAGATTAAAACTGAACTTGAGCCAAAACATTTGTCTGGCTACAGTCTTAATCCAAGCGTTCATTTAATTGTGTTTATTGTAATTTCTTAAGCTAGTTTTGGATAACACTCACCCTTGGTGCTATAAAACTTCAGAGCTCAAATCAGGATTTTGTTACCATTTGAAAAAAAAATCTTCTAACCTTTTGCAATGATAATATCAAATACCGGATTCGGATATGAATTATATTCCACAATGAGGAAAATTTACAAAGGAAAAAAAAAGGGAGATATGTATAGCTTAACGACACATCCCTAACGACGATTCCCTAGAAAATATCTCTTCAATGGAAAATATATCTTCGTCCCTGCCACTTCATAACTCTTATACTATCTCTAACTAAGTTTCAGAACTAGGAAGGAACATGATGTCTGTCAAATTTTTCATTTCAATTTCAGTTTGAATAGAGAGGAACTGTTGCTTTTACTATGCTGGGGTGTCAAAATCAGATTCCTTAAAAGATATCCCGAATGGCATTACTGGGCAGCTGGCACAGACGCACACACACACACATGGACGCATACAGTAACTATGATACACCATATAATAAATATCAAGGAAGGAAACAGGCAAGGGCATAGATATCTACCCATATATAACTTTATTTGATCTGGTCCAACATCCCTTCACATCATCACAAGCACAATGACCATCCAAGGATAAAAGAAGAATTTCGATTCAGTTGAAGGTAATTTAAGTATCAAATCAAGTTTTGTAAAACTGCCCGCATCAAACTTTCCACAGAAAATTCAAGATAAAAGGAGCAAATAGAAATTAAAGCAGAGAATACAAAAAAAAAACACAAAAGTGAATGAAATTCAGATAAAAGACAAGTTAAATGATGAAATTACATCAAAACTGCATCGGACACTTTGTTCAAAAGAAAAGAATAAGAAACAAAACTTAAAACTTGATGATTTTAGAATCGTTCGTAGTTTGTTTTTGTTTGATAAATTATTCGAAACGTATGACAGTGTTTTGAAAATTTCTTAAAAATTTGCAATGGAACCCGACACTCCATCTTAAAATGATGAAATAATAATAATAAATTAAAAAGGTAATTATAACAGCTCAAAAAAATTATTAATAGTTTCATTTCATTACATGCCTCCACGGTGAACATTCTATCCCAAGGTATTTTCAGGCTAAATGCAAATAATCGAATATCACTTTGGATGACTGTATTTCGAAAACCGTATTTCATAAGAAGTTTCTATTTTCCGTTTTGGATAGCTGTACAAAATTTCAATTGCACATTTTTTATTTTAACCTTCTTTAAGGCTTTCTTTCGAAAATATCGCCATCCAAAGATATGAAGGTAGGTAGTTGGAGGCAGAAAATCGATCAAATCAGGTCAAGGCACTTTGGATGTGAATATTTTTCCAAAAAGACCCTGAAAAAATTGTTGTTTGGCATTTTTGAAAAGGTGGGTCAATTTCGTACTCAGCACTGAAAACCGCATCAATTTTGAAAGCTTGGTTTAGGAAATATAGCCATTCATAGACATTAGAAAGGTAGTTTGAGGCAACAAATCAGTAATATCAATTTGTATGCGAATATTTAACCAACCAGACCATGAAAAAAAAATGTAGCATAGATGTATCGATAGGCTTTGAATAGAGCTTTCCATTGATGTATGTCACGATTTATTTTATTAACATTGAAAAAAGTTATCACTAGTTAACGCAAGTCTCCGCATCTTAACGCAAGTCTCCGCATCTTTACGCAAGTCTCCGCATCCTTACGCAAGTCTCCGCATCTTTACGCAAGTCTCCGCATCTTTACGCAAGTCTCCGCATCTTTACGCAAGTCTCCGCATCTTTATGCAGTCGCATCTTTACGCAAGTCTCCGCATCTTTACGCAATTCTCCGCATCCTTACGCAAGTTTTCGCAACTTTACGCAAGAATTCGCAACTATACGCAAGTTTACGCAAGTATCTTTGGATGCGTATATTTCGAGAACCAGACATCGTAGATGGTTCTAGTTTTCAGTTTTGAAAAGTTCTGGAAAATTTCTATCGATTTTTGTATTTTTCTATTTTCTACTGGGCTTTGTTTTGGAAATATTGTTATTCAAAAACATTAATGTAGGTATTTGAAGGCAGAATATTAGTAAAATCACTTTGGAGCGAATATTTCCTTAACCATTTGATAAAAAAAAATTTGGCTTCGATGTGTCAATTGGGTTTGAATAGACCTTTCATGAACGTACGGCACGATTTATTTCATTAACTTTGAAAAAAAAGTTGTTTTTTTTTTTAAATGGCAAGGGAGTCCATGGTTTTTTCCGAAATCCATGAAAAATTTTGAACCGCATCAATATTGTCGATTACCTTATAACTCTGTTTGCTGGGTTCTTTGTACTATTACAACGAATTGAAGATTATGTAAATCTCAAAATCGGAAAAGTAAGACGACGCGACGGCGGGAATAATCAGACATTTTTAAGAAACATAAAATTACTGCATTCTCTGCTTAGCGTTTTAATTATGTGAAGACATCAACGCGCACATATCACCTTCACTTAAACCTAATTTATTTACTGCAAATTCAAACACAAATAGGGCTTATAACTATGGGAATCCTTTAGACAAAAACATTAACATTACGTATGAACCTTCGTAGGATAGAGGAACTGCTTTTTTGCAAAGTTCGTGACACACAAATTGTCTTTCTTTCTCTCCATATCTATCTTCTAACTCTGCGATCTGCGATGTCTCCTTGTTTGCTATTATTTACCATGTGTATGTGCATTTGTGTGTGTGTGAGTGTATATGTGGTTTTGTGTTGTCTTTTGCTCCTGCTAATGCAATTTGATTTATAATTACTGCAGCAATTTAGTGTGTCATTCCATAACTTTAATTCAGCCATTTATCACAATCGTATTAATTGAGTGCACTCTCTCTGTACAGTGTACCTGTTGTAGACAATGAAATAGGGAGGTGGTATAAGAGAGATTGGAGAGGTAGGTTAGGTCAGACAAGCAGCCAGGCAAAAGCAATGCAAGGCAAATGGGCACAGAAGCTTCAAGGATGAGACATAAGAATCCATTGTTAGCATGAGTAGTAGGCATAACAACGCATACGGCAGCTGCAGCCAGGATAATAATAATTAGAATGCGAAAGAGGGAAACTGAAATCATAGAATTCGCTTTCAAAAGAAAAAAAGAACATTAAATAAAAATAAAAAAAATATATAGACAATTATATGTAGTCTAAAGGAACCTCATATAATTATTTTTGTTTCTCAGTTTTATTATTAAACAACAACGTAAAACCACTTACAGTTGTTACATTGTTGGACAAGAAAAAAAAGGTTAAGTCGAGCAACAAACTTGTATAGTAGTTAAGCTACCTAGATGGCTATAGAAATCAGCGTAGACGGCTTATTCATTCTACTGTGGGAATTAACTGAGTTAAACAATATAAACTCTTGTGGGAGCAATTTAGACTCAAAATGAAAAATTTAACTATGTACTTATATAACACAAAAATAATTTAAATAAGAGCAAAATATTCTTGCCTAGCTAGTTAGCTACCTGTGCATACAATTAATATGTTTTGGGAACAGGGATAAGTTGGATGATCATAAGATAAAATTAATTACATAAAATGAGCAAAACTAAGTTAATTAAAATAGTTAATAATAATCACTTAAAAATGTCAACATATAAAACAAATAAAATAAAATAAAATATTTGAAAAAAATATGTGTCAACAAGTAGGCATATGCGCACATATATTATTATTACAAACATAACCATGGTAGAATTACTTTCTTGGTCTCTCCGTAATTTTCCTCCCACAAAACAGAACTTAGAGTCTAAATCTTTCTTTGGCGTATGCGAAATTTAAAAATTTTACGATGCCAAAAGGGCCAAATGGACCATTTTGGCTTCAAAGAAATTTAAAAATAAAAAAAAAAGGTATGGGTTAGGCCAAAAGTTAGTTTTGCTCCTTGGACGATGTTTAAAATCTCTAAGCGCATATTTATATTGGGGCCTGGGTAGAATTCATCTTTTAACAATCATTAAAAAAGCAGTATATAGAATCGGTTTTTATTGAGAAATAGTGAAAGGAAAAAGGACAAGTCTTACAGGAAAAATGAGTAAACATTAGAAAAAAATATATGTTATCACACTAAGCCGCATCTTTTAATTTTCACGAAGAGAACAGTTTTGGATATCAATGACATTCTTTATTCCTGTGAAAGTACGTTCAATGCCATTATGTATGGAACTCGATTTCTTTTGCATGGCACCACGGGCACGCTTGCAGAAGTCCAGACGCTGAACCCAATTTTCGTAGGTTTTCAAGCATAAATCGGCCGATACTGCTGCAATTTCACGTTCGATATTCGTACGAAGTTCATCAATCGTCGCTGGCTTATTGGCATAGACCATAGACTTGACGTAGCCCCACAGGAAATAGTCTAACGGCGTCAAAATGCACGACCGAGGCGGCCAAGCGACTGGACCATTTCGGAGATAACACGTTCTCCAAACTTGGGTTCCAATAAATTGATTGTGACATTCGCTGTGTGGCTTGTGGCGCGCGCCGTCCTGTTGGAACCACATGTCCTCCAAGTCTATATCATCCATTCGGCGCCAAAAATATTCGGTTATCATTGAACGGTAGTGATCCCCATTCACAGTAACGTGCCTGTCTTGATCATCACGTAAGAAGTACGGCCTAATGACGCCGCCGGCCCATAAATGACACCAACCGAAATTTTTTAGGGATGCAATGATGACTCATGGAGTACGTGTGGATTGCTACCTGACCAATTCCGCATATTCTGTTTATTGACGAAGCCATTCAGCCAGAAATGAGCCTCATCGCTGAAGATGATTTTTCGATGAAAATCCGAATCGTTTTCAAGTTGTTGCTCAGCCCAATTCACGAACATACGACGTTTCTGGTGATCAAGCGGCTTCAGTTCTTGCGTCAATTTAATCTTGTAAGGATGTAGGCTAAGATCTTTTCGCAAAATTCGCAACAACGACGTTACAGAGATGCCCAACGCTTGAGAACGAAGTGTGAGAGACACATTTGGGCTTTCTGCAACTGAAGCCTCAGCGGCAGCCATATTCTCGTCACTACGGGCACTTCTTTGTCTCACTGGCACGGGAACATTTTGTTCTGTGCCTGTGGATTAAAATTTTTCCACTAGACGCTCAATTTTTGATCTGCTAGGATGATTATGACGACCATAAATTGGACGAGCGCTCTTAACGTTGAGGCTACTGACTCCGAATTTCGGTAGTAGATTTTAATAATTTCGACTCGTTGTTGGCTCGTATATCTTTCCATCATGAAATGGCAAATCTTACTGAAGAGAAATGTCAAAAGAACGGCAAGAAAAATGGCGTTGTTTGCTGTCCCTGCCGCTCTACTTTTGTAGCGTCCCTGTTGAAAAACCCTTTATAAATCTTTTCTGCGATGAATTACAAATTTCCTTCCACACCACTTCACACAAATTAATTGGACGATTTTAAGTCTGAAATTGACAAAACAAATTTTGGTGTGCCTCAGGGATCTGTTTTGTCTTCGATTCTCTTCCCTATATCTTTCCACGATCGTCTGTCTGAAACTTCGAATCCATTTAATTCTTTTGCTAAACACAGTACCCTCAGTATTTCATATTCGTTCTAAGCCTCATTTTCTTTTAATACATTTCCTGTTCTCCTAAAGTAAGCTGATTAAAGTGATTTAAGCTCATTGGGTTGGCTTTTGAAAAACCCTGCCTTTGTGCTGATATTTCCCCTTTTTAATTATTAAAAACAACAGTCTACTCAAAGTATCATACTTTAAGTTTTAATAAGATCAAAAATCGCTTCTTGAATATATAAGTAAGGTCAATTTGTGCTCAAAAATGCCCTTAGCGAGCAAATTGTAGGTAGGTTTGATGTTTCCCTGAATGTTTTTGGAAGTGGTACAAAAATGCACTGTTTTTCCTTGTTACTACCCGAAAACTATTGGTTTATTACAAAACAACATTAAAATGCAGTCGAAAGTAGCTAGCTAGTATATACAATTTCCAACAAATTTTAGCATAAGTTTATTTTCTTCAACTGTTCATTCCTATTTCTTTCTAAAAAATACTCATTGAATTGAATGAATTTCCCATTAATGTTTCAAATTTTGTGCTTTAAGGTAAGGGCAAACAACTAATAAGTGATTTCTCAAAAATAAATGAAGGTTTTTAAAAGATTCTAAAAGAATTTTACAGAAAAATGTTTAGACCTTAGAAAAATCCCACAAAGTTAAGAAAAAACAATTTTAGTCAAAAATTCTTATTTAGTCACACAAGGTATTTAATTAGAGTATTCGATTGGATTTTTGAAAGCAGTAAAAGTAGGTAATCCATTTTTATATCTTCGAGTCTTGAATTTGCCGGATTTTAAAATTTGAAATTCTTAAAAGCTGCGGAATTTTGTAACTGCAAAATTATGAGAATCAAGAATTTTTTAACTGTGAGATTGCGTTATGCCGATTTCAAATGTGAAATTTCAAAACTCCAAAACATTGTACCCAACCCTAAAATATAGTGCAGCAGCCGTTGGAAGTTACCTACTTTTCCTCAACACAGGAGATCATTTTGGACTTAGGTGTATTTATTCAACTTTGTAGGTATATATGTATATAAGATTTTGGTTTGGTCATAAAAGTTGAAAAAATTAGTCAAAATAACTAAAATTCAAGTTAGAAAAAAAATTATTATAAGAACTATTTTATTTATAAATCCTTAATTTTTTTATAGGTTTGGTCTTTAAGAATTCAAATTTTTAAAAATCCTTAAATTCAATCTTTAATCGTTGCTGTTTTTTTTTTTTTTTCATTCAAATCTGAAACTTTTTCTTCAATCGTATACAACTAAGTTAAGGTCCCCATCCGAGCAGGAGAAAAAAGAAAACAAAAGACAACATTTCTACCTCCTTGGGTGTTGGGATCAAAGAACAAGAAGAAAAAAAAGAACTTAAGAAAACAAAAGGACAACACGCCCTTCGATTCTGTGTGTTAGGTATAGGTATACACACTTTGTATTTTTTGTCCTTCTTAAGCCTAATGGTTTCTATTTTGTAGAAAAAAAATTTAAAAAAATCATTTTATACCTTAAAACACACATACAGACAAGTCAAGGCTAATCAAGTGCTACCGGAAAGGAGAAAAAGTTTTTGAAAGGTAAAATGGTATAATGTACAACTAAACACCCCATCCAGACGCCCACATTTATGTCATTCATTTTGTGTTAGCAATTTAATTTTAAAATGAAAGACAATGCCAACAATTTGGACTTAGCCTTTGAAATAGGATACTTCTATAAATCAAGGACATTATTTTTGTTCGAAGGTCATTTAACGGATTAGGAAAAAAAAAAGAAAAACAAAAATCAAGATTTTGATGCTTGGCTGTCTGCCTTTCATGGAAACTCTTGATGTGGAAATCCTTAAAGGGACTCATTATGTGTATGTAGTATAGGAAGCGAATTATTGTCTAAGCATCATTGTCAATTATGTGGATTCGTAATGAAGTCTCTTTTCTTTCACTCTCACCATCTGATGTTGCTGATGACCAATATATTTTATTATCCCATAAGATCGTCTTTGAAAGGTTGTCAAAGGTTATGTCAAGGGACATGCCCCTATTTCAAAGTCTTAGCTTTTTCCTTTCAACAAATTGTCTTCTCTTGCTGGATTTTAATTAAGTTATACAAGAAACCAAGTTTCGGTTCAAGAAACACACAGAGAGACCAAATTGTTTCCCATATCCATCCGGGCATGGGTTCTCTCTCCTCTATAAGGTTGTTTTCGAAGGAATTGCATTTTCCTGAAATAATCAGGATAAATATACTAAGGACAGAATTGTGCAACATCATGCCTTTTCTCATTGCCCCTCCCCCCACCCAACACCCACTTTTCCCCCTTATTTGCTCCTTTCTCTTAGGGATCACCTTTGGGGAGTAATTTAAATAAACGATTTGGGGTTAAAAGGAATAAGGTTGTGAAGAGAAATCAGCAAAATCATCCCTCCAAGGGATGAAAGAAGCATACTAAAAAAAAAAAAAAAATAATTCGGATAAAAACTTTTTAGATGAACATTCCAATTGATTGAACTATACCCTGGGGAACGATTGAAAAGGGGAAACCGAAGTTAATCATTAAAAAAAAAAAAAAAAACTTAGAACAACAACAAAACGTCTGCATCTCTACCTATCTTCTCTCATATCTGAAAAAAGCTGAAGATATAGATTTCAACTTTATCCACCCTTATAATGTTTGGCATTGGAACGGGGGGGTATTACTCGGATCGATGGGCGACGGCATATTATTGACACCGTGGAGCACAAATGCCTCCCCTTTTATCATAGAACCTAGAATACAAAAAATGAATATACGCCTCAGATTAAAATAAAAAAAATGGTATGTTTTTTACTTTAGATTTTTAATAAGGATACTTAGGTACGTGCATAGATCCCTATTCCGGTGGTTTGCTCAATCGAAAACAAAAAAAAAATACAAATTCAACCACGTACCCTTAATGAATAGAATATTGCGTTAGAAATGTGTATAGGGTAGGTTTATGTATACCCAACGCTATTCGCTTATTCATGGTAAAAGTTTTTACATCACTTCTGCCCAAGTAGGTATAGCTAGTGGTGGCTTTGCTTTGAATAAATTTTGATGTAATTTATGGATTTTTGTCGGAAATGTAGAGGTCAACTTTTATACACACGTGAGTTGGTGGAGGATGTTTTGAGCATTGGAGAGAGAATTTAGGAGCTCATGAAAAGAATAATTAGAACTTACATATCAAAAAACGTATATGTAGCTAGAAATTGTTGAGGTTTAAAAAAAATGCAAGCCCTAAGCCCGTAAGGCTAGTAATTAACAAAGAAGGTAAACTATTAATCACTACAACATCAAAAGACTTTTGGAATAATAAATCAAGTTTTTTTTTGTTGGTGAAGAAAGGGACAGAAATCCAACTCCTGACCCAGAGACTTTCTTTGTCCGTATATAATCCTATTTCAACATTATTTTATTTTCTCTCAACGGCCCCAACCCTGATTAGATTTCTGGGATCATCCTTGGGTTTAGTTTTCCATTACAAGTTTTCTTGCATAATATGAAGAAGAACTGGATCCCGCATTTACTTGCTTGTGAAGGTCAAGGCTATAACCTGCAGATATAAATTCTGACTTTAAATTTTAAAAAATACTATTTCAGCAGAAATGTTACTAATTGGTCACAAAAGGTCAATTATTGATCAGTCGTCAACCATGTTTTGAAAAATATTGGTTGCTTGTTTAAGAGGATCGAACATTCTTGTCATTGAAAAAACAACCGGAAGGTTTATAAAGAAAAGCCAAGCTCCTGGCTGCTAGTTTTAAAACTAAAACCAGGCTTTTTGAAAAAGCGCAGAGGTAACAGGTAACCTAGTCAACGCAAAGCAGAAAAAATAGTAGATGTTTCCAAGTAGAATTTCGAGCAGCTATTATGTGGACAGTGTCAGTGGACATTAAGTAGAGCCAGAAATAGGGCAAGAAGCGAACCCATTCTAGACAATGAAAGTAGTGATGGCCTTAATGGCTATTTTTGAATAACTGTTATACAAGCTACTGTTATTATGTGATAACGGTTATTCTCAGTAGTTATTTAGAAACAATTATCGGTAATAAGCAAAATAAAAAAAACTAATGAGGGTTTCACTCAAATTAAAACTTCTATTGTCAACAGTAAAATCCAAAAACACGTTGATATTTATTTTTTGATCCGGAAAAAGGCAAATTTAGGGTATTTTGAGTTAAATTTGGAAAAAAATACTAAATATATGCATGTCAAAAGAAATTTTGACACCTATCTGACCATTAATTGACAACTTCTACCGCTTTATTTTAATGATGTCAATGGATTAAAAATCTCTTAAAAATCCAATTTTTTCCTCTGAAAAATCAAAATTTTCAGAATTATTTTTCTGCTCCGGAATCTTGTGATTTTAGCCCTTTTGGGTGACTATTGGAACGAAATATTATTAACGTCAAAATATAGTTTCTAGCTCATCGATCAAGCCAAAAACTGTCCAATTTCACTGACGGATGCCTGCGATCTCGATTCATTGAAAAACACTTACAAAATCCGAATTTTTCCTCGAAATATCGAAATTTTTCAGATCTATTTTTCTTCTCCGTTATCTTAATATTTTAGCCTTTTTGGGTCAAATTTGGAACAAAATATTATGTTAAAGTCAAAATATAGTTTCTTGTCCATCTGTCAAGCCATAAACTGTCAATTTGCATTGGAGGATGCTTGAGATAACGATGGATCAAAATTCTTCTAGATCCTCAGTATAAAAACCTTTTCCAAGTTATTTCTTATTCTTACCATTCCCAATGAAAGCCCAGAGTACCACCACTCAGAAGGGAAGAAGTAGAGTTAGCTATAAAAAAAAGATCAAGAGCAACGAGGCTACTGGATCTGATGGTTTACCGCAGTGAAGTTCATGAAGCACGGAAGAGATTTGTTGAACTCATCAAGCAAATTTAGGTGGAACAAATTACGCCCGTTGACTTATCTATCTGCTCCATATGTTCCAACTGCAAAAATGAGGATAAAAGTAAATAAATAAACTAAGTGCTGCCACAGCTCGTGGAGAACCAGGCCCTAGTGACTTACAACTCTCAACCATTTCTGTGTGCATGTTACTACCGAGAAGTGCGATCCTATGTCCTAAAAGAACTATCGAGGCATATCCCTGTCACACTTTCATTCAAATTCCTATAGTACTGTGTGAGTGTCACCGTTTAAAAAATCTAATAAATAAGTTTGGTCAGATAAATAAGCTTGGCAATATCACCTGAATCGACAGTATTACTCCAACCAAGGGAGTCTCTGAATCTCAGCATCCAGGTTTGAGAGAATGAGAAGGACGTAACCTTCGGTTTAGAGACCAAACCATAGCGGACGCCAGAAGTGCTTGGTAACGTTAGAGATGGGAAGCCACCAGACCGTGTCTCAGGTTGCGACCCTTCATGGATTGGGAGCAAGATATGCAAGTAAGTAATTTATGATTGGTTGTTGGTGCAATCCCATAGGTTTCCTTTTTTGTTTCAAATTGTATCATTTTTAACTTTCTATTCAACTCAAGTAGGCTAATGAATATAGCTATGTACCTTTTAGTAAGGGAAACTTACGTTGTAGGGGTTTTACTATTGAATTTGTTTGGGGATTTTTGTTCCCTTCAAAGAAAGAGGGAAAAATATACTTTAAGCAACATAAGCAGGCTTTTTTAGCGTTGACCCTTTGACTATTCCAGTGTTTCAGACTCGTTGTATATATTCAACGATTCTGATACACATGGATGGCCAACATATCGATAAAAACTCCTCCAAAAACCTCCTTGGCGTCTGACCCGTCTGACCACAACCTCTCTCTCTCCACGCTCAACTGTTTTCCAATCATTATCTTCAGCTCATTTTTTTCTTTTGCAGGTACAAGTTCTATGCCAGTTCTGGGCACTGTTTAGCATATTCTGCACTATGTTTTCTTGTGTGATGTCTCCAATGCTGCTCACTAGTTCTCAATGTTCAGGTTAAGGTTGCGTGTTAGACTATATCTCTAATATAAAATCTCCGTCTCAGGAGGATGGGCTTCCGGATATCCCGATCCCTATCCAGGAGGAATTGAGTCGCGTGGTAGAAGTTGACTTCACCATATTTCCGGTCATTCCCTTCAGCCACATTCCCGATCAGCATCAACGTCCATCATCCTCTCCTTTCCCTGCTCCAGCAATCTTTGTCACTTCTGTTAGGAAAGTTAATTGCACCATCGTTCATCGGTTGCCACTCCCACTCCAATTTCTTCTATTTTGTCCTGGACACACTTTCTTCGTGCCACTGGGAGTCTTTCCTGTGACTACAAGGATGACTGCATGGTTGCAACACTGTTCGGTAAGAGCTATATCCACACATGAGACTCGCCATCTTTGCAACTCCGACATCTGCTTCGGCTACTGCTCGGGAGGTGATCTGCTTTCTGGTGTGCCATTCGTTATCCTTCGCAATCCATAAGAGATAGGCTGGGATTTGAAACTATCCTCAAGCGCGATCAATAAGTCGCTCCACCTGGCCGAGTTAAAGATGTGTTTGACATCAAGCTCCAATCGTAGAGTGATCTTTTGTGAAGCCATGCTGCCTTTCGAAGAAGTTTCCAGCTCTATGTACCGTAACGGTGCATCACGGTCTCAGCATTTTCCTGCGATGGCAGGCATACATATAGGTCTGTATGTGGATGTGAGTCTGGGTCTCGTTTTCCCTTGCTGATGAGTACCAAATGTTACATTTTCCAGCTCTGAGAAAGACCCGTTCTTTGAAGCAGGAAATGAAGATGTTAACTTAAAATAGAGGGCATACTTGCGCATTTGATCCTGGGCTCTTTTGTTGTGCGGGGTTTCAATGGCTAATTGAATTGAAGAATTGAAATTCTTATTCGCTAAATGACGGTCCCGTTGTTGTTGGGCCAACTTAACTCCTGTATGGCTTAAAAGCTGTAATTCTGATTCTTATTCTTCAGAGAACGAGATTATCAAATAAATGAATAAATAGTGTCAGGAGGTCTGACTGGATGCGTTGGGAGGATCGTATTTACTGTATTAGCGCTATCTTTTTTGTTAAGAGCAAGGCTGGCCAGCAGATCTCCAAACTTCCACAAGACAATCTTGTAGATACTCTAATTTTTGTCTTTTTCTAGAATTGATGGCCTTCTATTGGTACTGAACTACGCAAAATCATCCTTTTTTCGCTCAACGTATCTTCCCTTCCTCCTAGTTACTTTTTGTGCAAACCACAAACATCTTATTTCTTTCTTCTTCTTGCTTTCTCTTCTCTCCACCCGTATACAGGATTCTTATTACTGTTAGAGCCGCTTTTCTGGGCATCGAAGCATCACATGTGAGCCGCAAAAGTTTTATCGTGTCTTTTGCTTTGGTTTCCGCAGAACCCATTTCTTCCAAAACAGTGGCTTTTACCTTCTTCTATCACGGACTTGAGGATCACATCGTTGAAATTGTTTAAATTCTACCTTGGAGGTAGGACTTGATTTTGGTAAGGAGTTCGTTGATTCCGTTTAATATCAAATATGATATACTGGTGGTCGCTCATGTGTAGTCCTAGATAACTCTCCAGTTTTTATCTTTGCGGATGTGCATTCTGTCACAAACGTTATGTCTGGGATTATTCTTACATAACCAGGCCTCCTGAAAGTAGGTGTGTTTCCTACGTTAAGGCTGCGTTGAACTTTCATCTCGAGGATTTGCCTTCCTCGTGAGTCTGTAGTTGGCATTCCCCATTCTATAGGGCTCTGGCGTAAAAACCTCCACGACGACAAGAATCTCACCTTTAGTGTCTTTCATAAAGTCTAGGTTCTATTTTTGTCGGAGCTCATTGATTCTATCATTTGGAGTGATATACATATAATTTGGTAAACTGTCCGTTTTAATAGGTGATTTAATTGTGTACAAAAAGTTTTATGTGTTAAATTGTCAAATTCAGTTAAGTTTCTGAGTTCTATGAAGAAGCTTGAAAAGTGGCCAGGGAAACCATTCTCTCAGAAAGAATTTTCAGTTTAAAGCATACCAAACAAACTTTTTTAGTAATAAAAATGCTCTTACGTAATAAATATTTCCTTTTATTCCCAACATTTCCAGGAGTATTCCATCCATAGTTTAGAAGTCCTGAATCTTAAAAACACAACATCGTGGTTCGTATAGATTTTCCAGAATTTTATGTTAGACAAAAATCTTGTTCATCCTCAATTATCCTTATTATCTTTAATTTCACAACGTACAACGATTTACGTGGCTTTTGAGATAAATTCATGTGTTTGGATATTGAAGTTATTCAATCTTTTCCACATGAGTAAAACCACACACACGAGAAACAACTTGCTATGCTTCCTAACAGTTAAGCTTAACATATTCATGAGAATAGAATAATTGTCTATCCATTGAAGATATGTGATTTTTTTTTTAAATTCTCAACTTAAGTTAAAAAGCGCTGCATCGCAACTTGAATTCGGATTAACGCAAACACAAAAATTCTTCCATAAGCATAAGTTGCCCTCTGATGCCCCTTGTGAATTTCCCTTAACGTAATATTTAACCCCCAGGAGCCACCAGGATACTGAATTATAATGTACTTACACAGTTACAGCAAAATAAGTCGAGTAAAATCTGAAAACTCTAACATCACGTATTCGCATTCAGCTCAGCAGCTCCTCTGACTTTTCTTCTCTGCATGTGTATGGGTAAGAGTGTGTAGGTATAGGAATAATGTATTGGTAACTCTTGTGTGAAAACGGTTTAACACGATGAAGAACAGAGTTGTGTTTAAAGAATTTCCTGGAACAGAGGGTACACCATGGAAAAGGATATATTATTAATTCAGTTTTAATTAATATTTAGCAAGGACATGAGCGTTATTCTAAAAGTATTCGCAATAACGCTCACCACTTTTGTTATGTGCCAGTAATTGCAAGAGTTCCTTCCTCATTGCAATTGTTTGCGGTAAGATAAAGGGGATATCTGTACTGGCATGTGGTATATTGGTATGGTATATGTTTATACCTATATACATATAGAAGGGATAGATGGATGCCTGGAGAAAAATTGTCGTCCTAGCTCCTATGCCACTGCTGCTAGCTGCTACTGTTGCAACAGCGAAACGAAAATTCGGTGGCTGCATTAGCAACAAACTGCTATTGTGGTAATAAAGATTTAATTTGGATGCTCCAAAAAACTAATTTGTGCAACAACTAAAATCCAGACACAAAATTCTATTGCATCTATGTGTTGGTGAAATAACTATAGCAAAAAGGAAACGCGCAGGGATATAGTTGACAAAATTAAGGCCATGTAGCAGGGGATAAGCTGTGAATTTTAACATTGCCATGTATACGGATGTTTGTCAGTTCATAATTGCAACGTTCTTTCGTTCCACACACCACACAAAATACCAATTGGAAATATGCTTTCGAAACATTTTGTTGTAAATTAAAAAAAAAAAATAGAATTGTATAAGAATGGTAATGGTAAAATAAGTAGAGCAGAATATTTTGAAAATAGCATACATCCATGCGTTTCGGAAAAGAAGGTAAGTCTAGGTACATTCTGTTTACTAGGTTAAAATCATTAAGTTACTGCAATACTGCTTGCTTCATAATTTGAACTTTTTTCTGTTTGATGAATGACTGAAGTAAAATCTTTAATTTTCTGTAAATTCATTTAATCACATCGAATTTTAGTGGTTTCTCAAAATTTAAAGTAAATAGTTAAAAGCCTTTTACTTTGTTTTGTAAATAAATATCTATGAGAAAATTAACATTGAAAAAAAACAATTATTTACATTTTTTTTTTCATTGGTTAAACCTATTAAGTGCATTGTAGTTTTTTTATTTTCCCGTGGGTAGGTTCAAAACCTGAATAAAGCTCTATGGGGACCGGAAAACGCCTGCTAACAGGTGGGTGAGATTCTTACTACACTAAAACTACCTCCACTTCCCGATTGTAACTAAGTTGAAACTTATCTAGCAATTTATATTTAACGAGATTTTTAAGCAACGTGTTGCATTTTACTTTCTGGTGAAATTTTCGGCTTATTCCGCCATTTTAAAGCAGTTTTGTGTTCACCGCAGGAAGTCGGAGTTTTTGTTCTTCGCAGACAACGTACTAAATTCAACTCGTCAAGAATGGCAATAATCTTTGAATTAGCGTTTTCTAATAGTCGATTTCTATTTCTATGTTTTCGCGCGAAACTTTTTATTTCGCTCCGAATAGTAGGAATCCGGAGATCCCTGTGAAATTCTTGGTATCTCATATACCATGCAGCATTTACAAATTACCTAAGCAATTTATTTTCAAACGTTTGCAAGTTATTTAAGTTTGTATCGCAGGTACAATCGCAAAATTTTATATCATAAGTCCAAACAGGTTTAAGTACCTGCCTAGTGTATAAAACCAACTTATTTTCAATACTAAGCTTTGAATATTCACCGAGTAACCAGTTTTTATCTATCTTATGCCGTATTGGTTGGATGTTTGGAGTACTCCTTTTCTATTCTTTTTATTACTATCCAAATACTCCAATTTTTCCATATGCCATAGGAACGGAACACAACACAAAACCAATCAAAAACGAGATTAGTTTACTTTTCTTCGCATTTCTTTTTACGTGCGGCTTCTATTTTAACTTCGCGTCTAGAATCATTTCCAGATACTTTGCCTCATTTACAAATGGAACACGAGCGATATTAAGAAAGACGGGTAATATAATTATTTGTTTATACAAAGTGCTATTCGCCATGTTTTTGTAAGCTCATTAACATTATTAAGAGCTTTTTGTAATTAAATTAAAGCTTCTCTAATCGTTTTGCCTACTGCTAGTATTGCAGTATATCAACAGCAAATGTTTCTACGATAGTGTTTTCTGCTTGAGGTATATGGCGTTTAAATAAAAGGAATAGAACTGGACCTAATATACTTCCTTGTGGTACCCCAGCCACTATTTCTTTGAAATTAGAATAATCATTTCCGTGTCCTACACGAAAAATTCTGTGATCTAGATATCCGTTTAAAATGTTATAAAGTCCTTCAGGCAGAATTCGTCTTAATTCTAATCATAGGCCTTCGTGCCACACCTTGTCAAACGCTTGCGATACTTCACTATAGCTGGACCAGCGAAATTGACATTTTGGAAAACTAATTTTCTGTCAGTTTTGACATAAGCTTCCGACAGCTTCCGCCTTTTCTAGTTCTACCCTTACGAAAAACCCTTAAGTTGAAAACATTAAGAAAATCACTTCAGTGGTGTATAGACTGTAGCCTGTAGGCCAAGTTATAGACAGACAGACAGAATTGTGTCAGCCACTTTTTTCGAGTTCTCTATTAATTATCGTCATGTCGTGTTTGATTGTTCTATAGTACCTATATCCTATATCTTAAATCAATTCTCTTCTAACTTTTTTTTTCCGTGAAATAAAAGTGCAGTAGACTCGATTTAAAAGCAGTAGATTTTTGTTTTGCGAAAAAAGGCATTAGATCTATTGAAATCTTGGCAAGGTGGCAACGCCGTTTATAAACTAAAATAACATTTCTTACAAAAATTGGTGCAGTTCACGGCTCAACGAATTTGTTAACTTTTTTCAAATGTCTCCAACTCTGATAGAATTTTCCCCTCTTTTCAAAATTGGACAGGTTTTAAAATTTTTTTGGAAAAGCTTACCTACCAAACAGAGTTAGGGAAATTATCAAAAAATTTAACAAACGTATTGAACCATAAATTGACCCAATTTGTATGAGAAATGTCATTTGTGTGTATAATTCGCGTTGCCACGTTGCCATGATAGTTCTAATGCACTTTTTTTTTATAAAACAAATCTACTGCTCTTAAATCGAGTCTGTTACACTTTTTATTTTTTGGAAAAGAAAATAATCATTCATCAAAATGCAGTCCACCAATGTTGTAATTCTGTTCTTACGGCTTCCGACTATTGATTTGCTCTGAAAACAATCGTGACAGCATAATTAATTTTAATAGGCTATTTTTAATTTCTATTGCTTTTCTATTTTCAAAATAAAAGTACAAATTGGAATAGCGTCGGCTTAGAATGAAAAGCGACTAACTCCACATTTGTTTGAGCATTATAGGCCACTTCAAAAATTGCTGAAAAATACATTAATCTATTAGATCTTTTCAATTTTACTGAATTAAGCAATAATGAGTATTGAAAAGTATTTAATGTAATTTAATGCAAACATATTTTTTTAAAAAAACTTTTTTGTAAAGAATGCAAAATGTGAGTTAGCTGCTTTTCACTCTAAGCCGACGATATGTTCATCTTCTGAAGTATAATTTAATGTACTGCATTTTTGTTTTGAAAACCTACTTCAGAAACATTTTCAATTAGTGGCAACGCTGTGACAGAAACTGATCACCACGATTTTTGACAGTACTTGCAACACTTCGTGTTAGTAGGAATTTGCAAGTTTTCCAACGGGGGGGGAGGGGAAATTATTTGGTCTTTCATTGCGCTCTCTCGATGCAACTTTTTTGAGTGACCAGACAGAAATTTGTGACAACTTGTGGGTATTTGTGAAAATTTGCTAGAAATTTCGTTAACAAACACAGCTATTTTTCAACGTTTAACAATTGCATATCTGAAAGCATTGACTAAAGAAACTAATGTGCCTAAGCGTATGCAACATTTTTGATTAGGCATGTCATAAAAAGGGGAAAACCGTTGCGATTCAACAACGCATATGAATTTTTTTGTAGCCGATGGTACGGTAAGAGAAGAGCCCACGTCGCGGGCGTAAAGGAGTTTAACAGTGCCTGTCAAGCAACTTCTTTGCCCCATTAAGGGCTAGTTTTTGAGTGTACAGAGTTAACTTTGATTTATATCAGAGTTATCTTATCCTGAAAATAAATTAACTCCGAGTTAATACAGTAACAGTTTTGTTAGTTAACTTGGGGTAGACTTATTTATACCTTTTTTGATTGTTTTTTCTGACTGTCCTAACTTTTGGAGTAGTTGGAGTGCAAAATGAAGTAGAAAAGGAATACTCCGAATGTCCAATCGAAAGCGACATTTAGTATTTGAACTGACTGAAACCCACATTTTCCGAGTAAGCTCAGGTTTTACCCCGAGACTAAGATGATGATCTCGCACTAAAAAACTGACCCTAAGGCTAGTAGCGCACATGCAATTTTCAGTTTCGAAACTGTTTGGTTGCAAAATTGAGTCCAATGGACTCGTATGAGACTTCGTGCACATGCAGAAACGATCCTGTCGTCGATTCGAGCAACTTTTCAGTTTGTGTTGTGGCACAAACTGGACGATTGCCCGAAATCAGTTTTTCAGTTTGTGTCATATGGAATAATATGTAACCGCGCGGACATTCAACCAAATAGTTGCGGATATTTAACCACATCGTTGAATTTTGTTCTCTGTGCGAAAGAGAACAAATGTATCTTTTTTCTTTAATTTACTGAGCAAAAGAATAGGACGAAAGCGATAATATTTTTCTTTGAATGTATGAGATAGAAAAACAGAATAAAAATTGGCGGTGTGCTGGTTAGGTTCGTTACGATTGCTTCTGGAGTTGCTCATGTGCGCGCTCAGTAGTCAACTTGTGACTAAACTATTTTGTTGCGGTAGCAGTCGCATGTGCGCGACTAGCCTAAGGGTATGTTCGTTTGTCATGTACCTGCGTACCTATTTTGTCAATAGGGTATGAATGAATGGGCCACTTTTTTTTAAATGTCATTAATAATTGATAGAATGGAATTTGTGCTTCAAGATGAAATAAGATAAGATAATGTAAAAATTTCACACTTTTTGGTGATAGAAGGCAGATTGAAATTTGTAAGCTCCAAAAATACGGTGTAAGAAGAAAAAGCCTCTTTATACAAAAAACAGCTCTTAAAATTTGGATGAAAAATCATTGAATCATTTAATTATGGTAAAAGAAAATATTCCAAAAACTTCTGCCACATAATGGTTTTCAATTTTCTCATAAACGGCTCATTACTTGTAGCTATATTTTTAAAAGTCTGTAAGCTCCAAAATACTTGAACTATAAGAACAAGAACATACATACGTATTCATATACGAGTATAGTTTCGCCAATCTATAATTTAAGCTCTGTATTCGGCTTGTCAGATTGGGCTATTTATTGGAAATTGGGCTATCTTTTTCTGAAATTGCCGAAAATAATTTCACTTTGACAGCCCAATCACAATTGGGCTACTAATAGCCCAAATCTTATTTTCGGTGATATTTTTTTCTCGTATAAATAAATCATTAATGGAACATTTTTCTCTACCTAAACATACTCATTAAGCATTCCATAATTTGGCACCACTTTTTATTCACTGAATAGTTCTCTATTACACGATGATTCTGTGCTTCTGATACTTTTTCATGGGTGCGAAGTTGAAATCAGATATGGCAATTTGAAAAGAGTCAGTCTCATTGGTTTTGACATTTCAAATCAACCGCAACAAACTTCACTTTTAAATTACTTTCATTTTCATTCTTCTTTATTTTATGACCAACAAAATAACTTTATTTTCCGTTATTTTTTTCAATACAAATAATTTGTATTGTTATTGGGCTACTATTTGGGCTACATGTTCAACTCCAATTTTGGGCTACACAAATTTCAAAATTGGGCTCTCGAACTAGTTTTTGAATTTCACAGATTTTGCATAAAAATAATGGGCCCTTTCCACCAAAACTCGTTCGTGAAACCGATCAAACAGTCAATACTACATCGATTTCAATTGATTAACTTATTGTTTTGTGCGGTCTACTTCTATCTCGTTGATTTGCTTTGTCTGTACCAAGTTAGTCCTCATCTCGCAGAGCCTGCATGCAGAAGCTTCTTTTCAACAACTTCAATAAAAAACATTTCCCTTTCTTAATAAATATATCGTTTTTTTTTATTATTTTATAATAACTTTTTACTTAATTCAGAATTACAAAATTCTTTTAATGATAAATATATTTTTGTAAAAAAAAAATAATAAAATAAAATACAATGCGTATAGTTGTAATATTTTAAAATTCTTATATAATTTAATATTGCTTATATAAATTCGGAAAAAAAAATTAGGGCGCCAATCGTCAATCCAGGATCAAACTATTAAAAAAAAAAATTGTGTTTATTTTTCAAATAGGATTTTCCCATTACTGATCCTAGATTAAGGGTTTGCACAAGCACACAAGAGTTTTAATATATAGGTAGTTAGAAAAATTTATATTAATCTATAAAAAAAAATGTTCGACACGCCCAAAATAAATAGAAATACTCATATAAAAAAATAAAATTTGGCTTAAAACTACTTAAAAATTCACTTAAATAAATCTAGAGCTTCAGAAGGACACTCAAGCATATGAACTCAGGCCATCTAAGGCAGTAATCTCGGATTAAAACGACCCATAAATAGAATCATTCCGGTTGGATTGTGTCGAACAAAGTACAGGAATGGCCTATCGAAACGAAGTCTTGGTGCGTCGGGGATTCTTGCCTGTCTTGGTCGAAGTGGCAGAGGCAATTCCAAGAATTTAGGATCTAGTAAGTCATCGTAGAATGCTCGTGCCATGCCGGTATCTTGGACAATTGAACCAAAGTCAATTACACTCTCCGATGAATCATCTTCGTCATTTTCATTTTCTCGGACGTCCTTGTTTCGTTTACGGATGGGTGGGGCAGGATACATCTCCACATGGTGATGCTCACCGATTTTGTCTTCAGCACATGTGCTGAAAGTGTTAATCTGAATCATATCCGATAGGTATATGTCCTTAGCAGCGAGACCAGTAAGTCCACGGAGATCAGCGAGCTCAGAGTTAAATAACCCCTTTAGACCCATCTTCTGTAGACCCAACGAAGCATTCACAAATGACCTGTGTGAGAATCGTGGCAGCTGTACTTCCAGGCCTGGTCTTTCTATCAGTGAAGTAAGAAGACTCCTCCAAGCGTCTTTAGTAAGGGCAGTTTCCATGAGATTAGTTTCAAGACGATCAAGGCTATCGGCAGGAGCAAGTGTGCCATGCTGTCCTGGCATCACATAGATCGTACTCACAGTTTCAAAATATCTTCCAAAGGCCACGACTGTGGCATCAAGATTTGGCTCATAGCCAGCTGAAAAACCAGTTCTAAAGAGAACAGCTGGAATTGGTACAAGTCTTCGCTGCCTGATCGATGGATGCACCTGGAAGAACATCTCTCCATCTCGATCGGTGAATGTGGCCTTACTGCAATCAGTTTGGAACAAGTTTGCTGAAATTGTTGCCAGTGGACCGTTTACCCAGACACTGTTGGTGCGGAGGTACTCCATGACCTTACCCATTGTGTGTCTCTTAACAAGCAGATTAGTTCTCCTGCGGATCACATCATTTACAACATGGAAATTCACTTCTTCCACATGTCCTGAGTAGAATTGTTGAGTCTTCTCTTTGAAAAACTGCAGAATCTTGCCATTAGCACGATCACTAAAAGCTTCTCTTACAAAAGCACTGGATGAGATATCACTATCAGTGGCCCTCTCTACGGACTCCGTGACATTTTTAAAGACCAAGTGAGGATTAAACGTTACCATGTCATCGAGCTTAAGAACTTCATTCATCTCTCCCGAGGTACTTCCTCGAGCTCCCAAAAACACCATTGATAGCATTGAAGTCAAAGCAAATGGAGAAATCACCAAGCTCCTTGCTGAGCTGATTTTTTCCGACGTAATTGATCTCCAGTATGTGAAGGCAAGCTCGTTACATAGTTGGGAAAACTGCTGGAGATCTTCATCTAAATTGAGGGTACTAGCTTCTAGACCTTTTGAATCAGCTGGGCTTGGATCAAGCTTCACAGGAGGTCTAGTTGCTCCCGATTGAGGCATCTTCAGATTACTCAGTGATGCTGGTCGAACAAGTGGTCGTTGTTGAGCAGCCTGAAAGGCATTGAACTTTTGATCATTCAGCATAAGTGCTGGTTGCTTGTTGAAATACGAAACTGGTTTGAGGGTGTTTGGGGACTTTTTTGTTGGGTTTGTTGTTGATGGAGCTAAGGTCGATAAGGGTTCTTCAGCAAGAACTGGTGCTTCATCACTAACTGATGCTGTTAGAAGTTGAGGTAGCTCTGGCTCTGTGTTCGTAGAGTCTTCAACAATTGACTCAATAGTAGGTAATGGCTGTTCAATTTGCTCCTTAGTTTCAGACATGCTCGAGTCTTCTTTTTTCAACGTTGAAGTCTCCACTTTTTCATCAACTGATTCTGCTGAAGTTCTGAGAGTATCTCCGTCATTCTTCGAAGCGGTTTCCCCCAACGGATACTCATTGCTCATTTTGACTGGATTTTCATCAATTTTTTCATTATCCTTGAGTTCTTCTGTTTTCTTAGAATCTTGTCCATAAATCAACTGTGCCAGACTCTGAACAGTTGGTTTGGCTCCGATTTCTCCCAATTTGATATATGGATCTTCTCCATGAAGTAAATGTGATTCCACTAGGGGATTTGGAACAATAGTTGTATGTTCTGAAGGTTCAACACTTAACTCCATGTCAGAATCCGTGAAGACAACAGTTGTTTCCCCAGGAATTTCTGTAGACTTTTCTTCCTCTGCCGTATCAGGTGATGAGGTATTGATATGTTCACTCTCACTGTCATCTTTATTTTTCATTTCAATCTCATCGTGATCTAACTTTTCTTCCACCGATGGGTGGTTCTGTTCTGGTTGCAAAGCTTCCTCAACTTGAGGGGTTGTGGCTTCATTCTTTGTTTCATCATCCAAAAAGTTGCTATCGGAATTCTCCAACGCTGCTGGATAATCATCATTTCCTTGGGATATGAGCACATAATTTGGTTCTGAATCACCATCAGGAGTCAGAGTGGTTTCTGCTTCATGCGGTTGGTCATCAGCGTCTTTTGAAACGGAAGTAACAATTTTGATTGACTCGTTTACCATTGGCTGTCGAAGAGAGGTTTCTTTGATTTCACTTACACTCAAATGAAGTGCTGGGTTAATTTGTGCAAAATTCGATAAACGTTGTGCGGTCTCATCTTGGTCGATGGTTGGAGGTTTGGACTCGTTTGCTTCTTCTTCTTCTTGCTTGCCAACAACATTATTAGGCATTGCTGTGGTTATTGTTGTTGATGGTGCTGCTAATGTCGGTCTGGGTTGGCTTTGGGTCATTTGATTGATTACATCAGACAGAAGTGATTCAATTTCATCCTTTGTTTCAATTGAGTTTGACGGGGTTGTTTCACTGTACTCACTTGTATTGTGGTCCTCCACCATAATTGATGCCAAGGTGGCTGCTTGAGTTTTAAAATCACTCATGGTTTGTGCACTAATATAAGGAATTGCCTGTTGGTTTTGACTGGTATTGGCTTCGACAATATTGGATTCATTTGATTTGACACTCATGGCTATGATGTCATCGATTTTTTGCATAATACTATCCACCGGGAGAAGAGTTGTCCATTCGGTTGTATCTTCATTTGTTGTTGAGAACTCGTAGTTCGATGTGGTTTGGGGAATTTCGGTTGTTGTAAAAGTAGTGACAACAGGTTCTTGTATGTCAGCAAAAAGTGCTTCGAATTTGACTACATTTGAAGATCCCTCTTCTTTAATAGTTGTTTTATCTTCCAAAGTTGTTGCTTCTGTTTGATCTTCCAGACTGAGTGTAGTTCTTTGTGGTTCTTCGAAAGCTGTTGTGGTATCAGGTGCAATATAAACTAAAGGAATTGGAGGCTTGTTTGATGTATGAATCTGTGGTCTACCAGTGATCACGACCACTGGACCTTCTTCTTCATTTTTGTTCAAATCTTCAGCAGCTGAAACAGGCAGATCAAATTCTTCTTCTTTTTTGAAATCTTGCAAGTTCATGGAAGTAATTGTCACGGGAGATTCAGTTTCTGCAATATGTTCATTGTTTGGAGGAAGTCTGGCTGGCATTTGTACTTCCTCGGATTCACTAGCCTCCATCATGTCGTCGGTAGAGGTTTCCTCCTTAAGACTCTGAAGAATTTGATCAAATGAGATTTTTGTATTGTGGTCTTCTTCTTTTTCACTTAGCTGACCTGGCAAAGAGATTTTCTCTTTCTTCAAAGACGGCGAGAAGTTATCAGAGGATATGAGATAGTCATCGACATGTTCTTGTTCGATGTAGTTCGGAGGAGCATCAAAGGGTTTTTTAGTTGTTGTAGTTGTATGGTGATATGAGGTTGTTGAAGTCGTTGGTGGAATATAAGTTGGAAGGGTCTCAGTTGTTGTTGTTGGTGGTGTTGGACGATAGGTTGCAAATGTAGACTGAGTTGGTGCAGGTGTTGAAGTAGTGTAAACGGGTGTTGTTGATGTAGAAGTTGGGGTTGTTGTTGGTTTGTTTGTGGTATGGGGATGGTGATGAATAGGCTTCTCAGTTGTGGTTGTATCTGTGGAGCTAGTTGTAGTTGATGATGGAACTTCGGTTGTTGTAGTAGTTGTTGTTGAACTTGTACTTGGAACTGGAGTTGTTGAAGTGATTGGAACCTGAGTTGTTGTTACTGTTGTTGAAGTTTGTGTTGTTGTTGGAATCTTATTATGACTGTGTTGTGGGACTTGCGGTTTATTGTTATTGATATATGGGTGTGCTGTAGTTTGCTTCCTCCTATGGTAGTGACTAAAGTGTTTCTCTGTTGAGCCTTCAATATCCGAATCTTGAGGATTCGGTTTACGTGTGGGCTTCTTACGCTTTTTCTGTGGGGGTTTTTCCTTATGGCCATTTTCTTCAATAATAACTGGAGCTGCAATTGTTGTTGATGAAGCCTCAGAAATTGTGACTGGTGATGATGTCGTTAGAGCTGGTTTCGTTGGATCAACTGCTTCAGCTGTTGAAGGGGAAGTTGGTTCAGGTGCTGGTGTAATCGGTTCTGTTGATATTACTGGTTCTGGAGATGTATTAGTAGTCGCTGGGCGCTTTGTTCTGTTCTTCAACTTAATTCCTTGTGGCCGTTTAGTTGCTGCTGGTCTAGTATGACCAACTGGATATCTCTTTTCTACAACCTCACCCTGTTCGAAATCACCCTTTTCAGTTGATTGGACTACTTCTTGATTATTTATAAATACTTTTCTTGTAGTTGAGTCATATTCCTCGGCTGCTTGAGCTTCAAGATCGGGTATTGCTGTTGTAGTTGAGGCAATACGTTTGGTGGTAGTTTTTCTTCTGTTTCCATTTTTTTTCTTCAGTGGCTTTGGCTTACCAGTTGGTTTTGTTTTATTCGATTTTGTTGTTGCTTCGAACACATCCGAGTCCGGTGTCATCACTACTTGTTGTGGTTTATTCTGAGGGAATATATCTCCACCAGTATTTCCAAAGATAGCTGGCAAAATCATCGACCATGACGACGATACATCAGGAGTATCCAAAATCGGTTGGATATCAGATGCATTTTTATTTGATTCAACTTCCCGATTAAGAACATTTTGAACACTTTTAACGATATCTTGAACATTTTTCTCCGGATCACGTTCGTTAATAGGTGCTGAATGAATAATTGTTGGTCCTTCACCATCTCCATTGGCAACGATACTTTGGATTTCTTGCATCGTCATCAGACGTTTTACTAGTTCACCATTATCATCGAATGTATAGAATTCATAGCGATCAGGATTTAGCAAATTGATGGGACTTGCTACTTGTAGATGTGGAACTTGTGGCTTAGGAACTTTTACGCCAAGAGCATCAGTAAACTCGGGCTCATTTCCATTTAGAATCACTGATACAGATGTTACAACACTGAAAATAGAAATAAGATGTAAAATTTAAAACAAATCCACTCAATTGAGGAAAAATAAGATAAGTAAATGGACAAAATTGAAGGTTTTTATCTAGAGATCAGCAAAACTCTACAAACTCTACAGCTTATTTAGCACTGTCTGCCTTCTTCAATAACTTAATTTCTCGAAGAGGGTAAATTTACCGTAAAGTTTTAAACTATTATTTGATGGAGCGGGTTAATTTTTTCAGAAGTCAATATTGATTACTCCATTAGCAGAAAACAGACATTTTTCTTAACGAAGCGATACCGAAAAATCATCTATTAGTTATTATTTTTCGTTCATCACTTATACAGTTCACATCCAGTCTTTACTGAAAACATAACATGAGAATCAGCTTGAACCTTAGCTGCCCTTTCGGTCAATGTCAAAATCTTTATATGTTTCTTAAAGCTTCTCCCAGGAGTAAAGGCTTTTGTTGAAAGATAAAGTTAGGTAAGGAATATTGTCTAGCTTTTTCTAAGGCTTAAGGCTTCTACCCCACCAGTGGAAAGGGCCCTTAGTTCCGATTCAATCGTCTTAATTGCCTCCCCAGCAAGGGACTTTGACTACCAGAGCGTCCAAGACTACTGTTTCAAGTGCCACTAGGGGCTTAGAAACTGTTGATGTAGCAGAGCGCTTAAGTCTCCTGTTTACAGTTCTACCAACGGTGTAGTTACTGCTGACTTACAAAAGCTATTCAGCTTGCTATTTGGAGTGCCATCTATTGATAGTATAGTATAGGTAATACCTACCAGCTTGCTGTCTGTTCTGTGTACTACCAGGGGTGTGGTACGTGCTGATGTACCAGTGATTTTGCCTTCTGTTTTGTGTGCAAGTACTTATTGTGTTACCAGATCGTTTTGGCCTGATTTTTAAGGCTACACCAGTGGCGTAGTACCAAATACCCGTGAATCAATTGATTACCAGAATGACCAGAGAACCAGTGAATGATAGTAACAATGGTATCAGCCACTCCAAAAGACCAGATTTTGAAATCATACGAGACTTTCAGTCACAAAAAAATTTTGAGCTTTTGAGTGCCTTTTCACATTATGTACGCACAGACAAAACTCCTTGCTTTGAATGGTAATTATTCACGTTATGAGCAAACAAATGTGCATAAATGTAATTTCATCAAACCCTGGCCATGACCATCTGCCTAACCTACTATACTATATCCCATTTCCCATACCATCATGACCTGTACGAGATCTTGAAAACACATTAAAAATACCATTAACATCCGATAGCCAACCTGGTAACCCAATTTCCATGTCCATCCAAATAAACCAATATACTACATCAGCGAGGAATAAAAGCAGGTTTCGTTGTAGATATCTCGAATCGAATCGAATGCATGGAATCGAATTACCCAAACCAAAACGAACCCAATGCGCGAGCAAGAAAATTTATTTAAGTCCCCAATCAAAAATACAAGACCATCCTGTCTTAAATGGAATTTACGCACAGGAATCCAATTTGATTTGCATAATACATTTGTCGATTTCCTCTCATCACATTTAGATCCAGATCCAAATCCAGACCAACGAAACAACGATCCATATAGGAGAGCTCCACCGCCACCAGGAATCAAAAGCGGTAAATGTATAGATGCGTTCGAGACAAAATGCCAAAACAACACGAGCAAGAAACGCATTTTCGGCATCGGCATCTCTCTTGTCAGTCGTCACACATCTGTCAACATTGTGTATATGGTCCACTAAATCCCTGGACATTAATAACGAGATTCCAATAATGGTAGCCAGTAGCAATGACCCGATGCCTATTGCTACCGTCCGTCGGCGAATGGTGTGCGTCGTCGTTGGTCGTCTCTTCGATGCGCCACCACCCGGGAAGATGATGGGAATTGGACACGTACACCTGCTACCATAACTGCAAACGACGACCATCGCCTGCAGCCACAGGCACTCTCTGGACATACCGACAACGCCAACGGTGGTGGTCGGGAACAAAATCACGGCCTCCTGAACAACCGGGACCTGCCAAGCCGGAATGGGAATCCAATTGAAAATTACAAAATCATCATCATCATCTACATCAACATCAATCGACGTTGTCGGTTGAACGATGAGCAGGCATCAACTTCAGCAACTCACTACTTTACTTGGTTCTGGTTCTTGGTCTGGTTTGGCTCAGTTTAGAAGTGAATCTCTTTCTGTTGTGGAGGCCCCTTGCAGGTGAAAGATAATCTGAAGTCAGTGTGTATAGCACAGGTATCCTCGACACAGAAGAAGATACTTATTTGTGATTCACATTTGTCTGGGGGATTGGCACACATATTTGATTGCTGTGTGTATTTCCGCCACTGGACGAAACTTATAAGCTCCATTTTCCTGCGTTGTTTTGCTTTGCTTCAACGATGCCCTCGATTGCGGAACAATTGCAATATCAAACGAGAAGAATGATGATCTGAAGCTCAATCACGATTGTAGGTACATAACTGAGGCTGATTGTGTTTTAAGGTGAATGTGAACTGTTGTGGAGTTCAGCTCTTGTTTGCTCGCGATAAAGTTCTGTAAACATAAACGATGTATTATAAGTTCCTTTGTCCATGCTGATAGCAAAGATGCTTTAACCGAACAGAACCATTTTTCAAGTGGAAAATCGCTCTCAGTGTTCGAATTATTCGAAGTTGTATTTTCAGTATAAGAATGTGATTGACGAGTAGTCATACACTCCAATTCAAATGATTATAGACAGTTTGTTTCTTCTTGATGACCTCTTATAAAAAATTGTCTAAAACAGAAAATAAAAAAAACTGTCCGAACGTATTCAACTTGATTTTAAGAAATAACAAGTTAAAAAAAAAAATAATCTGATTCCAAAAATATGGTTTTGTTTTTAATTTAAGTTTGCAATTTTGACTTTTTGGAAATGTTTTTATACATATTATTTTAAAGCTATTCCGTTTTCCGTCAACAATGAATAAATTAAAAATTGTAATAATATCCAGTGTAGTTTTAATTTAAATGTATGTAATTACAAACATACGTGCACATTTTTCTCAAAAACGGCTCCAAAACTTTTCCTTAAAAAAATCTATTTATTTTAGTAAAAGCTGCCTTTGATTGGGAAACCACTTTTTCAAAAAAAAATACTAATTAATGGTACCTCCCCAAGAACCATTTTTTTCATTTTCGATTATCTTCAAAACGATAATTCTGATTTCACTAATTTTTCCTAAACAGAACTCCAAGAAAATATTTTTTTTTGGATTTAAAAAAAAAATGATTAAAATTAAAATTGTTTTGAAAATCAAAAAGATACTTTGGAAACTACATTTCAAATTCTTAGAAAACTTGGTATTTGCAAATATACAAATTTTTGATAAGATTAAAAAATATTACTTATCAAAATTTAAAAAGAAAAAAGATTTTGAATTTTAAAAAATGTTTCAAATATTTTTTTGTGAATTTGATATCTCAAAAATTGGTTGACAATTTTTTTTTCAAATTTTATTTTTATATGCACATAAATAAATATTTAAGACTTCCATGCCAAAAATTCATAAAAATGTATTAAGAATTTTGTTTATAAGAAATTATTTTTTTTTTAAATCACTCCAACGATTTTATTTTTTTCCATACAATCATATATAATCAACAATTAAGATTGCGTTCTTTTTTTCATCACAAAGAAAAAATATTGTTTTGCCGCTTTTTGGAACGTTAAAAATCCATTCCTATGGTTTATTTTCGAATTGAAATTTTTTGAAGAGCAATTTTGGCAAAAAAATCTTTCAAATCGAAATTTTGAAGAAAAATTGAATTTTGTATTTTGATTTTTTCATTTTAAATCAATCCTCTAAATTTTTTGGCAGATTTTACGCAAATCATCTAGTATGCAGAACAAATAAAGGGAAATTAAATTAATCCCTACAGCGACTGTTGGGGTTAAAAACCAAAATCTGAAAAAATTAGGCAATTTTCTTAACTCAATTTAGAGTCGATTTATGACAAGATGAATTTTTTTAATGACCACCCTAATGTAGATATATGTGATTTCCTGAAACTGTAACTGGTTTAGTAAAAAAAGAAATAATTAGAAAAGTATTGAAAATCGATGCCCTATGCTACTGTGGTCACAATTTTCGAAATTTCTAAGATTTTTTATTTTTATAGGGTAGTTCCTAGAAAAAGTGGACATGAAGATTGAAAATCGGAGAAATTATTTCGTTAAATGAAATTATAAAAGACTAAACCTTTACAGCTATTTTTATTAGATTTGGTACTAGGTTGACTAGTTAGATAGTTTTCTTAAAAGTCCCTTTTAATTGGAAATATGCCTTATTTAACTAAATAAAATGATAAGTTAGACAAATTTTAGATAACCGAAGCCGTTGTCTTACTTTGACAACCTTAGAACAACAGTAAACAAAGTTTATTAATATCTTTTTGGAGTTGGACGGCTGTCTGACCTAAGACAAAGTTTATAAAAACGACTGTACATTTTTAAATTGAAAGCGTGAAATAACGTGAGTTGCAAATTTTAATAAATTTGTATAAAATTATTCCAGTAATTAAAATTTTCTGTATATATATATAGCCTGATGTATTCTTGTATGTAATTCAACAATCTAGCTAAGCTTTATTAGTTTGTTTGGTACTGCCACAAAACCGGTGTAGGAAACTGATTACGAGAGCTACCAACATGTTTTCGTATATTTTACCAAGAAAGAATTTTTTTTCCCAAAAATTTCATAGTTTCCTAGCAGTTGAAATCATTACCATGAATAAAGTTTATGTTTTATTTCATTTATATAAAAATAAGTACTAAAATTTTAATAAAAAAGCTCGTAAGATTCTCTCAAATGTCATTCATTCATTCATGTCAAATGAGCCATTTTTATAAAAATAAATTGTGAGCTAACTTTGGCACTTCGTATTTTAAAAAAAAATGTACTAAACTGTCATCGGTAGGTGATTCAAAAAAATGGTTTTTTTCTTCAAGATTACAAAATGGTACAACACTTGCTACTTATTTTTGTTGGAAAAAATATTTTTTATTTTTTATTTTCAAAAGGATCCAAGTTCAATTCTTATCATTTTTAGCGTGAATTTGCTTTTTTGCACTGAAGCATCGGTTTTATCGAAGTGTTTGTAAGATAAACAGAGGAATTAAAATAAAACTCTGTTTGGCGTCAATTAGAGTGAAATAAATCTACATTTCATTCGGTACGCTACGATCTACGTCCGGTACGTAACTTTTCTGCAATTTCTTGCAACATTTCGTAATCGTCAGCTTTTGAATAGTTATTGATTCAAAATGGATTTTTCTGGCCTTTAGTTTGCAAATTTGAGTTTCGTTCAGCTTAATTTGCATTTATTTGCATTCTTTGACTTCATTTGCGTTGTTTTTCATTGATTTTCATGTTTTGCATTTATTTTACAATCATTGAATTTTTTGCATTAATTTGCATTCATTTCCATTCTTTCCATAAATTTAATAGGAAATGAATGGAAATGAATGCAAAGTAACCCTGACGAAAGCTATTTTGAATCAATAATTTAACAAGGCCAATCTTAAATGCTAAGTCTTCTATTTGGCTGATTTATTTTGGTAGTAGCTATATAATTTGTATTTTAAAAAAACATCTTTAAATCTTATGCTTTTAAGATTTTTAATAAACAGTTCCTACAGCAAACTTCGTTTAAATGAAATGGAAAAATGGGACCAGTATTTTCATTTAAGAAAATTGCACCTACCCAACAAGAAGATACGCGTTTAGCTATTCCTGTATTGAGGGTTTTCAGTATTAAGTTAGAAAAACTATAGTATTCAGAAGCTTATTGAAGCTATTGCTATTTATTGAAATGTCGTTTTTTTTTCACCCCAACAACCCAACAGGGAAACATAACATTGATTAAAATTTTGAAAAAAATATTGAAAATTGATAGATGCTGAGTAGTTTTTATTTGCGATATAGGTACTATTAATAAGGAAAGTTTTGGATTAGTGCAAAAAATAATTTGAGATAACAATCAAACATGAAATTACTATGGTATAGAGAACACTAAAAAAGTGGGTGGCACAATTCTGTCTGTCTGTCTGTTCGTCTAAGGCCTAAGGTCAATTTTCTTCAAACTTGGTACTTAGTGGTTTTCGATGATTATGCCCACACGTTTTTTCATTTTTTTTAAAACCAAAAGTAACCGTACCTACCATTTATTTTTTTTAGCAATTTTACATAAACGTATTATTCTCAAAAATGGCTCCACAACTTTTATTAAAAAAAATCAAAAAATTACTTTTAGTAAAGCCTTTATGTGGGTGTAAATAATTTTTCAAAAAATGGTTATTAATGGTAACTCTCAAAGAACATTTTTTTTAATTTTTGATTTTCTTAAGAACGGTGTTACTGATGCTTCCAAAAACTATAAATATTATTGTGTACCTACTTAAATAATTTTTTTTTTTTTTTTATTTTTAAAAAATATTACAATTTTTTTTTTTTTGAAAACCAAATATTTCGAAAACGATATGATCGGTTTTTTTGAAACTCCATACTTTAGAGCTTTTTAGTACTTTCTAAAATATTTTTAGAAAAAATGTATGAAAAAATAACGGTACCTTCCATGCAAAGGTTAAAAAACCGGAAAGAAAAAATTTTTTTTCTCAAAAACGACTCCTAAGATTTTGATTAACCTTTTTTCATATACTAAAATTGATACGATCGACTACAAACAATTATACAATTTTGCACTTAGCAACTATTAATAGTACCTACCAGTCATAGAACGTGTTTTTTTATTTTGAATTTTCTCATATTTTTTCTGAAAATTTGATATCTCAAAAACGGGTTGACAATTTTTTTTTTAATTTTTATAGCTGCACATAAATATATACTTTAGATTTGCATTCCAAAATTTATTCTTAAAAATGTTTTAAGAATTTGATATAAAAAAATATTTTTTTAAAAAAACCGATTTTAAATTTTTTTTCCATACGATCATATTCAATCAAGAACTAAGAAAGAGATCATTTTTTAATTTAAATATCGTATTTCATGCTTTTAAGCATTTTTCTCTCATAATATAGCTAGTCTTTACTTACAATTTTCTTAAACACTCAGCATCTTGAGCAAGTACATTTTATTTGTTTTGTGTTTTTAGTTAACATATGTATCTTTCAGTAAAGCTAAGTTGGTAGGTCAGATAAGAACATATTAAAAATATTCAAAAAAAAAATTGGTCGAGCCACAGTACCTAATAAGGTACCTAGTATTATTGCAAGGAGTTCTATAAAGGGGTTTGAGAAAAAAAAAATTGAAAAAAGAGAAAAAACATTCAACCGTTTATTTTGGGAGCTAGAAGCTGATATCTCTTTTTTCTTCGTTCAATGGAACTTCGACATTTCATAAGTCAGTAAAAAAGCCAGTTTTTTTACTTGCACAAAACTTTGAAATCGAAATAAATTGACATTATTTAACCATTTGACCTCATTCTTAAAGACGTAATCGAGCCAAAACATTCTCCACAAAAAAAATGAAAGCTTTAAATGCCGCTTTGGTTATGATTTTCCTCAAACTTATGTACATACATTATCTAAGTAATTGTACATAAGTGTTTTCAACTGATTATATTTTGTGTGTTTTCAATTAAATTAAGTCCGAAGTAAGTGGAAAAGACATAAAAAAAAACAAATTCAATAGTGTAATTGGTTTCAGAAATGGTATTTTATAATATAATGCCTATGTTTTCCGAAAAAATCCAATTGTTTTAATATGTAAGTTTCCATACTTTAATAAGCTCATATCTAAAAAAAAAGAAACCAATTATTTTTCTTAAGAAAAATCGAAGTATGTAAACAAAAACCAATCCAAATTTGTAAACAAAACAATTTTTAAACAAATGTTGTTAGCATCCTTTGGTCTGCTCATAGTAGGACCAGGTACATTTTTTGAGGATAAATCAGCAAATTCTATTTAATCGCCTTTTATTTGTAGTTTGTTTGCTTGTTTGCTTATCACTTTTATTTATTGACAACTTCCAGTTCAAATATTTACTCCCAACCAACTAGCTTAACCTTTCCATTTATTTCTGATAAACGACAACATTAAATCTAAAATAGTTTTTGTTATGTGAAAACAATTAGCTTAAGTCGTATCCATCAGCTTCGAACTCAAGTGTCGCTAAGATGAAGAATTACGAACCATTGAGAGGACCTCAGCTACTTTTGGCTCCACAATCAACGAGCAGATTAGTAAAAAATATTTACCGAGCCCTCAATGCTATTATGTGTACTTTTACCTACACATTCAGTTCCATTATATGACTGGGATTCAGGACACGACTGCAATGTGCTATTCGTATAGGTTAGAATGTAGACATCTTTTGTATTTTCTGCAGAAATGCCTGGAAATACATAGAAACTCTCTAAAAATCTCACCTAGAACCGATAATCCTCTTTGATGATTCCCCATCCCGCTCGGGACTGTCCTTTTGTGGTTGCGATGACTGCTGTGGCTGGTGCTTTGCTTTGTCTGTTTCTGTCTCCCCAAAGGACGGATGGGTCCAGCACTGATGCACAATCAGGGCCAGGAGAATAATGCGAATTCGCATTTTCGTTTGTGGTTTGCCGCCTTTGTGTCCACACAACCAAATGCGTTGTCGTTATTTGATGTCGTTTGTCCTGCTTTATGGTTTTACTGGCAAAGAGTAGGTTTCCCAAGCTCTTCTAGCTTATAAAGTTCTGTGTGTAGTCCTTTGTTGGTTATTTGATTACCGGAATTAAGGCCTGCAAGTAGAATAAGAAAGCAAAATAAAAAAGATGTAGTTATACGAGTTTAGTTACTGTCGGAAACATGCATTCGCAAGAAGGAGGCAAAAGGCTTTTTATTTGATCTTCATTACTCTTGAGGATTTTGACTTTCAGACTGTGTAGAGTGGACAAAGTAGACTTCTAGGCTATTATCGAGAGGAGATACCTATACATAAATCTCATTCTTTGTGAGGCAAGTTTCATAGTAGAAGGACGTCTTAAATGGCAGACGAAAGAAAGGCTTTGTGTCTCATCAAAACCATTCGTCAGCCAATACTTTGTTGCACAGTGTGAAAATAAATTGACGCTAATTACCATTTTTATGCTGCCAAGATGGTAAAGAAGAAGAAGTAAACCATCTCAAATATTACATCAAATAGACTTAAGAATAAAGTGGTTCACAGGGAAAAAGGAGAGTGGAGTAAAAAGCAACTTAACGTCAGTTTTATGAAGTTGAAGTATGATTTATTGCAGTGTAACTTGGGCATAAATTAAATTAGTATACAAGTAAATGGTCGCAGGTGGTAGATTGTTTTCAATGATTTACACGTAGATATTATAGGTATAGTAGATATACATACCCTGAGGTATAGTTATAGCAATTAAGTTTTTCCAAGTGATGAATGTGGCTATTGTTTCTGGTATTATTTAAGAAAGGAAGACATTTTTGAAGATGGTATAGAAGAGTTGCACTGTTCAAATTTCAGGTGACATTAATTTTAATGTTTTGAGGCTGAGTAGATGTTTTTTTTTTTTTTGTTAAGTGTAGGTAAATGTAATTTGTACATAAGATCTTATTTTAATCAATTAATTAAAAAATGTTACCTGATGATGTATGGGAAAAACAAAAATGCAAGATTGGAAACTTTCAATCATCATCAATTGACTAGTGTCAATATGCAAATTTCTTGCTCTGTTCAGCTTACATTTATTTTTTGACACAAATCTACTATACGGATTAAGAAGGTGCAGGGAAATAATTCCACGGGCATCTGCTCCACTTGAGAGTTTATTCCATCATGAGTATGGGAATCTATTCCACTTTCCAAAGTGCAATTTAATCTCACCGCGAGAGGGAACTAATTACACCTGAAATTTTGTGAAATTTTTTCACACCTAAACTTTGGAGTTTGGGATATTATTGATTCATAAATGTAGAAACAGAAATTGTTTATTTGCAGAAATACGCCAGCATTATGGCCAGTAAATAGGGAGGTATGTATGGTGGGGCATGTTGCCCCCTTGCAACCCCCCTGCTTGGGCTCATTATAAGATTTGGGGTGGGTGCGAGGTTGGGTGTATGCGAAGTTTCTTTTGCATTTAAGGAATCTAGATTTAAAAAAACTATGATTAAAAAATACCTCCTAAGAACGAATCAAAGTAAAAGAAGTGAAGTTGATTCTCATACCAAGTGGGCAAAAACTACACTCTCCAAGTGGAGATCTTTATCACTAAAAAGCGCAATAAATTCTCTCTCTAGGTGAAAATGAATTGCACTTTGAAAAGTGATGGAATAAAATCCTGTGTGAAGCAGATGTCCATGGAATTGTTTCCCTGCACCATTAAGAATTATTGGGATCAAGTTCACTTTTATTCATTAGCTCTATAAAGGCATAATATAACTTTGGTATTAAAAAATTTAAGTTTAAGAAGTGTCAAACTTGTCAAATAATATAGAAAATATTTTTGTCTTTCTTTAATTTTGTAGCTTTCGACTAAATTTGTAGTTTAAGTGAATATGACCACCTTGAAAAAGAGAATGATTTTGTTTTCTTTTAATCATTTAAATTTTATTTTACAAAGAAAATAACGAAAACAAATTTTAGAAGCTCCTAAAATGTCAATCATAATGGATATCAAAATTTATAAAAAAATGTAGATCTTTTTTTTTTTAATATGTATTAAACTTTTTTAAAATTCAATACTTCAAAAACGGGTTGATGGTTTTTGTTTGAAACTTGTTTATAAATGTAAAATAATGATAAATATTGAAATTTGACATTCCAACATTTTTTTTGTAAATGTTACACATTTTTTATAAATAAAAAAATAGTTTCTATTATTTTTGCATATACATATTCACATTTATTTCAAGTAATTAAATGAGATACTTGTTTGTAAGTTCTAAGTAATTTAACGGGTTATTTCAAAAATTTCTTAAGTTCCAAGCAACTTGAATTTAAGAGCAAGTACGTGAGATCCAGTGGTGAATTTTATTATTTCGGTTAAAAGGAAATATCCGAAATATAAAAGCGATACATTTCAAAAAATTTTCTGAACAGGGTGGAAAATTTGAATCATTGGAATCATTGCTGAATAAGAAAAAAAATAATTACAGAAAAAGGGATAAGTCAAATAATAAAACACTCATACATTTTTCGGAATTGAATTCACAGTTTGAAACTTTTAATTTTGAAATAAAAAGTGAAGTGGGTGGACTGCAAAAATTAAATAATGTTTAAATAGAACAATTTATTTAAAAATTGTAAAGCCTTGTACGCTGCTGCTGCAAAATGAAAAATCCCATTCAAAAATGACACAGCAAAATCATAAACGGAAAACTTGGTTCTGATTTTCGTTGTGGAGTACGCTGTTCGACGAGAGAGAAAAATTTTAATTTTTGTCTGTAACATGAACAAAAATATATTGAACTTGAATATGGACTCAGAATTGCTCTAGCACTTCATGTTTATGAGATAATCGAGTCAATTTTTTTTTAAATATATGCTTTTTCAAGCAAATTTTAAATTAAAATTGTTTGTCAAAGTATTTTTTTTTTTCGAAAATTTTGTATGTGTAATTGGAAGTACAGAAGATATTCGAAATAGAAATGTAGTTAAAACCAAGCCTGTTCTATCTTTCGAAATTGTTCACTTTTGCGAGCTTTCTTAAGATAAATTTGATCAAAAATGCACATTTTGTTTGAAGTGTACACAAACTACAATTCAAACTAAATTCTAATATAAAATTTTGTGTGTTCACTATTTTGAATAGTCTCGAGATTCACTAAAGTCTACTATATAATTAGCTGTCATCAGCCTTCACCTCAAACTACCTTAATTCAAAATATGCTGTTTTCATTAAATTCAAATTAAGGACCTTCGAATACAGTTATACCAATATTCATTTAAATTTAACTATATGTATATTATAGAAGTTTCATTATTTTAGATCTAGTTGAAAGTTTTTTGAAAAAAAGATGATTTTGTAGTATAACAATACCTTAATTTTCAATTAAAAAAACCTTATTCTCAGCTTTTAGACATATATTAGAAAGTCTTATCTCAAAAACTTGACGTGTAGAGAAATTCTGAGAACATATTCGAATTCAGCGTATCAAAAGCCACTAGAAAAGTAATTTTTGGTCAGTGAAGCAGACAAAAATTAAAATTAAAATTTAAGTAGGTAAGGTAGTCAAAATTTCTACATTATTTAGAAGAATGCACCAAAACAAAACTGTTTTAGTAAAATTTAAAAAAAAAAAACTAATTTTCATTAATTGGACTCGCTTAGTACGAAAATAACAAACAAAACAATTCAGCTTAAATTATTCATGCTAGAAAAACCTTGTTACATACTATAATTGTAGCAGATTATTTGGAGAAGTCTACACTCTTTTTTTGTACATAATTAAATACCTAGACCATTTAATGAGTTGGAAAAAGTAACATTTGTATTTTACGTATATATTTTTTGTTGTTTCTTTTATTACAGCACGGCTGCCAGTAATTTGTATTTGTTTTAATTTTTTGAATTTGAGCTGTTAATGTTAATGTTAATGAATTTTTCCCGCTTCGTTGTCTTATTGGAAACTAAACCAAAATTTCTTTTCGCATCAGCAGCGTACTGTGCGATATAGGTATACCTACTAAAAAGCTAAGAGTACACGGCATGTTGAATTCCGCATGCACATGCGGTGCTGACGTCATGCGGCTGTCCCAAACATGCCAATTACGTTGTATGCGGCCGTTGGGAAGCATATGGACGTAAAAATGACGTCAGTGCGCATGCACATGTGGCATTTTACATGACGTGTACTCGTAGCATAAGGCAAGTTTTGGATCCGTGCAGTAAAAAAATTCAAGATATCAATCAAATATGACATTACGTTAATAGAAATTTTGAAAAAAGTAGGTGGCACAATTTGGTCTGTCTATCTATCTGTACCTCGATTTACAGCCTAAGCGCCTAAGACACTGACGCAATATTCTTCAAATTTTGAATTCAATGTTTTTTGTAACTCTCCAGAGGGTAGTTGAATTTTAGTTTTAGCTCCAAAAATAACGGTACCTACTTGCTATACAACGGTTAAGGAAAAATTTATTTATTTCAAAAATAGCTCCAACAATTTTGATTAAAAAAAATCATAGATTACTGTAGATAAATATATGTACTTTTTGATACAAAAAATTACTGAAAACTGTTATAAACGGTAACTTCCATACGACATTTTTTTTTTTATTTTCTTTAACGAATCTACCAATTTCAGCCAAAAGGTAGTATGCAAAAGCTCCTTAAAAATTTCAATAATATTGCTTCACAAAATTCTGAAAAAAATTAATTTTGGATTTCCAAAAATATGTTAATCAAAAACTGGGCAATGATTTTTTTTTTATGCTAGGTAAATAAACGGATTTTAATATATTTTTAAATTTGCTACAAACAACTTTTTTAAGAAATGTTTCCAAAAATTTTATATCTAAAAATAATTTACTAAGAAAACAATTTAATTTTTTTATATTTTCTTTTTTTTTATAATTACTTTCATATTTCAAAAGTTCTAAGCTCCAAGCAAGTTGAACATATAAGAGCAAGTACGTGCGTTCCAGTCGTGAATTTTACTATTTTAGAAGCAATAATTATTATCTACATAAAAAGGATAAGATTAAATCAATAAAATGTCAAAATATATTTTATTTGATATAAGAATACAAATCCGGGTTTTTAATATTTTTTTTTTTTTTTACTCAGAATTTTATTTAATTTCGAGATTTTGGTATTCGTTTTTTTGTACCCAACCCAAAATAGAAATAAAAACTCGATGAGAAGGAAGACGATCTCAACCAATAATTCTGTCTGCCTGTCTGTCTGTCATTCTGTCCGTCTGTCTCTCTGTCTGTCTTTCAGTCTGTATGTCAGTCAGTCTATCTGCAGCTTAAATGGCTGCATTGATTTTCTTTAAATTTTAATTTTTGTACTAAAAATAGCAATTTTACAAAATCTCATTTTTTTCATAAAAATTGTTCCACAACTTTTCTTACAAAAAAAAATCAATAAATTTCTTTCAGTAAAGACTTAATTAGGATGGGGAACCATCTTTTCAAAAAATGGTTACTAAAGGTATATACCTCCAACAGAGCCGTTTTTTTGTCGCTATATATAGGTACTATGTATATGGCAAGCAGGGCCGGACAAGCTATATGTGCAGGCGGTGCAAATGAGCAGGGCGCCGAACCCAATGGGCCTCCTTAGCAAGTATTAACAAATCCACTTAATCAATGAGTTAATTATTTGTTTTATATTATTCAGGCTTATTGTGGGTTTGGCATGGAAAATATTTCACCCAAGAAATGTTTGTTCCCGCGAAATTTAAAAAGCTATTAAGAGTTTTGCTTAAACTTCTCTTGGCCTAAAGAAAAAAAAAACTTGCGCAAAGGGCACCAGTACTCTCTGTTTTTCTTTTTTTCATCCTCAAAACATAAGTTACAATGTAAACTCTTACCTAATTACAAAACATTTCCGAAATGAGTTATCACAAAAAAGGGGAATTCTCGGTTTTAGGGTGAAACTCGGAATAGGCGAAAAGTTAAATATCATTTCTTCCGCTTGAAACTCACAATAAGGCTGATTATATTTTTGAAATAGTTTTTGAATTCGTTTTACTTAAATATTTTTTTTTTTCAATTCCAAAATTTTTTGGATGTGTTTTTTGAGTTTAATTTACAATAATTTTTATATTCTTTAGTTACTATTGTTTTTGTGAAATAGTTTCCTAAGTGTTTAAAATCAAAGCCTTGGGAAGTCAGGAAATGGCTTCTTCCACCAATAACCACAATTGAGGGCGCTAATGATGAAGCTTCCACAGGGCGCAAATCTATCTCGAGCCGGCCTTGATGGCAAGTAATGCATTAGTAACAAGAATTGAACTCGCGATTTTGATCAGAGTATTGTCATTACGATGATAGGAAAGACGAAAAAAGTGGGTCTCACAATTCTGTGTCTGTCTGTCTGACTGTCTGTTCGGCTACTGCCTAAACGGCTTGATCGATTTTCTTAAAACTTATTACTTGGGATTTGGTGATTCTGTCCAGACGTTTTTTTTATTTTTTTAACAAAATTAGACAAAAAATTTGTTTGGATTTAAATATGTATGTTCAAACATTTTTCTTATTCAATTCAAATATTTTGAAAACTACACAGTCGATTTTTGTAAAACTTGGTATTTAAGAGTTTTTTTTTTACACTTTAATTTAGCGAAAAAATTATTCTTATGAAAAATCAGCGGTAATGGTATTTTTTTTCTCTTAAACCTTTTCTGTACGCTAAAATTAGTGAATGTCAAATAAGACTAAGAAATGTTGCATATCAAAATTTAAAAAAAAAAGTTTATGAATAATTAAAAAGAGTTTTTAATTTTTGTTTTAAAATTTGATATCTCAAAAATGGGTTGACAATTTTTTTTGAAATGTTATTTTTATACGCACATAAATAAATACTTAAGAAATGTATACCAAGAGTTTTCCTTAAAAATGGTTAATGGATTTGATTCCCTACATATAAAAAAATATTTTATAAAAAAACCGCTCCATTAATCAAGAATGAAGATTCCTTTTTTATTTTCATCTCAATGAAGTTGTTAAGCTATTTTAAATATCATATGCCATGCTTTTGAATATTTTTCTGTCATAGTTTTCCATGTTTTTACATATAACTATCTTATTCCCTCATAGCCCAGCGACCCAGTAGTGCATTTTTTTTTTACTTTAGCTTTTCTTTGGTTAAGAAAAAAATCTTTTTATATTTTCTAGAAGCTTCTGTATAAAGAAACATCCCCTCAACAGAATACTTTAAAATCAAATTATGTAACTTAAAAAGAATTTGCATTATTTGTTCAAGGACCCCGACTTAGTTTCAAAAAGTCAATAATAATGATTTTCCAAAGCGCATCCACCGAAAAAAAGCACTTGAGACAAATGATTTTTAAAGCTTAAGCCAATCAAGACTGTACCTAGCTATATAAGCCAATACAAATACCTACTTACAATTCTTGATAACATACACAATCAAATCTTATCAAAGTCTCGCTATCCAATTTTAATGTAAATTCATTGAATAAATAAAACCTTATTGTCATACAATTTATTTTGTATTATTTTTCAATTTTTTTTTTTTTGAAACGTTATTTGAGGTAAGTTTAAAAAGAAAATGAAGAAAAGAATAGAAAAATAAATAAAAGAACAATCTCACACGACCAAGAGATATGTATGTACTTACATATAGTAAAGTATGAAGGTATAATATAAATAAAACATCAAATCTTATTTCCCCATCCGATTTGCTATAAAATCTCCAACAATCCCAATCCCAATGACAATCTCTGGATATTGTGCGATATCCTTAAACATTCAAATGCATGTTCTTCTAAAGCTTATAAAAATAGAAAAAATTAAGTTGGCATTGTGTTTGCTGGCAGTCACTGATGCCATGACAACTACTTCTTTCTTAATTTCGTAAACGATTTTCCAATTCCAATTTCGCTCTTAAGATTCTGACAATTGCATAAGCTGATCTTTAAAACGACCTCCACTACAACTACATCTTACATACAAACATATAAACGAGTATAGTATTGACCCAGTTTGAATGGTTTTATAGTAGAAAACACGAGGATTCCCCGCTTCAAGACTTCTCATTTGATATCGCGGAGCTAAAGAAAACTCAAACGTTGTCTTAGATAAGAAAAGTTTCCCTTTGTCAAAATTGCATAGATATCCTTACACAGAAGAATATTTGCCTCTCATATTCCTTCAGAGTTCTGCCTTAGCTGTTCCTTTGGTTGGTGGCAGTGTGAGTATGGTGACGGTATAGGATAGAAAGTCTGTGGTGGTGTATGGCATCCTCTCTCATATCAAAACGTGTGGAAAAATTCTCCGGCCCTCTTTTTATGGCCTCAGGTAGGTTAGACACCATTTGAAGATATAATCAGTTTAAGCACCTGAGTTCGAAATTAAATGCAAATCACCCAATGAACATTTGCATGCGACAACACAAAAAAAAATGCCAAACCAGCATCAGCAGTGGGGGTGGAAGAGGGAAAGCTAAAAAGGACCTACGTCACCGAACAAAGGACTTTATGGAAAAACGACTCCTCCCTGAAGAATGGTTACTCAAAAACGATAACAAAATCAACACAAAAAAAAAGTCAGAAGAAATGTCTTGTTAAGTCAAGCAATTTAAGGAAAATTTTATGTAGGAACAAGCTAGAGAGTGGGGGGAGGGTGGCAAAATCAAAGCAAGGATTTCTGATGTCAGTCTCCTAGTTGACACATATTAGACGACCGTTTCAGCAGACAAGGCACTCCGTTCATTATTTTGCTGGAATATCAACGACGACAGAGAAGGCGGGAACCGAAGAGGCGGCGGACGAGACGACACACGCAGAGAAATTGAAAACCGACATTTTTAAGCTATCTGCATAGGAAGCTGGGGTAGGGAAGTAAGGGTGTAGTATTTTTGTAATTTAAAGGATAACAATGAAGGAACTGATGTTTTTCGAAAAGGGCGAATGTGTTGTCTTCGGTGTATATTAAGGATGCACATGGATAGCCGAGATGCGAAAATTTGAAATTGAATTACTTTGCACGACAAGGGTTGCCAGCATTATATTTGTGGCAGATTTTTTTTTTTTTTTTTTAATTTCTGTGACATTCAACTGCTAGAATCATGGTTTCGTTGCCTTGTCTGGCTTTTAAAGAAAAAATCTAATTTCTTAAATACTGCCTTAAGCAGACCTAAATTTTGTCTCTTAACCCTTCAATTTCTTCATATTTGACTGCCTTTCTTTTTTTTGTATTGTTGTAAAATACCTACCAAATTTAATGTAAAATGAGTGAAAAAGAATGCTTTCGAATAGACGACCCTTTTCATAATTAGAGAAATTTATCTAATTGAATACACACTTCTAATATTTGTGTAGGTGACAGAAGAGACCGAAGGCGATGACGGTGGTGGTGATTAACCCCAGTGTCACCCTTCATTCGACGATTTCTTTTTAAACTTGGCATCTAGCGTTTTATTCAATTGAACTTAGCCTTTTTCTCTAATTTTGTTTCTTTTGATTAAAATTAAGGGTGTGGGGAGATTGGACCTAAATATAGATGACATGGGTGAAGAGAAACAGCTAAAAATAAAAAGATTCTCTTGAAAATAAAGAAAACAGTGTAAAAAATAAAATCAAGTCTATTTCTGTTGTGAATTGGATGTCAAACAAAAAGTCAAGGGGGTGGACACACAAATTGATAGAGTTACAAATTTTTGCATTTCACACAAATATTTAATAATATTGTTTATTTTTGAAAGATATGCATTAAAGCTTTGATTAAAATTTTGAAAAAGTTACTTGTATGATAAATTTGCGACAGCGAGTCTATAGTTAAAATTGACTCCGTTTATATTTTTGACCGTTGGCAACCATAACAGTGAGAATTTTTTTTTAACTTCATTTTATATGAAAGTTTATTTTTTGTTTGAATTTAAAAAGAAAAAAATCCATATGATGGCAACCATCGTAATTGTATAACAATAGTTGATTTAGAGCAAAGGGTTCAAGCATGAACTTGGCTGTTTTTTTTATTATTAATTATATTTTTAGCATTATATTTTTTATGCATGTTTTGTGTTATTTTAGTATATATTTTCCTTATCTACGGATCCAGTTATAGCGTTTAATTGATAAAACCGCTTTGCAAGAAGATGACTAATGCTCCCCAATCCCATCCCGACAACTTGGATTTATACATTTAGGGGACAACGCTAAACATTTTCCATCAAGAAAATTATCAGTTCACTAATAAATTGCAAAAAAAAAAGTATCCAGCTCTTGGCATATATTCTCGATTTCTGAAATTAAAAAAAATAAGTGAAAATGTCACCTTTCTTCCCAAAGCTCCTCAAATGTTATAAATTCCTTGTAAACTAATAATAAAAATGTAATTCAATTGAAAAATTTCAATTTAAAAAAAAAAAATAATTTTTAAATTTCAATTCAAATAAAGAAATTATTGAAAGAGAATTCTTCAACCAGATATATTAATTTATATTACAAGATATTTCCTATAATTTAATGCGTAAAGTTTAATTAGTTCAGGAGCTAAGCGTTTTTCATTAGTTTGGCATGTGTAGATTGAAATTACTAACTGACTTGAGCTGATACAAGAGCTAGTGCGTTTGATGCAACACGCCCTGTGAGAATTGGGAATGCATATTGTGTAATGTAAATAAAGTGCACTATTAGTTCAAAAACCACGGTGAAACGCTTGTAAAATTTACAATCCAACTTTGAATATTTAAAACTTTGATAATAATTTCAAAAAGAATTAAAATTTTGGGAACAACTGCAGGTGCATAGTCTTACATAACTTCATCTCAGACTCGGTAAAAAAAATTATACAAGTTGAAAAGAGTATTTTTTTTAGAGGTATAGAACTTATCTTGGCAGCACTATTTTAACTGGTGGCCATTTTATCAGCTGTCATGGTGACCGCTATATAATGACTTTTTCGTTCATCAATTGAACAACCATGATGTGCAGGAGTTGAAGGAAAAGATTGGTAACTTCATAGTTTCACGTTACAAACCCGTGAATATTGGAGTCCAAGATCGTGCGATTTAACGCCGCTTGACTATTTCTGTAGAGATATGTGAAGTCGCTACTCTACGGCGATAAGCTTGAAACAATTCACCACTTAGAAGACAACATTAACCGCGTTATTACCAATATACGCCACAAATGTTTGAAAAGGTCATCAAAAATTGGATCTCCAGATTAGACTACATCCAGCCAGCCGTGGTGGTCATATGCCAGAAATCATATTTAAAATAAAATGCCAGAAAATTATCTTGCGAATAAAGTAAATTTCGTGTCAATTAAAAAAAAAAACACCCTTTATTTACTCAATTTAAGTAAAACAGAGGAGAATTGAAAAAAAGTCTAATTTTCTTGATGTTTATGAGCCTTCCCTTTAAATTTTCCAATACTCAATACTTGATACGAATAACTATCAACCTTTATTTTCAATTGAGAGTTAATACATTTCTCTGAAAATATTTCGATTTGTTTTGAAGTTTTTTAATGGTTATTTTTATAAATATCTCTCAATGGTTGAGTTTCTTAAATAATAAAAATAATAAATAGAAAAGTTCAACCTTTTTCGCTAAAAATACATTAATCTAAAGTTGTTCTCACTTAATTGCACAAAATCATTCAAAATCTACATCTAAAACGCCTAATTAGTTGTATTAGCATTTCTTCATGCAGGGCTTAAACAATATAAACATTCATACTAACCAGACTAGTAAACTTTCAAGTACAAATACTCAGCACTTTGTAGGTACTTAAGCTTCGCAATGACTTTTTAAGAAGTGGTCATTGTTTACGTCTTGCTGTGGCTGCACCGTGCCCGTTTAGACGGGAATCTGTGTCGTGGCTTTCCCTCTATGCTCTGGCTTTGGTCTCGCCGTAACATATTTGCATATGTAGTTTTTGACATTTAGAATATATTGCTGTCATCTCACTTTGGTCTTGCTAGTCTCCCAAAAAGTTCTTTTTCAAAATAAAATTTTTTAAATAAGTTGAAAACAAAAATCCAATTAAGATCACGCTTAAAACGATTAAAGCCCCTTTAATAAAAAAAATTTGTTTATTTGAAAAATTTTATTTTGAAAAAAAAAAACTATAGCGAGGACAGAGCGAGCTGATGGAAAAACATTCTTAATGCCAAAAAGTGTATATGTCAGGGCGAGACCAAAGCGAGACCATAGCGAGAAAACCACAACATAGATCCATGGTCACGGTCAAACCGCAGTGACACGGACACAATGACCACGATAGTGAAAATCACGTTTAGATGACCATGGCCAAAATCAGCGATTTCGATCAAAATAAAATGCACGACTGAATCGCATGCATTTGCCCCTATGTTCAAGTTGCTCAGAACTTGAGAACCATTCCAATATGCAAGCAACTATAGAAAATAAAATGCACGGCTGGGTCTCACGTACTTGCTCTCACGTTCAAGACATGGTAATTATGAGAGCAAATGTTTAAAACAATGAAATATGAAATTTAGATTAGCTAAAATACCTTCTTTGAGAGTTGGAATTAATAAAGGAGCGACATCTTACATTTTTAGTATGCAAATTGTAAGTTATTATTTGTTCGAATATAAAAATAAAATTAAAAAAAAAAACTGTGAACTCGTTTTTGAGATATCGAATTTTCAAAAAAAAAAATTAAAACTTTTTTTAAATTCAAAAGCATTTTTTTATTTCGATATGCAAAAACATTTATCTAAATCTGTTTAGCCGATAATGAGAAAATGTAAAATTATAAAAAAAAACCGTTCTATTGGAGTATATCCCACTAATTTCAGAATACGGAAATAGTTTAATAAAAATTTTAGAAGCTGTTTTTAAGAAAAAGGTTTTTTCCTTAACGGTTTTTTCAACATTTACATGCAAGGTGTCTTTATTTTTTCATAAAAGTATTTTTTTCTTTAAATAATTTACAAAGTGTAAAAACCCTTACTCCGATTTTTATAAAAATAGACCATTAAGTTTTCATAATTTAAAATTATTTGAACATTTTTTAAAATCCAAAAAATATTTTTTGAAAATTTTGGTAAGAAAAACTGTTAACATTGCTTAGAAGCCTCTGTATGGAAAAATTACTGAAATCAAAATAACCGTTTATAAAAAAAATTAAAATAAAAAATGGTTCTGTGGAGAGGTACCATGTATAGCCATTTTTCAAAACATGATTTCCCATCCAAAGGTGGCTATTACCAAAAGAATATTTTTAACAAAAGTTGTGGAGACGTTTTTGAGAAAAATAAGATTTTGTAAAATTGCTTAAAAAATTGAATGGCAGGTACCGTTATTTTTTGTTTTAAGAAAAATGGAAAAAAAAAAAACGTGAGGGCAAAATTATCTACATTTTTGCTAATATTTATAATCTAAGCTCGGTTGGGTTGCTTATTGAATTTAGACTATAATACGTCACTTTTCTAAGTTATGACGTCATAACTATTTCATGAAAATAGAAAAAGCAAGTTTGTAAGAATGCCATAACTTTGATATACTCGTAGTATGTTTTAAGAAATTTTGGTTATTATCTTCGTATTAAGCGAGTCCAATTTTATGAAAAGTATTTTTTTTATTGAAAAATAGGATTAAACACAGCATTTCTCCAAGATGAATGAAGGTATTTCAAGGATTCAAACAGAGTTTCAAGGATATATTTTTAAATTTCCGACTGACGATAAAAAATGATTCGAAAAAAAAAAATATTTCAAGGTATATAATATAGGTACCTTTAAATTTGCCTAAAAACGCATATTTTCAAAACTTGGATTCGAATACCTCAAAAAAATGACATGCCATAGAAATTTTGAGACCAGATTTAAATTAAGTGCATCAAAAACTATCAGAAAAGTAAATTTTTTAGAAAAAAATAAAATTTTGTCCCACAGTGGTGTGGTGTACGTAAAAAGTAGAGTAAACCTACCAAAAAATCAAGATCTACAAAATTAATTTCGAATCAATCAATCAATTGAAAAGGCTTTAATTGTTAAAATCGGCTTGTTAACCAATCTGAATGGAAAATTAAATTAAAATTTTTTACCAAAAGTAAGTAGGTCCCATTAAACTTTGAATTAATAATTATTTAATTAATTTAAATTTCTTATACAATTAGAACCAACTTAACTATCGTGACAACTAGTGAAGAACTGGATCCTAGTGGATTTTCTGTAAGGAATTGTTATTAGGAAAAAATTTAAGACATTGGGTGATATGCATAAAACATAATAAATGCTTCTACTAGAGAACTCTTATATATATGCTATTTTTGATATATACAAAAATGCAGTAAATGCCAAAATTTAAGTATTTACTTCAGGCTTTAGTATTAACTTGTTTTGGATGAATTCTATTCGTAAAAACTATATTCCGTATGCATAAGAACTAGTAAGTACTTTTTTCCTTTAGTAAGTACTTGATTTTTTGTTAAGTTTCAGAATAAATAGCCACATGAACATTTCATAGTTCTTACTTTTTGGTTTTAGCCCGCAATTAAGGATTTGTAAAACCAAAAATTAAATGACTTGAGTCTGATCTTAAGTCAAAATCAGGTCTTTGTGTTTTTTGTGTTAAATTGAAGTAAGTAACTGAAACGGCGAAATTTGTGCAAATTAATTCTCAAAGAGTCTATAAGGGTAGAAGGTCATGTTAAGAGTCTTATTTAAGTTCACTTAACGATCTTGGGCCTTGTGTCATTTGGATCGAAATCGCATTCAATATGAAATCAAGTTTAATTAAAAATGTTTAAATTTAGACTAGAGATCAAATTTAAACGAAATATTAACACAATTGCCAACTGGCTCAAAAGGGAAACTACCTCTGTTGTCTCCTTTGCCTTTTTTTCTTGATTTTCGTTAAGTTCAATTCCAACTTTAAGTTTTAACTATCTCATAAAAATAGTCTTAAAGCCTTAGGTTAAATTAATATTAGGAGGCTCAGTTATTACTTTGGCTTCTATTTAATGTCATAACCCAAAGAAAATAACCTTTCCGTATCGTCAGAGGAAAGGGATACACAAAAGCCATAGTACTCAAGTGAAAAGAATCTTTCATTAATCAGTTGTATTACTTTTTTACGATTTTAAATTTATCTCGGTGGCCTTACTTTCTCGTACTATAATAAAAAGAGCAAAATAAGCCGAAATGTAACAATCCGCTATTTTACATTAAAATTTTAATAGAATACAAGTATTTACTTTTAATTTTCGATGAACTTAAGTATTTACTTGGATGAATCTACTACCTTATGAAAGTATTTGCCAGATAGTATTAACTAAATTTTATGCAAACGAAATTCAGTAAATACTTCAAACATAACCTCTTATTAGAAAATATAGTAACTACTTTAACCTTTTACTTCTACTAAGTACTTCCGTTTTATGCATATCTCCCATTGATTTGTTGGTGTATCAGTATGACATTACTCTTGAAGGATTTGTCACTATTTGGCAAGAGGAAAACCAATAAACTTTTTTAAGGAAACTTTGATAGTAAAGTATCTAAGACAAATAACATTTCCATGCATGTTTTAACTGTTCTATAGCGTAAGTTTTCCTATCGATACAAGAAAAGAGGATTAATATTTGTATGATTAAATGAGTTGATAAAAATTTCTTTTTGCTATAATCAGAGATGCAATAGAAATTATGTGAGCCATACAACTTCAAGAGGATTAAAATTATTTAAAAAAAAAGATCCATTCAAAGACTGATTACATATAATCGCCTTTGTTTCTTTTCTCTTAACATGATGACAAAAGAAATTGAATGATAATACCATCTTCTTCCTAATGCTTCCACATTCTTTTTCCAATGGTAAACAAAACATATATTCTCTCTACAATAATATACCGCAATTCAATTTCAACATAACCTCACTGACCCATATATTGTATGCTAATTAACTAATTTATAAGCATAATTCATTATCAAAAGGGGGGAAAAAAACCTTAAAAAAAAAGCTAAATTGTATTCTATAAAATGCCAATGAATTTACCATGCATCTTACTTTGAAATGAGACCCGTTCCACAATTCAAAAGCCTCCCGACACATGCCGTCTCATCAATATCTATACAATAACATTATACCTACTAACTTGTCGGATGAATCAATTCAATATAAAGACCACTAATTGATTACGCAACCTGTGGGCAATGAAACAAGTTTATTGACCTTTTGAAAACGCCATCATCCGGCCACTGGCCTGTCATGGTTGATCTAATTTTCGGTGGATGATGATGATAATGATGATGATGATGGTTAGAGTGTGTATAGAATATATTTTATTAATACGCTTATGTTAATCAATGAGTAAATGAGATGAGGTTCGAACCACAGCACGCAATGTAATCTATTGCACAGCGCCTTGGTTTTGATTCAAAGTCTTAGATCACGCACGTATAGTGTCTATCCTTATGATGGATGGAGGGAGTTACGTGTGAAAGAGAAGAGGTTCAATTTTGCTCTCTCAATTTCAATCAGGACAAGGAATCATGTTATTCAACACAGAAAATATTTTTTCTTCCATAAAACAGTCATTAATCTTAATGTGAATTTGGCCGGCCTTGAAATGTCTTATAAACAAAATAAAGTGTAACGTGGGGTCCTAAGAACCTGATGCAACCAGTTAAAGAAGTTTTACATATTTGATATTTTCATTTCCAAAATTCTTATTAATGACTCAATTATCCTTGGACACTTATATGAATTTTCCAAAAAAAAAGAGTAATTTCAATTTTAATTCGAGGGTCAATTAGGGTGATCAGGGGTATGCAGGGAAGTTGGATAGTTTCTTTGAAGTACATCGTGGCATGATGGTTGGTGCGTTGGTCTGTCATGCCAAAGGTCTGGGTTCGATTCCTAGCTGGTGTCACCTAGAAACAGAACTATTTTTCTCGAGGTACTACCTTCTACGAGGAACAAATCCTTCAAGAGTATACTTGTCATGAATAAGTGCTTCTCATCTAGCCGTTCTGATTCTGCAAAAATAGTGTAACGAGAAATTTTCACCAAGTTTGGCAAACTTTTGTTTTTTCTCCTATGGTTTATACTAATTTAAACCAAGAAACACAGTATTTGATCTGAATGTACTGCAGCTACCCGTAAGCGAAGCATTAGCCAATGACATTTTTTTGTTGTTGTTTAGCGTTGTGTATTTGTCATATTCTGTACTATTGTTAATACATCTGTTCCTTAGTTTTTTTCCAAATAGTTTCAGACCACCAGATTTAGTGCTGGCCAGTACATACAATATTTTACTTAAGAAACGGGTTTGCACTAAATCTGGCGGTCTGAAACTGTTTTAAACTCGTTTTGGAACAAACTTAGACGCTGCTTAGATTGGGAAGTTTAGTTTAGTTCACGGTAGTTTCTGGGCAAGAGAAGGGGGGGGGGGTCAGGGATGTCGTGAGGCATGAACAAATATAAACAATGTACAAAACATTGAAGTTGTTGTTGTTTTTATGTGTTTTGATGCGTCTCAAATGTTCGAATGTAGACGATGAGACTCACGAGTCCGGACTCAATTTCCCCAATCTAAACAGGCTCATACATACACAGTTTTTTGTCGGACTACTTGTCTAAAGTGATAAATGCTTGAAGAAGCCATTTTTTAAAATGGCGCAATTCAGTAGCGTGTGAGTGAATTTGACTATTCGATGTTTTCATATTCGATTGGAATCAAAAAGGAGTAGAACAGTCAGAAAATCCAATCGAAAACGGCATATGATTTCACGTTGATTTAGGAGAGTCTTATATTACGTTTTCATTAGACCAAAGGAGGTAATTTCGTTGAAAATAAATAAATTTCCAAACTCGATATGAAATCATTTCATTTCTAATACAAATTCACATTTCGAAATGAGATAATTTCAACCAAATTTGCATGCAATTAGATTGGAAATTAAGTCAAAACCTATTGAACACACCCAATTGGCGACAGTTTGAATAGCTCTGAAAAGGTTTTGTATGACAATGTCAAAGCTCAATGGAAGTGGAAAGAATAAAACAACAACAAAAAGCGATAAACAGCCAGTTGAAATTCAAAAATGAAATGAGCTGTCAAACGAAATTACAAATGAAAACACTTTTTCTTCGGTTTGCGAAATCATCTCATTTCGGCTCTAATGAGTAGTATTAAAGGCTTCTAAGGTTGTACAAACGTGGAAGGTGGTTCAAATTTGATCCGTGGTTCAGGAATTTTCAATCGTCGATTTTGGCGGTCCAATGGTGGTTCAAGCTAGTAATAGGCTATTTTAACATACTTGAACCTCTTGAACCATCGTTGAACCTTTTTTAACTCGCTTAAATCGATGTTTCAAAATTGCTGAACCACGTTTGTACAAACTGGCACGTATGTCGTTTTTGATTGGATTTTGGAATTGTTAAATTCCTATCAAATATAGAAAACCTTCTACTCCAAATTAAGCATATTCGATAGGACCAGTTTCATACATATATATTTAAGAGCCTGTTTAGACTGGGAAATTTGAGTCCGGACTCGTGAGTCTCATCGTGTCTACATTCGAAAATTTGAGGCGCCACAAGACACATAGAAATAAAAACTTCAATGCTTCCACCTAACAATTTCGCTCCTATATTCATCCATAGATGCTTTTCGTTTTCATTCATCCTACGCATTAAAGCGTTGCATAAAACTCCATAGAGTAAAAAAGGCGAAATTTTTTCACTCCTATTGTACCTTTATGGAGTTAATTATGACAGTCTTAAAGTGGTTCATATAAACTTAAAAAAAAAAATAGAATATTGGTAGGTCCAGGAATAGAACCGGTGTCCCTCTGAACCAATTGTCTTGCTCGCTAACCACTCCAACAATCTCTGATATACAATTCAGTGCAATAAATTGGAATTGCTTTTATCATGAATTCTCTCCTATGTGAAATAAAGCAAGCATTAATAAGAACAAATTTTGTTCAAGAATAATATAAAATAAGAGATTAGCATTATTAGTACTTAAATGTGTTGCTTAATTTTAACTTAATTAATACAATTTATTTTTAACTGACTGCTATTGTTGTTATAAAAAGCTTAAGTTTTTTTGAAAACAAAAACAAAATGTGATATTTTTCTAAACTATATGTGCAAAAAAAAAGTTTGAATTTTTTTATTATTATTTTTTTTTTCGAAAGTGGAAAGATTTATTTATTTTCATTGAATGAATTTTAAAAGCCTTATTTTCCTAGCAATTTCTTTAAATAAAAAAATCATTTAAAGATTAATTCTAGTACCAAGTTTCAATTTTGTTTAAAACAATGGGTCACATCTCTACACTGGATCATATGTACACTTTTGTGGGAGTTAATTTTTAATTATTCATATAATTCTACCAACCTTGTGAAATTCACCTTCACTACACAAGCCGTCATCGTAATCATAAAATAAATAAATTATACAAATTAACAATTTAATCGTACTTGGCGTTGGGTTATGTATAGACATATAGAGAAGCACACATATCAATGTATACGTCCTGCTTATATCTAATCTATATAGCATTTGTGGTCATCTCTGCACATAACGTGAGAGATTATATGGCCTAAAGCGGGTACCACGATATGACGGTAATGATGCGCACTGATAGTGATAATGCTCAATCGTAAACTCAAAACCTGAACAGCATTTTAATGAGGCTCGTTTATTTGATGTCTACCGGCTGGCTGGCCGTCATCGTCATCGTATTAGATTATGTACTTTGGGTTACTTGCGGTTAACATGGTTAGTGCATTCGTCGTCATTTCATTTGGTTGTGGGTGAAGACTAACCCCAGCTAATAGAGGCAGTGTATTGGTATTAAATGTTATCGCATGAAATGTCCAAAGTTGCATTGGTAGTAAGTATCAATCGAATATACAGTTCAGAGGTTAGAAACGATACTACATAAAGTGTAATTGAGATTTGATTAGAGATTACGTAAGCTTTCAAGTAATTTTTTGAGTCTGGTCATTTTGATCCTTTGCGAGAAAAAATGTTGTTTTAATTACCTACCTATACAATAATTATTGCATAAAGTTGGTTACACAATATCATGCAAATGAATTACATATATTGATGGTGGTACAAAATTGTTAACAAATTTGATGTATTTTTCATGGGGCAATATAACAGGAAGGTTTAATTGGTATCTTGGTTTAATTAAGAAACAAAAATTTAATGTTTTATAATAAAGAACAAATTATACAAAAAAAATGTTCGTGGGTTTGTGGGACTGTTGATAAAACTACTTTGTTTTCTTTGTTTTGTTCAAAAATCATTTTTAAGTTGTAATGTATTTTATAGATAAGTGAACTTTAAGTATTTTGAAATAACAATAAAGAGTTTCTAGTTTGTATTAGCTGGCCTGCACATGTAAGCAAATCTAAATGTTAGAAAGCTACAAAATAAACTTATAAAGGAGGGGTCCATTCCACCGGGGGGTCCCCCGGTTTAGATTCGAAGACAAATTTTATAAAAAAAAAAATGGCCTAAGACAGAAAAAATATTAAAAATAAACAACATTTTTGTAGGACCAGAAATTCTTTTTATTTTATTTTATTTTGAAATAAAGTTGTTGAACAAATTTAGAAAATTAATTTTCAAACTTACGACTTAGCAAAAAAAAATTTAAAACTAATTTTTTCTTAATTTTACGTTAGCAGGTAGATACTATTTTTGATTTTAAAATTCAATGCTCTTTTTGTCGTTCTTATAATTGCATAGTTAAACACTGAAAGCCGGATGGTGCTAGGACTTTAAATTTCCAAAATATTTACAAATAAAGAAACTAATTACTAAGAAAAAAGAACAAGAAGAAACGAAGAAGCTGATGTATGCACACAGGCTTGAAAATAATAAGGGCGGGTAAATAAGTCCCTGAAAATTAAAAAAAAGGCCACTCTTTTTGGAGAAAAAATTTTCTTCTCTACATAATCTTCTTTTAGCTCGATACACCTCATCTAGCGTTTTTCTTATTTTGTATTCCTTCCAAAATTTTTTTTTTGCGAAAGCCTGCAAATATGCACTTGTTCCTTGTATGACCTAAGCATTTGAGCAAATATATATTGAGAAATAAGAAAAACCTGGATGGTGTAGTTATTCGTATTTCAATTCATACAATTTTGCCATTGCGACTGCGGACTTGTGCACAGAAGCTTTGTCTTTTGAAAAAAGAACATTGTTCCTTGCCAAATTGGATTTTTCCTTCCCTATACCTTTAAATGAAAGTTAAATTGATTCAACTAGTCAGCATATAATGAGCAATGTTAATCGTTTTACCTTTTTCAAGACAATCGATATGGATGACATCTCCCGCATCCCCAAAAAAAATATGTCTCCATCACCGTTTTGGCCGATAAACCCACCTTGTCTTTCTTTGGCTTGAATTCACATAGAGAGGTCCACTGTTAAGACTGTGTTCTTTAGTCTCTGGTGTGCTGTGATAAATTCATGTTTCTTCCACAGTTACAATTTGGCGCAAAAACTCGCTTGGATCACGATTTCACAATCACGGTTTCGTTTTTTATCGATCGAAAGCAAACGCGGCAACCGTCTTGCGGAAAGCTTTTTCATGTCCAATTTCATGCTGTATGACAAGCCTGCAGCATCTTCGAGTTCCCTCACCATCACTCGCCGATCGTTAAGTATTCAACCATTTCCAGTAAAGCGACTTCCAGAGCGTTCTCTACGTTACTTGGGCTCGAAGATCGGGTTTTCAAGATATTCTCATTAAAACAATTATTAATGGCCGTTTGTTGCTGTTTTTGAGGCTCTGAATAAAATTAGTACTGATTGCTAAAAACTTTTTCTTCAAATTTTGTGGCACCGAGATAGATTTGAAGCTTGTAACTTGTTGCCACGAAGATCTTAGGGTTCTTGACACGCAGAATAACACTAAGCTGGGCATACACGACCGAGACATCCCAACCATTTTTGGCTCGGCTGGATTTCAGATTAGATACAAATACAAATGGATGGGTGGCCGATCCATCACATACTCGACCGATTTTTTGTCGGCACGGGGTCATTTTGCTCTCTGACTCTGTCGTGTATGGACAGCCTAAGACTCTGCTCTTTGGCTCTGTCGTGTATGGACAGCTTTAGACTCTGCTGGGTTCCTGATGGTCACAGTGATGTACAGTGAATCAAAATAAGACCACGGGATTGTCGCTTAAGTCAAGTAAAGCCGAATGACATTGTTAAAGACCCAACCTGTTGCGTCAAACAGGACATTGGAAACAAAATATAAGAAAAACCCAATGTGAGATGGAACTTGCTCCAAACGTGCGGTACAATTAGAAAATAATGGTAAAATTTTAATAAGCAGAGGACCGACAAAATAATCCAAATGAACAAGAAACATCTTCATTCAATTATAAGAATAATCAGCTGAAACAACCTACTGGGATACCACAAGAAAATGAGGCTTAGTACTGACAACCAATGCAGAGGGTGCAATAAGGAAGAAGTACTTGGTCGACTTTCTGTCAAAAGCTCGTAAGTCTTAAAATGCCATTTTAATGTATTTCAGATCAAAACTTATTACTGAATTAAAATATTAATGTTTAGGTATTGTGTCATGGTTCCGTTTGGTCTTCAATTATTATTATCAATTTGTTTAAAAACCTTTTATAATCTAATAATTAAATTTTGTTACCTTTTTAAGTCGATTTTTTGTGTCTTCTAAGCAATTTTTCAAAACAGATTTGCGAGGCTTTGACACAAAATTGACGTCAAAAGGATACCTTACACTTCCTTTGTCATTATACTTTGTCATTTAAGAAAGAAACACATACGAAATCATTTATTCGATGACTTCGAGGAACTTTCTAGAGCTTCGGAAAACTTCGGCTTATAGCCTCTTGACTACATTAAGTGGGATACAACTTCCTAGGGTATCACAAAAACATCTACATAGATCTAAGTGTGATAATAAGAAGATCAACTCTCAGCCCTTTTATCTAACCCTACCTTATAGTCCAGTCAATTTGTGCTCAAAAAGGGTCTTAGCGAGCAAATTTTGGGATAGTTTTGATTTTGCTCCTCTTTAATGTTTTCAGGGGTGCTGTGTCCAAATCTGAGGCTTACAACTATAATTTCGTGACACAACAAGGAAAAAAATGATGCGAAAATGCATTTTTTTGGGAGTTTTTCACTAATGGCTCGAAAACTTATTTCTTTTCATTTTCAATTAAAGTCACTGATTAACCTTTCTTCTAAAAAAAAAACATTTTTTCGGTCAAGGTCTGAGATACACCTTTATTTTGATTTTTTTCTTTTTATATTTTAGTCAACCAGTGAGATTTATCACAGAGAAAAAAAATAAATCTCATCTGCACCAATCAGAATGTTCGTTAGAATAAGAGTTGTAAAGTACTACATTTTTGTACTTAAAATAATCGCCGAGTTGGTTTACACTGGGAGATGTGTCATTGTTTTCTCGCTATAGTCTTCCCGTGATATTGACACTTAGTTTTTGGCACTTAAGAATGTTTTTCCATCATCTCACTTCTTCGAAAAGTCGGGAAGAAGAATTTTTAAATAATTCTTATTAATTAACGCGGTAAGTTCCGAAAAGTTTAATAACTTTAAAATGATTAATGTCCGCGAAAAGAAAAGTTTAAAATTTCTTATCGTTATTTTTTTTTTTCCAAAATAATATTTTTCAAAAAGGTTAAAATAAGTTAAAAACGAGGTTAAAAATCCAGTCCAGTATGTTGAAAATTATGTTCACTTTGCTGTGCTATAGTATCGTTTTAGTATCGCTTTGACATTTACACGTGGTTTTTGGCATTTATAATTTTTTTTTCATCATCTCGCTTTGGTCTCACAAAAGTTCTATTTTGTATAAAAAATAAAATTTCCAAAAAGGTTTAATTAAACTAAAACCGTGGTTGAAAATCCAAATGTGGTTTCAGTGTATTGGTCATTGTGTTCGTCTTGCTGTGAACTCGCCAAGCTAAGCTTACATGGGTATCTGGTATCTGTGTCGTGTTTTCTTGCTTTGGTCAAGCCTTGACATTTTCACGTGGTTGTTGGCATTTAGAATGATTTTCCGTCATCTCGTCTATGTCTCGCTGTAGTGTTACCAAGGTTTTTTTTTCAAAATAAAATTGTTCAAATAAACGCCGCACGAGACCTAAGCGAGATGACGCCAACACATTTTGAATGTTACGGCTAGACCAAAGCAAAAACATAGCGAGAAATCCACTACACAGATTCTGGTGTAAACGGACACGGTGAAAACGCACTGATATTTTGGGCAACCATGGCGAGTCTTCACTTCAAGATACTAGGTATTTGCCTGGTACTTGTACCTGAAAGTTTACAAGCCTATTTTTAGCGAAAAAGGTTAAAGCTGGACCTTTTCCATTTATTTTTTCGTGAAAAACTGAACCATTGAGAAATATTTATAAAAATTAAAAATAAATCTCAACTGATAGCTGAAATTTTGATTGCTTTTAAATAAATCTCAAACCGAAAAACAAAATCTTTTTAAATGAATGTAGAAACTCTCAGAAGGAAACCAATTGAAAATAAATGTTGACCAGTTATTTCTGATCTTTGCTCGAAAACTACCAACTATTCTATAATTACATATCGTCGGCTTAGAGTGTAAAGCAGCTAACTCCTATTTTGAAATTTTTACAAACAAATATTTTTAACAAAGTGTTCGCATTACTTGACTAAAACCAAAATTATATTAAATATTTTTCAACACTCGTTATTGCCAAATTCAGTGAAATTGAAAAGATTTGATAGACTTTTGTATTTTTTAGCAATTTTTGAAGTGGTCTATAATAGTAAAAAAAATGTGGAGTTAGCTGCTTTATACTCTAAGCCGACGTTATCAAAGTACCATTAAAAGTAAACACAATTTCCAATAAATCTCTATCTAAAGTTTTTTCTGTGATAATCCATTTGGACTCAAGCGCTAGTTGACAATTGACGTTTTTTTACTGTTTTCGGAAATCCACTCGAAGGCACTTAGTAACTATACTTTTTGTGAAATTTTATTTTTTAATTTCTGTCTATGACTTGAACCAAGATAAATTTTCCTAATAGTCTATGTGGCGTTGAGTTCGAAACTGGTCTTGAACTCGCTATAGCAAATTTGAGGAACTATTTTTGTCAAGATATTTTTTTATTAAAATAATGTTTATGGTAATTCTGAAGCATGAACATTTTACTTCAAAAGTTTTTTTAGATTTTTTAGAACATATTTTTTAATATCTAAAAAACTTGAAATGCTAGAGCAATTTCAAGACCAGATTCAAGCTCAGCGCATCAAAGACAATTAGAAAAATAAATCTTGGTTCATGTAACAGACAAAAATCCTACAAATGTGAACTATAACTTTTTATCAGCGTTTATTGTTAAGAATATATTTAATAATCTAAAAACGTAACAAAAGACTTTTTTTTTATTTAAGAAATAGACTTTTCGAATGATAGTAATACAAATTTTGTGAACATCCCCCAAAAATGAGGTGCCACAAATCCCACATGACATTGATTACAAATTTTCAAGGGCTAATCTAATATCAACATCCTATATAGAGACATCCTATATGTATTGAATGTGAATAAGATTGTCATGATATTTGGGAATATTCAATTCAAAAACCAAAATAATCTTTTCTATAGTTCTTAAAACTTGCTCACTGAAATTTCTTTTCAAAAATTCAAAGCCCAAAGGCAAAGGTAAAAGAAAATGAAATAGTTATCTATTTTGTCTAAATAATTTTTCATTTACGCTGTCTTTTCAAGAAAGTTCTAAAAATTGTCTTACTAAGGTTCGCTGATCAGCTCTTTTGTTTGAAAAGACTTCAAATGATTTTTTCTTCGGTTATTGTTCTCTTTCTTAATTAATATTTTAAATTTGCAATTTTATCAAAACTATTAATCATATTTATTCTAAAATTTTCAATAAAATAAAAAAAAAATCAATACCAATCAAAGTCATACCCCTTCTACAATTAAACAAGAAAATATTAATGGCATTTTTTTTAGTATTTCAACCATCAGGTATGTTATTTCAGCTACAATTAGAATATAATTTATTCTTCACTCCTTCTCTATTTTTTTTTCATTCTTCTCTTTATTCTTCTTTTTAATTTTACTCGACTCCTAAATATAGAGTTCTTATACATCCCCTAAAGCCACCTTATAAGCCCCCAATAAATAACAAAACAAACAAAAAAAACAAAAAACCTAACCCAAGACCCCACATCCACTAACTTACAGAAATAGCAATTCAACAAAGTGGTATCTGCAAGACAAATTGAATTAATTTGATAATTAATCCATCGATTCACATACCCCAGCAATGGCATTAAAAAAAAATTAGAACAAAACCATTTCATTGCACGCTCCAAAGGTAATGCTCTAAAATAAAATAAAACAAAAAAAAGAAACAATATAAAAGAATTCCAACTCATCCATCACCATTTGCCGGAAACTGTTAAACATCCAAATCCAAATCCAACGGCAACATATATCTTCCAAATTGTAAATCCCGGAAAAGTCGAAACTAAAGAACATCAAAGTATAGAAAAAACAGAAGAAGAAGAAGAAGAAGAAAAAGAAACAAAAATATTACCGAACAAGAGAAACGTTAGTTGAAATAACTCCTGCGGAAGGAACCAGCTGAATGTTGCCACACAAATTTACCAGAAAATCGCAACCGCAGAAGATTTGTATCGAAATCATATAAACTCACATATATAGAGGATCTGGTTCGTATAAGCCTTCTTGCTGCGCGTTTTTGTTTTTTTTTTTTTTGGGGCCGGTAGTATAGCATTGCATGGAACGAACCATCGGTGTATAACAAAGTGTTTATGAAGATACAAAAGTAGGTATTGGTTTCTTTTTTTTGTTTGCTCTTCCCTTTGGTTAGACTGCGGGCGAACACAAAAATTTCTAGACTAAGGTGTTAAAAGATAAGTTGTTCCAAAACAAAACGTTGTTGAGGAGTCTACCTCTATACATCGCGGTGGCACAATCCATTAAAGAAATTTCTGCAAAAACCCATGATGAGCTTCTGGAGTGAACATTTATATTCTTCACACTATTCTATGGCTATGTATTGGAGTCATGGAATAATAAACAGGCTGATGGTGATTTGTTAAAATGTATTTCAAGGAAGTTATCTGGGAAATTGCTACTTCAATAAAACAAGCTTGATTGTATTGATTAATAATAAAATAATCTTGGACTTGAATTCAAATGTCTTGAAAATTTTTCAAGGGAGATCCTTTACCCTTCCAAAAATTTTAAACTTTCAAAAGTCGTCTAAAACTGCTTTGCATCTACTACTATCGCACAATTTTCAAAACAAAAAACTGCATCTACTTCTGTGTGTTCAAACTGCATTTGTGAAATAAATTTCAAAAACGAGTACCAAACTCACTAAAACTCATTTAAAATGCATGTTCTTCTGCAGCATACATCATTTTAACTGTCAAACACGTATTGAAAGAGTTTGTTCAAAACTTTTTTAGATCTCAAAAAATAAAAAGAGTTTAGTCCTTCTACGATCAATTCGCTGCGATAAGAGCAAGTTCTTACACCCTGTTTGGTCATTTTATTGTTTTCATATTTACGGCAGTGCGGAATCTCACATTGGATTTCAATGTGAGTTTGATAAAGTATTCGATGGATTCCAATCACGTCTGCGGGTATTTCAGTCAGTGTGTGAAGTTTTGGGCCAGCAGACATATATAATGCCGACCTACATTCATTTTGTTCGACCTTATAAATGTTTCCATTTTTCTTTTTAAAGTTGTGGCCTTTTTTATTCTTTTTTTTTCTGCTCAAACGAAAACGAAGAAGACGCATGATACACGCGGGGCACATCAGTTTCTGGTGGAGGGGATTTTAGTTATTGTGTTGAGATTTTGGACATTTCACACACACCAGCCAACAGCTTGAGAAGTTTTCCTTTATTTTCTTTTTTTTTTTTATTTGTGTTTTGTTTATGAAAAAATAAAAAAGTCAAAACACGTCCGACAATTTCGGGCTTAGTAAAGTGGAGGCCTAATTGGGAAGAAGTTGTCTTTTACGGAAAGTATAGCAAGTTATATGGCAAAGTCAAAGCGAAAGTGGATGGACGTATAGCCTTATATGTATATTTGCTTGACTTTTTTCTTTGATGTGGGAAAATCGTAAATCGGAGTAGGTACACAGTTTGAGAAGTGTGTTTGTCATCAAATTCTCGTGGCACGTAATTGCACATTCATTTTAGACACTATAATAAAGCCCGTATGGAATTGTGATAGTATTATGTATGTGTTTGTGATGGGTATATGTCTGCCTATCTTTGATTAACTTACTACCAATTATTGTGAGGGATTGATGTCAAATATGGAATGAATATCGTAATTCTTTTTTTGTAAAGAGATACAAATTCTATATAGTTGACATTGTCACGTAGGTATTGCTTGGGAAAAAGTTTTTTTAGAAGAGAATTGGTATATTGGTCTATAGGTCTCGTCTCGTTTTGACTCAATTTGATTTTGTACATTTAACCATAAAAATTTTGACATTTTACAAATCAAAGTCGTATAAATTGGATTAAGTTCATGATCCAGGTAAATATATGTTTTTTGATGTTTGAGCATTTTTTTTGTCATGCTTGGTATAGCTACTACATAGAACATACAAGTGTTATTGTTGCACATAGATATAATATACATTGTACATGTATAAGCTTGGTTGTATAACTATTTTATTATGGAATGGAGGTTTGTATATATTTTAACTTAGGGGAAAGTATCTAGCCATTTATAGTTGTTCTTTTGGGGAAGTTAATCATTCTTTGTGAAAAAAAAGAATCCATGTTTTAAACACAGCGAAGAAAGTAATGATGATGGAAGCATCTAACAAAGTAATTGTTACCACATACTGCCCTTGGGTCTGTTTGTTTGTAATTTGTATTTGTATCAAATTTTTATATTTATTAAGAATTTATATGCAGGTAGTATTTTCAAAAGATGCCACAAAGTGCTCATAGGATAAAAAAAATTTGGCTTCGATGTGTCAATTGGGTTTGAATAGACCTTTCCATGAACGTACGGCACGATTTATTTCATTAACTTTGAAAAAAAAGTTGTTTTTTTTTTTTTTGAAAAAATGGCAAGGGGTTAGTCCATGGTTTTTTCCGAAATCCATGAAAAATTTTTGTGACTAAATTTTTAGATTTTTGGAAAGGTGTATTAATTACCTATTCAAAACTGAAAGCCGCAACAATTTTGAAAGCTCGGTTTGTTAGATATTTGCATTTTTCGGATTGCGTAAAAATTCAGTAAAATTACATTGGATGCAAACATTTAATGAATTTGACATTGCAGAAACTTTTGCTTTTCACAACCGAATAGCTTTTATAAAGTTAATGTAGAATTTTAAAACCGAAACCATTTGCATGGCTTGGCCGCAAAAATAAATCTATCCAAAGACATTTTCAAGCTAAATGCAAATAATCGAATATCACTTTGGATGGCTATATTTCGAAAACCATATTTCATAAGAGGTTTCTATTTTCCGTTTTGGATAGTTGTACAAAATTTCAATTGCACATTTTTTATTTTAACCATCTTTAAGGCTTTCTTTCGAAAATATCGCCATCCAAAGAAATTAAGGTAGGTAGTTGGAGGCAGAAAATCGATAAAATCAGGTTAAGTCACTTTGGATGTGAATATTTTTCCAAAAAGACTCTGAACAAATTTTGTTGGCATTTTTGAAAAGGTGGGACAATTTCGTACTCAGCACTTAAAACCGCATCAATTTTGAAAGCTAGGTTTAGGAAATATAGCCATTCAAAGACATTAGAGAAGGTAGTTTGAGGCAACAAATCAGTAATATCACTTTGGATGCGAATATTTAACCAACCAGACCATGAAAAAAAATTTAACATAGATGTATCGGTAGGCTTTGAATATAGCTTTCCATTGATGTATGTCACGATTTATTTTATTAACATTGAAACAAGTTATCGCAAGCTTACGCAAGTTTACGCAAGTCTCCGCATCTTTACGCAAGTCTCCGCATCTTTACGCAAGTCTCCGCATCTTTAGGCAAGTTTTCGCAACTTTACGCAAGAATCCGCAAGTATACGCAAGCTTACGCAAGTATCTTTGGATGCGTATATTTCGAGAACCAGACATCGTAGATGGTTTTAGTTTTCAGTTTTGAAAAGCTCTGTATTTTTCTGTTTTCTACTGGGCTTTGTTTTGGAAATATCGTAATTCAAACACATTAAGGTAGGTATTTGAAGGCAGAATATTAGTAAAATCACTTTGGAGCGAATATTTCCTGAACCATAGAAAGGAGTTATGAAGCATGATAAAATCATTAAGGTAGAATCTTTCCTTACAAAAAAATAAGGAAAGCAAAATGCTCACATGTGAGCTTCTCGTGAATATACTATACTGAACTCAAGCATGAGCTATATAACTTTTTTTTTACTCTCGATGAATATAGGTAGGTACTATGTGGAATATATCGAAAAATGACGGTTTTAACTTTAAACTGAAAATGCTAATAATTTTACTTTTATTCTTCTTAGAGAATAGTCATATTGACCACTTTTCAACACCTAAAACTTTTTGTTGAAAAACTCAAATTTATATTAAATGCATGCCTTGCACTAAGATATGTGCCACCTCATTGGAAATTTGCAGAATTCATTGTTATACCTTAACAAGGTAAGCCTTCAATATTGTAACAACTAAGACACCTGTATCGCTTATACCAATCATGGCAAAAGTTTTCGAAAAACTGCTCCTAAAAAGGCTTAGCAAAAAAATAGAAGAAAGAAGATTAATTTGGAGCCATAAATTTTGATTAAGATTAAGCATTCAACGAAAGACCAAGTTCATCGCATTACGGATGTTGTGTGAAAGGCACTTGAAGAAAAAAGTATGCTCGGCTATACTCTTAGATGTTGCTTAAGTCTTTGATAAGGTTTGGCACTTGAGACTTGAATACAAACAGCATAGGGATCTTCCCAGGAAGTACTATGAAATATTGAAATCCTACATTACGAAACAACTCTTTAGAGTACGGTACGACCAAAATTACTCGGAACTCAAGAAAATTGAAGCCGGTATACCACAAGGAAGTATTCTAAGACCATTCCTGTGTCTGTTCTGTTATATACAAGGGATATTCCACTGGGCATCAACGCTACAATGGCCACCTTTGCTGATGATACTGCAATATTGGTGCTAAATTAATCCGCTACGAAGGGAACACAAAAACTGCAAAATGCAGTCGATAAAGTTAGTGATTGGGCGTAAAAATGGCGAATCAAACTAAATGAAACAAAATCGCCCCATATAAACTTTAGCAGGACCTGACTCCAATATTGCCAAATAAATTGGAATAACCTTGGATGCAAAGCGAAAATGGAAAGAGCACATCAAAAAGAAAAGAGAAGAACTAAACTTGAAGGATAGAAAAATTGGCTAGTGAAGCCTAGTACTCAGTTCGAGTGAAAATGACATTTCCATACAAAAATGCCGGTTTATTCACAACGATGGAATTCGCAACGAGAGGTGAGTACCTAAATTCGAGAGTGGAATATGAACCGACTCTACATATGTATATTTCACGAAATGAGTTTCATTTCCCAATGTACAGCCACTAGGAAAAAATAAGGAGATGTGGAAAAGTCTGAAATTTGTCAATTAATTTATTTTTATTGCTACCGACAATACAAAAATAACACATGACACACAAATACAACAAAATACGAAATTCTGTCAAATAAATTTCATGAAAATCAATTTATTTTTCCACTCAAAGTGCGTTTAAAAATCCCAAACTGAGTATCAAAAATTCACGTGATAAAACAATGATATTTTTATAATGATAATTCACGTGTATTTTGAAACGGTTTAAAATTTTCATTTCACTAGGTTTTACTAGGAAAGAACTTTGACCTATCTATTCAGAACAAACAAATGTCATACAAGCAAGTATTGAAACCCGTTTAGACATATGGCATCCAATTATAGGGCTATACAAAAAAAAAGCAAATGCTTAACCCATAAAAAAACTCTAAGGCAAGGTCCTTCGTGGAATAATAAAGCCCCTTGGTATATAAGAAAAAGCCATCTACATCATGACTTTAAAATTGAAATGGTTATAGAAGTGCTTAGAAAACACGCTGTATCAGACAATCAGCGACGGCAAAGTCATACCAACTCAGAAATGGAGACCGTCTTAAATGTACGAGACAATGGTTTTCGAAATATTTGATTTTCCAAAAACAAATTTTGAAAATTTTTTCAAAATCCAAAAAATATAAGTTTGAAAAATTTTTGTAAGAAAATAATTTTTGCAAAGGTCAAACTCACTAATTGCAGACAAAAATTTTCCTATAATAAAATTGTACGGCATTTGATTTGGCAGTTTCAAAAAGTATGTTTCAATCTTATTTCCTTAAAAATAGTTTTTTGTTATTTAGAAAGTCACCGTTGCAATAAACATTATATTCAATAGCCAGTTATGTACTCGTAAGAAAATCGAACTCAAGAAATTTGTTGTTACTATTATATGGATATGGAAGATGGAAAAAGTGGGTCTCACAATTCTGTCCGTCTGAGTCAGTCTATTTGGGAACAGCATAAACTACTGGATCGATTTTTTTTTTTAAACTTCGTACACATGGTTTGTTGGTGATTCTCCCATACATAGTTTTTTCTTTTGGTTTTTTTTTTAGAACCAAAAATAACGGTACGTATCTGCCATACATAATGGTAAATTTCTTTTAGTATAGGCTACTTTTGGATGGAATTCCAATTCGCAAAATGTGGATATTATCGGTACTTCCAAAGCAAGTACCGATAATTTTTATATCTGATTTTTGGAAATGGTTCGACTGATTTTCTGAAACTCGGTACCTAAGGATTTTTTAACACTCTTTGAATATTTTATGAGAATATTTTTTTTACAAAAAATTAACAGTGCATTCTATACAAGTGTTTAAAACTGTAACTGTATGTTTAAATAAGAAAGATTTGTTAATTTATTTGTTAAAAGTACGCTTCAATAGAATATGTTTTTATTTTTTATTTTCTCACTTTCGGTAAAATTAATCAACGTAGTTTACAACATTTGCTGGTTATGATAGGGCCATTATAACAAGACTTATTTTATAGGTAACTGGAAATAATTTGTTTTAAAGAAGCGTTTTGAAAATATGTGGAAAAATCATTTTCACAGCTATTTTTCCAAGATACTGGCAAAAATTTCGATAAAAATTAAGCTAATTTACATAAATTGTATATTTCCTGAATATTTTGATCTGTCGCCTTTCGACAAAGTACTGCTTGTATAAGGCAGATTGAAATTGCATAAGTTACATGCACTCAAACTCTAGAAAAGTTAATAAGTTTTTGGAACAATCCTGCTTTTCTTTTAAAATACCTGTAAAAGCACGACATAGTCGTTTGAATTTGGTCTTCTTTTCAAATGGCTAAAAAATTTAGAAACATGGTATACAGGGTGTTTTGCATAAAATGCATCAAAGCGCTAGATGGCGCAGGTTGGATCAAAACAAGAAAAAGATTGTACCAAGGGCGTGTTGTTCTGCCCGCTAAGGCAAAGGATGCAATTTAAAAAAAAAATTAGTTAAACAAACAGTTCCCTAAAAATTTGAGCTGTAACTAACTAATCTACTAGTCAGGAAATTTTTATATTTATCTTTTTCATATAAACTTTTATATAAACTAAATAATAACACTTATATGTACACATTTCATTTAACTTACTTGAGCTTTTGGCTTTCGTTTAGTAATTTAAAATCCTGGGAAAAAAAACAAAAACAAAAAAATTATTAAAAACAAATAAAATTAAGGAATAAAATTATGTATATGTGACTGAATAAATGAATAAATCAATTACTATACATAAAGGTGTATATACATCAAAACAACCCCCAAAATTTAATGTATTCCAGCTCAAACTTAAATATTGTAATATATATATTTTTCAGAAAAATCATAAAAGCAATACATTCTGTGTTTGTCATAGATGAATCGCAACAAAAAAAAAAAGTATAAACAAAACCGGATTTTGTTTATCTTTTGCATTAAAATATTAACCTACGCCTGTGTCTCTTTGCTGCCTACAAATAATATGGTGTGGCAATGTACAGAAAAAATAAATAAACAAATTCAAATTTAAGTTTACCTGTGGATAAAAATATACATATAATACACAAAATGTTAAAATTCATATTTACCCTATCTTAGCACTTGCATCAAGCTATAACAAAAAGGTATAAATACTTTGCATGTATATATGTATGTGTGTTTATCAGATTAAATTCGCTCAAACTGCCACAATTCATGTGAAAAAGAATATTTTTGTTTAATCCGCTTATCAATTTTATGATAACAATAACTTTTTTCACATATACTCGTACATTTTACTCATATCCGTAGGCAAAAAAAAAAAAACTAGTTCAACGTCATAGAGCTGCTTTGTTTTTATTTGAAAATTATTAAAAAACAGAAAATATGTTGGCTAACATTTAAATTGATATTAAATTTTGTTTTTAATTTCATTTGTAGGTCTATAGATAGTCGATAGATAGTAATATAGTCATTAAATTTGTATTTAAAAGCTCCTGATTCTGAATGCCCAGATTGGCACACTTATTTAGAATATCTTTGTATCTAATATAGAAGGTTGTATCTTTCTGACAGCAAATTACATAATAAAAAGGACATTTATAGACTAACTCTCGCAGGTTGATTAATGTACCAATCTCAACTAACACTTTAACAGAGTCTTCCTGACAGGGAAGATGACGTTATAGAAGCGATTCTTCGAGGAGAAATTGCTCTAGGATGTTTTTATTTTTTTTTTATCCTGACGACCACTAATGCTTTTGCTGCTGTTGAATAATAATGAAGTGGAAACCTCTGTCGAAGAAAATTTCCACCAAGAAAACTCTATAGAGCATACTCTCTGGACAAACTGGTAAACTTTGATGAAATATCGCCTACGGCTGAAAAATTTCTAAGCGGGTTGCATAAAATTTAGTGTCACAGAGTGTGATGCTTGTATATCTTTTATCTATATGACGATGGTCTTCTTCGAAAAAAGAATATTCAAAGAAAGAATACACTCGTGTAGTCACTTATTTTCCTGTCTTTTGCTGTTCCAAATATATTTATATAAAGTTACCCAAGGAATCTGGCATCGTTTCTATCATCATTAGGGTCAACATGTATGCATTTACCCCGAGACATCAAAAGCAGCAGCAACATCACTAAATTCAGCTGAAAAATTGTATCACAATTTTTATTTAATTTTTTTTTTTTCGTGTGAATGGAGCGAAGAAACAAACTGGACTTAGTGGCAAAGAGTACCCCATATAGAGTTGAGAGCAAAAAGACTATACCTATACAATTGGAGATGGTAAACTCTCGCATTTTTCTTGCACCATTGCTAAGTGGCCAGAAGCATTTTAAGGTCCATGAGATATTATACATATTTTGTGAGTTTTCAACTTTAAAAGTTTTCTTTCACACTGGACATCGCGTTTATACATATAACGCCTTAACGTACAGGGTGTTTCAATATATTAAATTTTGGTTGAATCAATCATAAATCTAAAATATTCTTCTTCTTTAAAAGCAAAAATTGGATTCGTGCCAACTGAAAAGCTATGTATTAAGAAGGCCCATCCATGATTGACAAGGGTGTTGAGAATAATTAACTTGGCAACGAAAGAAATTTCTCAACCAGGCACTCGATTAAATTGACAATGGCGTATCTCCAGTACTTGATCTCCAGTTCTTGATATGGTAAGCACCTTTAGATAGGGCTAAGCTGTAAAAATTGAATCATTTACGACTTTTCAGAACTATCAAGGGGGTTGAAAAATAAATGGTGTTGCCACTGATGCTTCATCACATCCCCATTGTGGAACTAGCATCGGACAGCCTGCTGTACTAGGACTAGGTAGGTAAGGACTTTTGAGCCTAGAAGTTGGGTCATACCTCAGGGTCGGCGTCGTCTTTCTATCTTTCCAACGACGTAATAAAAGTCCTGTTATAAAAGAGATCGTAATCCCAGAAATGCAATGGTTTAAGTACTAGAGCTGTGCAAATTTCAAATGATAAAACCGTTCAAAAATCGATCACAAATATGATTCGATTATTTCAATCAATCGATCATTCGATCATTTTTATTTCACTCAGTTATTCGATACTGTTATAATTCGATTATTATTTATACCGATTTCAATTTAATCCAATCTTCAATTCAATTTTGTACTGTTGATCGAATCTAAATTATTTCAAATTAACAAACAATACAATTTGATTGGATTAAGAACTGTTAAGAAAATATTAAATGTTAAGTTTCTTACTGCTCCGGTAAAATATGATCTTACGTCGATTGGGTGACATTTAGATGAAAATATTCTTTTTTTTTGTCAAAATATAATTTGTCCCCCATCTTTCAAGCCATCAGCAGTCAAATTCTATTAAAGAATGGCTACGATATCGATGGATTAAGTAACCTCTTAGAAATAAAAAATGTTTTAAGAATGTGTACTGCTCCAGAAAAAATGTTATTTTAGGGCAACTAGGTGACATTAAGATCGAAAAGCACTTATCCGGTCAAAATATAGTTTGTCCCCTATCTGTCAAGCCATTGAAAGATGGCTACGATGTCGATGGATTAAAAAACATCTAAGAAATCAGAAATTTTTCAAGAATTTTAATGTTCCGGAAAAAAGCTTTTAAGCTTTTTAGGTTATTTGGGTAATATTTGGATCGAAATACACATTTTATGTCCAAATATTGTTTTTCTTCTATCTGTCAAGCTATCAACTATAAAATTCCATTAAAGGATGGCTAGGATGTCGATGGATTAAGAAACCTCTAAAAATAAGAAATTTTTGAATAATTTTTACTGCTCCAGAAAAAAGTAAATTTAGGGCAATTGGGTGACATTTGGATATAAATACACATTTTTTGTCTCCTCTCTGCCAAGCTATCAACTGCCAAATTCAATTGAAGGATGGCTATTCACAAATTTTTTAAATGAATGATACCAAAAATCGAGATTCTTTATTGAAATGATTGAGATTGGGATGGAAAATAGAGAATAATCGAAATGATTGAAAATAGGATGGAAAATCTAGAGTCGTCAAAATGACTAAGAATGGGATGGAAAATAGAAAATAATCGAAATGATTGAAATTGAGATCGATTGAAATGAAAATTTGTGATTACAATAACCGACATTTTAGATCATCGGATCAAAAAATTAAGCATTTCTAACTCTAGAGCTGAAGACACCTTTGGTGGGTTAGTTGATGAGCTAATAATTTACGACAACAGTCAATGGCTTTCAATATTTGACTTTGAAGCAGCTCGTAGTAATTATGTTGTTTATGCATGTTACACTGAGCTTTCACAATTGTCATTGTTGTGCTTTCAATTGGAGGAGAAACGTGAACTCTGGACTATTTCCTTATAGCTGCGAAATTTTAAGCTCCACTGTTCACTTTCAAAATGAAATTTCAATCTAGTCGTATTTAGAAAATTATTAGATAACGTTAGATGCCTATGCACACCTAAAGTTGCCAGGCAACGGATCACCTAACTCAGACCTACTAGAGACACACCAACAATTAGTGGTCCTAGTATCGCCAATCGCTATATCATCGAAGAGGTAGCCAATCGCATGGGAGGCTACCAACCACCAACTTGAAAAAAAATCCTTGCATATTTATGAATGCATTCACCGGATACAGGTGATAGAATTTCAAAACACAAACGAGCATTGGGCCAAGAGAATGAAGGAAAAAAACATAATTTGTAGAATAGAGAAGTTATGCTGCCTCCTAGCTATTATGAGTGCGAATGAAAACATCACCCGGAGACTGATGGCTGTTGATTTTAACACCAAAACGGAACGTTCCTTGAAAAAGTAAAAAAGATAACCAAAATTCAGAGAAATCTGTGCAGATATCGACAAAGGAGATTTTTTATAGTTGGCAGTCACAATAGCAAGTTTCCAAGTATCATTTTCAACAGCTGTTAACTGGCCATCATGCTGTTGGATAAAAATAAGTCAACTTCCAGCTAATGAACAACTACTTCAACTTAACTGTCCATCAGCATAGATGAAGTATGCTATAGCTAAAGCCCAAGAAGATCTGAGGATCTGATACCTTACCAGTGATGTGCTTGGAGACATGTATCAAATCTGTAACCAAGAAAAAGTGATAAGAAGTTGGTTAATATTTGATAAATGGGCTTCAACTAATCATATGGTCATCTTACTTCCTGCAAGAATTATCAAATTTTATAAATATTTGCTAAAACGACGCATTTAAAATTCTATACTTCGTATGCTGTATGAGTGGCTTAAGCTTTTAAGTCGTTCCTCATGACGTTAATCGAAAGAACTATAGATAGACCATAGGCCAAATATTTACAATGAAGCAAATTCTGGAAACGATGAATGAATTTCAAGTTTTTAACAACATGATAACTTTTATCCTTGGGAACTCCATTTATGGATGTCCGAACTCACGTTCCTGCAAAAACTGATAAGCTTGTGTGGAATTAAGTTAAAAATAAAATGCATGACTAGATCACACGTTCTTTTGAAATATGGAAGTAATAATAGGAAAAAAAACCTACTCATAGAAAGAAATTCATGTTAATACTCTTTTTCATGGTATAAGCAACTCGTCAGATACTTAAAACTCAAAAACATGTCTGCCATTATTTTACTTACGAAAAAATTAAATCCTTAGAGCGGTTTTTTGAAAAACTAATTTCTTATATAAAAAATGTTGATAACATTTTTAAACAAATTGTGATATGCCAGATTAGAGGGTTTCTTATAATATTCAATTATAAGTCTAATTTAAAAAAATTCATCAACCCGTTTTCAAAATATTGAATTTTAAAACAAAATTTTAATGTTTCTTAAAAAATCAAAAATTTATTTTTTTTTTTTCAAAATTTTGTTATGTAATTTGTATGGACTTTTAAAAGTAGCTTGTTCATAAGACTTTGCATTGCATGGTTTAGCCGCTAATGGGGAAATCTGAAATTTAAAAAACCTTATATGACAGGAACCGTTAAAAACCTTTTTTTAATGTAAATTTTTGAACTAAAATAACACCATACGTACCCTAACACAGTAATTTTTGTAATCAAAATCATTGGAAGCATTTTTGAGATAAATAAGATTTTTCTAATCGGTTGTATGGTAAGTACCGTTATTTTTCGAGCTAAATAAATTTCAATTTCCCCCCTGGAGAATCACCAAAAAGCCTTAAGTTCAAAATTGGAAGAAGATTGTATCATTGGCTCAGCCTGTAGATGCAGAAACAAACAAGACAGACAAACCGATTTTCGCCACACAATTTTTTGGTATTCTCAATCATCGTAATATCATTTTTGATTGTTATTTCGAAATTCTGTTTTAGCAGGAATCCAAAACAAACGCAAGTAAAAACGTAGTGAAATCCAGAAAGAAATATCACATCCGAATTGTTCTGAGAATGTATAGGGTCTTATTTGATATACAATTCAATTCAATTCAATTCAATTCAATTTAATTTCAATTCAGTTTCAATTCAATTCAATTTAATTTAATTCAATTTCAATTCAATTCAATTCAATTTATTTCTATTCAATTCAATTCAAATCTATTCAATTCAATTCAATTCAATACAATTCAAATTTTTAAGAAATAAATAGAGGGGAAAATCTATCCTACTACTAAGGGATGCGACTGATATAAACGTCATCGACCACTTATGTATATAGTGCCGTGTATTCTTCTTAGCTAAGCGATTGAATTACAGCAAACAAATACATATGTTTTGATTAAAAATAAGCCTGGCTCACTGGCTAGAATAAAAGCTCACCTACCTCGCAATAAACATAAAGGCTTTTAGAGTGGAGCTCCAACGAAGAACTACCCTTACGGAAACCGTTGCTGTTTCATCATGTTGGCTGAAAATAACTGATACTGAATTCTTTCTTATAAGCAAATTTCGATGGATTTATACGAGAGATATAAATATCTGGATTTTACTTTAGGAATCAGTATTTTTCAAGTACTTCGTACCAAGTACAAAGTATTTTTTACTTAATTACCAAAGTTCTTGAGCATTACCTACTTCCAAGTACTTGACCAATGCTTCCAAATACTTGACGAGTACATACTTCAAAATTCTTGACCAGTAAACTATTTCCAAATACTTTTCTATTACTTGCAAGTACTTAACTAGTACTTTAAAGCACTTGACTATTATTTCAAATTACTTGATCAGAACTTTCAAGGTAATTAACCGCAGTAATTTCAAATACTTTCAAAACTTGACCAATTTTTTTCTTGTATGTACTAGATCAGTTTTTTGATCGATTACCAGAACAAATAGCTTAATTTTTAATTCTTGCTCAGAGGTTTAAAAATTTCGAATAAATTATTTTTCGATAACAACAATAAATTATGATTTGAATTACAGTTTCTGTTCTTCCTGTTAAAAACCGTTTTCATCTGATGAATTTTATACTAAAATTCCCTTATGCATTGAAATCGAAGCAAGCCTTACTCAAAAAGCTAGAAAGTGCTTGAAAGAACTTCAAGTCATGGTCAAAGATACTTACAAAGTAGGTACTACTCAAGTATTATGTTTTATTTATTGTCAATTATTGTAAACATTATAGACGAACCATGTTTGTCATATTTGGCTATAATTGCCTAATAAAAATAGAGGACATCAATATTTCTCCAGTTTTCAATATGTTCCCCAATCAAAGCATGAAATATCTGAAAGTTGAAAACATATTTCTTCTTACACCAATAGGAATGAAAGTTTTATAATTTCCTTAAAAGTCTTAAAAAGTAGGAAAAGCGGGTCATAACGTGTATTTGTTTGAATTCTTTAAAGACATACAATATCCAGCCTGCTACAAATTTTTGTGACCTTACCAAATCCCAGTTTGACCATACCATCATCATGTGTTCATTTCATAATTGCCCGATTAAGGAAAACTATCTGCGTTTATAATCCAAAAACTTTTGTACCCTCTAAACGTCACACTTCACTCAAACTATTAAATACAGATGATGCGTAACCACATAGAAACACCCTTTAACCGGAGAAGAATAGAGTTCAGCTACCCTTCTCTAGCTTCCCACCCAGCTCTTCTGCTCCAGGGATTCATAACTTGCACAGAGAAGAAAGAAGTCGGTATTCCTACATTTAACTTTGCAAAATTATAGGTCAACTCTTAATGGTTTCACTACACTGCCGGCCGGCATATCAACGGTTGCCTCCTTAGCTTCAGCTATACAGATTCGACATCCGCATGGCTTGGCTTGAACTGGACCTGGGCAAAAGCCCGTATAGCAAGTGCAATAAGCGCACATTAATGTTTATTGTCCGACGAATTGATGTCGGCACATAGCACTCACCGTTGAGTGTCCCCATTTCCAGATGCCGCATTAGTGTGTGATGACACGTTCCCTCAATTGAGTCGCGAATGGACATTTAGAGTTCATTGCTCCTGGATATGATGATGATGCTGGATTCGGTTGGCATTGTGTGCGAAAAACTTTTGAATTTGTCCATTAGGCGATGTATTACAACGAGACCATTAACATCAGGAAAATTGTACTTGTTCCTGGAAAATCCTGAATTTTTGTTGACAAAAAAAAAAATCCACCATTCTTCGAGATGGCAAATTCATCACAAAAGGATTATTAGGTACTTGCAGATGCTCGTATATAAGTCATTTACTAAATGGTGATGTTTTATATCCCCCACTTTGACACCTCCAATAATCCTGCTTTACAAAAAAGGGATATGATATCATCTGAGTACTAGAGTACTATGTGTCCTTATATTCTTCTTCGTTTCCATTATAGGAATTTTATTCGAAATCTTCAGGAATTCATTTTCATTCCATTTCAATTTAAATGTCACATATGTTTGTGATGAATTTGGTAGGAAATTGGATGTGTGTTCGGGTGACACTGACAAGACGAAGGCGTTTAAGGTGACAGGATAAACATAAAACGATTTATTTTCCAGAAAAGGAGTCTTTTTGTTTATCCTTCAAGTAAGAATACATAACAAAAAAAAAAAAAACAAATGAGTATAGGCTTTAAATTTAAGTGCAAGTTATAAAGGTAAGAGGATGTTGTTACACCTTTACCCACATACGTGCTTAGTTTCCGGAAGTCACTCCTACTCTCGCAATATAGTATCAGCAGTCTCAGTCTCTCTAAGTTCAATCAAGTCGAAGGACCAAATGTGACCGTTAAAGCCATTTTGTGTGTCTTTGCAGCTTTTTTACAAATCCCTATACACAACACCAAAACTCCGATCAGATTTATAGCTCCGCAAAAGAATTCCTTTTGTTCTGCGAATTAATTCTAAAAGGATTGTTTCCTATTTTTCCAAATTCAAAAGTATCAATTTTAGAGCTCTTTTTCAATTGATTCGAATCCATTGTGTTAACTTGCTATATAGAACATCACACAGCGATATTGTAATGGAGAAGAAATCGGAAATCGGAAAAGGAGTTTCGGCATGATTGGTTTTATTATATCTATTTATCTGTTAAGGGTTCACGACCTTTTATACCTTATTGAAATTATCTGTGATCTCATGGATTTCCTTTAAGTAACCTTTTTTTTTGTTGTATTTTTTTTTTATTTCACTAGTAAGGAGCTGGTAATTTTGTTTTTTTTTTTTTTAGATTTAATTGAATATCTTAAATTTAAGTTTGGGTAACGTAAATTTTTCTTTTGTTATTTAAGTCTTTTTGGGTGTCTTCTTCCATTTATGTTTGAAGATTTACTAAGAAATTGTTCAGCATTTAAATAAATTAATTCATTTAATGCTTTGCAAACAGTTTTGGTTACACTAACTAATAAGGGAGAGGAAGGGATACTTGACCTAGAAGAGAAAAATGAAAATTGTGAGATTGTTTCTGTTAGGCTATGTGTTGCGTAAGTTAGGTATTCTGTTAGTAAGCTACCAAGAAAAAATACATGGTGAAAAAAGTCATTACTGGAAAAAGGTGGAAAAATATGCACATACAAGCATGCTACATGAACAAAAAAGCCAAGTAAGGCCTATAATACAATACATTAAGTGCTTGTTGAACAAGTGAAATTTAAAAACTTTTTAAAATTTGAGTAACACGGAACAACAAGTCTTAGAGACCTTTAACAATTGTTTTGGCTTCTTTCAACAAGTGGGAAATTTTATAAATCTAATTTTTCTGTAACTGAAAACAACAAGAGTTCAAAGAATAGAGAATAAACTTGTAAAATAATCTTTGAATTTCAACTGACGGTTGTGGACTTGTTCAACGTCAACAAGTAAGAAAAAAACGCTTGCTGTGTATATATCAAGGATGGAATCGGGAAGATTGTTTACAGTTTGTTAGTGGTAAAAAATTGAATTTATAAAGATGTTTAGTTTTCAATCTGAATCGAACAGTGATGAAGAAAAAAATTAATTTGAAATAGAGCCACATATGTTGTCCGTGTACGGTGCACAAAATGTTGATTATCTTAAAGAAAGTCCCTCCTATACAAATAACGTTCGTCCACTAATACAAGAAAAGCGAGATTTTAGATAAAATGTATTTTTTCTTTGCAACTTCACGACTCATCATCGTGTAAGAAATACTTGTTGAACTAGCTCAACAGGTCGAGGAAATTTTTTGAGTTGACAATTGCTACGGTCTTTATTGGGGATCTAAAATTATTTTCACTTGCTGAGCAAACATAGTTAAACAAGTAATTTTTGACTTGTTGTTCTGTGTCATAGGTCCTAGGTATCAAACCTTGATAAAGAAAAATAAGAAGATGCTGAGTGGAAAGAAAGTTGCTTGGAGTCTAACAGTTATGATTGAAGAGTTTCGTGATTGAAACACTACCCAGGGAAAATGAGGTTTTCTATGGAGACAAGCTCGCAGTCAAGGCTGAAAGGTTTCCCTATCATCGTAAAGCGAATAAGATGTTACTCAAGTCTATTAACTAAGACGAAGAACCCACGTGTTGTTGTTGTTTCTTTCAAACTTTCAAAACTCTATCCCTGTTTTCATCATCGTTTGAAAAAATCCAATCAGCTGGCTGCTGATTTTAAACCAAAATGCAGAATTTTTGAGAGCACCGATCTTTAGTCATCCAAGGCCGGCGAATAGAAGATTAGTATCTAGTACTTCAAGCAGCAACTAAAATAGGTATCATAAAGATTGAGTATTAGAGCAAGAAGTGAACTTCTTGTAAGCGTAGAACCAAATCCTCCACCCACTATACAGAAGAGATGGGCCTAGAAATAAAATATCAAAAAGAAGAACATGGTCATTGGTGCTGATGCATAGATAATAACAAAGGGGGAAGAGGGAGGGGCTGTGGACTATGCAACGCTACCAACATATTTTAACGATTTTCACATTTGTAATAAAGGGTGATTTTTTAGCTGGTTTGGTTTTGGCAACACTGGTTTTGACAGCTGACGTGTGTTTAGTACCTTGTGTCACTGTCAAACAGCTTCAGTTTGGTTTGCAATTTAACCATGGATCGTCTTACAAATGAACAACGCTTGCAAATTATTGAATTTTACTATCAAAATTCGTGCTCGGTTCAAAATGTTCATCGCGCGCTGCTTCCATTTTATGGTCGGCATTCTCGACCTTCTGAGCAGTCTATTCGGAAGATTGTGACCAAATTTCGCACCAAATTTACTTTGTTGGACATTAAACCACCAACACGTTTACGTACTGTGCGTAGTGAAGAAAATATTGCGGCCGTATCAGCTAGTGTGACAGAAGACCGCGAAATGTCGATTCGGCGCCGTTCCCAGCAGTTAGGCCTTTGTTACAGCACTACGTGGAAAATTTTGCGGAAGGATTTGGGCGTTAAGCCTTTTAAGATACAGCTGGTGCAAGAACTAAAGCCAGCCGACCTACCACACCGCCGAATTTTTGGTGAATGGGCTCTTGGAAAGCTGGCCGAGGATCCACTTTTTTATCGAAAAATTGTGTTCAGCGATGAGGCTCATTTTTGGTTGAATGGGTACGTAAATAAGCATAATTGCCGCATTTGGAGTGAAGATCAGCCAGAAGCATTGCAACAGCTACCAATGCATCCCGAAAAAGCCACTGTTTGGTGCGGTTTATGGGCCGGCGGCATTATTGGGCCATATTTCTTCAAAGATGATGCGAATCGCAGCGTTACTGTCAATGGTGAACGCTACCGAGCGATGATAACAAACTTTTTTTTGCCCGAAATGGAAGTTCTTGACTTGCATGATATGTGGTTTCAACAAGACGGTGCCACATGCCACACAGCACGCGAAACAATGGCGCAATTGCGAGGCGAGTTTGGTGAACAGTTAATTTCACGTTTCGGGCCGGTCAATTGGCCGCCTAGATCGTGCGATTTGACACCATTAGATTATTTTTTGTGGGGGTATGTCAAGGCTAATGTCTATAGGGACAAGCCCGCTTCGATTGACGCACTGGAAGCCAACATCCATGCATTCATTCGTAAGATACCGGCCGATATGTGTGAAAGAGTATGCCAAAATTGGACTCAGCGGATGGGCTACCTGAGACGCAGCTGCGGTCAACATTTGCATGAAATTATCTTTAAACATTAAATTGCAAGGTTTAAACTATCGATCCAAATAAATATTTCATTCATTTTTTCGAATTGTTTGTGTTTTTTTTTTTTAAAGTTCTAAACCTCTTAAAAAATCACCCGTTATAATGACTCTCGAATGAGCTATAACAGCTTTCGAATGAAGAATAAGCGCCATCTTCCGGATTAAACATGATACAGCGGGCTTCGGTGAGCTTTAGAACTTTTAGTACTAAATGTCAAAATTAAAGCTGAACAAAAGGAAAAAAGAAATAAATTTCTCATATAGGGTTTCCGTACTTTTTATTAATTATCGAAGAACAATGTACATTATGGTTACCATCTTCTGATTTAAAACGTATTCAAAAACAATCAATGTATCTTATTTTTCATTCCTTTTTTAATGAATATGTCCTCCTTTGATTGCAAGAACTAAATAACTTGATTTTATAAATTTTGAAGATACCAACGTTCGTATTAACTTAGCTTCTAGAAAATGAGGGAAAGTTCAATTTTTATATATTTTAAACTTTACAAATATCCTTTAATTTTCTATGGTGCAAAAAAATTGGACCAAAAGTCTTGAAAACTTTTCAAAATAATACCGTTTTTGCCGAAATATTGTAAAAATTGAAAACTTAGTTACCTAGTTCCGGCAATAAATTATATTTTTCTTATACAAAAAAAAACAAAAAAATAATGGAAAAATCAGAGCAACAACGCTTTTGGCTCTCACATTTATAAATTTTGTTCTCAAAAGCTTCAAAACCAACAATTCCTTAATGAAATACTTATACTGAAAAAACTTTATTGTATTACATCTAATATTGGAAAATAAAGCGATTTTTTCACCTAGCTTACAGTTATGCGCAAAAAAATCTATGCAAATATTCTCGCATGTCAAAAATAATTGAGGTGAAATGCAAAATTAATTGATTGCATGATTCACTATTTTATGCAAAAAAAAACTATTGATGTCATGCAAAACAAGGGTATGGCATTTGTTTTGCATGCGAATTTTTGTTTCGCATGGGAACTGTAAACTAGGCTAAATTTCACATAGCGAAGGTACCTAGAAACGAAAACAAATATGCAATCAGACATAAATGCTTTTAGTCTTTGGCAATGAAAAGAGACGATCCTGTTACAGAGTACTACATTTTTCAAAGAATTATAAAAACATTGTTTTGAAGTATCTATCAGTATCTTTTTCATTGGTAGATTTTTCATTTTAGTGTCGTGCGTGACAGTATAAACAAAGGGAATACTGTTTTGAAAAAAAGCTCTCCAAAACTGTTGATATGGACGCCAGCCTTGAAACTAAGCATATCCTAAATTGAGCAACAGAATGTTCCTTGAGTGTATTAGAGGACTCAAGAAAGGACCTTAAATCCTTTGAACTCTCGATACAAACTCGCAAGAAACTGTTGTTTCACTTACACCTCAATTTCAGGAGACGTCTTTGATCGAAACATAGCCTCCCGATTTTTGTTTTCAATTTTTTTTTTTTAATTTTGTTCCGAAACTTTGCCTTTTGGAAAATTTGTTTTTTTTCGAATTTTTGATTTTGAAAAACTATATTTTTTGAAACTTTGTCACTTTTATAAAAAAAAAAAAATATGTTGCCGAAATATGGAAACACTGACATTTTAACCTTTGTTGCTTCTACTCAGCCACTATCTTTTAATATGTCAAACGTTATTTTACAATATGCGTTTGGAATGTGTTTCTGCATGTTTTGTTGCAAGGAAGCCCCACCCTATGATATAAAAAAATGGTGTTCCCGAAAAGTGACAATACTGAAATTTTACCAGAAGGTGCGTCTGCTTAACACTTTTTTTTAAAAATCAATCATTATTTTCAGCATGAAAATTTTCCAAGTAATTTACGAGTTTTTTTTATTTACCATTTTCCACACATTGGGAACCATTTTTAAAAATTACGTCGAGTGAGAGGATTACAATAATAACTCCTAAGCTAAACTATATAATTAGCATGTTGAAAATAAATTACAAACAACAAACCTAAGGATTTCGGTTTCCTGATTGGACTACAATACTTGCATTTTTACTTTAGAGCATTGGATTGGTAGCTTAAAAGAGAGCTCACACCAAAGCAACAAACACGAAGATTTTCGAATCTCAGCCCCCAGACTCAAATCGAGAAGAGAGACCCTAGTGACATTTTCAAGACTAACTAACCTCACATGCCACAGCGCTAATGGTTGCAGCAATTAATTGAATTATAATTTTCGTTTTCGAGGAGAATATGCAAAACTATAATCACGGTTGAGTTGAGGTTTCTGCGGCGTTTTTGACTTTTGTAAATCACCTTATTTTTGGGTTACTTCCTTTATTTAAATATTTTGCGGTTGCATGGTTGATACTTCTCAGTTGGCCAAGTAAAACTGCATTTAAAAATTTTACGTATTTTTAAAAACTTATTTGGTAGGTTTGTTTTTGTTTTGGTAATTTTTTTTTTTTGAAAAAAATTGGTAGAAAATTTTGTTTGTAAGTAGGCAACCATGACCATAGTGTCTCAAACAAAGACTATTCATACGTGCTCCCGGTTCGTACCTAAGGTAGGGCGTTTTCGCAAATGTCAAATTTTGACGCACATATTGGAATTCTATTCTCAAATATGAAACCGTCTTGAATGCACAAAATCTCTCAGATGACCGGCAGTAATTTTTTTGCAAACTGATTTGACGTTTACGAACACAACATCTTTGCTTTTATATATTTTTGTGGTCACTGTCAACTCGAATTCTAACTGCAAAAGTGCAGAGTTATACTTTACTGCAAATTATGTTGTCGAAAATATTGCTTTATCATACAAATTTCGTTTTCAGTTTTCGAACAGTGGAATTTTGCAGTTTTCCTTTAAAAACACCTACGATTGCATTTTCGACGCCAATAATGTGTCTGAAAACGGCTGTAAGTTTGCTGCTATAATAGTGACATGCAAAAATAAATTTTAAGTTTATCGAAATCTCAAAACTATTAGCTTCATCAGGAAATTGCTTTCCAAAAAATAAACATGGACATGCATTGTGACCTGGCCACAGATGTCTTATTGTAGAATTTAAACCGATGGCAAAATAGAATTTTGAATTTTTTTTAGTACAATTTGGTATTGCTATAGTTTTTGCCTTCAGCCTGGCTTACAGTTCCCGTGCGCAAAAAAAATCTATACAAATATTCTCGCATGCCAAAAATAATCGAGGTATTTCACCTCACTAAAATTAATTGTTTGCATGATTGGTTTACAGTCTTACGGCAAAAAAAACCATTGCTGTCATAAAATGTCATACGAAAAAATGGACTGGCAATTGTTTTGCATGCAAAAAAAAGTGTGATGAATAAAATATTTTTTTTTTTTTATGGTCAGTTTACACTCCAAAAAAAATATATATTCACCTCAAGGCATTATTTGCATGCAAACTGTTTTTGCATCCAAGGTAGTTTTTGCATCCAAGTATGCTAGGCCAAGGCAGCCATTTCTCGGCTTGAATATAATAGAATTTGATGCATAGAATAGGTGGAAAATTGTTTTGAAAATTTTGATTTTTGTTCGCAAGGGGAACTGTAAACTAGGCTTTAAGAACAAAAAATATACCAACTGTTGTTACTAACTTAGTAAGAAGTTCGCATATATACCAACATGAAGTAATTTCACGTTGGGTTTTTATTACGTGCCATGCCTATACGGCACGCAAAAACAAATACTCACATCAATCTTCTAAATCCAAATGACAAGCCAATTAATTTTAATTTCTTATTCAACAGGCAATCAAAAACACTTTCACCCGCATTTTCTGAGAACATTGACGTTTTACTCGTGTATAATATTTCATTGGATTTTTGGGCAAAATTACTTTCGCTTCAGACAACGTTTCTATAAAGGTAAAGGTGCGACGCCACTTTTGATTTCTCATCACCTTTCTACCCTTTTTTGGAGAATTTGGTATAGTACGAGTGTATGTACATAATTCAAACCCTTTTTTTTTTGGCCAATCAATATATAAACAATAATGAATTGTTGTCGAAATGTCATACCAAATTTGATCATCAGATGTCATCGTCAACACTTTTGGTTAATCATTTTTGTTTTCACGTTTCGATTGGAACATTTTTAATGTTCTCTACGTGACGCAATATAAATTTGCATGATGATAATAAAACATAAAGTGTGCATGCATGTTGTATGTATGAAGTATGACCAAGAGGTATGTTAATAGTGCGTGTGTGCCGCCGAAGAAGAAATCGACATGAATGTCTGAAACGAATTGAAACGCATCAAACATATTAAAATGTCGAATGAAGTATGTTTAAGTGTGAGATGCATTCGTAAGTTAAATGAAAGTTCAGATCAGGTATAGATAGGTATTTTTTTTTTAATACTGAAAAAAGTAATTCAATTCACTGCAAATTTACCATAAAAGAAAATTCAATATTCAGGGTCACTGTCACAGATACCTACAGTTAATGTATTTTGACAGAGTCCAATGACACTTTAGCCTGAATTGAGCAATGAAATCAACAACTAAAAGAAAACAACAAAAATAAAAGAAAGTATTTTTATGTGTTGCGCGGATAAGGTGATACAAAATGATTTGCATTTGGTACGTTTTATGTAGTAGATATTCCAGTTAAAATTAAATGAGGTTAAATTTGCTTAAGAGCATCATTCTGAAGGTATTTTTAGATGCGAATGGTGAGAATATGTTAGTTTTACAAAAACTATTTTTAAATTTAAATTTAAAACTATTTTAATTTTAAGGCTAACCAATACCAGCCCAAAGTCAGAAAAATTGCAACTACAAAATGATTAATTTTAAATAATATATTCTGCAGCATATATCGGCTTACTCGCGTTCGACTTCTTCATTTCTACCAATGAAGCAGTGCTAGAGTTTTGGGTGGATCTGGGCTCTGGGGCTACTACCTGGTTATATGTCAGCTTTGCACGACAGGTTGGTTTCAGGCTTTCCAGATTGGGTTATTTTAGACGAGTCAATATAAGATTTTAAGTGGGACAAATTCCAACAAAAGGTTTTTTGATGGTTTTGGCTCTAATTGGTGTTTTCTGCATGAGAAAAACAATTACCAAAATCGGACCATCGGATGTCAATTTTTTCAAAATGGCAGCCGCTTAAACTGAAAACAGAAAACAATCCGTAACCTTGGTAGTTTTTTTCGTAAAACATTAATTTTTGTATTTAACCTAGATTATTAGAATTGAAAAATTCATTTCATCACAAAATAAATTTTAAATTAACTTCATAACGGAGTTTTTCAACGTGTTTTGTATTTTAATAAATAAACGACGTTTTTTGAAGTAACTTAAAACTTGCTTAAATGTACATTTCGGAAGGTATGCTTCCACCGTCAGTAAGCTCTATTTGAATAGACATAATAAAATTTATTACTAGAAGGTTTTTTTTTATAATACAAATTCTATATACTACTGAAATAAATCAGCCAAGTAGAAGACTTAGCATTAAAGTTAGCATTCAAAATAGCTTTTTATGGGCTTCAGTCCTTCAAATTGGTGTTTCGTCCGGCTTACTCACTTGGACTCATCAGTGACGTAGTGAGGGCCTTGTCATACGCAATTTGTATTAAGTTCAGTTTAACTTACATGAATTCTTTTACAAAAATCCACTGTAAACTATATCCAACAACATTAGAATTCCTAATCATGTAAAAGGCAAGTTTTGGGTTCTTGCAAGAAAAAAATGTTACATACCTATATAGGAAATAAAATGCACGAGTTGCATAAGCTGCTTGGAAGTAAGAACTCCTAAAGTATGAAAGTAATTATGAAAAAATATAGAAATATAAAAAAAGCATTTAAATTATTCTTTTAATTGTTAAACAATTACCAACTAGTTAAAATACTTAGAGCCCAAAAACAAGGATACCATTTGATTACTTGAGAAAATATGAATATATGCAAACAAAAAATTTTAAATCCTTTAAGCGGTTTTCTAAAAAAAAAAAGTTTTTATATGTAAAATTTTAATAACATTTAAAAAAAAAGAGTGTTGGCATTCCGACTTTGAGTAGGGGAGAGTGGGTATGTATGGGACACTTTTAAGTAATTTTTCATTTACTGGCAACTTATAAATCATATCTGAACAGAAAAATTTTCTTAACATAAGACGCAAAAGCAACAAAAAGTTTAAGAGAATAAAAGTTAAAATTGATCTCATCCACCACCTCACTTTGTTCCATTTCTCCTGCTCTGGAGGAGCATTATCCAATGGTTTTACTTTTTATGGGCAAATAACCTTTTTTTGCTCTCCACTGCGTTATTTCAATCAAGCACTAGATCTGCTTCGTTGACCAGTAGATACAGGTTAAAGAAGAAATTTGTGATCAACAGGAACGAAAGAAAGAATACGACGTTGAAGAAAATGCTTGTGTCCCATTCCTCCTGCGTCCCATTCATATCCACTCTCCCCTATGTATTAAAACACATTTTTAAACCAAGTTTAAAAAAAAATCACCTTCTCATTTTCGAAATATTGAATTTCCAAACAAAAAATTTCAATATTTTTTAAAAATCCAAAATTAATTTTTATCAACATTTTGTTATGCAATATTATTAACATTTATTTATGCTTTGGCATAAAATTTTTGATTGAAATCGTTTGAGCCGTTATGGAGAAAATCGAAAATAAAAAAAACGCTATATGGCAGGTATCGCTAATAACGGTTTTTGGTAAATTTTTTTTTTTATCAAAAAGTACACCTTTCCTACAGTAATACACTGATTTTTTTATCAAAATCGTAAGAGCCGTTTTTGAGATAAATAAGCTCTTCATTTACGGTTGTAGGACAAGTACCGTTATTTTTGGTGCTAAAAAAAAATTCTATTTCCCCTCTGGAGAGTAACAAAAAAAACCTTAAGTTCAAAATTTTAAGAAAATTTCTTCAGTGGTTAAGATTGTAGTTCAATATACGGACTGACAGACACACAGGCAGACAGAATTGTGCCACCCACTTTTTTCGTCTTCTCTATCATCGTAATGTTTGATTGTTATCTCGAAATTTTTTTTTGCACGAATCCAAAAATTGCCCTATATAGTATCTTCCTTACAAAAGTTAAAAAACCGGAAAGAAAAATATTTTTTTTCTCAAAAACGACTCTTATGATTTTGATTAAACTTTTTCCATATACTTAAATTAATACGATCTACTACAAGAAATTATACAATTCTGCACTTATAAACTATTAATAGTACCTGTCATAAAACTTGATTTTTTATTATGAATTTTCTCATCATCGGGTAAACGATATATAAATTTTAGATAAGATTAACATATCAAAAGATAAGATTTGCATATCAAAATTAAAAAAAAAAAGTTTTTGAATTTTTAAAAAAAAACTTCAATTTTTTGAAAATCCGGTATTTAAAAAACGGATTGATAAATTTTTTTAAAATTTAATTTTTATATGCACATTAATCTATACTGAAGATTTGCATACCAAAAATTTTCTTTGACAATTTTATAGATACAAAATTATTTTTTAAGAAAATGTTAAATGTTAAATGTTTCCTTGTCCATACATTTTTTGATTCAAACTCTCAACGAAGTTTTAAACATTTTCTCTCATAAATTTCCTGTCTTAACAAATAATTTTCTTAAGCCCTCGGCACCTTGAACATAAGAACAAATACGTGTGACCCAGTTATACTTTTTATTTGTTGTGTGGTTTTTATCTAAAAAAAAAGGTGAAAAGACTTCAAGCAGTTAAAAGACTCCAAAGCAATCAATTAGTCTTAGTCTGCAGTCCTTAGAAAGCAATAAAAAGACTTAAAGAATGCATTCTTTGTAAAAGGCTTAAAGACTTAAAGTGTTGCATTCTTTTTACTTTAAGTCTTTTGACTGGTTTAAATGATTGCATTACCGAAGAATTGAACATAGGATTGGAATGACATTTTGGAGTAAAAGTAATCAATTGATTGAATTCTTTCTCATCCCTGCTGTGAAGCTGGCAGAGCAACTTTCACCCATGCAAAAAGGACCTTGACAGGAATTTGCAGTTTTTTCATTATTTTGAAATTCTATACCTGATTTTGCAGTTCGCCAAATAAGGGTGTAATTGAGTGACCTGCTAACCTTGCAGTGAAGTTAGCAGATCAAATAGTGTATCTCAGAAACCAAGCATGCTAGAAACTTTTAGTAAGGCTCCAAATTTGCAGTTTTTTTTTTTTTTTGCATTTCAACTAAAGGCTAGGTTCAAAATTGTAAGTCCTCAATTTGAAAAAAAATGCACTGACCTGCTTACTTCACTGTGAAGTTAGCTGGTCACATCACGTATCTCAGGAACCAAGCAAGCTTGAAACTTGCAGTAAGGCTCCAAGTTTGCAGTTTTTTTACTTGCTCTTATTTACCAAAGTGCAATATCTTTAGTTTACAAAATCCAACAAATCTAATACACATTTTTTTAATAATAATAATAAAAACCAGGAAGTCATATTAATGTCATATTAATAAACGTATAGCTACTGTTGAACATTGAAAATCCCGAAAACCCATAAAAGTGTAATTTCATCTAAGATCTAACCCTAATGTTATCTCAGTTTACACAAAAATACAGTAGGTACCTATCCTCAACGTTAATATAGTATTTCCCATTCAAAAGAATTCAAATCCAAATCTCAACAAAATGATAAACTCTTCCTTCTGTATATCATTGCCACATAACATATCGCCATCAGCTTATCCGTTTTAAGTTGACCAAAAAAATGAGGCATAAAGCAGACTTTTGATAACGATGTTGTCGAAAGGGAAACCCATTTATCTGACAACCATAGGGCTTCATATATGGTATTTTTAATATAAATTCCATCCAAAGGCTATATTATGAAAATTGAAGGTACTTGAATTAACTGAAAAACCCGTCTTCAAGCCCTCATATTTTATGTGTTGGTTGTTGTTGGAGGCTCATCTTTCTATCTTCTGCATAATAATATATAAATATGTTGGCATACAGTTCTCTATTATATCCATATAGAAGCTGTTGGCTGTATGTTTAAGAGTTAATGAAAGCTTCTTCGCCTTTTCAGCAACACAACCCTTTTTTAGGAGTAAGTAGGGTGGTAGGTGTGTTGTGTATATAGTGTGTGACTTGGCTAGAGGGGTATAGAGAGATATGCAATGGTGGTATTTTTTGACGAAGGATTTTGTTTTTTCATGAAGTGCCAGCGTTTCAGGAATAAATGAATGAAATTTTTCGTTAGAAGCTGGGTAATAATTTTTTTGTTCTGGGTACTCGCTCCGGTTTTCGGGTGTAATGAATTAACATGAGGAATTTTATTTTTCGTTTGGATATTACATTTGGAAGTCTGGATGCCAAGTATGAATACATGAATAACTTAGTGTGGTATTCAACATTTTGAAGAGTGTTTTTTTTTTTTGTATTTTATTATTTGGGCTCAATGCAAAGTATTATGTGTGCGGGGAACGAGTTATATTGAGAGAAAGTCTTTCGTAATATTCTTTTTTTTTCTTTTTGCAAAATCTACTTGGTTGTTTTGGGGAAAAGTGTAGGTACTATTTTGTTTGAACAAAAAGTAGAAGTTGAATTTATTTTAAAGAATAACATTAAACTATACTTTCAACATAGAATGCTGAGTAGGTATGATGTTGCCAGCCAATTAGATTGCTTAGTTAGCATCAGTATAAGGTATCTATAGATATCCTTGAATAACCATCCCATCATCACTGTGTAAAGTTTTGTGAAAATTTTCGAGCGAGGTCATGATGGTTGGCATTAAACCAAATGGGATATGCGATTTGAATTTGAAAATATATACAAGAATGGAGGACGCATCTATGCTAGAATAAGACTGAATGTTATAATTAATTCATATTATAAAACCCGTTGACAAAAATTAATCATAAATATTTAAGTTCCACTATACCTACAATTTTTAAAGGGAAGCTTTTCGAGGGTGCGCTTAGTTCTTGGTCCTTGGTACATACTATACACAAAAGCTTAAATATTTATGACTTGTTTCAGTAAACAAAATTCAAATTAGTGAAGTGGAAAATAGGCATTTATCCGCAACAAGATAATAATATTATTATTTTCAGAATATTAAAATAATTAGCAATTTCTACGTAAATTAACTTTGTTTTCTTTGGTCTTGTGAATTGATTTGATTTTGCCATACCATCGATCTATAAGGCATTATTTTGACTACATCGGTATAATCAATGATTTGAGGATATTCTCAAGGCTAATAAGAACCTATCCCACTAAGTTTGAGGGCTTATGTCGTCGGGTTAATTATCTTTACCATGTAAGAAAATTTCGAATGAGTTTCTAATTAGCCAAAGTAACTTTGACGAATCGGAAAATGAATAGGTTTATAATTTTTCAGTTAGTTAGTTGCTATAATTTCGCATTTCTCGTTCAATGTTTATTGGCTCATTCTTAGATTCAACAAAGTTGCCTTGCTTACTTGATAGACATACAAAACAAATAATCCAAAAATACATAGAAAAGATAGCATGACAAAATAGATCTTCTTACAACTAATTAACGACTAATAAACGGACAATTATTAATCGCGAAACTTATTAATTTTAAAAGTTTATACCACTAAAAAAAACATAGAAAACGTAGAATGACAAATTCTAAACTGCCACAACTAATTAGTGACTAGATAATGACAAATTATGCACCTATTAATTTTTTCCGTAAGAACTGCTTTGCTAGCTAGAAGCACCCAGAAAAACATAGAAAACATTGCACGATTAAATTGAATATCACACAACCAATAACGACTCGCAAATTTTTAAGCAATAAACCATGAAGTATAAGAAGTTTTTACAAATTTTTGACAGGATGTTTATCAAGTAGTTTTCAAATTCAATTTAATTGTGCAATGTTTTCTATGTTTTGTCGGGTGCTTCTAGCTAGCAAAGCAACTCTCGATGATGAAAAAATGGATAGCAGCATAGTTTGTCATAATTTACTCGTTTATTAGTTGTAATAATTTTTAATTGGTCATTCTATGTTTTCTATGTTTTTATTTCGTTGGAAAGTGGTCAGAAGTTTTAAAATTTAATACATTAGAGCTTATTAATTTTCCATTTATTGTCTTTAAATAATTGTGAAAATATCTATTTTGTCTTTCGATGTTTCCTGTGTATTTTTGGGTTATATGTTTTTTATTTTTTTCAATTTAGCAAAACAACTTTGATGTATCTAAAAATGGGTAGATGGACAATGTGCCATTGATTAGTCATGAAAAAGTTGTGACAATTTCGATTTTCTCGTTCAGTGTTTCCTATGTTTTTTTTAGTTCTTAGCTAACTTGATATCATGGCTTCATAGTTTGTGTCTAGTTCAACGTTAATAACTTTTGACAATTTCAAATTTGTCGTTCTATGTTTTCTATGTTTTTTTTAAGAGGTAAAAACTTCTATGACTAAAAACTACATTACTTAATAGTTTACCATTAATTATAATTAGTTCTGACAATTGAAATATTTTATTGTATTTTTGGATGAAGAAGGAAGTTTAAGGTTGTAACACTTCCCCATGGCTTTCAGACCATATGTTTATGAGGATTGATTCTCCTTAATCTCCAAACATTGTCTTGTTCATTTAAGACGGTCTCCATATTAGAGTTGGCATGACTTGGCAGTCGCTGATTGTGTGAAATAGCGTGTTTTTAATTTGCAGGTTAAATCGAAAAACTGATAAGTGAATAATTTGGCGTTAATTATTTGTGAAAATTTGAATTTAATCTTGCAATGTTTTCTGTGTGTTTTGTTTTATTTGATTTACTTTCATTATATTGACTGTTGTAGGGAATTTTATTATGAAAAGTACATAGAAAGCATGGCATGAAAAAAATTGAATTAGCAACAACTAATTACCGGCCAATTTTAAAGCAATAAAATTTCAAGTTTTAGAAGTTTTTACTACTTTAAAAAATCATAGAAAACATAGAACGACAAATTCAAAGTTATCAAAACTTACATACGAACCATTCGATTTAAACAGTTTCCACCCCTTTTAGAGGTGAAGGTATGCCTACTTGACACCGTGTTAGCAAAGAACCCACAAAACATAGAAAATATTGCTTGACAAATTCGAAACTGTCACAAGCTTATTCAAAACTAGTCAACGACAAATTTTTTAAGTAATAAACTATTCGATATTATAATTTTACCCCTTTTAAGTCTGCTAACTTCAGATCAACCTTCAAAAGGACCCAAAAAAACATAGAAAACATTGCACGATTGTGTTAAATTTTTCACAACTAATGAAAAATCAAGTAATGGCAAATCTTTAAGGCTTTTAATATTTAGTAGGAGAAGTTTTTACAGCTTTTCAAGTTACGCCAAGTCAGGAAAGCACCCGAAAAAATATTCAAATCATTGAACAAGAATCTGTCACAACCAATTAACGGCTTGTTAACGGCAAATTTTCCACCTGCCCAAATTTAAATTGCGCGACAAAATATATTTGTTCACAAATAAATATTATCTTATTAATGGCAAATTATTAAGCACTAAAATTGTTAGTTTTAAATGCTTTTACCACACATAGAAAAAACATAGAAAACGTAGAACGAGAAATTCAAAATTGTCACAAATAATTTAAGACTTAATTTGTATATACACAATGCAAATCGACCATATGCTTATCGATGGAAGATATACGTCTCAGACATTTAAGACTTGCCTTCTTTTCTACGGGCAAACGTCGACTCTGACCATTTTCTTGTTGCGGTAAGGATTAGAGCTCAACTGGCCAAATCTAAAGAAACTTCGAACAAATTAACGTAAAAAGAATAGCAATTAGTAGGCATACCTCGAGTCACCAGAGCTTACTGAGAGCACTTCAGTGAGGAGCTTTCCGCTCCTACCATAAACGTCAATAACAAGTGGTCCCAGCCGAGACCACAATAGGCTACCAGACACCCCCAGAAAAAAAACTCGTGATGGAATGATAATCAATGCTTACAGCTGGACAATGTGACAAAAGATTCATATAATTGGGATAGCAGATGGATTTTTTCTCCTTTCGCTATCGAAATCAAGATGACATCAAAGTAAAAATCACTCTCAGTTTGAGCTAACTCATCAAATAATTTTAGTTAACTCGGAGTTTACTTAGGATGTAAATGGACTAGAAAATATATTTCTGGTGATAAGTTAAGTTCAAATCTGAAACTATGATTAGGATTACCTCGCACTGAATAACTGGCCTTTAAAATCAAGCCACCGCGCCGGCCGTTTCTTATTGGAAAGCTCAGGGACTAATGTACCGATTTCAATCATAATATTTAATCCACTTATTTTTGTATCAACATGAATCTAAATATTTAATTTCCGCCTACTGACTTGGCTTGTGAAATAAGAAACTTATTTGACAAGGTATCTATACCCTACCCATTCTTTGTTGGGGAAATTTTCCAATTTTCTCAATCATCTACAAAATTTGAAAACTAAATCCAAGATGGTTCAAAGTTGAAAAGATCACAGTCAGGAAACTTGCACTGTTGTTTTGTTTCGATAACCATTTTTGTGATTACAATTCTTTTTTTTTTTTGTAAATTTATTTTCTATCGAAGTCACGATTGATCTATTTCGTAACAAAAAAAAACACAAAACAAATCAAAAGAATTCAACAACCATAGAATAACTGAAATTACAAGAGGTAAGGTAAGGTATGAACATAATATAGAAATATACCATAACTGTCAGATGCGGTGTTGTTTCTTTGATCTCATTCTCTAGCTACAAATTGGTTCTGCTTTGTCAAGCATTTGACCAAAGAAAAGAATATCTTTGAGTTATACAAGCTTTAATAAAAAAAAAAAAGAAAAAGAATCAAAAATAAAAGTAATTTATGCTATTCAACATTTTCTAAGGGCTTTCATATTCATATTTTTGTATGAGTATAAAAACATCGACAAAGCTGTGAATGTCCCATTTACGTTTTTTTCCAAAAAAAAAAAAGAAATATACCTACTTATGTAGGTATACATAAATATATATAGAAATGGGAAAGTGAAAGACGACAACATTAAGTTAAGCTAAAGAAATACCAGATTGCTGAATTCTTGTGTCCACTGACCCACTTAAGAACTTTTTGTGGTTTTTAGTTTTAAGTCACTCATTTAGAACGAAGATGTTGTTTTTTTTCTTACTACCTTAGTCTTGGCCAAATTTATGTTGTCAAGTAGGTCTGATGGAGTCGGAATTACCTATTTTTTTTTTTTTCAATGGGAATTTTTTTTTGTATTTTGGATTAAATATGATGGTGTTTATCTTGAGTATGGATTTTTATATTTTTGTTTGTAATTAAGTCATAAACTTTGCTTGGTAGCAATTATAAACAGATTTTATTTATACGAGTATGATCTGAAAAGATAGAACAAGTAGTTAATTGTATAAATAAAAAGATTCCAATTTGTTTGTAATTAATTAGATGTGAAAGAGTCAGATAATAAATTAAATTTAATTGCCGGGATTTATCTGAATATAAAATCTAACATTTAGAAAAATATAAAAATTTTGAATAAAATTTGTGTTTTACAAAAGAGTAGAAGATGGTCCAGTAAAATTTTTGTTTTCTAATAAAATAACGAGGTGTAATAAAATATCCAAGGTATCATTTTTTGCAAAAAATTAGTTTGAAGTACCCTTATTATATCTCAGCAAAAATTGATGTCATGCAAAGTTCAAGGATAGTTTTGGAAATTTTTGCATGCTTTTTTTAGGATTTTTCAGAAATTATTTTTTTTACTCTTTATCGTTAGTTTCAAAAAATGTACTTAAAAACGACTTTTTTGTAGTTTTTCGGTTAATCTTTTGTTGTTTTTCAAATTTTAACTGCATGACTTGCATTAGTATGCAGATTTATAGACTTTATAGCAGCATCAATATTCCTGTAAATTTGCACATTTATTTACCAATTTGTTTTCCTTCACCAAATTTTCAAAGCCTTACAAACCAGTTTAAGGAACATATTGTGTTATTTTCCTATACAAGGGGCTGGCCATGATACCAAACCAAACGATACTTTTGAAAGTATTGTCTTCGTATCGTCAAATGACGAATGACTTACCACATTTCATGATAGGCGTCACCATGTCGTGAAGGCTGACAAGAGGCGAGCTTAAGTAGACAAAATTGAGAAATTATTATTTCTGTTATATTAACCCAAAACTGAAATGGATTTGGCTACGAATTAGATCGATAAGGTTGATTTTTATAATTTCGGCACCAAAAATTTCTATTTCTTAAAGATCGTCTGAACAAAAAATAGACCGAATTAAAATTTCTACTGTGATCGACTATTTATGAATCGAGATTTCAAAAGTCGATATTTTGAAAGTCATGGGTGGTTTCTAATACGTCATCTGCCTCAAAAATGGTGTTTGCAGAATATTCTTAAATGCAAATTGCAAGTCTTCTGTTCGAAAAGCAAAACTCTACTGCGTTAGCATGACAGTACACAGAAGGTAATATTATTAGAATTTTTACTTTCGCTCAGTCAATATTTGTTGTGGTGTTTGCATGCATTCTTTCCTCACGTTCACAGCCATTTTTATTTCTCACAGTTTTAATTTCTAATTTGTGGATGTGTTAACATGTGTTTTTGTCCTCACGTTCACAGCCATTTTTGAATTTTTGATGATTCCAAATTCCAATTTATACAACCTCCAGAATATAATACTTAATGCTCCGGCATAAAATACCTCTGTTCCCTATTTTTACTTGCGATTATAGGGCAAGTTTTGGATTCGCGCAGAAAAAATATTTTGAGACAACAATCAAACAAGACATTATGATGATAGAACACACCAAAAACGTGGGTGGCACAATTCTGTCTGTCTGTCTGTTCGTATATCGACATACAGCCTGAGCCACTGAAGCAATTTTCTTCAAATTTTGAATATAAGGTTTTTTTGTAAATCTCCAGAGGGGAAATTGAAATTCTTTTAGCACCAATAATAACGGTAACTACTTGCTCTACAACCATAAATGAATAGCTTTATTATCTCCAAAATGGCTCCAACGATTTTGATTAAAAATAATGTGTATATTATTGTAGGTATGGTGTACTTTTTGATAAGAAAACAATTTACCGAAAACCGTTATAACGGTACCTGCCATATAAGGGTTTTTTTAATTTTCGATTTTCTCATTCACGGCTCAAAACGATTTTAGTCAAATTTTTTATGCAAAAGTTCTCTTAAAATTTTAATAATCCTGCATATCAAAATTTTAAAAAAAATTAATTTAGGATTTGAAAAAAAAATTTTAATTTTTTTTTTTGAAAATTCAATATTTCATAAACGAGTTGATGAATTTTTTTGAAACTAGGGCTAAAAATATATTTTAATACATACTCAAAATTGGCATATACTAAAACTTTTTTAAAATGTTATTAAAATTTTAAACATAAAAATTAAGTCTTAAGGAAATCGCTTCAACAATTTAAAATTTTTTTTTGCATATAATCATATTTTTTCATGTAATCAAATGGCATACTTGTTTTGAGCTCTTAGTTTTTAACTAGTTGTTTATATTTACAGTTAAAAGAACGATTTAAATGCTTTTTTAATATTTTTCTTAAAATTAATTTTAAAAGTTCTTAATTCCAAGCAACTTGAACTTAAGAGCAAGTACGTGCGATCCAGAAGCCCATTTTTTTTCAAACCGTTTCAAATTGTTTGAAACTCGATGTGTAACACACCTTATACCATCTATTTCACATGTTTGAATTCATCATCGACAATGCAGTACAAAAATCGAGTTGATGAATATTGGAAAGCTAGAAGGCGTGTTTGTAAACGTCAAATGCGTTTGCAATGACTGGCGTTGATTAAATAAATATTCTGCAAACAGGACAATAACTTACTAATTGTCATCATGCAATATCTGCTTGAAAAAACGACGAAAAAATTTACATTGACTTGCTGTTTTCGAAAACGGCTGATATTGTTTAAAATATGTTTAAAATCACGCTGTACTTGCATTGAATTTTCACCAATCAAATAAGGCGATTGTAAGAAAATGTATTTTAAGCATAATCTAAAATTTTTGTTGTTTGTATTTTAAGTATCATTGGAATGAAGGACAAAAAAACGTCGAATTATTAACATGTCAATTTATATCGACTTTTTTGTATGTACTAAGCTACTAAGTATTGGGAAAAAATATCGACAAGTCATGCTTTTCTCGACTTTCTTTCAAGGCAACTTACTTTTTGTCTAAGCCCGAAGGTAAACATTTTATGAATTTGTTGCCAAAAAAGTTGGTTTAATCGCCTTTTTTTACGGTCATTAGTAGCTTACCTATACTAAAATATGTTGGTACTAGTTTTGATTCGGTATAAAGACGGTTGAAGTCATACGATTAAATATTCCATTTTTGTATTAATTTTATATTATTTGTTGTGAAACAAGCGGTGCCTTTGAGCTCGCCCTAGGTGTTTTAAACGCTAGGAACGGCCCTGTGTGTAACTCAATCTCGTTTGGTCTCGCATAACCAAGTCTCGTCTCCATATCGTTTCTAATGCTTTGAAGCTGGTATCGTCCCGATATTGTTACAGTTTCTGATACCGATACCAAACAATACCGTGACTTTTCTGGCATCGTGGCCCTGGCCAGCATCAAAATGAACTAAAAACAATTATTTTTCTTCAAATTTTAAAAGTATTGTTTTTTGTATTATTAAAATTTGTATTAGGTACAAAATCAAAAATTATCTTCAATAGTTTCCTATTAAAAATATGAAATTTTATGTTATTTAATATTCTTTTGCAAAAAATGCTACCAGTGTAAGCTAAATTCGCTTTGCAAAACAGCCATTCTCCACATAATATTCGTTTTCTTAAGAGCTTTAATTAAATAATAGATCACAAAATCAATTTTTTTTTTCAATAAGGTCCTAGAGAACAAGTTTTTCTGTCTATACACACCTTAATCGCTTTGATTGGACAAGTACATGCTTCAGAATTTTTTTCAGTTAGGAACACTCAGAAATCGGTCAAATACTTTTTGAGAAAAGGTAGCTACCACGAAATTTTTTAGCCTATTTGTATATGCAATGGAAAATAAAAACACTTTTAATAATAAAAATCACAAGAAAAAGGATGCGAAAAAATGTTGGAAGATAACAAAGCTAAAAAACATTAAAAAAGTTTTTCAGAGTAAAGAGAGCACTCTGTTATTTAACTCTCTAACCAACACTGAATGACTCGATCTGAAGTTTTGTACTGTTATGAACGGATTTTTTTTCTTTCTCACTTCTTTCTCATTAATTTATATGTGAGAATGCATCAATTTCGTTTTTCATTTTCTATTTTCAAACCTATTTAGGAAATTTTGGTTTAGCTCCACTTTTTTAGATCTGCTCCAAAATTTTACTTGAACCCTGATCCCACATAAATATCTGTTTCTCCAATTAATAAACGATAAATAAAACTCACCAAAATCACAATTTTGATATTGAATGTTAGACATAGAACTTGGAACTTACCTAAAAACAAAAGAAAAATTATTAAAAATTATTTCAAAATGTTAAATAAGAAATTATTAGGAAATATAACAAATTTAAATAAAAGATCGTCACATGTTGAGCCAAGCGTTATAATTGATAATGTTTTCCCCATTTCTGCATTCTCTTCTTATTAACTACTCGTACAATTTCAATTTAAGTTTTCTGTCTGCTTAAAATTAAAGAATAAATATTTTTTTCAAAATGTTTTTATTGGAACATTTTTTTTTTAAAGATATTAAAAAACACTTTTATTTAAAAAGTATATAAGAAATGTATGATTGGTGTTCTAAGTGTTGCCGTTGTAAAATTTTTTTTTTTCATTTTTAGTAATTTTTTTTATAAAATTGGCCAAACGAGGAAAAATAGATCCCTGTATTATTTTCTTTTTTTGTATTATGGAAAGCACATCATTTTGTTCATGTGTTGCACAGATAAACATTAACTTTAACATAAGAAGTAGAAAGAGTATTTTTTTATACATTATTTTGGGGACAGCATTTTCGAATTCTCATTTATTAAATATTTATAGTGAATTCTAAAAACAAATGTAAAGGCTGTATATATTTCTTTTTTTTAATCCAAAAAAATTTCTTAGTGCTCTAAAATATTCTTTAATGCAGGCTCATCATAAGCCTCTGGTTAAAGAATGCAGCTAGCTTTTAGCTCACTACCTCAAAAAATTCTGAAGTGTAAAAAAATTAAAAAAAAAAGTTCAAACATTTATTTGAATCCGAAAAATTCCCAAAATTTTTGTTTAATACAAGAAATGACTATTTAGCATTTTATTTTGAATGCTAGAAATTTTCATATTGCATTAATATTTTTGCTAATGCAAAAAGTTTTTTTCATTGATATTTTTTTTCGTAAAGCAAATAATTTTGGTTTGAAAATAAAACACAACTATATTTCGATTTTCTTAACATTTTTTTTTCAATGCAGAATGCATGTCCAAACGATTTCTGATAGTCAGCTGTTGTTTTTGTTTGCTAATTTTATTCATTTTGGTAACATTTCATCTTTCTTAAAACGATTTATCACGCCCACTGACTTAGAGCCTTAACAATATTTAAATTGTTAAAGCACTAAGTCAGTGGTTTTGATAAATCTTTTTAGTTTTTTTCCTTTTATGCGTTAAAGAATGCTTTTAAACTTAACTGATTTTAAAGTATTTTGTTTTTATGTATTTTAAATCAAAACATAAAGACGTATATATGACTTTAAAATCATTGAATTAAAAAATCTCTAAAATTCTTTGAAGCCACCTTTTTTTTGCAAAAAAAAAAATAAATAATTTTAAAAATTTATGAAATCCCTCTTTTAAAAAAAATTAAGTTTAATATCTACAGTTTATAAAAAGTGAACCTTCATAATTTCATGAGTTTATTAGATGATTGCGTGAAAATAAAAAGGGTTAACCAAATGAAAACGTCTTTCGTTTAGATAATCCCTTACTCCTTTTTTTTTATAAATTTTTAAAATTCTTAATAAACCTTCTGGAAACAGCGCGTCTTTTGTGTGTGAATCTATAGCACGTACCTAAGTTTTAAAGTATTTTTTCTTTATCAAGTGCCAACCTTTATTTTTGTTTTAACAAAAAGGATTAATTGCACAATGAATTTAAAAATACCAACCGTTAGAGGTTATGGCAAGTGGTAAGTACCAACCTACATTATTTTTCTTCTTTTTTTGGCAAATTGTTATTTTATCAAATACACTTTCATAGTAAAACACACAAAAGGGTAAAATGATAGGTACGGTTTTAGCTTGTCCTGCCAAATTACAAGCATTTGCGGCTCAAAATGAGCACAGCAGCCGCAATAGGTGGGTAGGTATAGGTAAAGGCATATACATCAACTACAGCGAGTGGTTCTGAATGTGGAAAAACCCCTTGAATTGTGTTTTTAGATGCAGTAGGTAGACGAATAGGTAGGTAATTTCCGTTCACAGTCCGATCCAATTTAACCACAACATTTTAAGCCACTAAACTGCTCCCATCCCAATTTCCATCATTCTCCAAGCCAGAGTAATTTTACTCAAACGTCGACGGGGTGACTATAGCGACTGCTAGTTCTGAATTTGAATACCTATCTATAGGTATACGAAAAAGGTAACACAATGACGATGGCGTCGCGACGAGACGAACGGACGGATGAACCAATGGAAATTCTGTTGATTGCACACATATTTAGCGGAAAAATAAAAAAATAGCAGGCAACAAAAAAAAGAAGAAAATTCTGGGCGCATAAACGTTTTGGCTTTTGGCCAATAATTTCCAACTCTCTGGATTTTATTGAGGGCGGAATGAATTCAATTCAAATGGCAGTTAGGCAAGGAGTTGGGCTTGCTTATTAAACCGAGATGGAACGGGAACATGTATAGCCGAGCTGAATCTGTTTTTCCAGAAGCCAGAGCCAGAGCAGATGAAAGTGGTGGGCATTGTTGACCCTGTTTATAACTTCTTCCTTTTAAAAAAGGTCGTTGTTGATGGAAGTGGGTTACCATGTATTCTTTTTATGGATTTTGATAGATTTAATTTTCTCTTACTATGATATTCGTCTTGTGGGTTAAATCTATTTATACCATTAGTAGGTGTAAAATAAAAGCAATATTTTTTTCTTATTTTGTATGTTAGGTGCACAATTCGTCTAAACTAAAACTCGGTATCTACTACGACACATTTGGAAAAAAATACTTTTATGTATACCATAGCTTATTGGTATAAAATTTTCAAACGCACAAAGCAAATTCACTAGAATATCACTGATATCCCTATTTGTATTTGATTTGAGCCTGACTGGTATAAATAAAAAATTCAATGTTTGTCGAATGTAATTCTACTGAGTTCTCCATATTTTGTATTCAACCAATGAAAAAAAAAATAAATACTGGTAACAATCTCACCAATTGGTATAAACTGGTCTAGTGCACTTAGAAAATACAAGCAAAATCAATTTGTTTTCAATAATTATTAGGGGTTTGTAAAATTTATACTAATCAGGATTAAAAGGTAAAAAATGGTACATTTATTGGTATAATGCTGAACATGTGGTAAGTTTGGCAGAAATTATGGTTTTTCTAGGCTAAATATCATTTTACATACAACATTAACCCTGTTTCCAGTGCATTTTTATCTTTGCTTAGAAAAAACTAGCATGTTTATATCAACAACAAACTGGTATAATTCCGTATTTTTATTGTATTTTCTATGCAACTTTTTTCTTATCGAAGATTAAATGCACTCAAAAACAAGTCTAATGATCATGATTAATTTTTTTTAAATTCTTGTCATTAGTATAAACTTTTAACTACTTTTTATTACACAATTATTGTTCTAAATACGAAATAAAATTTCTCAAATATAATTTCATATCAGACTCGCAAGTCTGTTTCGTTTTGGTAAGCAACATTTTTTTGTTTAAATGATACAGTTTAAAAATATTCCTGCGGCAACACTGGTTAGCAGAGACCAGTCACAAAAAATTGTTTTTTTTTTTTTTTTCTTACTTTTTTTTTAATTTGTTGGCTCCTTTTCTTTTAAAAATCATATTTTTTTGTTGGATTCTATTCTATAGTAAAATTTCCAAACAAATTGTGAAAGAAGCGGAAAAAATTAATAAGCGAAAGGAATTGACGTAAACGAGGACATGACTAGCAAAAATATCTTTAATTGATTTTAGAAGTTGCCAAAAAGTTTTGAAAGTTCTTGTTTTTCTTTATTTTTTTATTGCATTTGATAATACAGCACCTAACGTTATTGAATGTTTTTTTTTGAAAAATAAAATAAAAACTTTCATAAGTGACCTGATGATGATGGTCCATATATAGAATTTGAATACCTGGGTAGAGATATGCTCTTTGGCTGTTGTGATGATATTCTTTGAATGTTATTTATAGTCAAGTATCGTAGTTGATATGTCTTTTTCTTAATTAGTTGAGCATCATTGATACGTCAAAATGGATTAAAGTTTCTTTAAACTTTCATTATATCGGGTTTTTCAATAAGAGTGCTACAAAAGTTTTTTTCAAATTAAACAAAAATGGTTTTGGATATCAATGAAATTCTTTAATCCTGTGAAAGTACGTTCGATGCCATTATGTATGGAACTCAATTTCTTTTGCATGGCCACCACGGTCACGCTTGCAGAAGTCCAGACGCTGAACCCAATTTTCGCCGGTTTTCAAGCATAAATCGGCCGATACTGCTGCAATTTCACGTTCGATATTCGTACGAAGCCCATCAATCGTCGCTGGCTTATTGGAATAGACCATAGTCTTGACGTAGCCCCACAGAAAATAGTCTAACGGCGTCAAATCGCATGGCCAAGCGACTGGACCATTTCGTGAGATAACACGTTTTCCAAACTTGGTTTCCTATAAATTGATTGTGCCATTCGCTGTGTGGCTTGTGGCGCGTGCCGCCGTCCTGTTGGAACCACATGTCTTTCAAGTCCATATCATCCAAATGGGTCCAAAAATATTCGGTTATCATTGAACGGTAGCGATCCCCATTCACAGTAACGTGCCGGTCTCGATCATCACGGAAGAAGTACGGCCCAGTGACGCCGCCGGCCCATAAACCACACCAAACCGTAATTTTTTCGGGATGCAATGATGACTCATGGAGTACGTGTAGATTGCTGCCTGACCAATACCGCATATTTTGTTTATTGACGAAGCCATTCAGCCAGAAATGAGCCTTATCGCTGAAGATGATTTTTCGATGAAAACCCGAATCATTTTCAAGTTGTTGCTCAGTCCAATTCACGAACATACGACGCTTCTGGTGGTCAAGCGGCTTCAGTTCTTGCGTCAATTTAATCTTGTAAGGATGTAGGGCAAGATCAAATTCACCACAACGACGTCACAGAGATATGCCCAACGCTTGAGAACGACGTGTGAGAGACACATTTGGGCTTTCTGCAACTGAACTTCTTTGTCTCACTGGCACGGGAACATTTTGTACTGTGCCTGTGGATTCAAATTTTTCCACTAGACGCTAAATTGTTGATCTGTTGAAAAACCCTTTAGAACGAACATCCTATAATTGGTCTTTGTGAAGGGTTTTCTATGTCACCTTTCAGTCCAGTCAAAGTAGACATTTGACCTAGCCAAAAATTCTGATAAGACTGAAAATTGGTGTAAACCCACACTTTGGCATAACAAAATAACTGCAAAAAGCCTTTGTCGATCCCAAACTAGTATAAAAAGTCATTCCAGGTGAAGTATCGAAAATGTCAGTTTCTTACTTGTAACTTTCGAAAACCATGAATGCTATCGAAAAATCGTTTTAACAAATTTTGTAGACAAAGCAATGCTTCACAAAATTAATTGGAAAACTTTTTTTCGTAAGACCGATTAATTGACGAAAATATTGGTTCTTAGGGCATGACTTTTTGATGTTCATAGGGTAGATATGGTGCATTCCAGAGGACACCAGCGTCCAGAAGCATTTTTTTAAAGCGAAACTTTCTCTATTAACTCCTTATCTCACCTTCCCGAACATTGGGTGCCTAGTGCCTCTAACAAAAGATGAGGTTCCAATCCCTGTGGACAGTTTTTGGTGGCAGAAAACGGGAGTTTTGGGGAAGAGTGTTTGTTAAATTTTGGTGACAAAAATCAGTTCTTATTACATATTAATTAAATTTGGTACCATAAATGATTTTAGGATGCTGAATTCAGGGGTATTGCCTATATGAACATGGTCTCAAATTTTTATAATTTTGAATAAAGTACTGTAAAAATCAGAATTTGAGTCAAGTTCACGTTTTAATTGTCCTTTAATATACGCCTGAATGTATTTTTGCAAATAAAAATGACTTCAATACTGATTTGTACAAAATTTAAAGAAGATGTTCCAAAATATTGAGAAATGTTCGTAAAGGAAAAGAACTAATTTTAGTGCCAGTTTTTAAAACTTTTTGTACTGGAGATTATTTTTAGACCTAATTTTATAGAATCAAAAAGAAATTTGACAAATTTGATGGCTGGAAATTGTGAATCAAATTTTAGGTCAATTACTCAATACAATTAGGTCTAAAAATAATCCAGCAAAAAAAATTTAAAAAGTAGCACTTAAACTAATTCCAATCCCTTAGCAACATTTTGGACCATCTTTTTTAAATTTTGTACAAGTCAGAATAAGATTAATTTGTATGTGTATGAAAAAATACATTCAAGTACATATTTTAGGACACTTCAATTCATAAACTTGACCAACTCAGATTCTGGCTTCTCCAGTACCTTATACAAAATTTTGAAATTTGGGACCTTAAGTTAGGTTAGGTTAGAAGAGGTAATAATACGGCGAGCCGTATCATCTTACTCTGATCTCAGTGGATCCATTGCGCTCCCCAGGGTAAAAGGTGGGTGGTGAAGAGGGATAGGGAGGGGTTTAAGGGGAAGTTTTAGCTGTAGGGGGCCTCCCTGAACCATCCTGAGTTCTGAATGAATTTTTAGTGGCAAGACAGAGATGTCGCCCAGTTCATCGAAGAAATATTCTCCTAGGGCTGCTTTTCTGCTTCTAGCTAGGCTGGGACATTCACACAAGAAGTGAAGGGAGCCCTCTTCCGCCTCTTCAGCATGACACCCTCTACATAAGTCCGATGATGTAAAGTCCCTGTTTGAAGTAGAAAAAAAAAATAGGCAGTACTACCCAATTCAGCATCCCCAAACAATTTCATTAATATGCCTTAAGTACTGGCGTGGGAAGTGATCTTTGTCGCCAAATTTTAACTTACGGACCACTGAGCTAAGGTGCATTCTACAATTCCTATTAGGTTGAACTACTCAGGGAAGACCTTATATTAGGTACTCGTAGCTCAGTATTATAAGGAACGGTTTACCTGGCTCCCCATCCTTGGAGTTATACTAAGGGTCTGGCCCTCCTGGTCGGGGGTTGTGTGTCGGGGTAACTTCCCTTCCACCGAAAAAAAACTAACCGGTTCTTAAACAACAACGCAAGCAAGGTAAGGCAAGATTTTAATGTTGGCCACATCAGCAAGGACAATGAATTTCAGATCTGCACGTGGAATACCCGGAACATAAACAGGCAAAGTACAGCCGAAGAACTAGTGGAGAGCCTGAATAGCCATAGCCATCCAGAAAGTGGATACAGAGAGCATACGAAGGATGAAGTGATGTTACATCCTACCTTGGCTAGTTCTGCAAAGAGCAAGGTCAGCGCCTTTTTTGTTGTGGTATGCAAGAAATCTTAGGCTTCAGAAATGTCAGCGAGCACCTGATCACAATCCAAATCAAAGCTAAATTCGAAAACATCACGTTGATCTGTGCCCATGCCCTAACGGAAGAAAATGAATAATTCAACGATCTCCTCGAGTATACGTGGTTGGTCTAAAAATAGTTTCATTTTAAAAGGGCCAAATGTACAAAGTATAAGCTTTTCACATAAAACTCTTAAACGAGAGGTAATTTATGCCAAATTTGCAAATTATGTGATACTCTAGAAGATAAGATATTTTTTCTAGAAGTAACAGTTTAAGGGACATAATTATTTTAAGAATTTATAAAAAATTAAAAAGCTGATTTTTGTTCGTTTTACTCGCAAATAACGAAATTATGACTTACAAGAAGTAACACTCAAACGACAACACAAAATGAGTTATTAAAGGTAAAACAAAATAAGTTTTAATTTAACAACGCTACAATATACTTTTTTAAAAAATAATATCTTGACCATTATCATCTTAAATGGAGTTTTTCGTTCGTAATTATTTTCTTTTTTTTAACAAAAACAATTTGTGAACAAAAATTAAATTAATAGTTGAGGTTCTCATTGCTTTTCCACTCCAAAAATTCACCCTTACTCCAGAAAAACCATACCACCACAAAGAATATAAGTAATAAGTGAACCAACGAAATCACGATTCAGCAATTTATCGACGGAGATTGTATTGCTTCATTTTTAATTTTGCTGAAACAGAAATGCAGTGTTGTAGACGTCTCTACTACCTCAATCCTACCTACCTCTATGCATATATAGCCATACACAATTCAACCGCATAGTTGACCATCGAATTGGAGTTGAGTGGAGATTCTCATTCACATAGTTCCAAACAGTCCATTCCTATACTAAAGTATGTATAGCTGAGAGGTAAAGGCAACAGGGAGTACTTGTGAATTTTTATTGGAGTTCAGAGTGCATGAAATTGAACCCAGTTCCAGTTGACTGTAATTCACAAAACCCTCCTATATGTACCTTACCACGATGCTACCACGAATATAACTGCTAACGACGACGACTCGACTGGTCAAGGTAGATGAAACCTTAAATTTATCGCAAAGCTCATACGTGCACTCGAACCACACGGAATGGAATGTTTGGAGCGAATCTTTTGCAAGAGTTGAACTCCAGATTCTGTCAGATTTCTCAGAGGGTTCTTGCATAGAATCAGTTTGTATTGCTGTAAATTACCACACTGGTAATAAATCTTTTTGGATGAAAGTAAAAATTTGAAGATGAAACGAAGTTTAATTTGTTGATTCGTTATTTTTATTAAGTGTCCTATGAGATCCATTTGAAGAAAAGGAAATTAAAATGTAAGAAATTTATGGTGTTTTTAACCCTCTTGAATAGCTGAGATATTTTGTATGGAAACTATTTTTTTTTTTTAATGTGCACCTTCGTAGGGAGAGTTTAAAAAGATGCTGTCAGTGTTACCATGATGCTATTAAAATACTTTTTATCGGTCTGTGAACAAAACGAAAATTGGGATTTCAAAAACTAAACCAAGTGGTGACACATTAAGAATGTTGTGCTTTCTTTTTGATCATGTTTCGAATAGCAAATACTGACTTGTTTATAGGATTGAAATGTGCCTCATCCAGAAAAATTAGTTTTAACCAAATTGGTTGCCAATTTTAAGCTGCTCCAAAGGAAAAACAGTAACAAACTTTGTGGTCATTACTATTTTTAATTGTTGAGTAAAGTAGACTTTGTATTCGAGCAATCCTTATGTAAAATTCTCCCCAGTCAAATTCCAGTTGTGTGCCAAGAAAAGAATATCTATACACAAGAAAGGGTGTTGAAAATTGGTGGTAAAATGTGGACCTTAACAGCAGCACTTTTTCATATAAACATTTTCCAGGCACTACTGCTTGAAGTACTAATCGTCATCTTCAAAATTCATTTTAACTCTTTCCAATATCTGGGTTTAAGGCTAGGACCGCACTTGCGATTTTCTGTTGCGCAATCATTCAGTCGCATGAAATAGAACACATGAGGTTAAATGAGAATGAACGTATATGATACCAAAAAATCTACTACTTTTCGATCAAATTTTTTATTCGCAATTATAAAAATTGCAAAGGCAATCCTAGCCTTAGACTTTGGGAAATCTTTATTCTTATTTAGTTGTTAGTCCTCACCTGGCTTTACATTATTTGATTATAAAAGGGTCACATTATTTATATCACGCTTAACACATTCATTTGAATAAGCGATTTTTCAAAGAACACAAAATATATTGGAAATTTAGAATTTGAAATAAGAGAAACAGTATTTTCAGGAATCCTAGTAAATTTCGTTGAAAGATGAAAAAACCTTAATTAAAAAACAGTAAAAACTTACAACTACATAAATAGGATGAAACATTAATATTGATAAGATTTTAACCAAATTACGAAGAAAAATATAAGAGCTTTTAGGAATAGTTATTAATTTAAAAAAATGTTTAAATATAATTGTTGTTATATAACTTCAAAAATTGTGAACAACTGTTATTTTTCTATTTGCTAACGGGAATATCATGAAAACCCGATCTGGTGGCGTAAAATGGATGAAAGATTTGAGCTCAGCAGATATCTGTTTCCATAATTGAGTACGTCAACAACAACTTATATTTGAGCTACCATCTTTTTTAACAGTTAAAAAAAAACCTATTAAATGGTCCACTGTTGCATATGCGTACTATTTTATTAAAAATATTAAAAAAAGCTTATAAGGCAAATAGGAGACTATAATACCCAAATCGTTTAATGAATAGATTAGATTTTAAATCGATCAACAACATGCCTATTTTATGTACACAGGGTGTTTCCTAAATCGTCATCCATATTTCGGGATGATTTAAGATCATTCAAAGAAAAAAATTATTTAAGCAGAAAATCCTCTCTATATTATGCATGTTTTTTTTTCTGAAAAAAGTAATTTTAAATGTAAGAACAAATTATTAAAAATCAATGAAAAAACCTGCTATATTAAATTTTAGGCTTTTTAAACTCTTACTATTATCTACATTACTGTTTTCTAAAAAGATGTTAGTTCAGTCAATGAAGACCCAAAAAAAAAACGTATGAGCGGAAAGTGTACACAAAAAATTGAAAGATTATTAAATTTCCTCTAAAAAAGTAATTTTTATATTTTCGGTAGGATCAATATTAAAAAAGATATGGGGAGTTGAATTTTTATGCTCCAAAGTTATATTTTACTAATATTCTGATACATCTATGCTACATTTTTTTCATGGTCTGGTTGGTTAAATATTCGCATCCAAAGTGATATGACTGATTTGTTGCCTCAAACTACCTTCTCTAATGTCTTTGAATGGCTATATTTCCTAAGCCAAGCCTTCAAAATTGATGCGGTTTTCAGTGCTGAGTAGGAAGTTGAATGGAATCGAAATTTTTTCATGGTCTTTTTGGAAAAATATTCACATCCAAAGCGACTTAACCTGATTTTATCGATTTTCTGCCTCCAACTACCTACCTTAATATCTTTCGATGGCGATATTTTCGAAAGAAAGCCTTAAAGATGGTTAAAATAAAAAATGTGCAATTGAAATTTTGTACAACTATCCAAAACGGAAAATAGAAACCTCTTATGAAATATGGTTTTCGAAATATAGCCATCCAAAGTGATATTCGATTATTTGCATTTAGCCTGAAAATTTCTTTGGATAGATTTATTTTTGCGGCCAAGCCATGCAAATGATTTTGGTTTTAAAATTCTACATTAACTTTATAAAAGCTATCCGTTTGTGAAAAGCAAAAGTTTCTGCAATGTCAAATTCTTTAAATATTTGCATCCAATGCAATTTTACTGCATTTTTACGCAATCCGAAAAATGCGAATATCTAACAAACCGAGCTTTCAAAATTGTTGCGGCTTTCAGTTATGAATAGGTAATTAATACACCTTTCCAAAAATCTAAAAATTTAGTCACAAAAATTTTTCATGGATTTCGGAAAAAACCATGGACTAACCCCTTGCCATTTTTTCAAAAAAAAAACAACTTTTTTTCAAAGTTAATGAAATAAATCGTGCCGTACGTTAATGGAAAGGTGTATTCAAACCCAATTGACACATCCAATTTTTTTTAATCAAATGGTTAAGGAAATATTCGCTCCAAAGTGATTTTACTAATATTCTGCCTCCAAATACCTACCTTAATGTGTTTGGATTACGATATTTCCAAAACCTAGCCCAGTAGAAAAAAGAAAAATACAAAAATCGATAGAAATTTGTCAGAGCTTTTCAAACCTGAAAACTAAAACTACTACAATGTCTGGTTCTTGAAATATACGCATCCAAAGATACTTGCGTAAAGTTGCGGAAACTTGCGGAAACTTGCGTAAAGATGCGGAGACTTGCGTTAAGATGTGGAAAATTGCGTAAACTTGTGATAACTTTTTTCAATATTAGTAAAATAAATCGTGACATACATCAATGGAAAGCTCTATTCAAAGCCTATTGATACATGATAGTTGGTTGTGTTTAAAATTAATGTCTTTATTTAAATTTCCTTGATACAGTTTTTATTTTCTATTTTCATACTAGTCTCATCTCCCCCCTATACAAGTTTTATTCCCCCCCCCCCTTCCTGGGTCGAAATCCAACACCACTCGGGAAATGAAAACTACAAGCATATGTACAATTTACATACATATGTAGGTACATTGTACATAGCTATAAAATATTTGAATACTTGAGGCAAAAAACAATTTTTTATTTTATAAATTAAATATTTTCTGAGCTTCCACAGTGAGCGGCAATATAAATAATAACTTAACTAAAATAAACCCACAAAGTTTAATTTTGGAATACGCCTACACTCCGCAACTATGGGTTTCCAACCATATAAAAATTATCCAAATCAGTGGAATACTTTTTGAGAAAATAGAATTACATCACAGTGAGAACGAAGCGAGCTGTTGCCGGAGCGTTTGCAAGTTTTGAACCGAAGGCGTTGAAAATATGTTTGGCTGTTAGTAAGGACAAGACAAAGTATATGCTATCATCGAGAAAAGTATTTCAACATCGTCGACTCGGGTAAAACGTCATGATGGATGGGTTCAACTTCGTGGGTGCCAAGGACTTTGTCTACCTTGCTCCTGATCAGTGCAGATCAAACGAAGAATTACTCTTGCCAATCGCTGTTTCTTCGGGCTAAGAAGGCATTTGAGTAGAAAAGCCCTCTCTCAAAGAACCAAGGAGAACTTTTATATAAGACCCTTATCATCCCGGTACTGCTGTATGGGACAGAAGCATGGACTCTGTCAAAAACGGATGAGAACTGCTTGGGTGCTTTGAAAGGAAATTTTTTCAGGTGATCTTCGGTCCAGTCTGTATCGATGGGGTATGGAGAAGAAAATTTAACAACAAGTTCTACTAGCTTTACAGCGACGTCGACCTGGTCAAAAAGCTGAAAATACAGCGACTGAGATGGCTGGGACACATGGAGCGTATGGACACCTACGCACAAGTCTTCGAATCCACCCCTGATGGTCTGCGCAGCAGAGAAAGACCCCACCTAAGGTGGCGCGTAATTTGAGGCAGAAAGCTAGGGACTAAGCTAGCTGGAGGGTCTTCCTGGTTGAGGCTGTAGCCCATCCTGGACTGTGAGCACCATCTAAAGTAAAGTAAAGTGGAGTAATGTAAAGTTAGGAACCACAAAATTTATTTGAGGCTATTTATATATAGATGAGAAACACTCTTTCTTCAAATGCAAGAAATACACAAGATATTTCCAATTTACTGGCCAATACGTTATAAAATAATTTTAGGACATAACCTAGGAAAAAATCCTATAAGAGGGTGTTGTGTTCCCAAAACATTGACTGAAAATTGATAAAAAAAAAAGCTATTTAAGAACGACAGAAGTACCTATAATATTGTATTTTAGCTTTTTAAAAAGCCTAAAACAAATTCATTTGTTTCCTTGGACTACAAAGTTATCTGAGAAGTAAAACTCTGTTTCAAGCAACTAAAGTGTCCCTTCATAAGACGCTTATCATCCCGGTATTAATGGTGGATGAGAATGCTTTAGGCTACTTTGAGAAGAAAATTCTCCAGATGATTTTTGGTCCCGTCTGCATAAATGGGTAATGATAAAATGATACAACAACAAACTGGACGAACTTTACAGTGACACCCACCTAGCCTCAAAAGTGAAAATCCAACGACTGAGATACTTGGGTCACCTTGAGCACATAGACCTCAATTCTCTGAAACAGAAAGTCTTTGAATCCATTTCCGTGGGACGGTGTAGCAGGGGTGGACAGTGTAACATGTAACGCATGCAAGTGAAAGAGGACCGACACCTGCTTGGTGTGTGAAACTGGAGACGGCTAGCTAAAAACCAAGCCGGCTGGAGATGCTTGTTGGTTGAGGTCCTAGTCCTCCCCGGAATGTAGATCCACCTTAAGTAACTTAGTATCTAAGTAAGTAAACACTAAGGTCAATATAAATTAATTATTATTGAAAACTTGTGTTTCAATTTATTACAAAATGCTTGAATTAACTTAAGTCTCAAAAATATTACAAAATTGTAAAATTTTAAAAACATCTAATATCATCTTAACCACTTTACTGACTTAAATTAATTTCTTTAAAACAACTTAAGTCTGTTATAAATCCTTTTAGCAGTTCCATTTTGGTTGAAAGTGGGTATTGCCAATGTTTGTTTTAAAAATAAATTTCATCAATATGACTTCAGTCCTTTTTTCAACGAAAAAATATTTATTTTAAAAAATATGCTAAACTTGTTTTGATCGTACTTAATTACCTGTTTTAAATTATTACTATAGAAATGTGCTTTTTTTATTTACCTTTGGGAAATTCATTCTTATTAACAAATGAATGGGATAATTTTGTTTAATTTAATGTAGCAGAAAAATAATTGTGCCAAATATCGGGGAAGGGAGGATGTGCCAACATAAAAACAATTTTCCAGCTTAAAAAGCAAAAAGAGGAAATAATTTACAAATTACCTATATTTTATTTTTTTTTTTTTTTCAGAAACCCCACGTTCTAATTTCACGAAATTACTTAACATTAAAAAATGATTTCCCAACATTTTAAATTTTGCACATTCATGCTTTTGGCCTAAGGGGGATGATATGTATAGTTTATCCTGTATTTTATTTTATTTTAATTTATTTCATTTATTTTTTAAGCACACTGCTCTTTGATTAATTAAGGACACCCATTTTGTAATCAAAGACAATAAATTTTCTTTAGAAAAAGGATGCCGAAATATATTCATATCCTATATTTTTAAGCTATTTGGCAAAAAATTTAATATCTTAAAACTCTTGTGACTTTTTCCTTTGCATAAGCAAAAATCTAATTTATTTTGAAGTATCCAACACATACTTTGATGCTCTTCATAATAATAAGTTTCAAGCTTTTTCATTGGTTAGTCGTAGATTCATTCAACCTGATCGATATGTCCCTACATAATTTAAGAAACTAATTTTTAATTTATATTCACACTTTAAAAAAACTAAAAAAAAAATCATAAAAATATTTTATTACTTTGAACTGTTTGCTCATTGATTTCATCTCGATTTATAACCTCTCCTGTATTAACATAATAATAGGTATAACGACGAAACATAATAATAAAATCCTATTAAAAGCAACCAAACATACATTAACATGAATAAAAAACGACAACATTAGGTACGAGTAGACCTTTTAATAATTCCATTTTGTATGATTTCTTGTCAATAAGATTAAATATTTTGGAATACATTTTGTATTCCACAGAGGTTTGTGTTTTGTTCTATTTTTGATTATACCTACTTTACCTCTACCTACAATCTACAGGTAACCTATAGGTAGGTAAATCAAAATAATTTCCATACAAAACTTACTCATATTATAATCCTTAGAGTAACATCATTTGTAGGTATACCTCCTTTGGGAAGCCACCTGTGACATTATAAATAGATTCCTAGAATATTATTGTGGGAACGATGCGAAAATACATCCTGTGTACCTTACGTAATACCTATACATTCGCTCCTGTCGAGTTATGGCAGTTGAAAATATCGACAAGTTGTGTTTTCTCTGACAAATATTCGCTTTAATCATCTCTTCAATCGTCTGTCTGTCTTCATATATGAAGGTATATGGGTATGAACCTAGCACCCACACACCTATATTTATAATATGATATCCTTACACCGCAATGAATTATCATAATAACTCATATTCAAGTGTGTTGTACACGCACTCAAAAAGGATCCTCTTTTTCTATGTTCGTTTTATTATTATTATTATTTTTTTTAATTTCTAGGTTCTAGAATATATGTTGGTCTTTATCAAAGGCCTAGTTTTTGTATGCGTTTGTGTGTTCAGCAAAAGGGATCCTTTGTACACCAACAAACAAACGACAACGATAACGACAACGAAGAAATAAATTTTATCTGGCTCCTCTCTGTAAGGACGATGCATATGAGGATGAGGACGACATAGTAGGTACATATAATATAGGGAGCCAATTGGATGGAAATTGCTGATGTGTATATGTCGCGCGAGAGCAACCCAAGTGTGTCGTTGTCGTATCCCTATATAGCTAAGCTAAACCAAACCAAAACCAAAGGGAAGAGGAAGCGCAAACATTTTGATTTTGAATAAATAAAAGAATTTAAATTTCAAAGGACCTCGCTTGCTTGCTCTGGCTCATTCCTAGCTCCAAGCCCATCGTTCCTTAATGTGAACATCTGAAGCCGAGCATATGCACACGCCATGTTCTTGGTTCACATGGCCGGATGAGGATGAAGAAAAAATAAATAGATAAACCGTCAACAGACACTTTTTTGTGCTTTAAGCCATGAATGTGAGCGAAGTACCGTAATACACTCTGCATGCATGGTATAATGTATTCCCACGTATACATATATATAATATTGGCAGATGAATGAGATTTTAAAGAGCCGTTAAGCCTTTCATTTAATTTTATAATACGTATGCCGTGCATTCGAAATCTCATCTAGTGTTGTGTCGTGTCCTCGTCAGTGTGCACAGTGCCACATACGCTTGGTAGAAGAATATTGTTTTATATGCGTATAGCTAAGAATAACAGCAAAATTTAATTTATCCGTCACAAATAATCGAATTAAAAAATCGTATTTTCGAAATCGAAAATGAATAACGCCGGACGGCAACTTCATGACGGTGTGGCAGAGGTCCGCTTCAATTGAGAAAATATTTTGTTTTACCAAGTTTTATTTTTTCAGGCGTATAAGAGCTACCAAAATATCCTTTTGTGCCATGAATGAAGGATGCAAAAGGGGATTGTCTTTCAGGGAAATTGAAGAAGTAAGGGAATAAAATGTATTTTTTGGAAACAATTGAATAAACAATAAGATTAATTTATTCTGCATTTTAAACATATATCTTTTTTTTTCTTATTCTTTTTTAAAAATTTTGATGTTTCTTTTTTGTTCAAAGAAAGTCAAGGACTTGATAGGATAACGTAAAGCTTTAACTTAACATCATATCTCCCAAGAACAAGAACCCTATGATATTTTTCTTAAATAAACAGAAATTCTATATTTTCTGAAAATTCCTTGATATCATTTCCTTAAGAACACATCATTTTAGGAACAGTGATAAATTATAAAGCCTTTAAGGCAATTAACAGATTTAGAGTCTTATAAAAAGGATAAGGAAATATAACGGAGCGATGCCTATTTTAATTTATTCAAAAAGAAAGGTTAACTTTGACAATTTTCTTATGAGAATGAATTTCGGGTCAGGCTTATATAGGATTTTTTTTTCAAGGCATACATATCTTAAAAGATGTTTTTTTTTCACAAGAATTCACGAGGCAAGGTATTTGGTATGTAATTACATCATATTAATAACGCACACATGACTCCTGTACACAAATTCACAATTTAGCAAAATTATATGTTATTTAATGTTTTAAAATAAATTTGATGAATTTGAGTATCTACTTATAGATGAGATTTATGTATGTATGTATGTTGCTTATTTAGACATATACTAACATTTATGTAGATAAACATATATGCATGTATTAAAATGTTTCAAAAGGAACAGTATTTTTCTTTGGTATAATACCTGAGGGCACGTTCTTTCTTAAGTATTCTTGAGATTTTAATTTATAAAAACACACACATATATTTATAAGAACTCTTAAAACTTTTTTGTTTTATTTATTTAATCTAGAAAATCCTTTAAGACTTATGATGTAAGAAATGTGTTTAGAAAAGTGAATCAGTATTCGAGTAATTATCTTTTAACAAAATAATATGCAGAAGCTTAGCATTATAAACATTGTATGGCTTCCTATGTACCTACCCACATATAAAATTGAGTACCATGAGAGGAAAACATTATTAAGCATTTAATTTCTTCTTAAAAGAAAAAGTAATATAATACTCCTTTAAAAAAAGGTGTTCAAATGCCGGAAGATATGTAAATTTATTAAAACAAAATTTTTAAAAATTTTTGAGTAGCTTTTAAAAAATAATATGCACGACGTACTTACTTGCTATTATGCTAAAGTTGCTTGGAACTTATGAGCTTTTGAAACATGCAAAAAATTGAAAAATAGATAAAAAGCACTTAAATCGTCCTTATAATGGTAGAGGCAACTCGTAAGATACTTAGAGCTCAAAAACAAACTAATTTTTCAATATAAAATTTCTGAAGCATTAAAAAAAAAATTGAGTATTTATTAATATACATTTATTAACTTAGTTTCAAAAAAAAAATCAACCCGTTTTCGAAATATTGAATTTTAAAGCAAAATTTGTTTGATGTCTTTTAAAAGGTCAAAAGTTATTTTTTTTTTAAATATTATAGTGCAATCGATTTAAATGTCAATGAGAAAATCTAAAATAAAAAACGTTATATGGCAGGTACCGTTAATAACTATTTTTGGTAAAAAGAAATTTTAACACTAAGTTAAATAATAAACTGAGTTTTTCCTTAACGGCTGTATGGAAAGTTTGCTTGCTAAAACAATGTTTGTTCCCCCTCTGGGAGAATCACCAAAAAGCCTTAAGTTCAAAATTTGAAGAAGATCGCATTAATTGCTTAGACATTGTTTCCCAACCTATTTTATGCCAATGCCCCACCATTTTTTTGTTGAAATTCTTATGTTCCTCTGACAATATACCTACTTTAACAGTATTTTTAACACTCAAAAACTGCAATGATTACAAATTACGAAGAAATCACCAGAATCAATTTTTTTTTTTTAGTCCAGCTATAAATTTTCCAGGTGAGAACCACAATCCACAAATCTTTTCAAACAGCCTCAAGAGACATCTTATTTCAGTGTGAAGTGTCCCTTATGGATGTCTGTGAAGTTAGCAGGGCAACTTTCACCCACGCAAATAATTTGCAGTTTTTTAGCATTTTTTTTTTTTTTTGCAATTCTATTTCCGATTTTGCAGTTCGCCAAATAAGGGTGTAATCGAGTGACCCGCTTACTTCACAGTGAAGTTAGCACGTCACATAGTGTATCTCAGGAACCAAGCAGGCTAGCAACTTGCAAAAAAGGCTCCAAATTTGCAGTTTTTTTGCTTTTCAACGATAGGCTAGGTTCAAAATTTGAAGTCCTCAATTTAAAAAATTTCAATATGAAGTTTGTAGGTCACATCGTGTATCTAAGGAACCAATAATGCTAGGAACTTGCAACAAGGCAAGTTTGCAGTTTTCTTGCATTTCGTGAATAGGCTGGGTCAAAATTTTGAAGCCCTTTTTTTGAAAATAAAATTTCTTACTGAAGTCAGCAGGTCACTTGATTACACCCTTATTTGGCAAACTGCAAAATCGGGAATAGAAATGCAGAAAAAATGCAATGTCAAGGTCCCATTTACGTGGGCGAAAGTTGCCTTGCTAACTTCACAGACCTCCCTTATGGTCTTTGTTTAGTTCTTTACAAAACAACTTGAAAAAACATTCACAATTTAGCACAATCGAACGTTTGATCAAACCAAGATCGAGACCGGACACTGTTCGAACTAAATTGACCAGTTTATATGTATTTGATGAACACTCAGTAATTTACCTTCCTTCATTGACAGAGCCGGAGGATAAAATATAAACAAGATTCCTTACATAGAATTAAAAATAGAAATCCCTTTTTCTTTTCTTCGAATCCAAAAAATTCAGTCTCAGTTTTTAAGGGACAAAGTGAAGACTTTTTGTGAAATACTCTGAAATACTTGTGAATGTGATATCTTTTTTCTCATGGAAATTGGAAATTGCCCCCCTGTGAAATCTAATTTTCCCCTGTGGGGCGTGGGCCTCTAGTTGGAAAACACTGGTTAAGACTGTAGATCCAGGTGCAAACAGACAGATAGACAGACATAAAGAATTTTGCCACCCACTGTTTTGGTGTTCTTTATCAAAGTTATTATTATGTTTAGTTTTTTTGCACGTCTCCTAAACTTGCCGTATAGAACCTGTATATCGAAAGTACAAATATTTTGTATAAGCCTATTGGTAAATTTTTCAAAACATTTTTTTAAATTTTGGTACCTATAGTGGTTCTAAATCTTGCAAGCCAAAATCTCAAATATCGAAATCTTGCATTTTGTAAAAAAATTTAGAAAAACGAAATCTAACAAATTTATAATTCTACTTTTTAGTATCTCGCAAACAAAAAATCTTGATTTAAGCAATCTCGTTCCAAAAAAAATCTCCCAAATATCAACTGAAATTACGCAATTTAAAACCTCGCATACCAAAATCTTGAATGTCATAATTTCGAAAATTCAAATCCCACAATAACTTTGCTTTCAGTTTCGCACTAACAAATTGAAATCATGCGAATCAAAATAAACTCGAAACTTGAAAACAAAAAGCTTTTTTCCTTGCACTTATTGTCGTCCAAAATATATTTTTAATAATAAGAAAAAATTTACCCGCTACTACAAATTTGCGAGATTTTGATTAAAATAGTTTATTTTTTGCAAAATAAATGCAATTAAATTTTGGGATATTTGAATTTATCGTTTGTGGGATTTTGTAATTATAAAATTTTTAAAAGTGGGATTCAAATGATGTTCCCACATATAACTTTTTCAGCGATGTATGGTACATTCGTGTGGAGGATAGGACCTCGCACAAATTTTTGCATATTCTCCTTTACATTGCATTTATATTATAAATGAATGGCTTACTTAGGATTTGTTAGAGAAGAAAAAAGATATCGAAAAAATTAAAACAGATTTTTAAAGAAAGAATTTTTTGAGGTCTGTCAAAATTTTTGATTTGAAAAATCGGACAAACCTAAAGTAACATATTTTTTTAACTATCTATAACTAACTAACTTATTGGTTTCATTTTACCCTGACTGTCCCTGCCACTATATTTTAAATTATGTTTCACAACAAAATATATTTCTATAAAATACTCCTTACAGCACCTGATATCTCTTTCTGTCCACACGTTTTTTCATTTTGATATTAAGAATAAACAATAACGGTACCTGCTATATATTGTTTTTGTTTATTTTAGCAATTTTAGCGATCCACAACTTTTCTCAAAATAAAATCCATACATTTCTTTCAGTTACAACTGCCTTTGGGTTGAAAGGCACTTTTCAAAAAATTGTTATTAATGTTACCTCCCAAAGAACACTAATTCTGATTTCAAAATTTTTTTATACAGAAGCATTTAAACAATACAAAATAAGTCCTCTTACTACATTTTTGGATTTTTAAAAAAATGTGCAAAATATTTTTTTTGTAAATCAAATATTTTGAAAACTACAGGGTTGATATTTATAAAACTTGGTATTCAAAGGTTTTCTTAAGTGCCTCAAGTGAAAAAGATATTTTCCTTAACGGTTTTTTAACATTTGTATGGATGGAACCGTAATTTTTATTAAAAATATTTTAAAAACGCTAAGGCGCCAGTTATAGCTATCACTGAAACTCATCATTGAAAATGGTTTAATGGTTGATTTTGAGACATTTAGAAACAAATGAATTTCAAGACTTTATTAATATTTCTAGGCAAAAATATTCAAATTTGGCCTGTTCATAAATTTCAAACTCAAAATTTGAGAAAAAAAACTCAAAAAATTATATATTGTCGTTTTTTCAAAATTATGAAATCAGGTACAGTATTTTTTTTTCTTTATACACTTCTTCTAAACATTTTAAATCGAACACTGAATACCAGATGATTTTATGTCATCTAGTTTTCGAAAAAATTGTAAACTTAGAAAGCTTCTTTTTATTAGTTTTTTTTTGTAGTACCGAGGAAAAACGCATTTCAACTTGGGGAAAATTCCAAGTAAAAATGTTTAAACGCTTAATATTTATTTTATTATAATTAATACTCGTGCAAAAGTCTACAGATAAATCTGGCATGCGATAAAAGTTTTTTTTTCATGCGTATATAACCTATTTTTTTGAATAGTATTCAGAACAAAAATTCATTACCACTTGAGGAAAATTCAAAGTTAAAATTTTTAAACTAAAAAAGGTTATACGCAAGAAAAAAATGTCAGACATTTGACCCTAAATAACTTTTATCGCAAGACAGATTCATCTGTAGACTTTTGCACCAGTATTTTCTTTTTAATTTTAAATATTATTTTAAGGAAATTGCCCCTCCTGCTTGAATGAGGGGAGATGGACCCCTCCTCCTATGTTAAGAAATGTTTGCATTGCGTTAATCTAAGAAATCTTATCATTATTTTATGTCACGGTGATAATCATTTTGGGCACGAAAAACAAGCACTTTCAAAAATTGATCTTTTTTGAAATCTCAATATCTTTTAAATGGGGCCTCGTATTTAAAAAGTTGCCAAAAGAGTTCTAATAGAAAATATTATTGCCTATAGGAAAAGTATAAATTATTTGTCAAAAACATCACCATTTAAGAGAAAAACATAAAATACCGTTATTTTTGACTTTCATCGATTTTATATAAGATATAATATCTTTTTAATTTTAGAAAATTGAATAAACTACAAACTGCGTTAAAATGAATTTTCTAACATCTATCGTTTAGGAGTGGTTAGCGAAAAATGATTGTTTTCGATACTTTACCTTTTTGAAGTAGCAATATCTTGGTACTGGTCACTAGTATGGAAAAAAATGTCTTAATATTATTTTATAATTTTCGTCAATTTACGTATTTTCAAACGCCGATATCTTCTCATTTGGAGAAAAAAGTGTTTTTTAAAAAACTACTTCAACAATTTAATTTTTTTCCCAAGTAGTGATATTCAATCAAGAACTAAATTGGTGTTCTTTTCAAACTCTCAAAGAAGGTGCTTTTGCTAATTTAAATATCGTATTTCATGCTTTTAATCATTTGTATCTCGTAATTTCCATGTCTACCCAAAATTTTCTTAAGCCCTCAGCGTCTTGAAGATAAGAGCAAGTACGTGCAACCCAGTCGTGCATTTTATTTTTGTTTATATCAAAGTAAAGAAAAAAATCACCCGAAAAATCCCCAAAGCCAAACAAGCGCTATTCAAAACTCGACTATCAAAAAAAAAGGTTTTAATTAAAAATTGATACAACAACTTTTGTTGGAATTGGCAATTAGTATCATTTTTTGCACTTCTGTTGCCTTCATTATAGGTTGTATGCTGCCATAGCCTTTTTTCTCAGTTTTCCATTATACCTTCAATTTTTATTTTATGCATAAAGGTAGAAAATATGTAAACGTACAGTATTCAATTTCATGTGAATGTGTGATTAAAAGGTGTGGTTGTAAATAATTCATGTTCAAATGAAATAAAGATTGTTCTTTTATGAATTTAATTATGATTCTATGATTTGACATCAGGGGTGGTGGTGGTTATAACAGAACTGACATGAATTTGGAAAATGTATATTTTTGTCAGTGAATAGCCCTCAGTTTTTACTAGGACAAGTTGTATTGATTTCGTGTAAACAATTATAGAGACTTAATGGAGTTTATTATTTGTCCAATTTAGATCAAGTTAGATGTTTGAGCCCTTACGAGTGATCCAATAGGTTTTTTGCTGCCCTGCCATAGATCGATTTTAGTTTTCTCAAATTTTTACGAAAATAGCTTTAAACAGTTGATCAAACTTCGTGCTTTCCAAATACGAGTAATTTATATATTTACTTATACGCCCATGCATTGTCACCAATATGAAGGCGGCTTTCACACTTTATATATGAATTGATTTCTATCAACATAATTATGTAGGCCAACAAACTTTTTGTAAATATTTACATAAAGCTCAATTTTGGCAAATTTTATCAAAACAATCATTTAAGTGCGGAATATATGTTATGTGATAGCTTTGAGGCTTAAAATAAACCCAAATAGCTTACCTCGTCAAAAGACCGGATAAATTTCTTTTAATGTCTTAGAAAAAAAAACAAGGCCAATGAAATGGAAATCAAATAAAACATTTGGATGTTGATTGATGAAAGTTATGTCCACGCAAAATTTTAAATTTGACATGGCCAGCGGGTAGAAGATCGATTATGATAAAGAAGAAAGAGTTTGATATCTATTTTTTTTTTTTTATTTTTAATGACATCAATGAGTCGTTAGTGAAAGTATTCAACATGCAATGTACGAGTATCATTATCAGGTATATTAGATCGTGTTCTTATATTAAATGCAAGAGATACTTACCAACCAGCCGGAATACACGTATTGACCTGGCTTTTGTGTTTTATATATACCTGCTAGATAATTGTTTTGAATGCAAAGTAGAAAAAGAAATCACGACTATTCTTACTTTTATTTAGTTTTTTTTTTATTGTAATTGTTGAGAAACGTGATCTTTATTGGCTTTACACTATCTTTATACAAACACAAGGAATTTAAACCTTGAAATTGTTTCTTTCTCTGGATCAAAGTTCAAATCTTATTCAATCATATTGGCATTTTGATAATGTATGACTGTGTCATTCCTAAATGCCAATTATATAGGTGCAAGGTATATAGTGAATAACACTGGCCTACAAAGTTGTACTTTTTTCTGTTACAGAACCCAGGCTTTTATCCAGGTTATACTTTTTCTAGGTTTATAATTTCAAACTTTTAAATGTACCATAATGTTAGGTTTTTCGGATATTCTAACTTCAAAGCACAAAATTTCATTTTTTCGACATATATTTACTTTACTGATAAAAATAAGTTTTCTCCAGAAAACTAATAACAATGATGTCTGAAACTAAAAATATTTTGCTTTAAAAACCATTTTGAATAATTTATAAATTTGTTCTCCACTTTGAAAAATTCTAAGGTAATTGAAATAAACTTATTTTGCAAAAAAAAATAAATAAATAAATTAAATTTGGTGGCGCAACTGCTCGTGGAGAACTAGGGCTTAGTGACTTACAACTCTCAACCATTCCTGTGTGTGTGTTGCTGGCAGGAATGGAGGGGACCTACAATTTTTTGCCGAGTCCAAACGGCTTGATGAGAAGCACTTATTCATGACAAGTATACTCTTGGAGGATTTGTCAGTCCCTCCCAAGAGGCAGAACCTCGGAAAAAAACATTTCTGTTTTAAGGTGGCAGTGGCCGGTAATCGAACCCAGACCTTTGGCATGACAGTCCTACACACTAACCATTATGCCACGAGGTACTACTAAAAAAAATTACTGGGAAGATTTTTGGGGGTGTGGAATCCGAATCTGAGGCTTGCGACTAAAATTTCGTGACGCAATATGGAAAAAAAGATGCAAAAATTCATTTTTCTGGGAGTTTTTCACTAATGGCTCCGGAACTACCAGTTATTCGAAAATTACATCGAAGTTTGATTAAAATGTACACAATTTCCAATAAATATCTGCTTAAGGTTTTTTTCTGTGACAGTCCATTTGGACTCAAGCGCTAGTTGAAAATTGACGTATTTTTAATTTTCGAAAATACACTCCAAAGCACTAAGTAAATACTTAGTGTGAAAATTGTTTAATTTCTGTCTATGACATGAACCACGATATACTTTTCTGATGGCCTTTGATGCGCTGAGTTTAATCTGGTCTCGGAATTGCTCACGTTTTATAGATATTCGAATCTAAAGATATACAAAACATGCATTTTTTTATGCAAATTTGGGGTTATATATTTTGTCTTACAATTTTTCAAATACAAAAGGACTTGTATCCATTTTAGTAGTTTTGAGATATGTAAATGAGTTTTAATGATTTTGCTTTCCCCATTTTTAAATTAAATAATTTTTTAAGAACGATTTCTTTTAACAAAAATTATGTCATTTTGCTAAGCAAGCCCGAAGGACCGTACTTATTTCAGGGCACAAACAAATTTTATGTAAATAGTATGAGTTGTTCAAGACATCTGTTTAAGATCTGTTTGGAAAGTACAGTTATTTTCGTATGAAAGAAATTTTTTTTTAAATGTACCTATGTGTTGAAGAACCGTCCAGTACCGAGTTTAATAAAAATCAACAGGGTCGCTTTAGAAATATTCATAATCCAAAAAAAACTTTATTCAAAAAATTGATACTAACGCTACCGATAACAAAATTTTTTTGAAAAATGGGTTTTCACCTTCGCACTTAAAGTAATTTATTGATTTATTTTAAAGGAGAGTTGTCAATAAGTCTAATGAGAAAAATAAATTTTGTTGAATTGAGAAAAAAAATACTTGTCATAGTACCGTTATTTTTGGTAAAAAAAAATAAAGAATCAGTGGGGAATGTTCTAAAATCACTATGTGCCTAAACCAAGTTTGCAATGAGGTCAGAATTGTCGTACAGTTTTTAAAAGAGGATAGAAGGAGTAAGTTTTTTTCAAAAAGTCGTCTCATGGCCGCATGAAGCAAAAAATGGGATCAAAATACGACTAAAGTCCACAACTGTATTCCAAAATTCTGTATGACACAAATTTTGAATATGGATCAAGTATTATGTACGAGCATAACTCTGTATTCCATTATCCTGCTTTTCCATTTTTCTGTATTTCAAAATTCTTTAAATCCAAAATTCTGTAAGTGCCAAAATTCTGAATTCTTCTGTTAATCTTAAATTTGGTTTTCTAAAATTCTAATATTTCTTCAATGTTAATTTCGACTAGTTCCAGTTGTACAGACGTGGCTCAAATTTTGATCCGTGGTTCAGCAATTTTTCCTGACTGATGTCGAAAATAACTGAGCTTCAACGATGGTTCAAGGCTCAAGTATATTTTAGTAACCAATTGAATGCCTGAACCATCAATCGTTAAACCTCAGTCAATTCTCCAAAGTCGGTTAGCTAAAATTGCTGAACCACGGATTAAATTTTTGTACAACTGGCCCTTAATATTCGGGTTAATCTACATAATTGGTGTATTACAAGCTGCTTTACTTTGTTTTATTATTATATAGTTTTGCTTGAAATTCATGGATCAAACAAAGAGTTTCAAAAATGATCGAAATTGGCTCGTTTCTTTTTTTTCCTGTTAGTACCTATTTGATTAATTAAATAAATTTGTTGACTTGGCAGATCGAGGAAAATCGGGGCTAAGTGACTAATTACACTTTCAGCCAAAATTGTGTGTAAGTGTTTGTCGGCAGGACTCGAATTAACTAACAATTTTTGTGCTGAGTCCCAAAAGCCAAGATGATAGGTACTTTTCATGGCTCTTGAAAGATCTATCAATTTCTCGAAAAAAAGCTCCCTGAAAAAAACGTTTAAGATGGCATATACTTGTGTTGAGGAATCTGCCATGTCCAACCATTGCAGGTGAATGGAGTGAGTAGAAAAATATTTGGAACTCTAGTAATCGAATAAATTATTTCATTTGAATGACTGGTTTTCCTTGTAGAGCGAGTCATACTTGATAATTTTTTATTGTAATAAAGAAAGATTGTTTTGATAATGAAAAAAAGTGCGCACTTTTTTTCACTATCAAAACAATTTTTCTTTTATCATTTACAGAATTTTTGTATTTGGAATACCGAATTTTGAAATTTTGTAATAGAATTTTAGATAAACAGAACTTTGAAGTACAGAATTTGGAAACTGAATTTAGTCACTTACGTAATTTTGAATTTACAGAATTTTAAAATACTGAAGTTTGAAAAACAAAATTTTGTAATCCAAATTTTGGAACATACAAAATTATGACCCCAACCTGAATTACATTAAAAAAAAAACATAAGGAGTGTCGGATTTTTCTTATATTCAAAATGGGTATGGAAGATCTTTAAAAGGATTTGAAAGAAGTAATTTTTGTTCCGGGATATTTTTTAAAAATGTGACCACATATTGAGGCAAATTTTAATGGTTTTTCAGACTACTTTTTCGAATTGTGGTCTATTGCCTAATATCGGGCGAGGGGTCTTTAAATTTCTTTTTTGTAAAATGTCCCAGGACAAAAATTACTTCTTTCTAAATCCTTTACAATACCATTTCTATTTTGAGTATAACAAATTTCCAAAATCCCTAATGTTCATATTAAATAGAAAGCAAAATTATTTTAAACAAAAACACGTTTAAATCTTGTAAACGATGAATACGTTTTTATTAAATTTGAATAGAAATCACGTCCATGCAAAATTGTATGTGTTTGCATTTGATTTAGACATGAATATATTCAATACTTTTCTCAGTGCGCAATCCAACTTTCTGCCAATTTTGGGAAATTCCTTACTTTGTTTTTAATTTGGCGGTAATTTATGAAAATGAATCATTTTGCAACCTTTAATTAAAGCTTCCAGAGCAAAACCGATACAACTCCACTTTTTAACGTAATATGTTTTTTGATGCAGAAGTAAAAAACGAAAAATCCCGCATCGTTTTTTGAACTTAACACGCAGTTTTTTTTACTTTAAGTTAGAAAAATGCAATTTTTGTACTGAAATTGTCTTTTTTTTACACGGCACGTGAAAAATTATGAGTGTATGATGAAGAAAACGATGTTTCCATTTATTTTCACACAAAAAAAAACGGGACAGAAAGAAGATAACTTCAAAAACAAATTATTTTATTTTTAAATGAACTTCTAAACAATATTTTAATTTATTCAATGCGAGAATATTTTTTTTTTTGATTTTCAAAACAATTTTTCTTAAATCCTTCTCAGCATTCAAAATTATGAGATTTGCTGGTTTTTGATGTTTCAATTATACCTGCCTATACCGTGCCTTTTGGTACATTTGAAAAATATAATATTCACAAGTAAATTTACTTTCTATTTTCAATTTTCGTGTACCATTTTGAACTTTGTATTATATCAATTAGACAGATTGCAAAAAAAAAATCTAAACTTTAATAAGTGTTTTTTTTTTAAGTTATTATATTAAGTTTTGGATAATTTTATTTAGAAGGTACTCGTACTAAGTAAATTATGAAGCACATGTAATGAGATCACAAAAAGGCTTATAAGTATAAAATAAAATGAGCCCATTTAGTGTTTGTGCTAATGCCTTGAATAGTTTATTTCTGTGAGTCAATTTGAAAAGTTATGTAACCTTCAGTGCTCAGGGGTTAGAGATGGGAACAAAATTGGAATGGGCTTCAGTACTTGAACTTACTCAGAAATAATATTGGTGTTGGAATTATCTCTTGTTGTTAGTTGAAAAAATAATTATGAGAATAAAATGACATTGGCCAACATTAATTAAAATCATGAATTTACAATTAAAAAGTTTGACTTTAATAACACAAAACAGCATTATATTGCCTTTTCATGCTTTAAATATATGAATTTTTCTCACAATCGGGAATTAAGAAACGAGACCAAGACAGCATGCATTTCTTGTATAGCCAATCCCATTTTTAATTTTCATTCTATAAGGTACCTAACCTACCTACAATAAAGTTGTTTGTTATTGCAGTTGGCTACTACTTGGTTATGTTACAGCAACTTTATTAACTCTAAAAGACAGATAACCTTGGTGAGATATTTCTATTGTAACTTGTGTTCACCCACTGCTATATGATTGTGGGTTGAGCTTTATTGATACAATGAAAAATCGAAACACGGAAAAAGGTAGAATTTACATTCAAGAGTGGTTTGTGTAGCATATGCATATCCAAGACTAAATAACTGCCATGAGGTTTTATTTAAAAGTGTTTTGTTAAAAAGACATAACCTTGTTACACTAAAATGGAAAACATTTTTTTTTCTTAATAAATGAAAAGTAAAACCGTGTACTTAGGAATAATCCAACTAATTGTACTTCCGCGATTTCCTAATGTGCAAATCCATGTTTGATAGCAAAGACGATGAAAGGGATCGATTCAATAATTTTTCATCACGATTTCATCTAAATTTCACTAATAACCTCAAAGTCTTTCCTTATCAAAAATCATCGCATTGATATTCAATTGTCAATGCAATGACAAGGTTATTGTTGTTGACATTTCAAAAATTACCCAGAATTTAAAATGACACTTCTTGCTGAATGACCCTATACAACAAAAAGAGATATCCTTCAAGTACCCAGAAGTCAAATCAATTAAAACAATATTTCGTTTAATTGTTACAAAACAAAAGACGATTAAATATTTTTTTTTTTCAAAGAAAATTACCATGTTTCATTCATTGAACTCACAAATTACCTTCATTGAAGGTTATTACTATTTTTAAATTTTAGTTTTGTTCTTCATGCATATAAATCATCAATCACGATACATTAAACATAAATATACGCAATTCATTCATCAGAAATAAAAAAAAATAATAACACAACAGCCATCAATTATAATGAGCAGTAATCATATTTCACTTGTATAGTTGTGGGTTATGTGTATGAACTTGTGGCCTATATTTACAAATACATACATATGCATGAAAAAAAAATAGTTAACTATTGGGAATGTGCTTTTAATTACATGCATTTGAGGTCTTTGCATTAAATTACAAAATCAAAGGCAGAAAATAGCTATAAGAGTCATACCTACCCATATAAATAGTACATACCCAAATATGTTTTATTAAATATTTTTATATATAAATTTAATTTTTGAATATATGTATTCTTTTTAACATTATAACCAATTTATTGAATGAACCACACATTTTTGATAACCACATCCTAGAATTTATGAGAACACAAGTGGGACTTAATAAATGGAATTTTATACGTTTTATGTACATATAAAGGATGTATCTGTATAATGTATATGATGTACGCGTATTATATGCTATGTTTAGGATGAAAATTGTGGTCTGATGGCAACTGATGTCGATCAATAAATAATGAAATGCACGATTAGGTCAAACGTACTTGCACCATAGCGGCGTGAGTTAAATTAGCACATTTCACATTCTAATTTTAATGGGACTAAAAGGATTTAACTTCATTAAAGATTAAATTTTTAAATACAAAAATTCCTAAACTCAAATTTGTTTATAAGCAATGAACAATTTATCTGGATAAAATAAAATTAAATACCAACATGGTTGGACAATGGACATGAACGATCACATAAGCTTGTTCTTGCGGTTTATTATTAAATGTTTAATTTTATTTAAATGCAGACAATGTTGTTTAAATTTTATGTATTTAACACTAACATTTTTTCCATAAAGCTGTTAATTTTTACAGGCCTTCTTTTCTGTATCACAAATCAAAGCCGAAAATTACCTATCAATCCCATACTCGAGCCTCATAAGAAATTATTATTCAGGGTCAAGTCTATTGAAAAAGTCAGTTTTTCATCTTAGGACCTTTTATAAACGTCAAATCAAAATCAATTTGTTCGTCAAATGATCGTCATTTTTTTGACGAATACATTTTGTCGATACTTAAAATCGTCCTGCTTGCACAAAATCAGTTTGATTAACGTCAGTCAATTTATTTGCAAACGTGTTTGACGTGCTTACGAACACGCTCTCTGGCTTTTCAATATTTTATTTGTCAACTCATTTTTTTACTGCATAGCTACACTATAGCCAGCTATTCTTGAGATTGGTTTCTCTGAAACCCATTCTTACTACTTGGATGAAATTTTCAGAGCTTTTTCTCTTAAGCAGAAATATGGTAAAGGCTATAATTTTAATTACAAATACCCACTGCCACGCCCATTTTTCTTCGGCTACACTGATTTTTGAAACAAACTCGTTCTTTTAATAACCAATTACACCAATCTTTTTTCGGGTTTTTCATTAATTATCTGAGTAAAGTTCTGATAACTAATTAATAATGATTAAATTTTGAGACAAAGTCAAAGTCTTCAAGTCAAAACAATAATTTTTTTGGATTTAGGTACAACTCATTCAAATATGCCATAAAATAGTCGCGCATTGTTTTCCTATGATAACTTATGACCGTGTGTCAAAATTTATGTTTTGGATACCTAATCGAAATTTCACTAAGACATTGTGAAATAATCCCTTAAAAATTGTTAAGTCAACAACTTTCATAAAACTTGGTCTTTGGTGATTAACTTAAAATAACGGTACCGGCAATTTTACAAAATGTTATTTTTTCTCAAAAACGGCTTGACACCTTTTCTAAAAAAAAATTCAATATATGACGTTTGGTAAAAGCTACCTTTGAATGGAAACTATTTTCAAAAAATGGTTATTAATGGTACCTCCCCAAAGAACCGTTATACTTAATTTATAATATTCTTCAAAAATTTCATTCCAATAATTTTTTTAAACAGAAGCTTCTAAGCAATTCCAATAGTTTTTCTTACTAAAATTTTCAAAAAAATATTTTTGAAAATGTTCAATTTTTTTTCAAAATCAAAAATTATGAAATTAAATTATAGATTTTTATAAAACTTGGTGTTTAAGGGTTCCTTTATACTCTCCAAAATATTATAGGAAAAAATTTTACTTTGACGTAAAAAGAACGTCAAGGAAAATATTTGTTATCTTTATAACGGTTCATACGATTTTTATTAAACTTTTCCCGTATGATAAAATTGGTTCGATATACTCGTACCTACTACCAAAAATATAAAAATTTACAATTATCAACTTTTAATAGTACCTACCTACTTACTTCTCATAGAACTTTTTTTTTTAATTTTGTATTTTCTCATTATCGGCTGAACAGATTTAGTTTTTTTTTTATATATGCAAATTTCAAATAAAATTAAAAAATTGTGCATAGCAAAATTTTCAAAAAAACGTTTTTGAATTTTTAAACAAAAGTTTCAATTTTTTTTTTAATTTGGTATCTCAAAATCGGGTTGATAATTTTCGTATGAAATTTTGTTACTATATGCACATAAATAAATACTTACGATTTGCATACCAAAATTTTTCCTCAAAAATGTTTAAAGAATTTGATATATAAAAAGTAGTTTTTAAGAAAACCATTCCAACAAATTCAATCACTAATTAAAATAGCATTCTTTTTTTCATTTAAAACTCTCGAAAAAGTTTTTCTAGCTAGTTTAGTAAAAATCTCCCCTTTATAAAATTTTTTGGGAAAAATTACCCATGAAATTAGTTTTGAAGAGAAACTGTCAATTATGTGTATTATGAGAACAATGAGAGAAAAACAAAATCGCTTTTGTTAACTTTTAGTTTTTACTGGGAACGTTCAGACTACCCAAGGGACTAGAAATTTAAGGAAAGTTTCTAGTCTCTGATTGGCCAGCTGCCAAAATATTGCTTTCCAATTTTATTGGAAAGTTGACTGGAAAGTTAGTCTGAATCTTTTCGAATTTTCATGAGTGCGAAGGAGAAAAAACATCTGATTTATTAATTTTATTTTTGATCTTAATACCAGAAACAAATGGTTTTGAAAAACTTTTTTGCGAAAAACTAATTAGATATAACTCGTAACCGGTTTATTTCAGGTGTGAAGTGTTTCTTAGAAAAAAATAATATCGGTGCTTTTTTCACGATTACCTGAAGGTAAATTTTTGAAGTAAAGTTCCATGTTTGACATTTTAAAAAAACCTAGTTACCTTGGTCAAATTAATTGCGTTTAATGAATGCAGTTAACTGAATCAGCCCTATCGGGAATAACTTATGGGAATTCTTTTTCGCTCGAACTGTTTCCCTTCCCGGGAATGGGTTTTATCAACATGAAAATGATAACCAAATATTTGAAATTTATTTTCGAACAATACTACTCAAAAAAATTTAAAGATTATAAGCTTTCTCAAGCATTTTTATATTAAAAAAAAACTTCGCCATAAGTATTTTTCCCTCCGAATATTTCCCTAAAAAATTTCCGTAGGAAGAAAAATTACGATAGCACCGAGAATCTAGTTCCTTGGGCCGTCTGAAATTATACCGATTTTTTTTTTTTTTTTTTTTTAAAGTCATTTTTCTCTTTTGTATTGTCTCTTTTTTAAAAAATAATTTTCCTGCGACAAAATTGCAAGTTTCTTGTTTTTGTGTTGTATAAGCTTTTTGCTTGTGACCCCTCTGTAGTTATGCTCTAGGCCTGGCCTAGTCAGCCTAATGAAAAATCTAGGGATGGCCTTCATATTCTATATCTATAAGATAAAGCACCTTCTTTTATTCTTCTGCCAGCTTACTGAAAGTTTAGTTGATGATTGAAAAATCGAATCCTAATGATTTTAGGCACAGTTTTTGAATTATTTAATAAATTAACCTTTGCAAGGATTTATCATTTTGACAAAACATATACATTTACTAAATTTTTATGTATGTTTTGGATCTATTTTAAGCCTAATTGTTTGGTTATTGCTCTTCTATCTACACCATAATTTCTCTGTTTTATAGTTTTGAACAATAGTACACAAACGCCACAGTGAACTACATATTTATATTTTTTTTTACTTCACAAAAGTATGATAGCTTAAACAATAGTTGTAGTTGACAGTTTTTATTAGTAATAATTTAAAGAAATAATAAGGGTATTCATGCAACTTCGTAAAACCCTAGATAAGTTTACAAATTGGATAAGTTTATCTTTTGGTTAATGAACTGTCAAATTTTGTATGGGAAATGATTTACACAATTTGGCTAAACTTATCAAGGGATTTTGTTGTGTAAAATTAACCAAACTGGTTAAACTTATCCAAACGTCAGTGTGACTCTTACTCTGATTGAATTACGTAGCATTTTATCAAATGTTTAAAAAAGGTCGTTCATGCAAACTTTGCGTAAACTTATCATTTTACACAATTTGTAAACTTACGACGTTGCATGAATACCCTTAATATAATAAATAAAAGGCTTGAAATAAAATAGTTTAAGCTGCATTTGCAGTTACAGTTGGACAAAAAACTGGGGTCGTCAATGGAATTTATTAATTTAGTAAAAGATTGAAATAAAAATATTATTTCAATCACATATGTAATTGCTAAGTATAAAGTGATCCATTAGATTATATTCAACTTTTTGATTCCAATACCACTGGGACCAGCCTTTCCAATGTGGCACGATTGTGCACTTATGGCACCTTTTCATTTAAGTGGCACTGGGCTCTTTAATGTTGGTGTAGTAAAATATAATATTAAAACAAAAATATTTCTTTGAATGTCTGTAGACATCACTTATAATATCATTGGCTGTTCTAAAATTCTGTCGAGTTGCAGCCGTATGGATTGAAAACGGCTAACAAAAAGAGCCCGGAATCAAAATTATAGATAAACTCATTTTGCCGAATATTTATGATTTAAGGAATTTCGGCAAAATGAACGGATGACCAATAGCTCTATTAAAAACAGTTTTTCAAAATTCTGTCTTTTAAAATCCCGTTTATTCAAGGTCAGGATCTATTATTATCTTGATTATTAAAATCCCACCTTTTTCCGCTAAGCTCGTTTTTCAAACTCATATTTTATCAAATACCTACCTCAATAAACTTGATATTAAAACTTAACTTAACTAAATGTAAATTAAGTAATACATAAGTTTTGATAAAAAATGATTTTTTTTAGTCAAAAATATAAATTTATTTATTTATCCATAAGGCAGTTCTGTAAGATATTTTTTCTTTTTTAAGCTTAAACCATTTTTGGAATTTTGATGTTCATCGCCATCTATTCCTTAAAACTTTTGCGAATGACAAAAGTCCTCACTAGGTCACTGATGAGTCCACATGAGTAAGCCAGACGAAACGTCACTAGAGGCCATATAAAGCTATCTTGGCGCAACAAACTTAACAATTTCCGTATTCAGGCAAATCTATCTACTTCAAAGCAATTATTTAATATGCCTAGTACTCTCCGAAAAAATACCAAAACAAATAGATCCCATTTTTTTCAGCAATAGCTAGTGAAGTTAATATTAAAAAAAAAACTAGGTATTCAGAAAATTAAGGAATAAGGTAATCATGTCAACTTCTGATATAAATTATAATCTTATGATCCAACTGTCGAAATTCAGTTCCCATTAAAGTGCACTCTGCAAATTCTCAGAAGCTTTTTTGTTTTTGAAAAATTTCGCTTAATAACAATTGAATTGAGCTTGTTACTTCAAGATCCATTAAATTCGTTCCACAATATTTCCATTATTTCAATTAAAAATGACTCATTCAATAGCAGACATCATATTATCATCTTTGGAATTTATAACCTGTCGGCATCTTTTCTGCCATCATCGCACTGCATATAATGTCAGAAATGGTTGCACTGCAAGGCAAGGTGTAATATCTTTACCCGGCTTACCATCTGCCGCTTACCAGTTTACCACCCTCAAACTTAATAAGCTGTCGAGCATTATTCAATCATTTATAATTACTTATGTGTGCATTCACTTTACCGAAAGATGCTGCTTGAGTAAACGGGAGCATACCAAAAGCCGTATTCACTGCTGTAACGGCATCAACATGAAGCAAAAACAATGGCGGCATATAATGTCGTGTCGTCGTTATGGCGGCGCGGCGGCGCGCCGGCGTTGCCACCGTTCGCTGTCGGAGCACTTCATAAGTCATCCAGGTATGCCATATTCCGCATGTTGCAGTAAAGAGATTTTCCATCATCTTCAAAACAGTAAAATGCTGCAGCAGCAATAGAAGTCGAAGTAGAGGAGTGCATTTATTTGTTTTGTTTACCTTCTTTGCACGAACCAAAGAGATGATGGTAGGCAGGAACAAATGCCTATTATACTTATCTATCTATCTTTCATCCATCACAGACATTTGTGTGTGCATTTGTGTTGTTGCATCTACACGAGTACTATGCGCTAACCGTATTACTGCATAAATGTAGGTTGTGCAATAATTATGGATCACTTAATCTTTGCGGGAGCGCAAAAAAAAAAAAACAAACACAACTTCGAAAGGAATTTTGATTAATTGCTACCTTTGCGCCTTTAACTATGATTCAATAGTTGTTGTCTTCTGCTTCATGGTTCTGCATCTGCAGTCAATTCATCTCATTGACCAAGATACTTTGACCTCCTTTTTATAGACAAAAAAAAATGATAAATAAATAAATCAGACTTTTAGATACTTTCAGATAGTCACGTTTGTTTCTTTTTTAGTTTTAGTTGTTTCCAAGAGAATTTGTCCAGGTAAACAGTTTTGTTTATGCGATAAAAATGTCAATTGTGAAGGTTTATTGTTAGGTTCCTTGAAAAATGTTGGCATTATGTTGCTTGTGTTATAATTTAAAATATCTTTAACTCAAGAATGTTGATGATTGAAAAATGTGCGTGTTATAAATAATTCACCATAAATCTGGATGTTGTTTGATTGGAATTAGTTTAAAGTTAATGAAACCACTCACGTAAGACGGTCATAAAAAGCGGTCCCAACAAACTTTAGTAGTATTAATCACGCACGTCGTAAAACTACTAAAAAAAACAAATCTTATATATAATGTGGCACTTAGTTTCTTCGAAGAAAGAAAATTTTTATTATCTTTTGATATTTTTCATTAAAAGCCATACCCTTTTCATTGTCCCTTCAATTTATTAAGAGAAAATGGAAATCACTTGAAGAGATCCAATGATTCCCATTTCCTTTATTAAATGTATGTGATAAGGAAAGGGAATAGCTATTTACGTTAACCTTACAAATAATTTTAAAAGTTAAAATATTTGAAATTTTAAGGAGAATTAAAAAGAGATTTTTGCGATGTACTGAGAGAATTACAATTTGGCAACAATAATACAAAAAATAATTTTGAGGGAAAGTAGTAGTTGCCACTTAAAAGGAAACGAGTGGGAAGAGGTTATTTGTCTTAACATGAAAACTATTTTTCATATACTCATTCTTCATATTATATTGCAATTTTAAATTTAATTTTAGTAAGACTGTTTTACTATTGTTTGTCTTGTCTCAATTTGGTTGATATGAAAAATACATTTTTTTTTTTGAACTGCATAAGAAACTGAAAATTCTGAGGCTTATTGAAAATTCCTATCTAGTTCCGTTGTTTATAAAAGGCCTGCAATCCTAGCTTCACAGTAAAGTTAATAAGCCATCAAAACGATTTTTTTCCAATTTATTTTTTCAAATACAATCTTCAAAATTTGGACCTTTAAATTAAACTAGGTAAGCATGAAATACGATATTTATATTGGCTAAAACAAGTACTTTGAGAGTTTGAGATAAAATGATTGCATGACAAAAAAAAATTTTAATTTCTTAAAACATTTTCAGTGCATATAAATATAAAATTTAAAAAAATTGTCAGCCCTTTTTGAAATATCGAATTTTCAAAAAAAAAAAAAATAACTGAAAACTTCGATACGCAAACTTTTTTTAATATAATTGGCAATTTTAATATAAGAAATTTAATCTTAATCTGTTCAGCCGAAAATGAGAAAATTCTAAATTTAAAAAAATGTCTATGAGAAGTACTTTAACACTGGAGTAAGCGCGTAGCAGACGGTCTATCGGTTAAATGAAAATCTATTGTTTTTAATTTAATAACTACTTAAATGATTTTGAATTTTCTACTCAATATGAACGAGTTAAAAATATAAATTTTAAACGTAATTATTAGTTTGATGTAACGAGTGATTTTTTAGCTGGTTTGGTTTTGGCAACACTGGTTTTGACAGCTGACGTGTGTTTAGTACCTTGTGTCACTGTCAAACAGCTTCAGTTTGGTTTGCAATTTAACCATGGATCGTCTTACAAATGAACAACGCTTGCAAATTATTGAATTTTACTATCAAAATTCGTGCTCGGTTCGAAATGTTCATCGCGCGCTGCTTCCATTTTATGGTCGGCATTCTCGACCTTCTGAGCAGTCTATTCGGAAGATTGTGACCAAATTTCGCACCAAATTTACTTTGTTGGACATTAAACCACCAACACGTTTACGTACTGTGCGTAGTGAAGAAAATATTGCGGCCGTATCAGCTAGTGTGACAGAAGACCGCGAAATGTCGATTCGGCGCCGTTCCCAGCAGTTAGGCCTTTGTTACAGCACTACGTGGAAAATTTTGCGGAAGGATTTGGGCGTAAAGCCTTTTAAGATACAGCTGGTGCAAGAACTAAAGCCAGCCGACCTACCACAACGCCGAATTTTTGGTGAATGGGCTCTTGGAAAGCTGGCCGAGGATCCGCTTTTTTATCGAAAAATTGTGTTCAGCGATGAGGCTCATTTTTGGTTGAATGGGTACGTAAATAAGCATAATTGCCGCATTTGGAGTGAAGATCAGCCAGAAGCATTGCAACAGCTACCAATGCATCCCGAAAAAGCCACTGTTTGGTGCGGTTTATGGGCCGGCGGCATTATTGGGCCATATTTCTTCAAAGATGATGCGAATCGCAGCGTTACTGTCAATGGTGAACGCTACCGAGCGATGATAACAAACTTTTTTTTGCCCGAAATGGAAGTTCTTGACTTGCATGATATGTGGTTTCAACAAGACGGTGCCACATGCCACACAGCACGCGAAACAATGGCGCAATTGCGAGGCGAGTTTGGTGAACAGTTAATTTCACGTTTCGGGCCGGTCAATTGGCCGCCTAGATCGTGCGATTTGACACCATTAGATTATTTTTTCTGGGGGTATGTCAAGGCTAATGTCTATACCCAAGAAACAATTTTAGCTGTTTAATTGCTCTAAAAGCGTTTGTAGAGCTAATCTTAGAGCTCGTTGATTTCAAAAGAAGCTCTAGATACACTTCTAAAGCAAGTGCAGAGCTTGCCTGCAGCGAATTCATTGAGTTTGAGAGCTAATATTTGCTCGAAACCAGCTCTTATCAGTGACTTGTAAGGCCTTGCAGCTCTTAGGTATAATATTTAGAAATCTTTAAAGCAACATTTTTGACAGCACTTTGTTTGTATTAGTTTGGGTTTGTGTAATACAAATTACAAAGTAAAATAATATTGGAACGATGTATTATATGTGTGATAGTAACATTTGAGAACTTTATGTGTTGTGATGTCGCAAATTAGTAAAATATTCCTATAGAAAATATAAATGAGAAATTAAATTAATTATTTAACTGTTCCATCTTAGTGAATTTTTAGTGCGCGCTTAGATTTACCAAACATGTACTGAATGTACTTCGCAAAATTACAACGCGCCTTCGAAATTCTTTATATTACGCAGTGAAATGTTTAAAAAATTAACTTAAGCAACACAGAAATCTGTTACAAAAATTAATTTAAATATCTGAAATAAAATATTTTTGTTTTCATTGCAATATTTGCAATATTAAGTGTGTTTTATATTGAAAATAAAGGTTTTTTATTCGTTTCAAATAAAATAAGAAAAATTGTTTCAATGTTTTTTTTCTGTCACCATATTTTTATCGTGAAAATAGTTTGTCTTCAATAGAGCTGCAATATGGATATTGTAGAGCTAGTTCCCACAAAATGAGAGTTTTGTGTTCAAGGCTAAAAAAGAAGGGTGTTTCGAAAATTGAAAGTTTTGAATAATTTTAAATCGTGGAAAAAATTTCTTATTTATTTATTAACAATTGAAGTGCATTATGGTTTCTCAGCAAGCAAACACTTGTGCGACTCAACCGTTGATTTAATTTTATTTTAAAACATTTTATTAAACTGTTCAATTGATTTTAATAAAATATTTTTAGAAATTTTGGATTTAATTCGACAATTACGGTGCATACTTGGTATTGCTTAGAAATATAAAGGAACTTATTTATTTTCTAGTTTTGGTTTGACTTTTCTCGGTGAAATTATCTTTATTGTATTTTATTGTGAAACACCCTACTAATATGAGAGAGGTTTAGTATTAAGCTCTATAGTCGTTTTGTTGTAGCTTTGTTCACCCTTCAAATTTCACAATTCTCAGAGAAATTTAATAATGCTCAGAGAGATATCCAATGCGCATGCGTTTGTGTGAATGTATTAGTAATTTAACTCTATAGCCGCATTCTGGTAGCTATTTTTTGACATTTCTATAGAATCATGCAATAGTATTTTAAATATGAGTTTTAAGAAGCTCTATAACGCTTCTTTATATGCTCATATTAATAATTTGCTCGTTTAAGGAACGTTGAACGTTATTAAAGAGCATATTTTTAAATCTTGGGACGTTATAAAAATAATCGAGCTTAATGTGTATTGGAAACTCGATTATGGAACAAAATTTTAAAATAAATGTTGGGAGCTGTGAAATAATCTGTCCTAGAACTATGGTATCAGATTTCACTGCTTACAAGCTGCTAAAGAACAGTGTTGCTTCTATTAGCTCCAACGATGTTACTTGGGTAGGGACAAGCCCGCTTCGATTGACGCACTGGAAGCCAACATCCATGCATTCATTCGTGAGATACCGGCCGATATGTGTGAAAGAGTATGCCAAAATTGGACTCAGCGGATGGGCTACCTGAGACGCAGCCGCGGTCAACATTTGCATGAAATTAATTTTTGATAGCATATCGGACTAGTTTAAGCATGCAGAAAGAGTTGAATAAAAATCGTTGGAGTCATTTAAAAAAAAAAATATTTTCCTTTACTGTTTTTTAACACTTGTATGAAAAGGACCGTTATTTTTCATGAAAGTACAATTTTTTCTTAAAAAACTTTAAAAGGTGTTTAAAAAACCCTTAAATACCGATTTATAAAAATCGACCGTGTAGAATTTTTAAAACAATTTCAAACAAAAATACTTTAACATTTTTTAAAAATGCAAACATTTTTGTTTGAATATTTTGGTAGAAAAAAACTTTTTGAATGGCTTAGAAGCTTTCGTATGGAAAAAATTATTGAAATAATGATTAACCGTTTTGAGGAATTAAAAATTAAAAGAATTTTCATGGTTTTCCGTCTATATAAATAGGTAGCCTTTAATAAAAAAAATTTATAGAATTTCTTTTAATAAAAGTTTTGAGCTATTTTTGAGAAAAATTAGATTAGAGTAGCGTTGTTGTTAGAGTACCGTTGGTGTTTGTCCTAAAAAAATGAAAAAAACGTGTGGTGTATGTGTCTGATCAAAATTTAGAGCAACAAAAATTGAGCTCGATATTTTCATAATATTCATCTTAACTTAACCTTTCTTAATAATTATTGTATGAAATTTGGAAATAACAAAAGCTCTACCGGAATTGAAATGAGGACTTGTTGAACGTGTGGTTTTGAGAGGGGCAATAAAGTTTTTGTTGAGATTCAACAACAGTTTTTCTGGTGATTGGAAAAGCCTTCTAGGAAGCCGATTTTAATAAATCTGTAATTAATTAATTAAAAAATAAATTTGAGTTGTTTATTAGAAAAAAATATTTTTACATTTTTTAAAATGATCACGAAAACGAGTATGGCTGAATGTATGAGTGATTGGATGAATGATCAAGGAAGGATTGGGTTTTAAGCTAGGAAGATCAATCTTAAGAAACCTAACCAAACAATAAGTTAAGGATTGAAAGATACGAGGAAAATTAAAAAAAAAAATTCAAGGAAAAGTAAAGTTCATAAAGAAAAAATTAAAAGGTGTTTTAAGGAGTGTGGAGGCTAAAAGAACGAGTTTTGAGATTGTTATCCAAGATTTCTCAATTAAAAATCATTTAAAGTCCCCATTCAGCTCATATTGCTTTCCTTAGATCTTATATTTAGATTAAGAGTTTTGCTAATTTGGCCTTACTAAAATTTCTCGCACCAATTATTTATTACAAGAGGCTCACTGTTCTTAAAATAAATTGGTTTGATAAGTAAAATCAACACTTTTTTACTGTCGTCTGTTTCTTTTACATCGCTGAACCTAGCCCTGCTAAGCAGCCGTGGCTCTCAAAATCGAACTACTGTTTGCACTTTTGCGTGTTCCTTTCTCATCTCTTCTTTCATTATCTTTATCGGATAGTTTAGTCCTTCTGTCCAAAGAACTATAAGTCATAATATAATTATTTGGGTAAAAGTGTTTCGAATACGTATCCCTGTGAACGAGGAGAAAAAGTAAAACAATTTGGAGCCCATAACGAGGGACTTCATCAATAGGTACCCCTTAAAATAACAATGAGATGTATTTTTGGATTGAAATATTCTTACATCGTTTGTAGGCACGCACAATTTAGGAATTAGGGCCTCACTACTTTTAATAAACTGGGTTCAATAAATAACTTTAAGCAAAGGCTATCTCTGATTTGAATACTATTTTCAAAAAATGGTTATATGATGGTATCTTAAAAAAAAAACATTTTTTTTCCAATTTATTTGTAAACAAAAATTTTCAAAGAAGAAATTTTTGTATTTAAAAAAAAATAAATTTTTTGAAATCATAATTATTATATAATTATTTTGAACTGGGTAGTATATTATTTTGAAACTTGAAGGTTTTCAACACATATTTCAAAAAGTACTATGAAAAACCGTAGAAGAAGATCTCATTTTACTAAAAAACGATTCTTTTGATTGTGATTAAAAAAATCCTGTAGGTACTAAAATTAAAAAAAAAAAACATTTTGTGAATTTTGAGAAAAAAACAAATTTTTTTTTTTTGAAAATAGACTATTTTATAGAACTTTTGCCCACAAATATGAATATGAAATATGCCTTCAGATGAAAAGTTATTGTCGAAAAACTGTCGAAATTTTTTACTACAAATAAGATCTTAACATACAAATACGTAGGAAATAACGTATTTGTATGTTAAGTTGAACAAAGGCAAGATAAACTGTAAAAACCATTTTTCACTCAAAGATTTCGACAGTTTTTCGACAATAGCTTTTCATCTGAAGAAGATTTGTGGACAAAAGTTCTATAAAATACCCTTAGCTTCAAAATCAAATAAAAATAATGCTCTACACTCAATAGGAGCCGAAAAAATTTTATTTTAGTCTTTCAGAGCTTTTTTTCAAAATGGTGGACAACGAATATACTTTTTTTGTTCGAACTTTGTGAATTTAAACTCTCCAAGAGGTACTCTTTACGGCACACAAATTGAAGCAGTATAGATATTTCGAATTATTTTGTTTAATTTTACTGGACTTATATCAAAAGTCATTTTTTTTAACCAGGTTTTTTTCAATTTTTTTTTTCGCATAAATTTCCTTCAACTCAAACTGAAAGAGTTTTTTTTTATTTTAAAGAACGAATTCCATGTAAAAGGCAACATTAAGTTTTTTATAATATCTATGTATGTTCTTAAATTGTTCAATGGCACAACGTCTCAAAAGCCTTCAGCTGGGCTCTTGAAAGGCAAAGAAAATCCACTATTTTCGAATTCAAAAATGATTCACATTTCTGGTTAAGCGGGTACGCCAATGAATTAATTCAATTTTTTTTTGGTTGAACAACAACCAAAAAAAAGTACGGCCAGGATATTCAACGACATGCTGTAGTTTATAGGTTGTTTGTTGGAGCTGATAATAAGAGCGGTTTTTAAGAAATTAAAAAAAAAAAACAATTATTTGATTTTAGATATTTGTGATGTATGAGCTAAAAGAAAAAAATTTAAAGTTTTGCAAAACAAAAATTTACAACTAATATACCAATACCCAAGGCAACAAAGTAAGAACGTTGTACTATAACGCCACACACTTTGGAGGTCCGGTTATCAAATTTTAGCATATGCAACATAATGACCTCTTTTAGTGGTACTGCCTTTAGCTAGATCTTCGGTCTTCCTTTCAATTATATTTGAACTGATTTTGATTTGAAATCAAAAATTATAAATGAAAATATAGTTTATGCAATAAACTTTATCAAATGCATCTTATTGCTACAGTTACATTTGAATGCACACCACACAAAAAGTGTATGCGTACAAAAGCAAAACCAAAACCATCAATAGATCTTCAATTTATAGAAAACCAATCATAGGTAGTTACATTTATGTATACAATACCTTTACCTGTTCGAACCCTTACCTTGATGTATGTAATTGATGGTTGATAGAGGGTTAAAGGTAAAATCAATTTGAATTTCCGCATTGTTTTACCCATTTCAATTAAACTTCAATCAAGATATACCTTTTGTAGGTCTTCTTCTTGTATTTCTTCTACTTCTTCTTCTTTGAAAATATGTATATTCAACCGAAAACAGAATGAGGCATATACACATAATGTGCTGTACACATAGTATACTTACCATAACCTTTCAGCCCTAAATTTAAAACCACAAATTTTCAATCTGCAATTGTTTAATCTTATCTGGAACTTCCTTATTGCCTTTGAAATAATTTAATAGCATGTGACCTCATAGACAACTTGAATAGACTTTGAGGCTTGTGAATGCTGTTGCTTGAAGTATTAACACCAAAACAACAACAACAACAAAAACAACAGCACAACATGAGACGAACAAGTGCAAAGACCCAGAAACTCGTTTCGCTTGATTACAAACAAGGAAGCAGAGAGGTAGATGGGTAAAAATGGAATGAGCAACATGAACGAACCATCATCACAATGCAAGAACAAGAAAAAGAATCTCAAAGACGAAACAAAATATACAAAGAAAAAAAAAATAAATTAAAAATAAAATAAAACATAGAAAAATAGCTCAAAGCAAAAATCCACACTTTTTTTCCCAATTCCAAACTCAATCCCAGCTCCCAGCATCATACTCCCAACTCAACTCTTAGATTCCACATCTCCTCATCTTCATCGGTACATAAATAAAACGACAACAACTTCGACATAACACAAAACCCGAAGCCGATGGCTGTGCTATGTTTACATCGACTTGGCTTGGCTTGGCTACGATATAGCTTGACGATAGCCGTTTCCATGGTGTAACTGCCTTTGGCGCAGGTGATTATGTTTTTTTCTTAATAGACTTTCTGTCCACTTGAATCAACCCAACCAGCAACCAACAACCAACAACCCAACCAGTAACCAGAACCCGGCTTGGCTCCTGTTTTCCCTCATTTCATTCCCGCTTTTCTTGTTGCTATATATCTAGGAGTCACCACCTGTTTGTTGATGCACATTTTGATTTCTTTTGGAATAATATTAACCCATCTAAAAGAATATCTATAGAGACGCCGGGGGGCATCAGAGAGAGGCGCATCATTCTGGATTTACCTTTATGGCTTTGGCAAGTTTTGTTGAAGAAAGGAAAATATTTGCTCTAGCAAATCTGATGGTAGATATTTTTTGTTTTGTTTTCTTAAAACAGGGTTCTAACTAGCGCACCCTACTTGTTGAGTTTTTTAATAAGTGATTCATATATACCATCCACAAAGAACCTAGTAATGGAGGTTGGATAGAGAGTTGTCTTAGAGTTTCTATAAAACAAAAGGGCCTTTTCAATTAGTTGGTATGGCTGTAACACATTCTTTAGAAAGAAAAAAAAAACAACTCAAACGACTATTGATAGTTGAACATCATCATTGACAGCGCAGAGATTCTATTTGACATAAGAAAATCTTTTCAAATTGTTAGCTTTCTATGTACTCGTATACTGTGTGCTTGAGTATGTTTTTTTTTTAACCAACCGAAAGGCACTCACGAAAGAGTCGCATAAATAAATAAAACAAAAACAAGTTAAAAATTGCAATTAATTTCCTTAGTCAAAGAAAGAAAAAATATTTCTTTGTTTCTTGGCATAGCTAACCTCGTTGCGATAACACAGTTATTATTAAGACCGCGTTTCAAAAATTTTTAAATTATATAACAAGTTACATGCCTTTTTATTTTGATGGTATTACACGAACTTCAGTTAATAATCCCAAAAATTGTTGGAACCCTATTTCCGTGATTTGAATTTTTCGACAAAATCCTGAAATGTAATTTTGTAATAATCACTACAGAAATAACAATAGTACTTCTTGACATGATGGTTAGTGCGTTGAAGTGTCATGCCGAAGGTCTGGGCTCGATTACCAGCCGCTGTCACCTAATAACAGAAATGTTTTTCACGAGGTACTGCCTCTTGGGGGGACTGACAGATCCTCCAAGAGTATTTGTCATGAATAAGTGCTTCTCATCTTGCCGTTTGGAATCGGCAAAAATTTTAGGTCCCCTCCATTGCTGCCAATAACACGCACACAGGAATTGTTGAGAGTTATAAGTCACTAGGCCCTGGTTCTCCACGAGCTGTTGTGCCACCAAATTTATTAATTTATTTTTACAGAAATCATAGGAACGAAATTTAATCAAAATTGTAAAAGTAATTTTCGAGAAAATTAAAACAAATATAACATCATTGTTAACTTACTAAAAATTAAAAAAACAACTTGGAGCTATGTTTTTGTTAAAAGTTCTAAGGAATCAGTTTTATTTGAAGCAAAGTGATATACTTATAAGGGTGGGCAAGTAATTTCTTTAAAGTGCAATAGTTTATCTTCGTTAAAAGCACTTTTTATATGAAATAAAATCTATTTTCTTGTTAAGCTTAAATAGTTCAGAAAAAGGGTTTCAATGTATCACTTCACAGTTTATTTTGCAGAAACACTTTGAGGTTAAAACATTAAAACAATATCAAATAAATTAACGCATGTTTTCAACTAAATAAAAGGTGGAGTAGTACACGCAAAAAGGCATTTTAATTACTCTATTAAGTGGCTTACTTTTACGTTACATGCTAATTACATTTGCACTTAACTTTCACATTTGTTCGAAGGCTACGAACAGGGCACCCTATCAGGGTTGCCTAAACGGGTTCTTTATCTCCAATTGGGCTCCTTGAAGTTTTAACTTACTCCTTCAAATTGTGATTTGCGATAAATCCCAACTTGGGCTATTTAGTTTTCAAATTGGGCGAATTTAGGCCACTTAAAAATTGAGAAAGAAAAGTAATTTTTCCAATAATTCAACAAGTCAAATTCTTAATGCTAAGTTTTCTACTTGACTGATTTATTTCAGTATAAAGAATTTATATTATTAAAAAACTTCTTATAGAAAAATCATTTTATTTATATTCTCCATTCACCTTTGTAGGTGAGAACTTTAAACTGAAGAAAAATCTTTTGTGAATGAGCTTACTTACATTATTTGCTTGTATCCACACACTCAACACACTCAGTTGATTAAGCCCGCTGGAACTCTCGCATCTATTAAATTTTGTTTCAACTTTCATCGTTTCGGGACGAATTTTATCGATGCAAGTGTTACAGAATGTGGGTACAAAATTAGTTAGCTGGAAAATGCTGTAAAAACTTGTTTAGTAAAAACTTATATACAAATTTGACTTTTAAAATGACAGAAGAATTATTATCTTCCGGTATGGAAGACTTTTTGAAAGGAGTTTTCGAATTTTAATCGAATTTTATAGATTATGTACATAAAGGTGATCCTTAAAATGGTCATTGTTTTATATGTGTAAGCTCCCATAAAATGTTCAATAAAATTTTGAATTTTCATAACTTTACTAATAATTGATAGAAAAATTTTATTTTTAGACGAAAAATTTAGATTTATTATTTTTTGAGCATCATTTCTTAGTGGGGCTATTTTCGGCTCCAAAATTTTTTGAAATTGGACTCCACTCGTCCACTCTAATCTGACAATACTGGAAATAAGTAAAATTATTTTGACTAGTATTTTCGTTATACTTTTCATGCTATATTTCACACAACATGAAAATTAGATATCTAAATGGCAAATGACCAGTTTTTAAGGTCATACCCGTAAACAACTAAGTTGGATCGTATATCTGAATCACTCTTATCGTTCGTGACCTTGAAAAAAACTTTAAAAAAGAATCCTTAGCTGACCAATTTCTGAAACGAAGCTGATTATTTATATAGATCTTATAGACTTTTCACTTTCAGGTAGTATTAATCTTTTGCAAATTTTCAATAAATTAGGTGCCACAAATCGGTATGACCTTGATTTTCTGTAAATCATTAAAAAATTTATATAATTGACCAATTATTGAAAGCACCTGACATTTTATGGCCGTGAAGTGGCCTTTCAAATGGCATACCTTTTTCTTAAATGACCCAAATAAAGTGCCAAAAGTTTTTTTTTTTTGTGACCTTGAACCGAATTTTGAAAATTCATAAGAAACTATATGGCTGACCAATTCCTGAAAATAGTTGACGATCACGATCTAGTGTAAATTTTCCATAAATGAGGTGCCAAAAACTTCGCGTGACTTCGGGTAACCTTGATTACAAGTTATCTTAAGCTGACCAATTTCTAGGACTAGTTGACTTTTTCTGATCATTTACTGAACAATTAGATAGAATTTTCTTTTTTCAAATTTAACCTACATACATGTATGAGGTGCTAGCGGGGTCAAGCGCTGCTATAACGCTGTGATTGTATTGAAATGGATTGAAAATCAATTTTAAACTTCATACTTCTTGTTTTGAAATATGATTTCAAATAAGTTTTTTTGTACCATCCTTTATTTTACAGCTGTAAGAAATATAAGAAATGATACAAAACAAAATTTTCTATACCGTAGAATCGAAGGAAAATAAACGGTTCTACTAAGATGAGCTTGGAGCTTGGAAAGGTTAACCATTTTTTCCACAATTCTTTTTTTCCAATTTCATCTTTTGTTATTTCTTTTCCTTAAGTTACTCGTGTTATATTTAAGTTACAGTATTAAGTTTTGATAACGGCACTTACGAGCGTGTTCTTTGCGAGAGAAGGTTATAGTAAGATCAATTTCATCTAAGTGCTGGTCTATCATACAGTATTTCCTTTAATAAACATTTTAAAAAAAACTCCTAAATTCATACATAAGTCTGTTTTTACAACCTTTATAATAAACTTTTCTTCATGTGTCATGATTTGTTATTTTAATTTATTTAACAAAATAACGTTGCTTAAAAATATAATCAATTAGAAAAGATAAACGGGGCCTGTTTTATTTATGTTCATTTTACAGAGATTTTACTGCATTTTATAATTTTTAAAGCTGTTATTTCCATTGAAAATTTCTTTCGGATCAAGTTTTTGTTAGCAGGTATTTCATTTTTTTGGCATGACATATTATCTGACTCTTAATGAAAATAGATACTTTTGTCTTTGACCATTAATATCTCAGAAAATAATGATGATATACCTTCATTATTCAAGGACCGTTTTGGAATTTGACTACGTATTTGTTCTTTTTACTATTCGTCGTAATTTTAAAACTGATACAAAAAGACGACTTTTTTAGGGCTTCAGTTAAATTTTCCGCTGGTGTGCATTATTAATTATTAGCTTGATGTTTTGTAGATTAATATTCGTTTAAAAATCCTATACATTTTCAAATTGTTGCATAAAACCGAATTAAAGAAGCAATCTGTTTTGTTCCTTAATATTGTAAAATCATCATAAAAATCTTGTCGACTTTGTTCACAGTTTTGCATTGATTACATACCATTTTCTGACTTGCTGTTTTTTTTATTTGTTATTAAATTGAATTAAAAAAATTGAATTGATGTGACCTGCTAACTTCAATGTGAATTTAGCAGTTCACTCGATTAGACCCATGTTTAGAAATGCAAAAAAAAACCTGCAAACTCCGATCAGGATCCCAATTACGTGGGTGAAAATTGCCCTGCTAACTTCACAGATGTCACATAAATATATGTTTTTTAAACTGAATGCGCGTGAACGATATATTCGTTTTGCATTTAAGATAACATCCCTGAACTCTATCTATCCATTAGCTTAATGAAATCATTTTCAGTTTATGTCAGTAAAATGTAGAATTACACTGAAGCGAATAGGTAAGCTTTCGTTTTTCAATTTTAACCACATTTTGGATTTGTGAATTTTTTCTTCAAAAAATATAGTTTAGGTATGGAAATTAAGTTTTTGAAGAAACGACACTTCTCGTCTTATGCCACTTTTCATAATTTTTACTATTTGTATAAGAAATGCATAAAACAAATCTACCGCTTTTAAATTAAGTCTACTGAACTTTTAGTTTTTTGGAAAAGAAAATTATCATTCATCAAAAATTCAGTCCGCTAAATTTGTCTCTATTCTTACGGCTTCCGGCTATTTACTTGCTTTGATAACAATCGTGACAGCATAATTTATCTGTGGAAGTGTGCGCACGTTATCGGCTTTCACAGTTTTCTTTAACTAAAATCGGAGTGACTTTTCAAAGTTTTAATTTTACCCAGCTATTTTTAATAGTGCAATAGCACAGAGGTAGAGGTGGCCGACCGACAACCTGAGGATCGGATCACAGGTTCGAGTCCCAGTCGGGCAAAAATTATTTGGCTGCTTTTTTTCACAATCGTGAAGTAGAAAACTTTATCGATTGGGAAAAGCAGCAAATGCAAACCAACAACACCGCGGGGACATCGAAAGGTGCCCCAGCAACAATAATAAAGACAGCTATGGTACCACCAGCCAAAGCTACGGTCAGCGCCGTAGCAACAACAACAACAACGAAGCAAGCGATGGCACCACCAGCCATGCCATCAACAAGTGCCGTAGCAACGGCGAAACAAGCAACGGCACCAACAGCCGATGCCAAAAACAAGAGGAGGAAGAAGATAAGCTGTGCGTCGAACCTCGTGAAGCGCCGCTCCACCACCACCTCAGCCCAGCTGCCAGCCGGGGTGAAGGAGACGGCGCGCACAGCCAAAACTACAGCAGCAGCCAAAATCCATCAACAACTGGATACCTCGCCATCCGATGACGACATCGAGTATATGTCCGAAGGTGGCGAGGGATTATATACAACGGGTGACTCCAACAGCAACTTGCTTGTGGATGTAACCACACCAGAGGCGTCCTCCGAAGAGGAAAATGAGGCGCAAGAAGAAATGGACGAGCAGGCCATCAGTCAAAAAATTGATGTCATTCGGGGGGAGATGGAACGTCTCAATTCCATTGTGACCCCACTAATAGAAGCTCTCAAAAGCAAGCAAGAAGCTCGACGCAAAAGAGAGAAACAGGAGCGCGAGCAGAAAGAAGCGGGCCAAGCGCCAAAAAATGCAGCGCCAGAGCAAGAGCTGCCTTCGAAAAACAAGCAGCAGGATCTAAATCCAAAAGAACAGCAGCAACAACAACAGATGCCAATTAAACAACAACAGCAGAAGCCGAAGGAGCAACGTCCAAAAAAGCAAATGCAACAGCAACAACAACAACAACAGCAGCAGCAGCAACGAAAACCACAGGAGCAAAGTCAGCAGCAGCAGCAGCAGGGAGATCACCAGCAGCAGCCACAGCCGCCCCAAAATAAAAAAGAAAAGGTGCCACCTATAAATACATACAAAATGGAACTTCAGGAAACCATTGACCTGTGTAAGTCGGCCATAGGCCAAAACTTTTTTATAAAACGATTAAGTAAAGATAGACACGCTATCCACTGCTCCACAGTGGCACAGCATAAAATTATAAAAGAATTATTAAAGAAATCCACGACTGAGTTCTTCAGTTTTACCCCCAAAGTGGATAAATTCCAGACGGTCCTCTTGAAGGGCATTGATTCCTGCACGGAACCACAGGTGCTCTTAAATGAGCTCCGTCAAAAAGCGAGCGACGATCTCGACTTTATCGGGGTCAAGCCGTTCGCTACAGTCAGAGCCAGACGGGAGAAACGGTCTTTGCCGTTCTTTCTGGTACAGCTATCGCCCAGCAGCAAACTGGATAGGTTGGGATAAATTAAAAAGACGCGGCGACATGCTTCAATGCATGCGCTGCCAAAGGTTTGGCCACGCTGCAGCAAACTGCGAAATGCAGCCACGCTGCGTTAAGTGCGGTGAGGACCACATAAAGGGAGAGTGTAAACTCGGCGAGGAACGGGTCGAAGACATGACCCAGCTTAAATGTGCACTTTGCGGAAAGGAGGGGCACCCTGCTAATTATCGGGGTTGCTCAGCGTTTCAGCAAATTCGTACCAATAAAGCGGCTAAGCAGACAGCGGTAGAGATACGCCCATCAACGCGTGCTCCTACAACAACGCCCGTCAATCCCCAAATTTCCTACGCCCAAATGGCGGCAGGAAAGGGAAAAACGGTACAGCCTGCAGCTAAGGTAGCTCAACCGGCCCTCGGGCCAAAAGCTCCGGACGCTCAGGCCGAAATTAGAAGCATGTTGCTGGCAATTCAAGGCCAGCTGACAGGGCTTCACAATCAGATAAAGGAGCAGGCGACTAGGGTAGACTATCTCTACTCTGTTTTGCCTAGCCTAACGCAAATTAGAGGTTAAAGGCGCGCTGTCGGAGAGGCCTCTTAGGATCCTTGCTGTGAATGTAAATTCACTGATTAGGACCGAACGTAGAGCTAATCTTTTCCATTTGTTGAAAGACCAAAGTCCAGATGTGTTTATGGCCAGCGAAACTAAGCTGAACCAGAAACATAAACTGACTAACAACAATTACAATATCGTTAGAAGAGATCGACCCAACTCCACTCAAGGGGGGGGCGTCGCAATCTTCATACGAAAAGGCATAAATCATAAAGTTATATATAATAGTGATCTACGTAGATTTCGGCTGTTAGAGGCGTGTGTCGTATGCATTCCTCTCCAACAGGGGAAGCGAATGTATGTGATCGCGGCTTATGCACCGGAATCACCTCAGCCAACTGAATTTTTGACAGAGCTTGAAAAACTTTTCGAAGATCTACACTTGAGCTTGGACGAAAATTACTTTCTCATGGCCGGTGATTTGAATGCCAAACACTTAGATTGGGGAAATCAAGTACAGAATCCGAGAGGTATTCATCTTTTTAATTGGATGAGTCAGTATAACGCTGAATATCGTATAGAACTGCTGGCTACGGATCGGCCATCGTTTCCAAGAAGCGGTGCCTATCTGGATTTATTGCTATTAGACGCAAGACTGACAATTACTGACACTGTGGGTCAAAGACCAAGGAACTGTTTACGAACGATCGAGTACGATAGTGACCACTGCGGACTCGCTGCCGTAGTACAGCTTCCAAACGAGCTCGTGGAGTTGGATGAGTATGTACCTGTGCATACTTACAATTACAGTAAGGTGCGCTGGCCACGCTTTACCAACGCCGTAACGAGCGAAATTAGATCGAACAACATATCCCCACCAAATGACAGGAATTTGACAAATAACGAAATAGACCACTACCTAGAACAAATGGATGAGACAATCAAACGAATAATGAACAGAACAATACCGAAATACAAGCAACGGGACGCAACCGACATGTATCGAAACGCAACCATTGACGCACTACACAGACAAAAAAGTGGACTGCTGACAAGACTAAAACTCTTGTACCGACGGTTTACTGACCCTCACCATCTGGAGATTAGGACACTGAAATCGTCGATCAAAAACATCAACCAACTAATTAAAGAGAACTATCGGTTGTCAATTAATTTGTATTGGGACAACAAAATTCGGGCCGTTAATGCTAGCGACCCGAGCATGTTTCCGCAAATTAACAAGATATTTAGAAGGAATGATCAGAATGATCTTCCGTGTCTCAAGCTTCAAAGAACGACAGACAACAGAGACGTACTTCTGACAGCAGGAATTAATCCAGAGGACGCCGTCTTGGACGATGACCTCTTTATTGTCGAAGATCCGCAGGAGAAAGTGGAGGCCGTGGGGGCTGCTTTCCAGCAAGTGTACAAGGTGAATGCGTGCATTCGCCCGAATCACGACCTGGAAAACAGAGCCTTGCTCCATCACTTCTACCTTCGGAATGACATCACGCAATGGCGATCAGAGAACCTTGGTTTCACCGGGTTCAATGAAGATCATTTGGCAAACGCCATAATCGCCGAGCGAAATGGGCCCAGTTCCCAGTTAATTACGAAGGTGGAGCTCCAGCTCATCTTCGATTCATTAAAGAAGAAGAAGTCAGCAGGAGTCGATGGCATATCCAACGTTGTACTTCGACATTTACCTCAAGAAGCAGTAGACATTTATACCACTCTGTTTAACAACGCTCTGAATAATACATATTATCCAGTGCGGTGGAAGACAGCTGTGGTGCATCCTCTCCCGAAAAAGGGAAAGGACAACTCCAATCCGGCGAATCTCCGGTCGATAAGTCTTCTTCCGAGTATCAGCAAGGTATTCGAAAAAGTTATCAATAGAGCTCTGTCTAAGTGGGCAGAGGACAATAATATCATACCGGACAATCAGTTCGGTTTTAAGGCGGGACATGACACTATTCATGCCGCGTCGAAACTCGTTTCTGATGTCCAATGGAACAAATCTAAGAAGCAGTGTACGGGTGCCTGTCTGGTTGATTTGGAGAAGGCCTTCGACACCGTATGGTTAGAGGGTCTTTATCTTAAACTGACCAGACTTGGCATTAGTAAACCACTATTATATATGCTTTATGATATGCTCAATGGCAGAAAGTTTGTTGTCAAGAGTGGCAATGTAACTTCTGCCACAACCTTTAATATTAAAAATGGTCTTCAGCAGGGAGCGGTCAACTCGCCGATTCTATTCAGCATTTACACCAGCGATCTGATAGGTAGTCTAACTCAGGCAATAGCGTATGCCGACGATCTAATTGCGTACAGAACAGCTGCCAAAGTCGAGGACATCAGGATTCTTTTGCAGAGTGACTTCGATGAGATTCAACGATATTGTGATGACTGGAAGTTGAAAATCAACTTTCAGAAATCAGAAACTATCTTGTTTAGGACTCCGTTGCGTGGAGCCACAAGGGATACGAGAAAGAACTGGCGCAAGCTGGTGATCGTAGGGCCAAATGGACATCCACTGGCGAGTAAAAGTGTAGTAAAGTACCTTGGCATCTGGATGGATCAGTATTTGTATTTCGACAGACATATAAATTCTGCTCTGGCCAGGGCTAGGGGAGCTTTTGCCCTGACGAAATGGTTGTTTTATAGCAGCCGGCTTGACAGCAGGGTGAAGGTGATTTGCTGCATGGCCCTTATCCGGCCGATGATTGCCTATGGATGCCCGGTTTGGTTCAACGTTGCCCCATCTCAAATGGAAAAGATTCGGGTGTTTGAGAGGCAGTGTCTTCGACGCTGCCTTGGATTGCACAGAACACCAGAGTCGGAGTACCAACACTACTATTCCAACCTGGCTCTATACAACGGGGCCAACATAAACAGGATAGATAATTTCTTGCTGAAGCTTATTCGAGGTCACATTGCAAGAGCGATGTCCTCGTCTAACAGCTTAATTTTCGGGGCTTATTACCCCAACAACGAATACTACGAGACTGTGCGTCTAAGCGGCTTTATTCCGCCCGATGCATTCCTCCACCTAGACAGTCGAGGGCTGATCCAGGATAGAGCGGCGGTTCCGCTAATCTACCACGTCGGCCGTAGAACTGTAGATCGGCGGCTCCTTTACAGTCGAGACGTCCTCGCACAAGACGGAGCTGAGCACCTTCGGTTCAGTAGGACTGTGTCCGAACGGGACCGAAGAGATAGGGTAAAGCAGGAGAACCAGTTCTGGTGGTTGAAAAACGAAGATGAAGTTCCTTCAGACATTTAATAGTTGACCTTGCTATTTTCTCTTGTATGGCCGACTTACATAGGTTTAGGTAGTTAGTTTTAAGTAAGGACAGTCAGGGTGGCACCAAAAAAAAAAAAAAAAAAAAAATATATATAAAACATACAAAAACACCAAAAAAATTATAAAATCAACAAAAATACAAAAAAAAATTATAAAAACCGGAAAATGCTTGCTGTGGCTGTTCTAGTTTGTAAGTAGCTTATAAGAAGGTTGTAATTAGTTTAAAATTAGTTGTAAGTAGTTTTAAGTAGTTTTAATTAGCTTTAATTTAGTTTTATGTAGTTTGTAAGTTTTATATAAAACCAAAAAATAAAGACATAGATACCGAGTTTTTTTGTGAAATTCTTCTCGGTAAAAAATAAAACCGACCTGGATTTAGTATTAAGATAGTTCTTAGGCCGAAAGGCATTAGCATTAAGTTATTCTAGTTTAACTTAGAGCGCCCGACTGGGGCCAGTAAGTTACTTTTAAGATATTGATAAGTAGGCTAGTTTTTATGAATTTTTGTCTAGCTTTAAGATAGTTCTAAGATAATTGAAAAATAAAAATAAATTTACAAAAAAAAAAAAAAAAAAAAATAATTTAATATATTTTGCTATTTTTAGTTTCTTTTCTTCTTATGTTTTGAAAATAAAAGTATAAAATTTGGAATACCTGTGCAGATCTTTAGTAAGAAAATTGAATAAATTTTTTTTTTTTTTGAAAACCTACTTCGAAAAATTTTCTGATTAGAGGCAACGCTGTGCCAAAAATTGACCATAATGATTTTTAACAGTAGTTGAAATACTTCGTGTTTAAAGAAATTTTTGTTGCAGAAATTTGCAAGTTTTCTAACGGAGGGGAAATTATTTGCTCTAGCAAACAGACTTAGTAGTAAATGTTTTCGTTCTAAGACTTTACGACGACGAAGACGAAAATAAAACACACGAATTATTAAAACAAAAGATTTTGGAACACTTTATTTAAATCTTCTAAAAACCTACCTGTTATTTTTTTTTTTTCTATTAAATATATATAATGAAAATTAGTAATAAGAACATTTTGAACGAGTCCAATATTCTAATGTAGAACCCAATAAAATAAAATTGAAACAATGCATTTACATGAAATTTGAACTTTTGCAGAAAATCTATTAAAAAATTATTCTACCCTCCCATAAAAAGAGAAGAGATCGCAACTCAATTTTTTTTCTAAATTTTTTTTATTTATTTTTCATTTTTTTAAAGTTGCTGAGCTATGGGATTTTAAACTTGAGAAAAAAAAAACCTAATCATACTTAAAAAAAGTAAAAATCTAATATTAATTATAGGTACTAACTTTGCAATACTAAAAATTCACTTAAGAAATAGGTAAGTCAGATGTCGAAAAACCGGAGCAAATCTGTCGTATCTCAGTTCAATTAATTCATAAAATATTTAGCTGCTATTAGTTACAAATTTAAAAAAAGCTTCTACCCAAAAGTTTTAGTCTCCTTAGATAAGTACCTACCTACGACCTTATCGCTTAGGAGAGCATATTGTATTTTTTTTTTTTTTTTGGATAACTTACTGCAGGTCTTTACCTAAGTACCAACTATTTTTAAAAAACTATTTATTAATTTACTATTGCCAATATAAGATTTTAAGGAATTTCCCTCATACATCAATATGTTTTCCAAAAATGTTTTGATATAAAACTTTTCCTTTAGAAATAATAAAAGTGAAAAATTTATTAAAAGTTCATTTGAGTCGTTCTTATGACAAAATTCTGTTTGCTTAACAAACTTTTAGCAGGTATACAGATATATATTACATGAGATCTTAATACCATCAGTATACCTATACCATTCTAGCCACTTTTTCGACATAGAAATTTCCCTAAAAAGTTATAATGAAATGCCATCAAAAATTGGAAAAAAGTTTCTTGCCATTTCTGATTTTCAATTCCTGATCCTATTCTTAAAATCAAATTTTTGCATGGTTTGTCAATTTAAAATTTCAATTAATCACACTCAACATGTTTTTGAATTAATGCCCACACAAAGTATGAACCTACCTTTCTTCCTCCCTTTTATTTTTTTTCCATTTTACATTTCTATTTAATTTGATTTTTTCTAAAAAAAAAAAAATCATACCATTTAATTGAGATTTATAAAAATGAGTTCTGTCTAACAAAAATTCATATATCACCCACCAAGATAATTAACACTTCCCCAAACCAATCATCATAAATTTTATTATTCCCATCCTCTCGAATCATGATGTTTTTATTACGACAAACCCACCAGCCCATAACAAAAAGTCTCAACTTACCACTTTGTATAAAAATCAGCGATCCAAATAAGGCAACTCTCTGTAAATCTTCAACTCTGCACTTTGTGAACAACACACCAGAGACGTTAAAGGGAGGAAACAAGAAAAAAACATAAAAAATAACACTCTGAACACTTTTATTCCTTGATGCCTTTTACGTTTTCCAATTCAATTATAATATTCTTTATTCATAAAATCGTGCGTGCTAAAGAAAAATTGCACTTGAAACCATGCATGTGCTGCTGCTTCTCTGCACTTTTCACTTCACTCTGCCAATATTCACCCGAGTGAAACAAAAATAAACACAAACTAAAAAAAAAAAATGGGAACAAACAAGAAATCGATTCCACACACTCTGAGCTTACTGAAGGCAAAAGTCGAATCAGGACATTTTTTTTTTTGTGTTTTTTTCGTCGTTGGTCCTTAGCTTAGGATACGAACGCCGGAATAGTCTAGAAATACTATGCTCCGTACTCTCGATTTAAAATTCACTTTACCCGCTTCACACGTCTGCTTCAAAATGCAAAAATTTGTTTTTCTTCACTCGATTGATCTTACATACGCGATATTTGTCGTCGAAGTATCTTTTGCATCAAAGAAAACAAACTTGGAACTTTTTTTGATACAAAAACTACTCACTTCCTTGTTCCTTATTTTTCTTTGCAAAGAAAAAAAAGAGTCACAAATGATGGGTTTAATGTTATCAGAAAGTTGTAAAAAATAAAAAGTATCACTCAGGAAGCAACTTATTGAATCGAAGTATCTACCTTTTCATTTGAGAGACAATCTTAAACTGAATCAGAGTTCTTGTAACTTTAAAGACTTAAACCGTCTTTTCCTCAAGAAAGTGTCGTTCCGTTTGGACTCGGAGTGTGGCTTGCTGCCTGATAGAAATAACCAAGTGCTGCGTAATGCTGCTTGCTGGCTGCAAGATCTACAACCATTCTCCATACAAACCAGAAGACACAAACCGCGGCCTCTTCAAAACCTCCCCCTCCTGGTCATAGTACCTCTACACCTTGGCCAATGCGCTATTTATTTTCCTTCTTGTTCTTCGTCTTCGGCCAAAAAGTCGATTGCCATCGGGCAAGAGGGTCTCAATGGGCTTCTGTTGGCTTCTTTCTCTTTTTGCTTTCCTCTTTGTGGGCTGATTTGCTTGAAGTGTGTGCAACTTTTGAAGAATAGCGGGAGAAGGGGAGGCTTAGGGTCATATAGTCGACGAAGACTCCATTCATCTGCGATGGAGGTAGATATCTTCAACCTGTTGTAATATTTTTGCCGGCTACGATCGTGGAAATCAATCTTTACACTCAAAGAAAAGCTGATTTGAGTGTAACTCATTATTATATGATTTCACTCAAACAGTGGACTACAAAATTATATATCTTTTGGAGGCTGCTTTTCGTGTGCCACATAATGTGTGTTCTCGACTTCTTGTCCGTCCCACAGCCATTATGGTTCGAGGTTATGCGATGACAAGATTGTTATGATTGTTAGCATTCCGGTGGCATTTTGTTTTGACTTTAACTTCAGACTCCATGAGCACTGTGTAGAAGGTAGTTACTTTTGGGTGGTGGTGAATTTGTGTAGGTTTTTTTTTATTATTTTTGAACTCATTCTCTAGGTGCACTAGATTAAAAAACTACGACTAACGGTAAACTTTTTTTGTTTTAAATAAATAAATAAAATTATTAGTAACAACAGGTTTAGAAGGTAAGTTATTGATTATACTTACTAGTGCAATAGTCGATATTGAGCTTATTTTTAGGACACATTTTTTTCTTTAACTATGGCAAATAAGTAGAAATAGTTAATATATTAAAACTGGATTTGATTAATGATAACCATTACTGGTTTTAAGATACAAGGTCTTGTAATATGTATATGGGGGTAATAGGCTTAGACCTATCTATACCTATCTATATACGAGTATATACTTTGGAAAAGAATTAGTAAGCAACTTGACTAAACTTATCGAGAACATTTTTCAATTGAATATGAAAATGAATTCATAATCATTCTTAGGGTTGTAAGCTGCAAGAAAATTGTCATTTAGCAATTTATTAAAAGTCAAGGTTCTTGGCTTTTATAAAAAATAAAGGCAACTTTCTATTTGCGAACTTATTTATCTCAAGATTTATAAAATGAAGATACACCTATAGTTTATAAATAGATGAGGGAGGGTCATAATTAAGTACGTAAAAACACGTTTAAAATATAAAAAAAGATACCTTTTTCTTTGTTCTCTACAATCAGCTTAAGTTTTTGCAAGATTAACAAAATAGGCGATAACTTAATTTATGATTTTTCCATAGAAACAAAGGGCCTTACCAATAACCAATCACTAAACATGCGTTAAAATTGAATAAAAGTGGCATTTTTAACTTAAAAAAGATTTAATTTGTGTGTTTGAACACGCCTTTTACAAAAAAACGCTCTACTGCAAAATTCTCCTATATTCGTCAGGTCGTGGTCAAATAGACAGCTGTTGGGATATGACATTGATGTTGTTTTGAGAAATGAATGTCAGTAGCCAAAAACTGCATTTTTACATTCGTTCTTCATTCGGTGAACGATGGAAAAAGTGCCTGCAAAATGTGTTTAAAAAATATTCCTCAAAGAAAATTTTTTAACACGAGTTTTTGATCCTATGACAAAATTTTGAAGAAAGATGGTCATCTAAATACTAAAACTTTATATAACATTTTCTTAACATTATGTGTAGAATTTTGGTCTAATGGGTGGGTGATTCCATGCCAAACATGCGAAAGCATGTTTCGAAAATAGTATTAAATTCCTTCCAAGTAGGAAAATTTTCTGAAACCAGAGGGTGCCCCTCATAAATGATGCCTAAAGAAAAAAGATCCCTGGGGCCCAATTCCGCAAGAGCGAGTTTTTGCTGTGTACACAGACAGTTTTTGCGATTCCGCAAGAGTGAGTTTTAACTATTTGACAAATTTCATATGCACAATCAGTCAAATTTATTCACACTTGTTTTGGGCGTGAACGGAATGTGAACACGGACAATCATTCACATGGATCATTCATGCAGAATTGAGCCCCTGTTTAGGAAACCGCAGCAAAATGATTTGAACCGAATTCGAACAGAACTTAAACCAATCTCAATTCGATCTCAAACAGAGCTCAAATCAATTTCAAACCGATCTCAAAACAGTTCGAACCGATATGAAACCAATCTTAAACCGATTTTAAACCTATTTGGAACCAAACTTAAAACTACATCTAACCAATATCAAACTGATCTCAAACCATCTTTAAATCGATCTGTAACCGACCTCAAACTAATAAAATCGAACTTAAGCCAGTCTTATGCAAAACTCAAACTGAACTCCAACCAATATCAAACCGATCTTAAACGCAACTCAAACTGATATTAAACCCAACTCAAACCGATCTCAAGTCTATCCCTCACCGATAACAAACCATTTTCAAACTGCTGATCTTAAATTGAACTCGAAATGTCTTCAAAACGAACTCAATCTGATTTCAAAACTTTCTCAAACTAATTTAAGCTACCTCACCGTCACAATCCGTAGATAAGCTTCACAAATTCTGCCCAATAGACCATAAACTTCATCACATAAAGATTTTTCTACTCCATTGTGATAGGCGTTTGCACATATTAGGCATATCTTTTGGAGAGTGGCTTTAATGCGGATCACAGCACTCGAGTAAAGGTCTTATTACTTATTTGAGGGTGCAGGGAACTAATTTCACGGGAACTACCTTCACATTTGAAATGATTTCTCCTCATGTGAGATATATGTAGTTTCACTTTTTAATGATGAAGTTTTTGCCCACTAAACCTTGGAAATAATTTTATCTGAAAATCGGGTGAATTTATTTCTAACCTATATTATGAAAAATATCAAGAATGAAAAACTGAAAAAGAATTTTAAGCAAAAATGTTATTTGTTGATGATTTTATCTTAAAGTCATAATTCTGTGACGTGAAATAAGACCATAATATTCTGAAGAAGTTTTTATGAAGCTCTTGAAATTTGTCAATAAAGAGTTATAAACCAATCATGGCCTTATGTCACTTTTAAATGGACTTTCTTACCGGACAAAATACTCGTAACATGGGAAGTCCTTAATAATTAAATGCAAAAAGGGTTTGTTTTACATAAACTTTTAAAAAATTATTGGTCTGGAAAAGCATTGCGAGCGATTTTTTTATTTTCACATTTCAAATAGGTTCTCTCTTGGGAACAAAAATTTCCCACTCACCACCCATTATTTCTTTATTTGGAAGAATCGATATTTAAAAACCAATCAGAGTTATTTGAAAATAAAAAATATCTAGTGATCAATTCGATTCATCCAAATAAAGAAATAAAGCGTAATGAGCGGGAATTTTTTTTCTTTGATAGAACCAATTTGGTGTGTGAAAATAAAAGAATTTCTCGCAACGCTTTGTACGGATGACGATAAATATTTTTTTTTTAAAAACACTATTTTTGCATTAAGGGGCCTATTCGCGCAAAGCGTTGTGATCGAGAAAAAAATTGTTCCAAGAGAGATGTGAAAATAACCAAGGAAATTGGTGACATAGGTGTGCCTGCCTGGTGACTGAACATATCTAACAAATACCCTAATAGCCTTTTCACACTGAACCCAAAACGCGGTTTTCGTGAAAATATCGGTTTTAGAGAAAACCCTAATGGAAAACACAAGTTTTCCCATAAATTTTTGTATTCTTTAGGTTTTCGTAAAACAAGTTTTATATAAAACCAGTCGAAAACACGTTGGAATTCAGAGATGAACGAAACAAACGTACCTTTTAAAAAGTTCAGTGACTAATAAAATGTCAAAAAAGAAACTGATTGAATGCTTTCAAAAAAATTGAAAACAGCTGACGATATTCTGTCATATCAAATATAAAATTCCCATCTCAAAATTATTTAATTTATTTAAAACTGATAATATTTTGCCTGTGGTAATTAAAATTGTTCATGTGTATCAAATTAATATAAATAATTACCATTTAACTTTCATAAAATGGAAGAAAACAACAAAAAGAAAAGAAAATTGTAAGAGGTTGGGTAATGAAAAACTGTAATGTCAAACGAAAACGTGAAATGTTCGGTGTGAATGGTTTTCGAGTTTTTCAAAAGTTTTCGCCGAAAACCAGTTTAAGGGTTTGGTGTGAAAACCCTACAATGAAGGTGCGTTGGCAACACACATACTTTTGTCTAAGAAAACTATTAAAATAAGGTGAGCATGAGCATACTCTACTCTGAAGAAGTTTCCCACAAAAGAGTTAAGACTGAATGTGAGAATTCAGTGGGTATGAACTTCACTTCAAACAGGTGAAATTATTTCCCATTAAAGGTAAAATTATTTCCCATACGAAGGTAGTTTCCGTGAAGTTAGTTCCCAACACCTATTTGAGACTTCACGTGTCTATCTCAATACCAAAATTTTGTTCCTTGGTTAGGGAAACTAACGCAACGACACAATCCCCAATCCAGAGGGCTAGGTCCTTGTTAAACCTAGTACATACTTGTGAATCATGTCATGAATCTATACAAAACTTGCATTTTTATTCAATCGTGAACATGTTCGTGAAGCTGTGTGGATCGTTTTCGTTATCATTATTTTTAGAATAAAAAATTAAAAAAAAAAGTATCTACCTTTATTTTTATTACTAATCCCTTTTGTTTTTTTTTTTAATTTATTTACTTGGCACATTAAACGGGAAGCAATAAAAGTAAATATCAAAATTCAAATAACGGTTGCTTGCATGAAATTTTTATATCTTTATCTTCTTGGCCCTTTTCTTTTGGCTGTTAATATCTACAGAGATAGATTGATTGATAGATTGAAAGAAATTAAGAAACATCAAGGCTTTTTTGTTATATGTAAGTAATTTTCACTGAAAATTCCCTTAAACTTTTAATTATTTTTTTATATTTCCTATCTCATTTTTAATAATAAATAAGAGAATCTCTTTTCCTCCAATTAAAAGGAACTCCTTCTAAAATTAGCAACATATCAACGCCGAAGTTTGTGTAAATTTTTTTTTATTGAGATTTTAGATGAAATTGTAACAATTTAAGGAATGTTAAAACAAATAAACTTTTCGCATGGTTTTAAAATAGAAATGCAATAAAATGAATAGAATTTTCAGTTCTAAAGTAAAATCAAAATGATCTTACGAATTGCCTTGCTGAGAGTTCTTTTATGCATCATAAAATCTTCCGCAACACTCTGTCAAATCTCGATGAAGCATCAAAGCCTATCGTAATCGGTCTATAATAAAATAATAAAACCATCCGGAACTTCATTCAACCATCAACTTTATGTATACGAAACATAGATATACAGGATGGTTTTATAACTACTTTGTCAATCTTTCTTTAAGATGTATAATATACAAACTGGAGAGCCTTTTACGATTGTAATTTTATGCGAGAAAAGAGACGTGTTTCATTTAATAGTTGTTGATAGTCTTCTCTGTCTATTTTGTGTTGGCAAAAGTCATTCACTTGGAAATAAAGTGACTAAAAGTCTCTTAGCAGCTTTAGTCGTAAAGCTTTTCATTCAATTTCTTTTATATTCCTAGACCGGCTGACCCAAAAAAAAAAAGAAGTAATTTTGCGAAATTATAATATAGTGACGTCGCGTCGTCAAGTTATAAGGAAAAATATAAAAAGTAATGAATGTCTTGTGTATAGGTATTAAATAAGGAATTATGCTAGTTTACGGTATGTGAAGAAGACATTCAAAGAATTCCTTTAGAAATTCATCAAAATAGCAAACATTTTTATAGAAAAAAAAATTCTTAAGCACAATTAACCAACTGATGGTTAAGGCTGCTGTTCGTAGACCATAAGATGATAAAACACAGTGCTAGTGTTAGGAAAATAGGGTAGTATTTGAAAGGATATTATATGTTGGTACGTAGGTACTGCAGGCTTTGCAGTAACACTTTTACTCCTCCTGGAGCATAGTTTAGCAACAGACTCCTTCCATCTATCCCAGTTAACTGTGCCCACATTTGAGTAATAATGGATTCATTAAGTACAGTTGATCTCCAAGTGGTTTTGGTCTCCTTTCTCGCTTTACATCCTAAAGATTCCATTTGAAGAACTGCTTCGCTATTTAGCTCAAATTTTGGCCAATTAATCGCCATATTCCGTTCCCTGATATCTAGATCTACTCATATCTCATGAGTTTCCACAGCTCAACGTTATTATAGTTTGTGGCTAACGAATTGTAGAATGTATAGAAGACAGCGGTAGATAGAAGCCAGTAGTTTGTCAGCGGTGCATTTTCAGACTTCATGGGCTCTTCGAAAGGATTCTATTGGATGCCAATCCAATTAAGTAGCTTATTAATAGCAGTTATCTGCTCGGGGATACCTCTCATGGTAAGTGTTCACCAGATAAATTCGCGGTTAACCTTGTCGAATGCCTTCTCCAAATTGACAAACATGAGGTACAAAGGTGACTGATACTCATTTGATTATTGAAGAATTTTTTGCAGGGCTTTAATACGGTCTACTGCCATCCAAGAAGTGCGATATGATGTGCTGGGCAAAAGAAAACTGAAAGACTGCGATATTTACTTTAGCAACTGTTATATTGACAACAAAGGCAGTGTATCTTTGGCTGTGGATTCGTCGTTAGAGGCAGACTTTGGTAAGCAGTCTTGAGTTTCAACTATGTGAACAAGCCCCTCACGATAGTTCACATCACGACTGAATTCGCCAATATGTGCGCATATACTTCCACAGGGTTGAAAGATGGTGACACCAAAGACGAGTTTTACGAGCTTCCAGACCAGTCATATGCCCCATCTATTACAATGAGATTATCTTGGGTAGATTTTAACGCCAAACTAGGAAGAGAAGACATCTTTGGGTGCACAATTGGAAGCTATAGCCTGCACAACACCACCTCCGATAACGGACTCAGGTTAATCGACTTTTTGGGGGAACTTTTTTGCTGCTAGTACGCAATTCCCACATCCTGATATACACAAGAAGACATGGTGAATTCCTGACCAATTAACAACCAACCAGATTAACTACATTGAAATCGACGCAAGGCATTTTTCCAGCATCAAAGATATCCGAACGTTCCAAGGAGCCAACGATGAGACCGAAACAGAAAATACAGTGAGGAAGTTCAACGTCGGAGGGCTACCATCTCAAGAAATCCGCAGGTCCTTTTCCGATATGCCACCATCTTCATGCATCTAGACCTTGTGAAAGAATTTCCAGCAAGCCATCAAAAATGCCACCTCTGACGTGTGTGCCTCGCTCGACCACCACAGAAAACACCTTGTTCAACGGAGAGTACGTGCAGCCACACAGCTGCATACTAGGCCAAGTGGCATACAACAGCCAAAGCCCCTCGAAAGCTATATGGGGAGAAGAGCAGAGAGGAACACTGGCTTCTCAGAGGGAAAATGAAAGACCATGAGAAGCGCACGATCATGGGATGCCATTGCAAGACTAAAATTTGGAAGTTCTACAAAAAAATAAAAAGAACCTCCCAGGCCTTGTAAGCAAAGCCAAGAGAAACACCGGCTTCTCAAAAGGAAAAAAAAGAGGACAAGATGCGCACGATTGAGGAAGTAGAGGGATGCCATTGCAAAAATTAAGTTCGGAAGTTTTCCAAAAAGTAAAAAGAACGTTCCAAGTATGATAGGCCTGATTCGATACCGATTAGGGGAACAACGTGGTAAAATAGTAGTCAGTGCTGAGGATATGGAAAAATAATTCCTGCAAAATATTTAATGACGATGATGAAACTACGCCATTCAACCTGGACAACGTAGGCCAACTATCCCGTCCACTCGATTTAAAAAAAAAACTTAAATTTAGTAAAGCTGCTGGAGCTGATGGCCACGCGCCTAAGCAATTCAAAGCAGCTGGGGATGAATTTGTTAGGAGTATCATCCATCTGCATTCATATGGTGGGAGGAAAGCATGTCCGCTGAATGAAGCCTCATTATTGCCTGCCGGATCCTGAACAAGGGTGAACCATTGGACTGCACGAAGTACAGAGGCAGTCTTCTTAACATCGGGTCAAAAGTCTTCTCTGACAAGTTTTATGGACACTAGTAGCCAGCCATGTATCAACGACCTGTAAGGTCCATATCAGTGTGGCTTTAGGCCTGAGAATTCCACCATCTACCAAATGTTTGCACTACAACGGACATTGGAAAAATCCAGGAGCTTAAAATCGATACCCACCACCTTTTCGTTTAATTCAAGGCCATATAAGACAGCATCTTTAGAGACGAGCTATATAGAGCAATAGCTAATTTTGGCATCCCTACCAAAATCGTCTGTTTGTGCAGGATAACGATGAAGAATGCCTCATCGACACTTTTTTTGTCAAAAAAGGTTCAAAACAAGGTGACGCACAGTCATGTGACTTCTTCAACATTATTTTTGAAAAAATGGTTCAAAACTCTCACATCAGCACCAGGAAGCAAAATCCTTAAAAGTCCGTCCAATTACTCACTAACGCAGACGATACTGATTAAATTGGACAAATAAAACGTGATGTCAGTGATGCTTTTTTGAGTATAATTGACAAGGAAGCCAAGACCAAGAAGATATGTTTGGCTGAAGGCAAAACCAAATATATGCTGAGAACAAGAATGGACACCCAACACAAACATCTTGGACAGAACCTCAATGTAGACAGCAATAATTTTGAGCTGGTTAGAGATTTTGTCAACTTAGGCTCCGCTTTCAACTCAGCGATAGTTACCTGCATTGAGATCAGACGAAGAATTACTCCTACCAATTGCTCCTACTTAAGGTCAAGAAGGCAATAGACTAGCGAATACCTCTCTTGAGCAACTTAAGTGTCCCTATAAAGAACGCTTATCATCATACCGGTTTTAATTCATGGCACGGAGGCAAGGAAACTATTAATTAAGGATAAGAAGGCTTAAGACTGTCTCGAGAAAATGAATTTTTAGTGAATTTTGATCCCATCTGCATATATGGGAAATAAAGAAGGTACAGTAACGAACTGTCAAGGCTGTACAGTAACACCACCCTAGCTACAAAAGCCAACGACTGAGGTGGCTGGGTCACCTTCAAATCCAACCCCGTGGGACGATGCAGTAGAAGAGAAAGCCTGTTGGTATAAACCGGACTTTAGTAACACTTTAAGTATGAAAGTAAGTTCCTTTGTAAGAACATAACAATGATAACAACAAATTTAAAAAGCAACAATTTTAATATTCAAGTAAATAAGCAAGTTTTGAAATACACTGGTCTAGACGTAACTTGTTACACATCGAGTTCGGTTGCCTGAATTTGCATGTGTTTGCAGATGATGTTGTTGATGACGCAGCACAATCACCACCTACATGGACTTTTTTGTCATAGTCATCACATTTTTTATTTTGAAAAGAGCACTCCTTAGCCAAATGCATACCACCGCAATTCTTACATTGTCGTTTTGGCTTGATATTATCTGTATTTGGATTTCGTAAATGTTTATGATGTGCAGGCTTTGGATTGTCAATTCTTTTGTAAGTCTTCACAAGCATCAAACATTCTTCGGTCAGTGATTGGAGAGAATTTGATAACTTCGAGTCTGCTAATTTTGAGAGAAGCATCGCACGGATTTCAGCATCATCAGGAGCATTTAAGCCCATGACGTAGATCAGGCATTTGAATTGTTCGCTGGACATGGTCTCTATACTAAAGTCTTCACAAAGTTTGTTAACTCTTCTCGAGTATGCGACGTAGTCTTCGCAATTATTTTTTTCATTCCGAAGACATTTATACTGCAGGCTGATGATGGATTCCTTGTGCCTAAATAAGGTCATCAATGTGGTGACCGATTGGTCAAACGTGAAATCATCTGCATGTTTTGGCAGAATAAAATTCGTGTATTTTATATAAGCTATTGGATCCAATTTTCGCATAAGAAGTCTCACTAATGCACTATCATCGAGTTTCTTACCGTCGACTTTGAAAAAATGTTCATAGCGTTTGAACCACGATTCAAACATCAAACCATTGTCTTGGTCAAATATAAATGGCATGATACTTTTCTCCAGAGATTCCAATATCTTCTCCGTGTCTTTGGTGTTTTCTTGAGCAATCATCTCTTCTGCCTTGAGTGAGAGTTTGCTGTTTTGTTTCTCTTGCTGCTTAGCGCTGGTAACTTCAAGTTGTTTCAAAATCTCCTGTTGTGGAGCGAGAATTTTCAGCATTGTTTCAGTGGCTGCCATTTTTATTGATAGCTGAGTCTAATCAAAATTGTATAAGATTTTTATTCGTAAACGAATCCTTGTTGCCAAGTTATTGTGATCTTCTATAAAAATAATTTTAACAAAAAATATAAAAAGAAAATAAGCTTTGAAATACACTGTTCTAGATACAACTTATGTATTACACATAAATTTTCAATATGTTCTTGTATTTGCTAGCTGGTGGGAATTTATAGCAGACATATTAGGATGGTGATTGGTTTTGAGTGCTGCCAAGATATTAAATTGTCAATTATTTTATAATTAAAAATTGGTGCTGCCAAATATTATAAAATGGTTTTTAATAGTAAATTGGTGATGCCAAATTTCGGTGTTGTCAATACCCTCAAAGTTGTTATTTAAGAGAAAAGGAATAAAGAAGTTACCTCAAAGCTTGTGTTTTTAACAAACAACAGAGATATAGTAAGATCTAAAGAATGTCACTTTAACAAATAAATTATAAGAAGGAAATTTGATTTTAAAGTCCCCGTAAGTTCAATTATTTGATTTAATTTTTTGGTTTCGCATAATTTCATTTTGTTTAGTCAAAATTACGATCAATATTATTCGGAACTAAGGAAATTTGAAGCCAGCCAAAGAGCACATCAAAAAAAAAAAGAGAAAAACTAAACTTAAAGCTCGGAAAAATGTACTGGTTACTAGGAAAGAACTCTGACCTATTCATCCAGAACAAACTTATGTTATATAATCAAGTGGTTGAAATCCGTTTCGACATATTACATCCAACTATTGGGCTGTACGAAGAAAACAAATGCTGAACCCATCCAAAAATTCCAAAAACAATGTCCTTTGGGTACCTCGTGGCTTGATGGTTTAGTGCGTTGGACTGTCATGCCGAAGGTCTGGGTTCGATTCCCAGCTACTGCCAACTAAAAACAGAAATTTTTTTCCTGAGGTACTGCCTCTTGCGATGAGCTGACAAATCCTCCAAGAGTATAACTTGTCATGAATAAGTACTTCTCATCTAGTCGTTCGGACTCGGCAAAAACTTGTAGGTCTCCTACTCCATTCTTGCCAACAACATGTACACAGAAATGGTTGAGAGTTGTTAGTCACTAGGCCCTGGGTCTCCACGAGCTGTTGGGCCACCATTTATTTCTAATATCCTTCGTGGAAAAATAAATGCCCTTCCATCTTGGTGTATAAGAAATAGCGATCTACATCGTGACCTTCAAATTAAATCGGTTACAGAAGTGGTTAAAAAAACATGCTTTACCACACAATCAGTGACTGTTAGGAGATTAAGAAGAACCAAGCTTCATGAGCTGATCCTCTAAAAGCTAAGGGAAAGTGTTATAACTCAAAACTTCCCTCAATGTGATTTATAAATTCAAAAAAAAAAATCTGTGGTCGATCCTTCATAGATTAGTACTGATTCACCCGTGGTAAAAGTCCAACACTACTCGGTGCCGAGTTTAGCGATTTATTTTTAGTGAAAGAGGTTAAAGGTTGACCTTCTTCTTAAGTCAACCATTGCCAGATAATTACAGCAAAAAAAATCGTAAATATTTATTTATTTTTTTTTTGTTAAATAAATCTCAAACCGAAATCTTTTTAAAGGATTATATTAACTCTCAGAGAGAAATTAACTTAAAATAAAAGTTGACAATTATTTCTGATCTTTGAAAGAAACAAAATATTACCGAAAGACCGTAAAAAGTCGTTTCTTAGAAATCTTTTATAACTAAATGGTGAAAGGTCAAAAAAAAGAATAATCTCTCCCAAATCTTAAAAAAAAATTATTCAAATTTCCAAAATTGTCCATTATTTTTTGTTTATGACATCATTATTGTCTGAGAAATTTTTTATCAAAGCCAGAAATATCTTTTTTTATCGATTCAACAATATTTATCCATTAAAATGACAGCCTTCGAATTAATTAAAAAATTCACTTGTGTTATTATTTCTTGCAGTAACGCAATAACAGTAGGTATAGGTACTGTTATTGCGTTTACACAAATTATTATATATTTTTAAAAAAATCTCGAAACAAGAAATATAGAGCTGTAAATGCTATTTGTTTCAACTCAATACTACGACTACCAGTCATCACCAAGATACTGCTCATCCAAAAACATTAACAAAATTTGAAAATAAAAATCTTGTTCCTTTTTTTTTTTTTTTTTTTTTTTGACAAAAGTGTAGTCCAGCTCGACTAGTAAATGATTTTCCAAAGAAAAACTTTTTTTAATCATCTTAGGAAGTTGGCTATGAATTTTATTTAAATTTAATGTCGATGAAGAAAAACCGACTTTAAAAATTGTTGTTTTAGTAATTTTAATAAAGAATTTCTTTTGATAATATTTTTTTACTCTACCTTTATTGTTCATACTTATACCTATGACCTACCTTTTTTGAAATTCTAAGCCACTTGAACTAAACAAATTATGTTATGGACGTTAATCAACAGAAGGAAGTAGCTAACTATCTAGTATTTATCAAACAAACAAAAAATAATTACTGCAACTAGCTGCACAGCCCCAGAGTTGCTAGAAGTCATGTCATTATAACTTCTAACCAGCAGAGGTAGACATGCATGCATAATGCATATGCATATCCACTTGCATTATGATTCATGAATCATGACACTATTTCTAGGAGAGGAATAAAAGCCAAGTCCCTTTCTAATTATAGAGTAAGTAATTAGGTGAAATTTTAAATAACCGCATATAATAGAGTTGAAGAAAAAAAATAATAGGTGTCGTTTATAACATTTACCTACTTTACCTACTCATTTAAAAAAAAACACTTATACATATATTAAAACATAAATAATATATTAAAATTGCACACAAAACCAAATATTATTCTTCACGCAGTGAGTTATGCAGTCTTTTCTGATAAATAAACCTCAATAGCAAGGTTCGGAAAACGATAAAATACGTATGACTCGTTCTTTCGTGAACAATTTAAGAGGGAATTTTAATTTTGTTCCGATCAAGAATAGTTATTATTTTTCGGATCTTTAAAAAAAAAATTGTTATAAAGATCGAATCAAAATTGCTGCAGTCTGTACAATATGGTTCGACCTCGAATTTTTCGCGCGGGAACTATTAAAGATACATTCACGATCCGTTCCATTAAGAAAGAAAAAAGAAAGTAGACACAGGTAAAAGCTTACCCAAATTTTTAAAAAACACAAAAAATATTTTTTAGAGGATGTGTCAAAAACATGTTGTTCCAATGCACTTTGCAACTTTGTTGATCCTTGAGTGATTTCAAAGAAATCAACACACGTATGATAGCTGATACAAAATGAGAAAAGAAAAAAATCAAAACAGGGTGTTTCAAAAAAATGTTAAGCTTTTGTGCATTGTTTATTTCTAGAGCAAATTCAATGAAATTGACACAGGTAAGAGCTGACACAAAATTTAAAAAAAAATTCAAAAAAATGTCAACATTTGGAAACTTCGTTGGTTCTTGAGCGAAAACAATTTTTTAAATTATAAATTTAGCCATCACCTATGTCAATTTTATTGAAACTTCTCAGAGACGAACAAAGTTTCAAAATGCTGATATTTTTTTTAAACACACTGTTTTTTAATTATTTTTTAATTCTGTCTAATACTACTTTTTCAATATGCCAAGTGGGGTAATTTCGTTAAAAATTTCCAAATTCGATACGAAATCATTTCATTTCCAATAAAATTCACATTTCAAAATGAGATAATTTCAACGAAATTTGCACGAAATTAGGTTGGAAATTAAGTCAAAACTTATTGGACACACCCAATTGGCTACAGTTTGAAGAGCTCAGAGAAGATTTTTTACGAGAATATCAAAGCTCAATGGAAGTAGAAAGAAAAATATAACAACAAAAAGCGTTTAACTGCCAATATATACATACATATTTTTTTTAAATCTGTCTCAGCTATCACCAGTGTTAATTTCATTGAAATCGCTCAAGGAACAATGAAGTTGCAAAATATTGAAATTTTTTTTAAACACTCTTTCAAAAATAGTTTTATTTTTCTTTTCAAATCTAGTGTCTAGTGCTACCAGCAATGTCAATTTCAATGAAACCGTTTAACGAACAACGAAGTTGCAAAATGTTGAAATTTTTTGAAACACCCTATTGAAAATAATTTTTTTCTTTTCTAATTTTGTATATGCTATTACGTGTGTCAATTTTATTAAAATCACTCAAAGAACAACGACGCTGCAAAATATTGACATATTTTTGAAACACCCTATTTTGAAAATTTCCAAATGAATTCCCTTAAAATCACCTTTTTCACATCAGTAAAAAAAATGTTAGACTAAGAGTAGAGTATGAGTATGAGGGTCCATAGGTGCATGCATTTTGACATCAAATTCAAAATCCTGGCAGGATTTTTTAGGCGCCCGTGGTAAGGAAGGGGGGTTGAAAATAGCAATTTTCAGACTTTTGTCACTTCATTTTATAAAAATGGGAAATAGTGTTCTCATATTTTCTTTAAGTCCATAGAGTTTAATTTTAATGATTTAATTAATAGAACTCAAGATATAATGTTTTTAGGTGCACCATATCGAGAGATATTAGGAGAATTAAAAAAAATTAAAATAACCAAAAAAGTCTCAAAAGTAAAGCCGATAGGGTTCGCTTCAAAAGCTCATATCTTGAGTTTTATTTTTCAAATAGTTCAAATAAAAGTCTTAAGATTTAAAAAAATGACAGAGCATCTTTTCCCACCTTTAATAAATTAATTGAAGTGTATGTGGCTCTAACACGATAGTCTGAAAACCGCTACTTTCAACTCCTCATCCTTACCACGGGCGCCCAAAAAAATCCTGCCAGACTTTTGAATTATTTAGCACGAAAAGCTAACAGAAAACCAACCAAAATGAAGTCAAAGATCAACCACAAATGAAGAATTAATATTTCGAGCATAGGTCGATTGATTAAATTTTTGAAATCGAAGAATTAAAAGCCTAAGATTTTCTCAAATCAACTTTTTATTTATTCATGTTCATGTCTTCCCAAAACATATGAGTTAATATCACCGCATTCATTCCAAAATCTGAAAACTCAGATATGAAAATTCAGAAAAAAATTTTCGTTGAATGCTGAAATCTGAATTTTCTGTCGAAAGTCAGCTGTTTTTGTTATGTAAAAATATTGCATTTACTTTTGATTTACACTTGAAAAGAGTTAAATTAGAGCGTTTATTTTATTCGAAAATTAAAAATTCAGCACGAGTGAATCAGAGAATGAAGTTATCTGTAACTTGTACAAGAAAGACGTAAGTTAACAAGTATATGTTGAGTAATATTTTCCCGAAAAGTCCAAAGTAGCACTCTTCACATAAAATAATTTGTTGGGTAGTTCGAATCTTCCAGTGAAACATAAATACATAACACTTATAATTTAAATTTGAATAGCTTTTCAGTTAACAAATTTCACTTTTCACAGCGTGTGTCTACTTTCACCACTCTTGAGACAGAAAAGTTCCACTCTTATTTGCATTTGTTATTACTTTTTTTTGGCATAACCCACTTTCATCTCTTTTCTTTGAATTTTCAGACGAGATTTCACATCTGAAAATTCAGAAAAAAACGTAACGCATCGCAACCAAAAGTCATCTGAATATTCAGATATTTTTTGACAGCTGAACAATCAGAAGCTCTAAAACGTCGGATATCTAAAACGGTGTTCACATTGGACTGAAAAACTGGATTTTTTTTGACGTTTCTGTATTTACATCTTCCTTTACTGAAGTAGTGGGAGTGAGATGTGAATACTGAAACGTCAAAAAAAATCCAGTTTTTCAATCCAATGTGAACACCGTCTAAAACCTTGAATGCCCCCAAATTAACTTACAAAGAGGAAATCCTGGAAAAAAAGATCTGCAACTTCCTTGCAAAATATTTGAACCCGTTAAACATTCTAGTTGGTATCGGCTGCATAAACATCAAGCCAGCGACCTTTTTTCAATACGGCAATTTTTTTGTCTAAACTTATAAATACTTTGTATTTTACACATCACTATTTTAAATTGGTGGACATTTTACAGATTGTTGTTCACCTGTACCCAAAGAGCACACATTTTTGAAGAGCAAACATTTCAACAGGAAATTTTGAGGCAACTCCACGAATATTTCTGAACTGCACAAGCATATTGTAGACTTCAGGAAACCAACCACAAACATCATTTTCACCTAATGCGTGCTGAACCGTTTTGTGTTGATTGTAGTTTCAATAGAAAATCAAAAGATTAACAGTTAAGACACTCATCTCATCTAGTAACGGCTGTTGAGGTTCTATTCAACAAGAAGAGTTCTTCAAATTGCATCATGATTACTGTTCCATCCTTTCCTTCAGTTATCCCCAAAAGCTGCAGACTGCGGAGACTATACAATTGAATAACAAACAATACGATTGAAAAACTACGTTTCAATCTTTGCGGTGTGCTGCATGCCGCCAGTCCGGCCCATCAGTCTCACATTATACACGCATTAACCCTGGACTGCCCTTTTTCTACTTCTTATTCTTATACCAAAAAGTTCAAGTGTTCACAACTCCATTAGAAGATGTAATGTAAAGAAAAGAACAACTCTGACACACACGGCACTTCTTGAAGATGCATTTCTGTAGAACGGCGATCTTCAGAATACCGCATCAGCATTGGTTGTATTTGTGTCGTGATGGATGCATTCATAGCCGCTTAAAGTTGGTTTTGGGTGTGATGTTCTCTTAGCTCATTTAACATGTTTTAGACATGTGCCATGTTGGTCGCTCCATAGAGTGTCTGTGCAATTGAAGTGGAGATTTATTTATTTATTTCCATTAATGTCGGCTTGGAGTCTCACATAGACTTATATAAATGTAGCTTGGTTCAGTTGTTGGTCATCGATGAACAGGAAGATGCCAAGATGTTGGTTGATTGAGAATGTTGATTTTTCAAAAACAAGAACATAGGTAAATATGTGCGGTTCTCTTCGAAAAAAAAGAAGGTGACCATATTCTAAAAATCAAAGAATGCAAATTTTTCATTGTTGTTTAAAAAATGTACTATAAATTGGTTTTACTATCACCAGGTGTCAATGTAGGTACACTCTTATATGGTTTCAATAAAAAATAAAAAAATCTTTGGAATTCTCTCAGACCCAAATAATGTTACAAGAAGCCAAAGCAACTGTCAAGGCAACCACTTATTTCGCAACTCACCATTTTCTTTTAATATTTATAACAAGAATCTCATTAATGATAAACTTATTAGTCAAGTTGTCGACCATTTATGAAATTTTTCAGTCTTCCGGACTTTTCCCAGAAAAAAATTAAATTTGTGTGCATCTTTAGGTGTTTTTAATAGGGTGAACCTTATTAAAATTATAATTTAATTTAAATTTATCTCTTCTAAATGCCTAAAGTAAAATACCTTTAATTTTAAGTTTTTAATATGAATACCAGCCAAACGGGAGCTGTACGAAATACTGCAATTAAAGAATTTTTGTTTGTCCAAGGGAAATTTCCACACTCAGAGAGAAAAGCAGGTATAACCAACCAATTTCTGGTTTATTATACCTGATTTTCAGGTTGTTAATTTCTAACTCGATAGATCAGGTTAACGGATTAACCTGATACCTGATTTTAATGTCGTGTTAAATCAACATTGGTTTCAGGTAAAGTTAACATTGCCTTAAAAAAATAAAACTGTAAATTTTACCTAAGAATCTTGCTAATTTTACATGTAAATCTAGTTACTTACCTTAAAATCTAGTTCAAAAACATGAATAAAATGTTCAACGTCCTGTTAATTTAGCATGAAAATCTAGTTGATTTAACATGATTCAATGTGGAATCAACCATATATCAGGTAATTATTTTGTCTTGGATCCATGCTTGCGGGTCCCATCTCTAACGCTACTTACCGTTCAATTCAGTTTGCATTATTCTGAAAGTATAGAAATTTATTACTATGTATATAATTTTATTTTAAAAATACTTTGTGATACTTACTTAGTTTTGAACTGGGAACCTTTCACACATGGAGATAGTACGCATCTCCTGGGCCTCTTTGCTGCATAAAAAATTTGTGTCAAATATAAATCTATTCAAAAAAGTTTTGGATATAAATCGACAGAGAAACAATCGCTCAAATTATGCAGATTTTAAGATTTAAAAGTTAAGTAAGTATATGACATTTTTGGCTTCTTAATGAAACTTGTTAGATTAGATGATACGCTGAAACTGGGGGTATTATTCATTCCTGAACATTTAAGTTAATCATAATAGCCAAATTTCAGTTTTTTTGTGGTTAAGGGTTGCCATCTATTTTTTTCAAAATTTTTAATAATTTCCAAAATAAAAAAAAATTACCCATTTAATAATTTTTTCACTAAAAACCCATTAACGTCTTATTTTCTTAATGCACCGTTCTTAGGGCATAATCAATAGCCTAATTATTGCAATTTCACAAAATGATAAGGTCTTCTCTGAAAAGTGAAAACTTTTATTAGTTTGCACAGTATTTTCACTTACGATATAGAGGTACAATACCTAAGGCAAGTTTTGGACTCGTGCAAAAAAAATGGAGATAACAATCAAACATGACATAGCGATGACAGAGTGGGTGGCAAAATTCTGTCTGTTCTGCTAAAAACTTGGTACAAAGTGGTTTTTGATGATTCTGGCTCAAACGCTTTTTCATTTTTTTAGAAGTAAAAGTAACGGTACCTGCGATACAAATTTCTTAGCAATTTTACAAAATCTTATTATTTTCAAAAGCGGCTCGACAACAACTTTTACTAAAAAACAATTCAATAAATTTCTTTTGTTTCTTTTTTTTTCAAAAAAAACAACATCTAACTGATGAGCCCAATCGTTGTACCTGGGCGAAACGCATTTGGACTAAAGGTCGCAAAAACTTTAAATTGAATTTATATTCAAAAGTCCACTAAAACAAAAACTAAAATAATAAATTTTCTATTATTTACGTTTTTATTCTTCATTCATTAATGGTACCTCCCAAAGAACCATTTTTTTTTTCATTTTCTTAAAAATGATTATTTTGATTTCAATAATTTTTTTTATATAGGAGCTTTTAATCAAAGTGAATAGTTTTGTTTACCAAAATTTTCAAAAAAAAAGTTTTTGGATTTAAAAACATTTTCGAAATTTTTTTGAAATCAAACTTAATGGGTGTATTTTATACTCTGCAAGTGATTTTAAGAAAAAAAATTAATTTTATTAAAAAAATAATGGTACCTCCATACAAATGTTAAAATACCGTTAGGAAAAATATATTTTTTTCTTAAAAACGCCTCCTATGATTTTTATAAAACTTTCAATAGCACTTCTTATAGAACTTTTTTTATTTGAATTTTCTCATTATCGGCTATGCGGATAAAGATTTATTTTTATATACAAATTTCAAATGATATTCAAAAACATTGCATATCAAAATTTTCAAGAAAAAGTTTTTGAATTTAAGAAAAAATCAATTTTTTTTAATCCGATATTCCAAAAATAGGTTGACAATTTTGTTTGAAATTTTATTTTTATATGCACATAATTACTTACAAATTTTTGTCTTTCAAAAGTTTTTTTCCATACCTACAATCACAGTCAATCAAGAAATAAGATGGCATTCTTTTTTTTTATTTAAAACTCTCGAAAAAGTTATTTAAGCTTAGACATTTTTCTCTCATAATTTCCATGTCCTTACATAAAATGTTCAAAAACCCTCAGCATCTTGAACATAAGATCAAGTACGTACGACCCAGTCGTGCATTTAAGTATAATTTTTGTTTCACCAATTTAAAACGTTGCAAAATATATTTCCGAGTTTGGAAAGCTTTTCAGTAATTAGCAAAAAGGAATTTCCAAAGTTATATAGATTATTTTAATAAAGTCTACGGGTGTCTTTGGTTGTTTAAATAGATAAATTTCCTACAACTTTGCAAAATATGAATTCAAATGCAAAGCTCTTTCTAAAATTTTGGTGAAAACTTTTTTTTCACTCTTCAAAATTAGCCTCAAATATTTAAGAGTCTTTCCTGTTGAAAATTTTGTGAAATATGTACTTCTTACTTTTACATTGCAGAATATCATTTTGTTTGCAATGTGCTCAACTTGTCCTGCCTGGTTCCACAAATATTTGCAAAAAACAGCAAATTTTCAAACATTACGAAAAAGTGTTAGCAATTTTATGAAAAAATGAAAACTGTGCGGTTTTGTGCTCAGTTTCTGTTGCAATACGCAGAAGAGATAAAAAATGTTCACATTATTTGCAATTTTTACGACTGTAAAGTGCTATTTTTTTTTTCAATATTTACGACAAAAATGTAGCACAAGGTTGACACAATTTGGCTCAACTTTGGGTTTTTGAAAATCAAAAATGGTGCAATTATACGAATTTTGTTTTGTCTCCTTGGTATACTCGAGCATAAGTTGAGCACAAAACAGCTTTTAATAATGAAAATTGGTGGTGCAATCCTCATGCACAATGCTGATGGAAGACTCCATCTGGTCCGACAACCATAAAACATTCCACAATTTGTCATATCATCAATCTCTGATGAGCTTCTGGCCATTATAAGTAGAGGTTGAACATTAATTTCGAGGATAATGTGCTATAAAACTCCTATTTTTGCACTGACGATTTTTTATGATTATTTAAGTTTATTTCATATACTCACATTATTGTGTTCAGAAATTGCTGCAACGCACTGGCACCATTTAACATTTTGTATGATTTTTTGTGGAATAATTCCCAATTAAAACTATTTTGAATCAAAAATCCCAGAAGTCAAATTAAACATTTCGTATTATTCTTCTTGGCTGATTTTTTTCAGCAGAATAAAGAATTTTTATTTGAATAAATAGCTTGTTATAAGAAAAAAAAATCCACTATTTTTAACAAATTTGCAATATGCTTGCCATACTGTAAACATCGAAAACTAGAAATGCGTATGGACCTTATCTCACGTTATAAGACTAAGAACTCGAAATCAATGTTTATATTTATGTAGCTACGCTTGCAATAAGTTCTAGCTCTATACCTCCTCTCATACATACATATATATTATCGTTAAATTATTGTGGTCGAAGATAACTATCATTAATTCTGAGCTGTTACACACCGCAAAATGAACGTGATATACACCATAAGCGAAATTGCTGCCGAGTGTTAAATGTTGAATAAATCCCATCTGTAAAATCGATTGCTATGACGACGAAGTAGACATACAACAACAACAAAAAAAAATAACAGCTAAATCTCTATGAAAACCACATTCAGATGCAGGCATCTGAATATCTGTATCTGAGGCATCAGGAAGCACATCTTCTTGACTCACTGATGCTTCCATTTTAATTTGCTCTTTTGGCCAAGTATTGGATTTGAGTAAAGAAAAATTAAAATTTTTTAATCATCAGCCATATACATTTAATTTTATGGATATATAAACTTTTATTTGAGCTTATATAGAGCGGGAGCTTTCCACCTACTAAAGGTTTTGTTGTGTTTGTTTTTGATTATCTCGAAAACGACTCTCAGGATTTTGACTATACTTCTTGAAAGTGCTTTAAGTGACTATACTTCTTGAAATTTTAACTAGCTCCTATGGCTTTCAGACTTTCAAAGCTTATATACATAAATCAAAACCTCATACATTTATCTTAAATGTTTAAACAATATCACACATTAGTGACAAATAAGATCAATAGCGTGCGACCCATCAGTCGTGTATTTTATTTTTGCTTCATTTTTAAAGAAGAAATTCATAGATGAGGAGTGAGAACAGCGTCATTGGCAAACGATATTGTTTTGCATGCGGTTGAAGCTTAGTGCGATGATGATGATGATGATGGTCGGTTTGAATTTGGTCTGAAAATCTTGAACTGTTTAACCTTGTTTCGAATTTGTTCTTTCTTTTATGCTTCCTTTTTTTTAATGGGAGCAGTTGAGGCTAGGTAAAAGTTTGGTTGGATAAAGTGATAACAACCAAATCGGGGTAATTGTGGATTTTAGTTTGTGATATTTGTGGTTGAACGTGATAGGAATTTCCCTTGAATAGATTAAATTACAAACACGACACAATTATTGTGATTTCTTATAAGTATGTCAAATTGATTTTATTTATAGGGAAAAAAAGTGGGTGCTTTTCTTTCTTCAGCTTTGAGCAATCACATGAATCTGGCTTGAATTTATGTTTGATTATTATGGATATGGTGATTTTTTGATACACTTTTGCCTATTTTCAAAGAGGAAAGGAAAATCCTATTAATGTAAAAATGAAATTCGTTTTTAAATTTAGATATTATTAGAAGTAAGCGATTTTTTAAACTTAAGTGCTACAAAAACAAGATAATCTTGATATTTTCTTAATATTGATCTAAATTGTCGAAAGCGTAAGACGATTGCTTGGAATATAATTCCATGTGGTCTTAAATCTTATCTTCAGACACAAAACCAATGGAAGACTGAGGTTTTTAGGTACCTTCTAACTACATATGTAATTTAAAATTGGGTATAACTTTATGAAATTTTGATATTCAACAAATCAATTATACTCATCAGACTCCCGATTCAAGAAGATTTACAGCCTGAGACACGATGCTGTGTTTTTTCACAGCTTGCTATCCCAAGCATACTGATGCTTCCCGTCATCTAGAGCTAAACCAAGCCCTTATCTTGTTTTCCATTTGCTCTTATCGCACACAGTTCCGAATATTTGTCGAAGAATTTCTTCTTCAAAAGAGCCCATCATCTAAAACAGAACGTTGAATGAGACCTTTTATGCGACGTTTATCAGGCATTATGCCTCAATTGTCAGGACATAGGCATAGTGGCACGGGCGTAACACTCGCTTGGTTCCCAATTAGAGCTGAACTGCACCGTTTTGATACCATAGCTCGTTTGACATGTGGCTGAAAGTGAAATAATGTGAGGACTGGGTGGACAACCTCTGAGGATCATCTTCAATGCGTTGAAGTTGACAGCAAAAGGACCCCCGAAAGCAGTAGGTTTGTACAAATAGGCAAACATGATTCCTCCGGGGGTCTTCCAGGTACATGATTGCATGCGATATTCCTTTCTGGTCCTCCGTTTGCCCACTCGACATGACGAGAGGTTTCCAGTGAAGATCAGCATCCACCATGCAACCAGAACTCCTTGGTTTGAATTAGAACAGATGTGGAGTATGGTTGTGGTATATTGTGAGCCAGATAGCAGAACGGCACTGAAGTGCGAGCGATCGAACGTTGTTATTGAGCATCATAAAACCTAGCAGAGGCCAATATTCCAATTGCTCACGGTCTTTGGAATCTGTGTGGGAACATGATACAGAATCAACCGAATTTGCCTTAGATCCATTTCATCACGTTAAGAAAGGAAATCAAATTTTTGATTTTCATTTCAGAAAGTTCGTTGAGTTAGTCAAAAAAAGCTACTCCAAACAATTGTGCTCTCATTCTGGCCAGTTCAGGGCATTAATAAAGAAAATGAAGGACTGTTTCCTTTTCTAGCTGGTTGTCACACCTACGACTGTGAGTATTGTAAGGAATACCCAGCCTCGCCACATGTTCCCCTTCTGGCCAGGTGTCAACGACCCTGGCTATGTCTCGCCTATGTAACAGATCAACTTTTTGGGATTTATTATAGGCGGGCCAGATCCTTCTCGATATTTTGCATTTGGCTATGCTATTCACCTACGTTTGATTTCACTCAAGAATATTGACAGTAAATTGCCCTTCACAACTCCAAGGGGAATGTCGACTCTTTTCGCAAGGGAGCTGTGAAGGTCTGATCCTTGCATGGCAAGTTCATCTACCCGTTCATAGGAGCTCCTATTTTTAATGGGACGTATGGAGCTAAGAGACCAGTCACCGGGAATGTTTCCTCCCACCCAAAACTTGGTTGATAAGTTGATACATGCACCCAATTAACACTGTTTAAAGAACTCCGCTGGCAATCCATCAGATCCGGCACGGTGGTCTTGTTGTCCTTAAGCGCCTTTAAAGCTAAGCCTACCTATACCATACTGGGTGGTTGTTGTGGGTCATATTCTCCTATGTCTCGCTCTACCTGATCCCCAAGCCCTGCTGCTGGAATACATTCACTTTTCCCTGTGTTTCAGAGAGGAGGTTACTTTCTCTGTTTTGAATAGCCTGCTTTTCGGCTGCGTGGCTGTTTTATAAAACTTCTGGGTGTTGTTTCGATTGCGATATTCTTCAATCTGCTTCAGCTGGGAGACTGCGTGCGTATACACTCTTCTTTCCACGCAAGGTCTCCTTCTTCTCTTATCTTCTTGCCCAATCGCTGCAAAACTTGCCTCTTTTTCGTGCTCTTCTTGGGATGAAAAAAAAAACAACAAATAAATAAAATTCAATCAAATAAGCCCAAGTTAATAACTTTTGAGTTCTTTAAATGTCCCCTTGCAGAGCCCTTGAAAAAAAACACATATTAAAACTCCTGTGCATTAAAATCGAACTATCAAAGATCATCGGTTTCAGTTATCGCAATAAATGAACCACTTTAAATAATTTCACTGAATTACACCAACAAAAAGTACAATAAGTGTTAAGCCAATTTCTGCCCGAAAGCGAAGGTTAAAACTCTTTTCCACGAACTATTGGCGTTGACTTTTTCAGGTTTTTTTTTTGTTGGCATAAGAGCTTTGTTTGCGTTGACAACATTTAATATCATTTCACTGACTGACCCAGAGCCAATTTGGTGCGATCTGGCTTTTGGATGTGCTTAAGGGAAAAAAAGCAACTACACACAATATATATTGCTGCTGCACCCCTTTGCAGATTTCATTTTTCATCCTCATATATGGCACGAACCAATACGAAACACCCCCCTCTATCCTCATCAGCCCACTCAATCAACCCATAACAACACATAAGTGAAATTGAAAAACGTTGCAGGAAATGTGTTCCAGCGCTCGTTACTCAGTATGCATCACATACGGTATTGGGAAATTGAAATTTTTCGTCGACAAGAAGTGTTCCACAAAATAAATATATTTAAATATAAAAAAAAAGTGGAAAGTGTTCTCCCTGCGACACAACATTTGCTACACACGGTCGCTCGTCTATGCTTTTCTCCCCTTCGTCGCGTCAGTCGTTGTCGTGTTTGTCGTCTCTGTGCTGTGCTGCTAGGGCATTGTGCGGTGTAGTTACATCCGTGAAACGCAAAATGCAAATAAAACCACGTAATGCTGTTTGGAACTTGGGAGTGCGCCTCGCCAAAAACCTATTCACCGACTGACTCACTCACTAACTCACTCGCTCATAGTTCTATTGGCCTGGCCACAACGAGCGACAGCAATGACAGAGCAAAGCTCTTGCATACCAAATAAGTTAATTTACAATTTTTTTTTTTTTTTTTTTTGTCTTTTTGAATTCTTCCCTCCTTGAATAAAATCGATGGATGGTGCTTTGGTAAACAGTTTACTAGCTGCACACAAAACTACTTCAGATTAGAGATGGATTGAGTTTTGGAATAACAATAAAATAACAGAAACACGGGAAAAAACGGAATAAACAATTCTTTTATTTGATTTTTTTTTCAATTTTTTTTTCAACAATAACGAGAGACCTAGTTACGATTTTCATTTCAAAGTCAACCATTGACTGGAAAATTTTGTAGATTTTCAATTTTGAATAGAAAAATGGAAATAAATATTAAAATTGGTTTATGTACAAAGTTGGAATAATAAATATAGTGGAACTAAGAAATGGTTGGAAAACTTATCGCAGCACCCTATTCAAAAGTAATTTAAACTAACTAGCCGTAAATAGAGTTTCTTACGATGAACTTTATCATTAAAAGTATTTTTTTGAAACTGGTGAAATTCTTGCAAGACATAGGGATTTCCTCGCCTTTTCTATCACCACCTTATTATTATTCGATTCGTGAAAGTTGCTTTGGTAACTTGATACATACATAAAAAAAACATAGTACGACATAATCGAAATTTTTCGCAACTAATTAACGACTAATTAATGGAAATTATAAAGCAATAAAATATTAATTTTCAGAAGTTTTTACCATTAAAAAAAAATAAAAAACAGAATGAAAAATTTTAAATTGTCGTAACTAATTAACGACTAACGTATACAATGGTAAATTACTAAGCCATACACTAAAGGGTTTTTCAACAGAGACGCTACAAAAGTAGAGCGACAGGGACAGCAAACGACGCCATATTTCTTGCCGCTCTTTTGACATTTTTCTTCAGTAAGGTTTGCCATTTCATAATGGAAAGACATAGGAGCCAACAACGAGTCGAAATTATTAAAATTTACTACCGAATTCGGAGTCAGTGGCCTTAACGTTAAGAGCGCTACGTCCAATTTATGGTCATCATAATCATCCTAGCAAATCAACAATTGAGCGTCTAGTGGAAAAATTTAAATCCACAGGCACAGCACAAAATGTTCCCGTGCGAGTGAGACAAAGAAGTGCCCGTAGTGTCGAGAATATTGCTGCCGCTGAGGCTTCAGTTGCAGAAAGCCCAAATGTGTCTCTCACACGTCGTTTTCAAGCGTTGGGCATCTCTGTGACGTCGTTGTGGTGAATTTTGCAAAAAGATCTTGACCTACATCCTTACAAGATTAAATTGACGCAAGAACTGAAGCTGCTTGACCACCAGAAGCGTCGTATGTTCGTGAATGCTGAGCAACCACTTGAAAATAATTCGGATTTTTATCGAAAAGCGTTGAGGCTTATTTCTGGCTGAAGGGCTTCGTCAATAAACAAAATATGCCGTATTGGTCAGGCAGCAATCGACACGTATCCATGAGTCATCATTGCATCCCAAAAAAACTACGGTTTGGTGTGGTTTATGGGCCGACGGCGTCATTGGGCCGTACTTCTTCCGTGATGATCAAGACAGGCACGTTACTGTAAATAGGGATCGCTACCGTTCAATGATAACCGAATATTTTTGGCCCCAATTGGATGATATGAACTTGGAGAACATGTGGTTCCAACAGGACCAGCCACGACCCACACAGCGAATGTCACAATCAATTTATTGGAAACCAAGTTTGGAGAAGGTGTTATCTCACGAAATGGTCCAGTCGCTTGGCCACCTATGTCATGCGATTTGACGCCGTTAGAAAATTTCCTGTGGGGCTACGTCAAGTCCATGGTCTATGTCAACAAGCCTGCGATGGCAGTATCGGCCGATTTATGCTTGAAAACCGTCGAAAATTGGGTTCAGCGTTTGGACTTCTGCAAGCATGTCCGTGGTGGCCATGCAAAAGAAATCGAGTTCCATACATAATGACATCAAACGTACTTTCACAGGATTAAGGAATTTCATTGATATCCAAAACCATTTTTGTTTTATTTAAAAAAAAACTTTTGTAGCGCTGTGGCGACTCAAGTAGTAAAATATTGATTTTTAGAATTTCTTACCACTTTTCTCAAAAAAATATGAAAAACATAGAATGAAAAATTTTAAATTGTCGTAACTAATCAAAATCTAATTAAGGGTAAATTATAAAACCTTCAAATTATTCACTGTAAGCAGTTTTTACCTCCCTATATGCTCTGCTTGACATGCAGTTAGCAAAAAAACCAGAAAACATAGAAAATATTGAACCACAAATTCAAAATTGCAATAATTAATTGAACACGAGTTAATGACAAATTACAAAGCCATAAACTATTTGGTATTTGCCATTTTGATAACCTTATATCTAGCTAAAGAAGAACTAAAAAAACATAGAAAACATTGCATAAAATCATAAAATGGAATATTCAAAACTGTCTTAACTTATTGACGACTAATTAATGTTAAATTATTAAGCCATTAACTATCCTGTATAAGCTGTTTTTATCTTACTTTGAGGTGATGATATATGCTACTTGACAAAAAATGCAGAAAACATAGAAAGTATTGCAAGACAAATTCAAAATTTCCATAAATCATTGAACAAGAGTTATCGGCAAATTATAAAGCCATAAACTATTAGGTATAAGAAGTTTTACTAACTTGATATCAACTTAGAGTAAAGCCTTAAGAAAACATAGAAAACATCGCACGATTGAATTTAATTTTTCACAAGAAACTAACGACCAATAATTTAGCTGTAAAACATTGAATATAGTCGTTTTAACTGCTTTTCAAGTTGTGTACAGTTAGCAAAGTACTCAAAGAAACATAGAAAATATTGAACAACTGATTGGAAATTGTCACAACTTATTATCGACTAATTGACGGATAATTATCCACCCACCCTATCTTTTTATCTATTTGAAAGGTTGCTTTGCTAGTTGTGTACAGTTATCAAAGTACTCAAAGAAACATAGAAAATATTGAACGACTGATTGGAAATTGTCACAACTTATTATCGACTAATTGACGGATAATTATCCACCCACCCTATCCACCCACCCTTGACACTCGTAGAAAACAAATCGCCCAATAATAATAATTAATGACAAATAAAAAATAGTAGGCATGTTCAGAAAAATGAGATCTCAAATCCCTCAGCAATCTCAGTCTCGTGAAAACGATTCCTCAGCAAAATTTCTGTCAAATAACTGAGGAAAAAGAAAAATTGGATTCTCTTGGTTACTTTTTGATGGATAAGATTTGCTGAGCCCTCAAAGCTCTGGGGCCAAATTACCGCTTCAGTTATCGAACAATCAGTGACTGAATTATATGAGTTTGACATTACCACTCACGTCGTCGTGCAATCTAGTCCACCAACATTTGAAGTAGTTATTCGTTCATTCGATCACTGTAGGCACTCACTCACTCCGTCACTGACGCGGTAATTTGGCCCCTGATGATTGTTTCTGAACATGCCTATTAAGTTTTACAAAACTTTTCGAAAAAATCATGAAAAATATAAAACAACAAATTCGAAACTATCACAACTAATTTAAGACTAATTAACGACAAATTTACCATCCACACATTTGTCAATCCGTGGGAGTTGTTTTGCTAACTTGACACTCATCGCAGTCTATACTGGGTAGTGAAACTATGGCTTCATATGCCCCATCTACAAAAAAGGCTATCCTATTTTCTACAAAAACTATTAAAGCTATGCATTATTTCTATTGTTTCCTTCTAACATCCAATTATTTACCACGCTTCAAAGAAAATCCCTCAGGACTTACAAGTGATGGTCCAAGCAAAATTTCCTTTCCATAATTTCAAGGAAAATCATATAAAATACAAACTTGGTTGCCATTTTAATGGTGGTGCTGTTTTCGTTAACTTCAATACCAATGTGGGCGACTTCAACTGTCAGTCAGACAAATAAGCAAGCTATTAAATGATGGTGAGCTTAAAAATAAAGACACTGAAAATCATTAAGCCCAGGCTTTTTCTTAATCTAGCTATTTGTATTTCAAAAATATTGTGATTATGGCTAGGAAGACAAATGGGAGAACTGCGTGGACACCAAAAAAAATATCTCACTTTTGGGCATAAACAGAATATTTAACTTTAAAAGCCCGAAAATCTACTACAAAAGTTTCACAACTAACAGCAACTTAGACTTCTTGGAGAGAAGGTAGGTATATTAAATTTTTGGGTAATAAATCTTTGGTGCGCTGTGAGTTCAAGCGTATCTGGAGGCGAGAAAAAAAAACAACACACACCTTCCGAAACAAAGTTATACCAAACACCAGAGCCCCGGAATACGAGAGCAGCAAAAGATATGTGTCACTGCCAACAAACCATCGGCGGCGGGCGTCGCGCGGGTAGGATGAGAAGAAGGTGCTGGTGCTGGGTAAAAGGTATATCTTATTGCACGTTTAAGATGGAGGTGAGATGTGCTATTTGTTTAGCACTGGCCTACGTGACTTAATTATATAATTTTTGCACAAAAATCTTATACAAGTATGTGAAAGCTTTATTTATTTATTTTCATTTTTTTTTTTGCTGTTACTATTTTTTTTTCCAAAGATTTTGTTTTGTTAGTCTTATATGAGAGGTACTTATGGTTAGATTGATCAGGACTTTGATATCTATACAAAAAAGTGTCACTAGAATAAAGTTATGTTTGAAATTTAGGTTGCCACACGCCACACAAGAGCTTACAAATTACCTTTTATTTACTCAATTTTTCACGTGATATCTTTTTAGATTCTAATTTTAACTCTCTGTAAGGAATTGCCTAAGGCGATTCCTTGATTTATATGACAAAGCATAAAGTCAAAAAAACGAATAATATGGATTTTGGAGATGGGTAAGAATTTGAAATATACATACATAACTCTTTTGGAGCAGGAAATAGAAATGAAAATTTAGTAGAAAAGATGGTGCAATGTCATGTAATGACTATAAGATGCTTAAAAGAAAACAATTCTTATAAGATTTTTATAATATTAAACATAAATGTAGTTTCTTACGCATGTACAAAAATTTTTAGAAAAGTTCATCTCCAAAATTAAGAAACCCCCTTTGCTGATAAAAAAAAATCAAAAATATATGAGTTTAACTTAATATTTCTTGTACTCCTTTTTCACCGTGAAAACTCTCACATACATAACTGCTGTTTATAAGATCAGTATGAAATCTCAAATGCCAAAATCCCTAAATGGCAAAAATCCCGAAAACGAAAATTTATAACGACAAAAATCCTGAATGTTCAAAATCCTGAATGCCAGAATCAGGAACCATAGAAACCCTAATATTTTGCATTCAGGATTTTTATATTTCATTTAGACATTTTTTGCATTCGAGATTATTGTCATTCGGGATTCCAAAATGAACAGAAGTCAAGCTAAACATAACAGTTTTGTTTCTTTAAAAGCACTGAAATAGTACTAAAAAAAAATGTATTCAAATTAAGGATTTTGTCCATTCGGGATTTTGTCCATTTGGAATTTTGTACATTCAGGATTTTTTTTTTACAATATGAGATTTTGGCATTAAGGATATTTAACCCTTTCCACTGCTTAAGCACTTTGGATCCAAGAATGGTCCTTTGTAATTTGAAATTATTTTATGAAATTTGGCAAAAGTCATCTTGATTGCTTTTTGAGTGGCATACGTTCGTCAATGTGAGTGAATATTTTTTTGTTAACATTTAAGAACTCTTTGTTTTCTCAGAAATTAGCAGTAAGGCTCTTAATATATTGATAGTATTTCTAACAAAAAACATATTAAAATATGTTTTATTTGAAAAAAAGTAAAAATTGAAATAAGTTAATTATAATTTGTTTAAATTAACTGTCAAAGAAGATATTGTTGAACACAAATTACTAGTAAAATACAAAAAAAAAATGTATTGTAAGAAAAAATTTTTTTTGAATAATTCGAAAAATAAAAATAAATTATTTTAATTTTTTAACACATTTTTTGGACGTGGTTTCTCAAAAAAATTTTGTTTCAATAATAATCAATGAAAAAAGCAACAAAAAATGCTGAAAATCGAAGAAAAAAAAATAAAAAACAAAAGTTAAAATATTAAATTATTTTAAATTATAATTTTTATTTTTTAATAATTTTTTTTTAATGCAATTTTTTAGAGAAATAATTAATCAATCAAAATAAACAAAAAAATTAAGAATAATTTATGTAGTCCGAGTAAAAAAAATAAAATGTGAAAAGTGTGAAATTCCCATACAAATTTGTATGGGAAAAGTATGACCTTGGAGGCACGGGTTAATGACCTCGGATCAGTTTTTTTGTCAAGAATTTTTTCTTACCGCATAAGCTTTTGATTAAGAGCGTGTGGTTTCCAAAAAAAATAAATTTGGGAAATAACGGATACCCTAATGTACATATGCTATTACTATTACTATTTTCCAATCGACATTTCTTTCTTCAAAATGAATAAGAGGTAAGAATATGAAGAAACGAAGTTGCACCTCCAGTTTCGATTTTTGTTCTGCCATTTGCCGTGCTTAGACGAAAATCGTGCTAAAGAGTATGCTTCTTATAGGGTACCCTTTTTTGCGTGAAATTAGCAACGTCATTTTCGATTTTCGAAAAAATAATAATTTTGTGATCTACATTCGCCATTAGTATTTAAAAAAAAAAATAAAATGCTAATTTTCTAGTTTTACGAATAATTTTTTTTTTTTTTTTAAGTTTTGTATATGTACTCAACTTGGACTGCCTTGTACAGTAAATAAAGTCGCAAATTTTACGAAAAAAACTTTTTGAAATTTCTTACAAATAAAAGTTGTGCTGTTTTGTGCTGCATGCGCACTCGAATAATTGTAACTTTTAAGTCCAAAAATAAATTTTTGAATTTTTTTGACACTACACTTCTTTGAAAAAATTAATTTTAGGTAGGTGCTGTTCTGTGCTCAGTTTGTGCTGTCATAAAATTAGAATTAGTTTATCGACCAAAAAAACAGTTTTGCAACTCGTGAAGTTTGCACCAACCTTTTCGATTTTCAAAATGAAAAAAATGTCATGTAATGCTCAAATTGTGCTCCCTTGTGCCATAAATGTAAAAAAAAGTTATGGATTAATTTTTGTTTTTAATTTTGTAAAAATGAAAGTTGTTATGTCTTGCACTCAATTTTTGATGAAATGAACTGAGATGATAAAAAAATCCCAAATTTGCAACTTTTACGGCCAAAAAACAATTTTGCAAAGTATGAAGTTGGCACCGCCATTTTTTGCTCACTTTGTGCTTCCATGTAAAAGCTACTTTTGGCGTGAAATTAGCACCGCCATTTTTGATTGGTGCATGGTTGCACAAATTGAAGACAATACAGCACAACTTTTATTTTTACAAAATTGTAAACTTTCAAAAAAATTAATTTTTTGTTATATTTAAGGCACAAGGCAGGACAAGTTGAGCACAATGCAGCACAACCTTTCTTCAAAATCAAAAATGGTTGTGCTTACTTGATGCACATGGATGGATCTTTATAAGTTTAAAAAAAAAATTAACTAACCCAACGGTACTTTATATTTCAAAAGCATTTGATAGGGTTTGGTATCAAGCTCTTTAATCGAAAATTTGACATTCGGGTTCGATGATACGAGTCTCTTCTAAGTTCGATGAGAAATTACCTATTGTACCGTTACCGTTCAACTTGATTTTATTTCGACAGTTTCGTACTGAACACAGAAAATGTTGCTGTGCGCCAAAACTAAAGGAAAATGCATGCACTGAAAAGCAAGAGCTACGAAAGTTGAACAAAATGCGTTGGGAGCTCCGACCACCTATTTGATCAATTTTTTCTACATATTCAATGGTTTTATAGCAGCGTACACTTAGGGCCAATTTTTCGGTTAATGATTAGCTCTGAGCTAAATCAGAATTATTAAATCCTGAAAAAATGAACCGTTAGTCAACTCAGAAACAGTTTTTCAGTTGAGGATTAATTTATCTATCAGTTGTCAAAAATCAAGAGCCATCGATGGGCGAAACTTTGGATATCGCCCTTCTTTTTCTTAAAGGCTAATATCCATTGCGTTGCACATCGATGGACCTAGATATTTGACAGCTGAAAGATAAATTTAATCCTCAACTGAAATCCTTTTTCTGAGTTATCTTGGGGTTATTTTATTTTCAGGGTTAGATAACTTTGGTTAAACTCAGAGTTAACCGTGAACCGAAAAACTGGCCCTTAAATAATCAAACAAATAGAATACAACAACTGCAACAACCAACCCTAGAAAAATTACAAAAAATTGTTCAAACACGTTGATCGAACATGTTCAACGAGCAACATCAGCTCATACACTACTCGAATACTCGTTCTTGTTGAGCAACTTGTTGAGCAACTTGTTGAGCAACAAACTCCAACTGGATCTAACTCGTTAGTTGAATAGAGCTGAAGCTTATGACTGGCCGCAGGAGTTGCTTGTAGATCAATTTTTCCATATCTTTAATTAATCCGGTTCTTCTTCTCATCTAGGGGTGTAAGCCAGAGATTATTAAATAAAGATGGCAATCTTCAGGTTTAAGTTTGATTTGTCTACGAGCTGAAACGAACAGCTAGATTGATTAGATTTGCATAGTATTAGTGAAAACCAGTGAAACATGCACACATAGAATCAACTCATAATTCAGCACATTATTCTTCTTTTTGTTCTTGGAATTCACATCTATTCTTCGATACAAAAAAAATATTCTTCGACAAAAATTGAAATTACAAATACAAAAATGTAAACAAATGGGTTTTGGAGGGTAAAACGTACGAAGGATTCCATCTAAATATTAATAATCTCTGGTGTAAACGTTGAAAGGCCTGCTAAATCTGTTCAATAAACTTCTCGAGTGTGAGGTGAACCTAAGCAGCTCATGGAAATGGGTAACCAGGTATTTACGTTCTGTTTGACAGCTATGGTTGATCCGTGTAGGAGAATAATTTTTCTGCACTTTGCTGCAGTCTTTTGAAGCAGACAAGTTTTGATTTTGAAGTGTTGATCCTGACGCCCTATTTCCTGAAAGAGTTTTTTGATGTGAGCATCTCCTTTTTTGAATGTGAGTTATGTTGACGTGGCGATAGTAGCATACATACGGTTCTCAAATACAACTCCAACCCATTTATAGATAAGTCAGATGTCATTAAGTTGTAGAAGAAGGGGCTACGCGACTCCGGCTCTGATGGTCTTTATGTTCGATTTACAGTTGTCTAGTAGTTGAACGAAAAATGTTCTGAAAGAAAGAAAAAAAATTGTGATTAGTGGCAGAGGTAAATAGAATAGGTAAAATTAGTAAATGAGGGCTTCTATCCATACGCTGTCGTATGATTTTTCGACATTGAGGAAGAATCCAACAGTGAGACACTGTGAATTTTGAACGCTGAAGGATCAATTCCTCCAGTATTTTCCTGATGCTGTTGAAAAGCGAGATGGACCTTTAGTTAGACATCAAGTTAGAACTTTCCTTTTTTGTGGGACCACCACCACTTTCGTTGTTTTCCACTTCTGAAGGAAGTAACAATTATTGAGGCAGTTATTTTAGATGATTGTGAGGAAGATAACCACTGCATATGGAAGGCTTTTTAGGCCGTAGTTGAAGACTCCATCTAGTCCAGCTGATTTGGCCTTGAATAGCTTCCAAAACGCACCTGCGTTCAGGGTTCGTCTTAACCACTATCTTATAGCCATAGCGTGCATCCACGGAACAAATTTCAGCTTTGGTAAAATTAAGTTTTTCTGGCGGCCCTGAGATATTGGTCTATAGCTTCTACAGAGAGTTTAACTGAGGTAAGAATTTCAATATGAACACATTTTTTCTCTCTCATAGGAATTAAAAATCGGCGCACACATAGGAGGAAGCAACTTGATTTTGTGGAAACCTTAAATCAATCTTCAATATTGACTTAACTAAAATATTATTCTTCTGCTCTCCTAAACAAAATCAAGCCTACGCCTTTGTAAAGAATTTCAATCAAATAAGTTGAAACAGAATTGGACTATTATAAATTATAGCACGGCTTGGTCCCTAGAACTCTCAATCTCAATTGTTATATAACATTGATTCATTGAATACAATTTATTGCGTAGTTACTTTACCTATACAAATTATTTCAGTTCAATATCCACTAGTTTACGTACGACTTACGTCTTCCAGTTATTAATCATTCAATCAGTCAATTATTTTTAAATTTATGCTTGACATCCAAAAAGCTACTGGTCACTCTTTTATGTAGTCTCATGGACTAAGCACATGATTCCCATTCGTCTAAACAAACAAAAATGAAAATATCCAGTGTTGGATTGGACATAACAGCCAAGAGGGCCTTATACTTCTTTTGATGAATATTCAAGTAACTTTCTGGTTAAGAGCGTTTGAAATGTGTATTTGTCGTATTTAATTGGATTTTCTGGCTCTTCTACTCATTTTTAAATCCAATTGAATATAAAAACATGGTGTTGTCAAATTTAGACACACAGTGATCAATGAAGCCATTTTACAAAATGGCTTCTTCAAGCATAAATCACTTTTGACAAGTAAACCGACGAAAAACTGGGTATGTATGCGTGTGTTCTAAATATACTCCTTCTTAAAATCAGGAACAGAAAAAATGTTTTTCGGAATAGCCAATCGAAGGCTTTTGAAGTAGTAGGGATGAAAATGGAGTATCTAGAAAAAGGTGAACTCTGAGCATACAATCGCTAACGACATTTTGCTCAAACTACCTAACATGTATTTGAGAATATTTTAAATCCTTTTTAGCGTATCATACTGTTACACTTATTTTGCTGGCCTGGCCCTGATTCTATCCATCAACTGAAGTAATCAATAAGCAACAAAAGTGCTACTATCACCAAACAATCTAGTTCGAATGGAACATAATAAAATTCCTTTTTGTTTTTTTTTTTTCGATTTATAGGTAACTCACTGGTGGCTCGTGAGACCGTATAATCTCAATAAATGATCACGAAGTCTAATCACTTGGTGAGAGTGACTCTGCATTTACCTTACCTACCTAAGCCCAGCGCAGATCTTTTTTTAAATTAGGAACATACAACATAGAGAAATAGCTTTTAGTTCTAACCTCTAGGTCGGCCTCTCAAACGGATGATTGAACTTATTGCGCTGCGATGACATTAATGATGGGGTATCCAGTACCCAATGGACTAACTGAACTCCCATAGCCATGGGTTTTTTTTATGTTCATCATGATGGGTGTTTCATCATCGTCGTCTTTGATGGCGTCGCCGTCGTCATCGACGTCGTCGGTATAGTCTTCGCTGTGTCGTGAAATGAAATCGGCTTCTAAATGGCCTTGTAATATTTCGTAACTCTGTGATTGACCGCAATCATTCTTCATCGTTTATTATAGTTTTTCTTCTTCATTTCCTGTCGATTTTTTGTTTTGTGTTTTTGCTGACTTTTAGTTTTGTTTTTGTTGTTGGGTTCATTTTTGCGTGCGTATGGTGTTATATTTCGAATGATGCATTGCCATTCGTGTAGAGACCATGATGATGACGACGAACGTATAGAAGGAGTTTCCAAAATGTCATGTTGTGTTTATGGCCACCTCATCAATTTTAATGACTTCAACCAAAATCAGGAAAAAATATACCTGAAAATACATTTTCAGTATTTTTTTTTTTTTTGTAAGGACGAAGGTCGGAGACAAGATGGCCCATCTAAAAGTACTTAGGATGTGTCTATCAGGATTTGTTATACTGATTTTTAAAAGACACAACAATCCTGAGGCAATCCGTTGACGTATTATTTATATAATAAAGGTCAGACTATGACCATCCATTTTTTTTTGTTGAGTTAGCTTATGGGTATTTTGTTTGGTGTACTTATATCTTTAGGGGACTTATATTGGTTTCATGGATGATTTATTTTTCAAATCAATATACAAAGATGACTAATTTCCCAACATCAGCCTTATATGCGTAGCCTTATATTCGCGCATAACCCCAACGAGCAGAAAGATCATGATACCAAGGATGAGTTCTACGAGCTCATGTTTAAACGATTTTAATGCCAAAATAGGAAAAACGGGGTCTTTGGTGGCACAATCGGAATATATAGCCTGCACGGCATCTTTTTTTTCAACTCCGATAACGTCCGATAACGGATCAGATTGATTGACTTTGCTGCGGCGTGAAACTTTGTGGTATCTAGTGAGCAGTTCCCACATCTCGGTACACACACGGTGACATGGTAAATTCCTGGTCAATCAACCGCCAACTAGGTTGACAACAGTGCCATCGACGCTACGCACTCTTCCAGTATCCAGGATGTCCAAACGTTCCGAGAAGCCTACGTTGACTCAGAAAACTTTCTTATTGCAGCCAAGGTAATGCTGTGGTTATCAAGGCCAAAGCCAAAATAGGGAAATACTGTAAGGAAGTTTGATTTTAGACGGCTACAGTTGCAAGAAATCTTCAGGTCCTTTTGTGATAGAATCTCTTGCTCCCTCTTACGTAAATAATCGTATTCCATCAACTTCAAGCATCGAAAACCAATGGAAAAATTACCAGAAAGCCATCAAGGATGCTACATGTGTTATTGGGGGCCTCGTATGACCACCAACCACCGCGAAATCCCTGGTTCGACGAAGAATGCCGGCTAGTACATGTAGCCAAATGACAGGCATACAAATCAGCGCTGGATAGATGGATAGGAGTGACATGCAAAAGAGGAGGGAAGAAAAAGTACGAAGAGCTCACGATCGAGGCAATAGAGGGATGCCATTGTGCAGGAATGAAGTTCAGAGGTTTAAGAAAAAAGTATAAAGAACCTCCCAAGGTTTCAAGGCTCGAACCAATGCCTGCAAGAACGATAAGGGAAACATTGTGGTAGAATAGCAGCCGGTACTTAGAATATGGAAAAATCATTTCTGCAAATTGAATAACGCTAATGACAAACTGAATAGCGCTATTATGCAGTCCATTCAACCTGGACGACCGCAAAGTAGGCCAACAATTCCGTCCACCCAATCTCCACAAAGTGAAGATAGCTCTAAACTTAAGACCAATTGAGCTGCTGGACCTTATGGCCGTGTGGACGACCTTGGTTAGGACTATGCACTAGCTCATCTGCACAATATTGTCGGAGGAAAGCATTCCCGATGAATGGGACCTCAGCATTATTTGTCCGATCCTTAAGGAAGTCGATACCTTTAGGCTGCACCAACTACAGTCAGTCTCCTTAACATTGTGTTCAAGATCTTCCCTGCTGTACTTTCTTAATACGTTAAGCTATTTGTCAACAACCTGATGGACCATATCAGTGTAGCCTTTGGCCAAAAAAGTCCATTATCGATAAAATATTCACCACACAGCAGATCTCTTTAAAACCCCAGTCTTTCACATCGATACCCCCAAACAGAATGGTAACAAGGTAACACGCTGTCATGAGACTTCCTTAACATCGTTCTTGAAAGAATAGTGCAAAACTCTCACGTCAACACTAAAAGCACAATCTTTCAAAACTCCATCATCCAATAACTCGCTAACGCTGAAGATATTGACATAGTCTGACGAACAAAGTGTCATGTCAGGGATGCTTTTATTGAGTATTGTGAAGGAATTCAAGAAGACGAGTTTAACGGCAAATGACGGCAAAACAAAATATTTGCTGTCAACAACATTGACGCCTCCGTCAGAACGTCACAAGACTTTGTCTACATAGACTCCACTATAAACTCAACAAACGATACCAGTACTGAGATCCAACAAATAATTATTCTCTCGCCAAGCGCCATTTTTTTGGACTAAGAATGCAAAACCCTCTCTCGAGCAACATAAGTGTCCCTATATAAGATGCTTATCATCCTGGTCCTGATGAACTATAAACGGTGGATGAGAACGCTTTAGGCTGTTTTGAGAGAAAAATTCTCCGAGTGGTTGTCCTGTCTGCATAGATAGGGAATATAGAAAAGGATTCAACAACGAACGTTTAGTTCGGCTCTATAGGTGAGATAGACCTAGCCTTGAAATTGAAAAGCCAACGACTGAGATGGCTGGGTTACATAGAGCGAATGGACTTCAATTCTCTGGCCTTGAAAATCTTTGAATCCAATCCCGTGGGACCGGACTGTGTAGTAGAAGAGGACGAAGCAATTGGTGGACTTAAGTGGAAGAGGAACTCAACCAACTTGGCGTGTGAAACTGGGAAAACTAGCTACAAAAAACAGATGTCCAGACGTAAATAAAGCTACTGGTCAAATAAGTTTTTCGTGGTCGCTATGGTTAGAAAAGCACTTTTCAGATTGAGTTTTTGACTAGCTTAGTGGGGTTTCAAATAAAAGCTAAGACTGTCATCTAAATGACACCAATAGTTGGAAAGACATATTTTTTGGATCTTGTGATAATTTTTCTGATTTTTTTTTATGAATTAAATATTTTATGAATCAATATCCTCTGTCAAACTTTATCCCTCCATCATCTTTTACTAAATCTTTTACTACCTTAGTTAATTTTGCTAAAAAAAATGTCCCTACATAATATGAGCAGTTTCATTTGACTCCAAAGTAGCCTTGCTATGTTGTCCTGTTTTTTTTTTGTTCTTTCATCAAAATAATAACATCGTTGAACATCAGCCATCAGCATCCCTGTTCAAATGGTAGCCCATCAAAATCAAACCATTGGACCACATTAAATTTTATGAACGTAATTTCCAATACTAATTGATTGATGAGTGGTCGCTGCCACTGCCGGTTCATTTCACTATGATTACGATGTTGCATCATCACCACCACCGCACAGCCATGAAATCGACACACCCCAAAAAACAATGAGGAAGCAATATTGGCGACGTTGTAGTTTATGAATTTCATATTTTGACATAAGGCATGGTGTCAGTGAGTACGGGTTGACACATCAAAAAACCGAAAAAAGCCAGAGAAGCACCATAATCCGATAATGGAATGGAACTTTTCAGTATGCGGTTGCCAGCAGGAGCAAATCACCACTGTCATCAAGCGTGTTGATGGCAACTCGTGTTTTGTTGAAATAAAATTGGTCAAACTTAAAAGATTTAAGTTGAATATTTATGTATACAATGTAGGTACGCATAAAGGAATCAAAAATTAAGTCGAAACGATCAAATAAAACCAGAATCTGGTATTGGATAAGAATATGTTGGAACAATGTTGTCTGTCATTATTACCAATCGGTCATCTATATCGTTATGTTATCGGCCCGGCCACCAGTTAAATTCTATTTGTTTATTGTTTTCACCGCCGGCCGACACCACTGCCATCAGCCACCGCCGCCGGTTGTCAAAATTTCCGAAATAGATGTTAATAAAAGGTAAATTTAATATTGCTCTTCGAACTTTTAACACTCTTCAGTTAATTGATTACTAAAAATTATGGAGGGAGGAATACACAATGTTTATCGTATTTTGACAGCTTTAACCGTTTGGTATAATGGTTTCGTTTTGTTGGAAATGTAAGTGTTTTATTAGCAGTTTCATTGGGCAGATGGTCTAATTCAAAACAAATTATTGTTGTTTAATTGGAGTTCATTGAACTAGATTTTAAACTGACACGCAATCGAAATTAATAGCTTTATGTATTTTATGGGATTATGACTACTTGTACAATGTACATTTTAGGACAAGTTATAGGTACCTTCTCATAAATTACTGAAATAACTTCAATTCAATGTACCCACTTCTGATACAATTTCGTTTAATTATTGGTCCTGGTTGTAAAATTATGTAATTAAAATGTGTTACCAATTAATAAGAGAAATTACTATATTAAAAAGATTAATGACTAGGGTGGAAAAGTTATAAGAAGTAAGTTGAAAAGGCTACAAATATTTTGGGAAAGTTGGCACAAATTTACGGGGCAAAACTTGAAATCTAAATGCTGAAAAATTAGCTCCAGAATTGGTTTTATTTATTTATTTTAATCTTCCTGGTTAATATTATTAAAAATTAAAAAAAAAATAATACAAACCATTTAATTTAATTGTGGCATAAGATGGATAACAAATTTTAGGAAAAATTAAATCAACAGACTCGTAAAAAATTTGTCTTGCAATATACATATAGGTAGGTATTATATGGCAATTTATGCATTCGCAAAAAAAAAATAGCACGAGATTTTGATCAGACTTTTTTTTAGAAATTTTATAAAATCTTATTTTTCTGAAAACCGGCTAAACTACTTTTCTTAAAAAAAAAATCCAAGAAACTTCTTTTAGTAAAAGCTACCTTTGGATCGTAAACTATTTTTCAGAAAAGTTGATATTAATGGTAGGTACCTACCCGCAAAAGAACCATTTTTTATTTACGATTTATATTTCGGTAATTCTGGTATCTATAATATTTTTTAACAGCAGCTTCTATGAAGTATAAATAATTTTACCAAGAATTAATTCACTAACTTTACTTTTTTTACAACCATTGTAACTCATTTACGGTCAAAAATAAACTATGTCCACTGCTGTTCAAACATGTCCTTTTGTACCCATCACACAGATTCCCGAAACAGCTTGAAGGTTCTAGTATCTGCTTCTAGAGCTTTCAGTAGGGGAAATTTTCCATAAATTTCCCTTTCCAAAGCCTTCATTTTCATAGCTAAAGCTTAAAGTTCTAAAGCTCACCAAAGCTCTCTATAGGTTTGCTTTTATCATTTATAGTCCGGAAGATGGCACTAATTTATTCGAGAGTCCTTATGGTACAAAATGTGAGAGTCGTTACAATACATACACAAAATTTGTTTTTAAGAACTTGGGCTGGCTACGATACCAGAAAAGTTTCGGTATTGTTTGGTATCGGTATCGGAAAACGAAACAATACTGAGACGATACCAAACGATCCCGTTTTTCTTGGACCAAAATTTACCGATACCCTCGGTAGTATCGTTTGGTATCGGCAGAAAATATAGTTTTTTGAATATTTTTATTAATTTATTACAAAGAAATAATTTTTAAAAGGCTCTAATAATTTAGATGACATTTTCATAGCTTTTTTCTTTTGCAAGGAGAAGTCTTAGGCAATAATTTTAACTACAACTGCCCACTGCCACGCCCATTTGAACTATGCTGGCTTTCTGTGAAACCGACGATTTTGATGAAATTTTCAGACTTGGTTCTCTTAAGTGAAATTGACTTTAGTGAAATCCATAAAATATTTGTGTGCATCGTTTTCCTGTGAATTAATGACCCCGCGTCAAAATTTTTGGTTGAATTCTTTATCGAAACTTAACTAAAACATTTTGAAACAAGCCTTTAAGAAATTGATAAATCCCCAAAAAAAACTTCAGTTAAAAAAAATATTTTTTCTAGTAATGATTTTTGTCTTGAATCTTAAAAATACCAAGCGAGTTCAACTACTACATCAAGAACATGTAACCAAGTCCAGCATTTTATTCTGGTTTGCGACTCAGATCAGACCAGACCAAAACCAGACGAGACCGATACCGAGAGAAGAGACTTTTTTATACGAGACCAAACAAGACTAAGTTTTGCGAGACAGAGATGGATACGGAGACGATACTTACAATAGTATCGTTTGGTTTGGTATCGTGGCCAGCTCTATTCAAAACACCGCTCCAACGATTTTTATTTTTTTTTTTTTTTGCATATATTCATATTTTTTCAAATAATCAAATGGCATAATAAATACATACCAGGCTTTAAGTATCTTACGAAATGCTTATACAATTAAAAACGATTTTAATGTTTTCTTTCTATTTTTCAATTTTTTCTATAAATATGAGTTTGAAAAACAAATTTTTGGATTTTTAAAAAAGTTTCCTAACTAGTTCCTTTTTTGTTGTTATTTTATTGAAGGAAATTAATAAATAATAATAAAGATCCGTATTACAAATATTTCAAGAATTTTAATTTTTTGTATACATTTATATTTTTATCAAAAATTCAGATGGCATTCTTTTTTTGCAGCCGAACTATTGAAGGAGTTAAATTTTTAGAAGATTCAAAACTAAACAAAACAAGACAAACGTGTGCAAACGATACCTACAGTTTCCAAATTTTTCGTGCATTGGTAGGCCAGCAAGTAAGTTAGAAATTTCTTATAACAAACGATTGCATACTTTTCAAAACTATTATAGAAAAAATTCACAAGAAAAAATGCTAAGAAATTTTGGAAAGTGTAAAAATTAAACAAAAAAGACAAATGCGTACAGACGATTATCAATCGAACTGCATCTCCAGGTCAAAGGTTCAGACGATATAGTTGATGTATAGGCCTTCTATTGTTCGTGCGTTATAGTTGGTGAGCCAACTACATGCCGTGAAATTTTGAATTACATATTAATTAAAAATAGGACTAAGGCAAAATTTAACACAGTGTAAGATTGTTGTAAAAAATTTTGAAACGATTATTGCATGCTTGTCAAAAATAAAAAATTTTAATGTTTGTTAAAATATTTTTGGGAAGTGTAAAAATTAAACCAAAAAAGACAAACTTTTACAAACGATTATCTGTCGAACTGTATTAATAGACGAGTCAATATAAGATTTTTTGTGGGACAAATTCCAACAAAAGGTTTTTTGATGATATTTTGCTCTAATGGCTGTTGTATACATGAGAAAAAAAGTTTACCAAAATCGGACTATCGAAAGTCACTTTTTTTTCAAGATGGCGGCTGGATACACTGGAAATCATAAAAAAAAATAATTTTGTTAATTTTTGTCGTAGAACAATAATATATGTATCTAATCTAGAGTTTCTAAGGTCGAAAAATTAATTTCAAAAACTAAATTTTGTCTATGATGCCGAAAAGTGGCATATTTTTTAGGTATCAATATTCTTTTTTGTGTGGTTTTCTTCTAAAAACAAAGGTGTTTCAAACAGTAAAAACTGAAAAAAAACAGTAAACCTAATATAATTAGAAATGTACAGTTGTTTTTGCTATATAAAGCATAACTTGTAACAAAAAATTGTTTACAGTAAAACATGTTTAAATGCCCACCACTTAATGTATTTTCTAGGTTGTCCGGTTGGAAAAATACAACTACTACATTTAATTTTTTATTTTGGTACACCAAATAGTGCGTTTGTTTGGTCATAATTTATAACAAAAAAAAGTATATGCAGCTAATCGCGCATGATTGTACATACAGGGACTCAAGTTTTTGATCAAACGGTTGTGTGTTAAACTTTTTGCTATAACTTTTTTATTTGTTAAGATATTTCAACGAAATTTAAAACTTAATAATAAAATGATATTCCAATCTAGTAAGAAAAATACCGTTGAGTAAATTTGATTCAATGAAAGACAAAAATGAGCATTTTATTAATGAGTTGGCTTTGTGAAACTGTTCGTGGTAAGTGCCTCGCATGGCTTTGAGATCACTTTTTACTTAACGGCATAGAATTCTTTATATGCTTTTTACTGATTTGAAACGAAACTTTGCCAAACAGTTCGGAAATGGTGTCAAAATGATTGAAAATCTGAAAAATCTCCGAGTAAATCTGTATGGCATGTACATCTTGAACCCAAAGATATTCGATTTAACTTAAGTCAGGAGATTTTGAGGTCGCCAATCAATTCTGAAGCCACGCTTTGGTCCCCCGAGTGGTGTATTTCAGATCAATAGAATAGTGTAGTTGTCATTCATGTGACGTCCAGTACATTACTTAGGACATGGTATCCCTAAGGAGTTCCGAAAGTTAATCTAAATCACCGCTCAAGATAATCATGCCATTCCAGATTTACTTGGATATTGTTCAGATCTTCAATCATTTTGACAGAGCTTCCAAACTGTTTGGCAAAGTTTCGTTTAAAATCAGTAAAAAGCACTTAAAGAATTGTATGCCATTAAGAAAAAAGTGGTCTCAAATCCACACAAGGTACTTATAAGGAACAGTTTCAGATGGGCATAACTCATTGATCAAATGCTCATTTTTGTTTTTCATTAAATCAAATTAACTTAACGGTTGAATTCTGATTCTGTTTGCAAATATTCATTTCATGTCAGTAGAAAATATTTATAAAATCTATGCCATGAAGTAAAAAGTGGACTCCAAAGCTCAATACCAAGCAACCGAGAAAATCAAATAAGTGGTTGGCAATTTAACAGGTTTTACTGTAAATGTTATATGCATGTTAAATGCACGTGCATTTTACTGTTTAGAACACTTCTTTATAGACAAAAACCACTTACAAAATGATATTCTTAAAAATATGCCACCTTTCGGCCCCATAGACAAAAGTTTTTCTTTGAAATTAATTTTTCGACCGACACTAAAAACCCAAGATTAGATACAGAAATTATTGTTCTACGACAAAAAATTAACAATTTTTTTTATAATTTCTAGTGTTACCAGCCGCCATCTTGAAAGAAAGTAACTTCTGATAGTCCAATTTAGGTAAACTTTTTTTTCTCATATACGAGTATACAACACCCAATTGAGCAAAACATCATCAAAATACTCTTTGTTAGAATCTGTCCCACTAAAAGCTACTTTGGGACTTATATTGACTTGTCTATAATACATTTTTGAGAGTTATTGTTGGTGCGTCAGTGTCTATATAAAAAAAAACGTGAGTGTACTAATTATTCTAAATGTTTGTACAAACGATTGTCATTTTAAAATGTTACTGTCATAATTTTACATGTCCTTATATATATATTTTGTAGATTTGTAATACGGCGCACAGTGGCCCGAATTGACTTTTTTGGTTGCAAAAATCATATCTCTTAAACGAATAAAGATATCACCTCAATTTGTTTGTATCTAAAAGGAAATTTCCAAGGATATAAAGTTCGAGAATTTAAGGAAAAGATATTTACAGGGTGTTTCAGAATCTGCTGCTGAAATAAGAAGTTTTAGTTAAGTTGTTTAACATAGTTGGTATTTAATTTTAAAACAAAACGGTTGAAAGTCAATTTATGAAGAAATTTGAGTGTAATTCAAGTAAAACAGTGGGGAAAAAAAGAAAACAACCCAAATTGAGCGAAAAAGTGACGATCAAAATCGTTTTTTTATTAATTTATTTTTTTTTATAATAGAGTCCTTATATGTAAGTATTTATAAAATATTTTATATAATAGATCACTACTCAAAAATTTACAGATTTCACTCCTTGAGTAACAATGGGGACATTGAAAATGACTTATCTGTGCTAGAGAAATCTTTAATGTTTATAATTATTAATCTTTCTTTTATTTTGAATTTTATCTTTACTGGTTTCCAAGTACACCAATTTATACCAATTTTAATCATGATTTTTACTAAGATCAATCTAAAAATTGTATTGAACTAAAAAAAAATTAAAAAAGTTTTTAGCCAAACTTAATTAGCATACTTGCACTCGCATTTCTACCTTTACTTGCACATAGTAGCGCATAAATAGATTTTTTTTCTACAGCTTTAAAGACCCTTAAGGAATTTGAAGCCATTTCATCATTCCCTATTTTGATCATTCTTGAGACATTGTCTCAACAAAAATTTTATCATCAGAACTTTTTATTGCTTCATACAAACAAAACTGAATAAAATAAATTATCAAATACCCAAATATACGAAGATGATACGAAACTTTAAATAAGGCTATACTATTGCATAGTGCGTAGAACTGTCATGCCAAAGGTCTGGGTTCGTTTCCCAGACGCTGAAACCTGAAAACAGAAATGTTTTTTTCGCGAGGTACTGCCTCTTGCGAGGAACTGACAAATCCTCCAAGAGTATACTTGTCATGAATAAGTGCTTCTCATCTAGCCGTTCGGACTCGGCAAAAAATTGTAGGTCCCTTCCTTTCCTGCCAAAAATACGTACACAGGAATGGTTGAGAGTTGTAAGTCACTAGGCCTTGGTTCTTCACGAGCTGTTGTGCAACCAAATTTATTTATTTATTTATTTATACTATTGCATAATTTTCGTTTACTTTTTCTTTTAAAAATTCGGTTAAGTATTTCATATTCCCTTTGTTCTATCATCAACAAAATTTTGACTACAGACAAATGGATGTTGACATATATTGCTATTTTTTGTTTTGTTATTTTGTTATGTATTGGTTTTTTCCTTTTCAATATCTCGTTTTTGTTAACACTAGCTAAAATTTGATTTTCCAAAAATACAATATTCAATGTTGGTTGGATTGAGACGTAACTCAACAAAATATTATTTGTCATATTTCCTTTCTAGTTTTTTTTTTCAAATTTTGTCAATTTATTGACCTATGTTTTCTGCCACTTGTCTCCTAGTTTCATATTATTTATTATCCTTGTCTGGTAACACACTTTTTCTTTTTTCTTTTGCTTTGTTGTAACACCAACCAAAAATTCAAAATTTCAACCCCCATTCCATGTTTTTTTTTGTATCTGTATCTGTATTTATTTTTCCTAAATCCTTTAACTTAAATTTAATTTTCCTCTACAAACAAACATTAAATGCTAGGGGTTGTTATTGTTACGTCTCCACAACATATTATTTAACTTATTATCTTTGTGGGCCTTTAATTTTGTTTCATTTTAAAAACACAAGAGAGAACCTTCTTTTAAACAGAGAGGCTGTAAACTTCCCACCTTTTATCATTTTACTGACCTTTATTTTTCCCGCGTGTCTTCTATCTTTAAATTTTCATTTTCTTTGTGTGGTAACTTTAATTTTGTTTTTAATTTAGCTTTGTGGTAACACCAACCAAAAATTCAATATTTCTGCTGATGTTACTTTTTTCTTGAATTTGAATTTATTTTTCGTAGCTCTTATAACGTGTGTTGCAGGCAACGCTAACTAATAAATTCCCCTTACATATGCCTACAAACAAATATTCAATGCTGGTGAGTGTAACGTCTCCGCAAAATCCTATTTTTCCCAATTTTATGTTTTTTTCTTTAATTTTGGGGCTTCTTGCAAGTCTATTCCGAAGAATTTGAATGGACAAAAGTCGATCATAATAGTCAAATATAAAAGTATTTACCAATTGAAATTTGCAATAACAATAAATCGACTTTTAGTCTATTCAACAAGTCTATTTTAAATAACTATCCCAATAAGGGCGTTTGTCGCATTTTCAAAAATAGAAAATACATTTTCAGTCGAATTTATAAGCTTTGTCTATAAGTATAGACAACCGTCCAACTCCAAAAATTTATTAATAAACTTTGTTTACTGCTATCCTAAATTTGTCTAACTTGGGCAAAGGCTTCGGCTGTCTAAGATTTTTCTAAACTGACGTTTTATTTTACTATATCCATAAGGCATATTTTCAACTATTAAGGACTTCTAAAACAACTGTCTAACTAGTCAACCTTATACAAAATCTAATAAATAAAGCGGTTTACGTTTTAGTTTTCAGATTTCATTGACCTATGTATATTTTTATTTCCTCTTGTTTTTTTATTTCATATCTCTATTTTCTTCGCTAATCCGTCTAATTATACCTAAATAAAACTCAAAAGTAAAATAATTAACAAAATAAATACAAAAACAACGAATCTCACAAGCATCCTACCTAACTTACTAAAGTACCTACCTACTAACCAAACATATCCCATAAGGCATCTTACCCTTCTGCCTACTAAAGTATCTATAACCAAACGCATCAAATCGCATTTTATTAATTTAAATAGGTAGGTAGGTATGTAGATGGCAAAAAAAGGAATTGCCGAGCAGCAGAGCAAACTACACCCATCGAAGCATCTATCTACACGACTGAACAAACAGTGAACAAGCAACAAGAACATTAAACGAGTGAACATGAATACTGAACTTGAATGAAAAGTAATTTTCTTCAGTAATTCACTGACAGAGAGACAAATAATGAAACAAACATAAATAAATAATATAAAGATGGGAATCCTCGGCTGTCAAACTGATTTGCCTACAAGCTCAGACCGTGGTGAATGTCATAAAGTTGCACTAGTAACCTTTACCACACTAACACTAATGCAACTTACTGATTTTCACCACAAATCGTCGGTTTTTTTTAAATTTGTCAGTTATTTTAAAAACCCAATGGACATGTTCATAAAGTATAAAAGCAGGTGAAGTGAATTTTTAAGTGCTCACTTCCCTTTATATAATTTTATTTTAAAATTGCATTGGCTACCTAAATTCAAAGCGTTCTAAGATAATAAAAGACATATTGGTAGTAATAAATAATTGAATAAATAAATGTATGTTAATTGAACCATAGTGGGAGGAAATTTGTTTGTGAAATATGAAATTTCATAGTAAATATGTTAGCCTTTTTACACCGAACTCAAAATGAGGTTTTCGCTAAAATATTGGCTTTGGAGAAAAACCTTATCGAAAACACAAGGCTTCACATACATTTTTTTGAGCTTCAGGTTTTCGTAAAACACAAGTTTAATATAAAACCAGTCGAAAACTTGTTGGAATTCAGAGATGAACAAAACAAACGTACCTTTTAAAAAGTTCAGTACCTAGTAAAATGTCAAAAAAGAAACTGATTGGATGCTTTTATATGGATCATATTTATATAAATAATCACCATTTTACATCCATAAAAGTGAAGAAAACAACAAAATGAAAAGATAATTGTAAGTGGTTGGTGAAAGAAAAACTTTAATGTCAAACGAAAACGTATAGTGTAATGTTTGGTGTGAATGGTTTTTTAAAAGTTTTTGCCGAAGTCTGGTTTTGGGGTTTGTTGTGAAAATCCAATTATTCCTTAAATTTGTATTTCTTACTGGAATACTTCCACAGATTTATGATCTCCAGAGAAACGAACTATCAAAATTAGTCTGGATAATAATAGCTACGTTTTATGCATGTCCATGGACTTTGGGAAAAAAAACGACATCGGGACATTTTAACATTTGCCTTGGTCTGCCATTTTATATAACCAGCAAACATTTAACATTTAATTATTATTTGTTCAATGTAATTTGTTTTTACTTATTTACAGCACAGTGATTTAAGATTTTGTTTCACTCATACATTGAACAAAAAAAAAAGACTGGAAAACTATGCACCAAGCACCAAATTCTTTTAGTTCGCTTCCACCAAGGTGAGGACTCTCCCGTCTGACGGGAGAAGTTAACGAAAACTAAACGAAGAGTACCACTTCGCAATTATGTGTGCGTCATATGGATTACTTGTTTTCGCCCGGTTTCCTACGACCACTACGTTGGCTATTCTAGTTCTACCTTAAAGGCTCTCCCAAACCAACGCGAATTCGCGGCGACGGCGAATTTTTGTTGTTGTTTATCGTTGTGTATTTGTCATATTTTTTACTATTGTGAATGATTTGCTGCGAATCGCTCCGCATTCGCGTTGGTTTGGGAGAGGCTTAATTCTGAATTAATATTGTTGTTGTTGTATTTGACTAGTAAATTGCTTTGTTTTGTTGTCGTTTTTTTAGACAGAATTATTTTGAGTTACAAAAAACACAACTAATACTATAATATGTATTGAATTTTCTTTTTGCTTAAAGGTTCTCCCAAACCAACGCGAATGCGGAGTGATTCGCAGCGAATCATTCACAACAGCAAAACATATGACAAATACATAACGCTAAACAACAACAAAAATTCGTCGTTGCTCCCCATTCGCGTTGGTTTGGGAGAGCCATAATTATGTAACCAGGTAAAAAGAATAGCACATTTTATCAAAATATGTATGTTCAAATTTTAATCAATGGTTCATTAAATTTAATTCACCAATTCGGTGAATTAAAATTGGATTAACTTAGGTTAAATGATGGTTAAGGCCAGTAAGTTATAGTGGAGAATCAGGGCCAGTTTGTTCACATTAGATTAAATTTGAAGTAAGTAAGTCACAGAATCTGGTTAAATGCATCTAACCTACCAATATTGGCCAATTAGCGATTTCTATAATCAACAACTCAATTTTATTGGAACGGCAAACCATTTGGCTGCAATTCGTTTAAAAAAATTATATTTAGGTAAACATATGGATGGTGCAGTCGTACCTTTCAATAATATTCCATTAAAAAAAGTGTGTTTGCACCCTCAAAACAAGAATTTTTAGAACACATCCCCTGAGGTGGATTCAGAAATGTCACTAAGTTTATGAATTCTTAAAATTCAATGGAAAGTTGGTTGCCGGAAATTTTTGATAAAATTAAAAATATTACTTAAAATTTCTGGCACAACTAAATATTGGTTGTTATTATTTAACAAAAAACGAAAAAATTAATAACAAATATAAAAAGATAAATAAAATAACGATGCAGAATGGCAGACGCACTAAAATAAAAAAAAAACATGATATCAAGTTTGGAAAAGAATTGGTCTGTCAAAACAAGTTAAATTCACCGCGTTAAGTTGTTGTTGCAATTCACATCTATTCATCGACACGGAGTCGGATTACAAAAACAACAATGTAAACAAATGGGTTTTGGAGGGTGAAACGTACGAAAGTTTCCCATCTTTACATTGTTTATTTATGTGAAACAAACAAAAAACATAATGAACAGAGAGAGAGAGACATTTTGAATGAACTGAGGCACTATGGGAAATTTTTGTGTTCTTCTTATTTGGGCTGATTCTCGTAACACAAACTTGCAAGTCAACGATGTCGATGAACTATAGGAATATTGATTGAATATTAGTACCACTTTTTAATCAAATTGTATTTTAGATTTGTGAGGCTTATGAAGAACGTACAGCTACGTATGATATATGTATCAAATTAATTGTCAATTATTGAAGGTGCGAATAAAAAAAAAATAAATTGTATAGGTGTACAGACCAAAGAGTTATTAGGTAGTATGTTAATGAACAGTAATATGTAATTATGTCATCTCAGATGCTTTTAAATATTACAAATTTTACATATTATATGTAGATTTGTGTAATCTATTACCTGAATGAATTAAAGATTTTTAATTGGAATAGTTAAAAAGATAAAAAATATAACTGCCAAAAATCGATCGATAAAAATTAGTTTATTTAAAAAAAAATATTATAAGAATTTCCTGAAACGAAAAGCAATCAGTTATTTATTATCTTTCTTAAACTATAAAATTTATTACAATCAGATCTAACCCTAATGTCTAGTAAATAATTTATGAACCATCTATTTTTAAATTTTGAAGTTACAACCTTTAATATCTCATTTTGTAGACTTTTTGGAATTTCAAAAAATATAAACGAAATTGTTATATTAAACGTAACTATTGATAAAGAAAAAAGTTGTCACTCTAGCACAACTCATTTAGATTTTTGGTTTTTCGACCATTTCACATAAAAGCCCTACTTAAGGTTTGAACTAAGAAAAACATAATTTTGCACATCTAAATACATTTTCTTTTCAAACGGTTTTTTTTTAACTGCCAACACTTATAGTTTAAGCTGCACAATTAACTGCTGACTGCATTGACTCACATTTTTTATTATAAAAATATAGAATTAAAATTCATTTATTCAATTTAGTAACACCAACCAAAAATTCAATCGTACCCTCCGTATACGCCAACGGTCATCTGTTCACTTTATTCATTCTGGTAACACCAACCAAAAATTCGAAAGTACCCCCCGTATACGCTAGCGTTCATCTCATATACACATTTATTCACTTTATTCATTTTAGTAACACCATAATTTATCCAAAACGACCCTATAAACATTTTCAATGTTAAAAGTAGAAAAATAAAATAAAAGGAACAAACATTTACACACAAACATTAAATTTCTTGGAAACTATCATCTAAGTCCGGGGAAATGCGTAACAAACTTATCATTTTTGGTGAGTATTGGGCTTTCAGATCTTTTTGGGTTCTTGCATGCCTCAAAGAAAGAAACAAGTGGATCAGATGAGATTGCTAGCATTTTAAATAAATCTTCATTCTGCCTAATTTTTGAAATTTTGCACGTATTTTGACATCTCTATTTCTTGTAAGTCTTTATTTTTGGACTCATGGGCTTCTTCTGATAATTCTCCAAGTGGTAGAGATTGGTATTCGATTATATTTTGACAATGGACCAAAATTTTATGAAGAGTAGGTGTTAGTAGTTTTTCAGGTTACTTTTTTTTTAATATTTCTGCGGTTTTTTTGTGTACTCTTAAAATTTAACTGTATTCACTTCTTCCCTGCAATTCAAAACATTAAGTATTATTTTGATCCTAGTTATAACCTCTTCATTCACCCCGGTTATTCGAGCGGTTGCCTGCGATTGTTCAAAAAATCCCCTTGAAGTGTTTCCATCACTGCTATTTCCAAATCATTGCTTTTGTTTTTCTAAATCAAGTCCAAGCTCATCGTGAAAACGTCTTTGAATCTTGAATTTTGTATACCTTAAGACTATACCTATACTAAAAATATTCAGTTTTATGACATCCTAATAAGGTAATCTGTTTACCTACCTAAAAATAGTCTAATCCAGCTAAGAACCCTTATCCATAAAAGTACCTGACAATGATTAATCATACCCGAAATCAAAAACATTCATACATAAAAGTTTTATTAGGGGTTTCACGAAATAAGCTACAAACCGTTTTAAAAAGCTAAGCATAAAATATTTATGTTTTTTTTCTTAACTACAAAACCATTTTATTTAAAACTAAGACTCATACCTGCAAAACATAGAAATATTAGGTCTGTTCGTGTTTTTCCCATAACTACGAATTTTTACGAATTTTATTTATTTTATATGAGCTTTGACAGAACTTCGGGCTGAATTTGTAGAAATTCGTAGTTTTTGGAGGTACGTGAACAGACATAATATTTTCCATGTTTATTTGTTTTGCACTTGAAAAAAAAAAACTCAGAAAAAAATTAATGACTTTTTCAAATCAAATCTCAGCTCAGTGTTATGTAACTTTATGCAGCTGAGTTTTTGGTTGTAGATAAAAAAATATAAATATAAGGATTCATTATTCATCCATTTTGGCTTGACAACTTTTAAAAACTTTTTTTCTACTCAATGTAAAATTAAAAAAGTGCCTTAAGAGCGGTGTTTCAAAAAACATTAAATTTAGTACTTTAAAAAATGTATAACTTTTTTTTTATTTCTGATCATAGCCATTAACACGTTTATCAAGTAAAAATAACAATTAAAATTTATCGTATACTCTTTTCCTAGTTTTTACACTCAAAGTTAAAAAAAAAATTTAAAAAAGTTAAAAGTTAAAAGTTTTTTTCTCAACTTAAATATTTGTCAAAATTGATTGGCTCTACAAGCCGAACCGTTCATACAAATGAAATAATTTTTTTGATTACTTGAGCTCCAAACATTTGTTAATTTAGAAAATGTAAAAGTTTTGCATTATAAAGAAACCCACCCGAAAAATGAATTTCGCAAGCACTTTTGCCTAAACAGGTCACTGTGCGGCGCTAGTGACCACTTTTTTATTGAAATTCATCATTAAACGTTTTAAAATATACTCTTGACTTTATTATTATTTCTATAAAAAAAAAGAAAAACAATTTAGGACCAGACTTTCACATAAAATGAATTTTGTTATGATTTTGCTTTCTTTATACCTCAAAGTTCAAGAACAAAAAACATAAAATAAAGTAGGTACCTGCTAGATACCCAGTCGTCATATTTTTTGTTTAAATCAAAAACATACATAGTTGCATACTTTCTGTTGGGCAGCCCAATACTCTTGGTCAAAACTTTATTTATGTTTGCTCACATAATATAAAAACCTTCCTGTGAAATAAAGTGCAAAGTCAGCAGATGAAAATAATCAACCTATATCAATCCATTCACCACATTTCCACATTGTTTATATAATTCTTGTTAAATCGTTTGTAAGCATATAACAATATTCAAAGCATTTTTGTGTTCTAGACTTAACTACCAATATATTTTTCCCAATGTTAAAATCTAAATAACCGTTATTAAGCCTTCACCCTTAGAAAAAGAAATCAACACAAATTAAACAAGCCTTTAGTAAAAAAACAAAAAAAAAACTTAATGGATAACAATTTATTTTGCATATTATATCAACCTCAAAAATAAGGATCAAGGAAACTCCATCCACTTAACCTTTAGCATTGAAATTAAAAAAGCTTGAATTTGAAAGTGACATTCAAATAGGTACGTTTATTGTATGTAAATTTATCCTTTGCACCCAATCTCTGTAAGTATCAGAAAGTTCCTTTGTTCCTTTTTTTTTTTTTCTTTTTGCGACTCAAACAGACTAAATTGTAAAATGTTTCCACTCCAAGGACGAAAAATCTACCGTCTTCTTTGATTACCCTTTTTATATTTATCCTGGCTCCAAAATGGTTATGAGCCGGACGGAAGGGACAGTTTTTATGTATATATAGATACTTATGTACTTTACTCGTATAAACGTTTATCTCCTTTGAAACGGAAAACCATGAGAAAATGTCTTCAAACCGATTTCCGGAAAGGCTTTGGGAGCTATACCTATACAAATATACTAACTCGAAGGAGTGGGAATATAAACGTCCAATCTATCAGAAGTAACCATTTCAATTTGGCAATGACATTTAATAAATGTTTATATGACCGGAATGTCTAATTGTCATATCGAACTAAACTCACCATTTTGAGAATGAATACAGTCAAAATGTTGATGTCATATACAAGTATGTTGGTTGGTCTCTCACATTCCTCTAGATTGAATGCCATGCCTGTATTTGCTTGGAAAATCAAAAGAAATGAAACGTTTCGGAATTTCCTTCCTACTAAATACATAAATATATCCAAAGGCAAAAAAGGGTTGGTTGGGTGTGTGTGTGGTGCAATATCTCCAATGGCGGATGGCATGTGAGAGGAAGTGTAAATATAGGTTAGCTAAAACCTTTTCAAAGTCATCCTTCTCAAATGATTCTATATGTACGAGTAGGTATAATAGAGGTTGATTTTACATAAAATTCGAAAAGAATTTCTCTCACGCAATCTCTAAATATATAGACCTATATATGCATATTTATATCTGATCGAAGGAAATGCAGTCAACTGGAAATAGGGACCGTTCCAAAAACCTAATTTTCTTATGACTCTATATGGCGCCCAATGTGGGGTTATAGGAATCAGGATTTCCTTCGAAATCTTACATCCTTACCAACCGATGGACGTTTTCAAATCATTTTAAGGCAAATATAAAAGAGTAAGGTACATTTTGTGTATACCTTTATTTTCAAAGTAGGCTCCAAATAAACCTCTACCAAGATAGAGAAGGTATATGTATGAACATATCAGACATATTGGAATGAGCCCGGGCGATACACATGGTCTTCTATTAGAACTGACCAAGTGGAAAGCTAAAGATAGAAAATGAGTTCATATTTTATTGAACCGAGTTTTTGGATAACTGTAATGGGGCGAATCATTTTATGAGACCGTGCAAAAGTACAACAACAACAATATGAGAGAAATCTTTTAGATTTCTCTGAATGAAATTTCGTAAGTCTATGGACTTCATAGAATCCAGGACAGGAGTATTTTTGGCCTTTTTGTGGAAAAGAGAAAATTCATAGTGTTTGATGTGAAATGTTTTATTTTGGAGAACAAAGCAACAATTTCGGAAATGAGTGTGAGTACTTATCAGAATATTTGATAGCTGAAAATGAAGTGAATTTAATTAAACCTTAAGGTGTGAGCTTGTAAAACAAGAGGAAACATAGCTTATAGGTACTTAAACTTACTGCAGTGAATAAACTGATAAATTTTGAATTTGAAAAATGTTTGAGTCATAATTCTCTACTCTGATTTAATTCAACTGTTTCGAGTTTTATGTTACCATATTTACATTTTCAGAGCCTATGAATAAGTAAACAAGAATTTTTAAAGCCAATTTGAACTTCAACCAGACAAAGTGAACACCTTAACCTCTTCTATCAAAATTTAACCCACAAAACTTTTCAAAGTTCGTCGATTAAAACTAGCCATTTTCAAAATATAATAATCCCCTCTACTTGCTGAAAAGAACATTTGAAAAACAAATAGTGTTGAAATAAATTGAGTCTTGTACCTGCTTGTACTTTTACGAATGTGGAAGAGTTAACATTTAACTTTCGCTATGATGTTTTATTTTCTATTTGAACTAAGCATCCACACACATGAATGTGGTAGCTAGTGACTGCAACTGATAAAATAAAACTTCCTGATTCAAACAATAAGCTTTTACTTCCTTTTGATATTGGTTACAAGAAAAAAAAACACACACACAAAATCCTTAACTACAATATTAAAAAAGTTTTATTTATTTGATATATTTTTTGCTTGTTAAATTTAAATTGGAGGTTTACGAGTTGGCCATGACCAATATCTATAGATGAAGAACAAAAGTTAAGTGAGTTTTTACCACAATGATTAAAAATGGCTTATTCAACAAACAACAAGCTGCGGTTTGCGAGAGTTGGTTGTTTGAGATTCAAATGCATGGATTTGTAAACTATACGTTCAGTTACAGAAGTGAGGGTAAAGATTATTTAAGAATACTTTTAGGAGTTATGGTGTTATACCAACAAATTTTTACCAGATTTTTTGTGTAATAAATGCGAGTCATATAGGATTGACTTTGAAAGACTTAACTGTTATATGGAATGGATTCCCAGGACTTTTGTATTATATGCAAATTGCAAAACAAAGACTGAGAATGATTTATCAATTAAAACTTTAGTAGCATTTACACCAAATCAAATCTCGATATCGAGCAATATAAAATACATAGATTTCATTTGACATTTAAAAAGAGTTTAAGTGCTCAAAGAAAATCTTTAAATCTTTCACTGCCGGCAGAATATAACCAGAATCAGGCTGACAAAATGATGACTACAAAAAATAAAATCGCACGTACATGCTTTTTTATTCAAGTATGTAGAAACAAATTTTAAAATATAAAAACATGGGTAAATGAGAGAAAAACCGTTAAGAGCATGAGGCTCATTCTTTGAAATGCTTAAACAATTTACTAGTTTATAGTGAAGAAAAGGTATGCCATATTAATTCTTGAGAGATTTTTTAAAAGTTAATTTTTATATTTGAAATTTTTGAAATATGTACTTTTATGGAAAAATATTAGTACAGATATAAATTAAATTAACAAAAAAATATTTACCCAAATAGTATTCAATTTCTTAAAGTATGTACTTAGATTTTTTTAATTTACAAAATATTTTTTGAAAATACTGATGCAATACAAATTCTAGAAAGTTTTTATAAAAAATAATTTAAAAAATGACGGGGTTGTTTTCGAAATATGTATGTACATACATCAAAGTGGTCGTTATAAAGAATTTTTTTGAGTTTTATATTTGGATGGACCTAAACTAGCTCCAAATGAGAAAAAAAAAAAATCCCTAATGTCTTGCTTTTTTTAAAAGCTACAAAACAATACTGTAAGCATTGCCGTTGCTTTTAAACTATTTATTTTCTTTTGAATGTAAATTATGTATTAATGTTCACTGTGTCCAAGTGGGGGGAAATATAACCCCCCTCCCGTCGTATTTTTTTATCCTCTTCCGACATACTTCCTTTGAATTTTTTGTCAGATTTTACGCGAATCACAAAGTATGCGAAACAAAAAATTAGAAAATTAAATTAACCCCTACACCCTTCCCCACAGTGACTATAGGAGATAAAAAAAGAAATCTGAGCAGATTAAAAAATGGGTGTTTGGGTGGTATACCACTGGAGTTATGTCTTTTCGTTCAAAAACATAACGCCCAATTTTTAAAATGTCATAACGCCCAAGTAATTCCTGAACAATTTGTTGTTCTATTTTTGTCTTGAGTTTGAATGACAATAAATTTGGGTGCTTTGACTTATATTTTGAGTGTTATAACATTTTCTTCCCTAAAATTCCCTAAACTCAAATCGAAAACACCAAAATCCAGAAATGTTATAAGACCCAAAAACTGAAACGCTTTCCAACTTTTTAAGAAAGAAAGAAACCCACAACGTATTGTCATATTGCCCATAAATATTTTTTGCGTTAACGTCCAAATCAAAAACTGTCTTAGCGCTTAGTGCGGTTGCGCGCCACGCCATGTCACGCACCGTGCACGCCTCACGCCGCTACCTCACCACCCCGCGTGCACCCCACCCCCCTCCCCCGCCCGTACAGGCACAAGCTGTAGCAAACAACCAAGATCACTGCATCTGTCTGTCCCAGCTGCATTGAAATCGTACTAAATACAATGCAAGTTTTTTTGAAAGTTTCAATGAATAAAATTTTTCAATTCTGTTAAAAAATAAATTGTAGTGTTATTACATTTTTGTACTCTAAATTTTGTGTACTCTAACGGTTTTGGGTGTAATGCCAATTTATTTTTGCTGATGTCTTCATGAATGTGATATCTAGGGTTAACAATCGAAAACGTCTTAACACCCAAAATATGTGTCACAACGCCCAAAAGCAATGTCATAATGCCCAAACTAGAAAACAAAAAAATAATTGGGTTAAATGACATTCCTCGTTTTGGAAGCTGCGACATTTCAATTATATTTTGGGTGTTATGGCATTCCATTTAGGTCTTGTGACATTTCTTTTTGTAAGTTTTTGTTACAATACGCCGGTATGGTATATCTACCATATTTCTTAATCTTATCTGAAATTTGTATTTAATGAGAAAATTCAAAATTAAAAAAAAAATATGAGAAAAAAAATGCTGTCTAATTTTTTTTTATAAATTTTGGTATTATATCAAACTTATTAAAGTATACTGTAAAAGAATAAAAATCATTGCAGCCGTTTAAAAAAAATACGGGTTTTTAACATTTGTATGGAAGGTACCGTTAATTTTTGATAAACGTAAATTTTTATTCTCTTACTTTTTACACTTTTAAAGGTGTTTTTTTTTAATTTACTTTATTTTTTACACTCTTAAAGGTATTTTTTTTTTCATTATTTTTATCAAAAAACAACGGTACCTTCCATACAAATTTTAATACCGAGTTATATAAGAATCGACCACATAGTTTTCAAAACATTTATTATTCAAAAAAAATTAACATCCAAGAAATATTCTTTTGAAAATCTTGGTAAAAAAAACTATTTACTTTTTATTAAAACAAACTATATTGAAATAAGAATTACCATTTTGAAGAAAATCGAAAGTAAAAAATGGTTCTTTGATAACAATTTTTTGAAAAATGGTTTCCGGCCCAAAGGAAGCTTTTACTGAAGAAAATTGAATTTTTAAGAAAAGATGCTGAACCGTTTTGAGAGAAATAATTGCGAAAAAAAAATTAATGGCAGGTGCCGTTTTTAATTTTTAATTCTAAAAAAATTAAAAAAAAAAAACGTGTGGGCAGAATCACCAAAAACCACTATGTAGCAAGTTTGAAGAACATCAATTCAGCCGTTAGGCAGTAGCCGAACAAACAGACAGATAGACAGAATTGTAAGACCTACTTTTTTCGTCCTCTCTATTCAATTATTTTTTTAAGAATACACAATTTGCCATAATTCCTATACGTCCCAAGTAAATGCTCGTATGGCAGGTACCGTTGTTTTGGGTTCTAATTAAAACTTGCAGGGTTACGACCAAAAACCACTTTGTACCAGATTGAAGAAAATCGATGCAATCGTTTTGGCTATAGTCAAACAGATAGACAAGGGTTATAACCAGAAACCACCGACCGTTTGGGCTATAGTCGAGCAGACATACAAACAGAATTAGTAGAACCACTCTTTTCTTTCTCCCTATCATCGCATTATCATTGCGATAGTAGGAAGACAGAAAAATCTCAATTTCAATTTTATATACGAATGCATAACTTTTCAAAAAATTATGGTAGGGCGGGTGATTTTTAATGTGACAACATTGAGCTTATGAGAACTGCTCTCTCAATTTGATTACAAATTTTGACAGTTCTTCCAAATTTGTGGTGGTAAGACTAGCTTTAAGATCCGATTATGATAGAAATCCCCAATTCTTATCTAAAATTAAAGTTCTCCTTTTAAAGTTTTTAAAGCTCAAAGTGAAATTCATGATTAGTTCCAAAAAATTTATTATACTGTAAAGGGTGTTTTGCAAAAGGAATAACAAAAAGCCAGAGCACTGAAGTTGGACCTCTATAAAACAAAAATCGTTTAAGAGCAGGGGTCTATTTCTCTCTTTTTTCAATTTTCTAAAACATTGACTTATAAGAAAAACAAAATATTTGAAAACAATAGCAGTACTTTCAATGTCTTTTAGAGCCATTGATCCATTATATAGCTCATTTTTTAAAAAAGTTTGTTTTGTAAATGTTTTTGAAAACATATAACTTCCAAACTAAAAGAACAAATAAAAAGTTATATCAGGCTTTTATTATTTCTCTAAACTCTTACTCAATTCTTAAGTGGCATTGAAAATCGAAAATATTTTATTTTTTTTTAAACAGTCTTCTGTAGGTACAATATGTATAATTAAGTACAAGTTAGCTTAAAAACTCATGTTCTTATTAACCTCATTTAATTGGTTTTGTTTGAAATTCTAAACTAAAACTGAAAATTAACCCTACCGTTGGCCATTAATCTTTTTTGTTCAATACATCGAGAAGAATGAGAGGTTTCAATATATAACTTTCTAAAAAAAAAAGTAAAATAACGTAAAAAATTCAACACAAACATTCCTGATGAACTTTGCTTGAAAAAAAAAGTTTCTTGTTTGGGTTAAAATAGAAGAAGGAATCAAAAGTTTGATATGATTATTGAAATACATCCCTGGTCCAGCATCCATGGTCCATCTCTTCATTACATAATTAAGAAAACACAAAATTAAAAATTAAACAAAAAATAAACTTTATCCACAGGATACTCCAATTCAACAACTTTTTGTCAGGGTGAGGGCATCCTCTCTGCTGACCATTCGATCTATATTGTGTTCATTAAAGTGATGATTATTAATTGCAAAAAAACAGAATTGCCATAATATTTTCTTAAACATCAATTGAACAGAAGTTTGGAAAGATTGCAAAGGAACATGATGATTTCGAAAACATAAGTGAAATAGCCGGAAAAAGTATTTTGACAAAAAAATCGCAACTTTTGTTTAAATCTTTCTATCGTGAATAAAATTTCCGATGGAAGTTTTTCTATTTTAAGTTGGAAATTTTCAACAATTTACCACTTTTCTTTGATGATTTGAAAATTTTCATAATCTTAATAAAGAAATATAGCTTTAAAAGGGTTTAAAGGGTTTTTAGTAGACGCACTTTCGGGTAAAATTTCGGTGCTGCCACTTCTCAGAAACACAATTTTTTGTATGTCCATTCATTCACTTTTTGATAACTTCACTTTTTTGATAATTTTTTTTCAATTTTAAAAATAAAAATCAAATGCACAACTGGGTCACATATACTTGCTCTTAAGTTCAAGGTGAACGAAAAATGTTTAAAATCATGAAATTCCAGATTTGAATAAGTTAAAAAAACTTCGGTGAGAGTCTTAGATGAAAAAAAAGAACGCCATCTAAATTAATCATTGAATATGATTATATAGAATAAAAATTTTAAACCGTTTTTTAAATAATTTTTTATATATATAAAATTCTTAAAACATTGTTAAGGAAAACTTTTGGAATTTTGGAATGCAAATCTTAAATATTTATATATTAATTCAAAAACTTTTTTTTTTAAATCTTGACATGCAATATTATTTAATCTTATCTGAAATTTGTATATAAAAATTTATTTAAATCCGTTCAGCTGATGATGAGAAAAATTTAAAACAAAAAAAAAGTTTTTTTACAGGTACTATATTAATAGTTGCTGAGTGCAAAATTGTATAATTTATTGTAAGAGATCATATTAATTTTAGTAAATGGAAAAAGTTTAATCAAAATTATAGGAGTAGTTTTTGAGAAAAAAATATTTTCCTTTCCAGTTTTTTATGAAAGGAACCGTTATTTTTTAATATTTGTGAAATATTCGCAAACAAAATTGAAACATATTTTTTTTTAAATTTAAGTTCACAAAAATAGAAAAAGCTTTTGGAAGCCTCTGTATGAAAAATAGTGAAATCAGTCATACCGTTTTGAAGAAAATCTAAAATGAAAAATTGTTCTTTGGGAGGTACCATTAATAACCGTTTTTTGAAAAATAGTTTTGCATCCAAAGGAAGCCTTTACCAAAAAGTGATTTATTGAATTCTGTTTAAGAAAAGTCTTCGATCCGTTTTTTTTAGAAAAATACGATTATATTAAATTTCTACAAAAAATTATAATTAAAAAACTTGTGGGCATAATCATAAAAACCACTACGTACGTTCTTCAAAATGTGAATTTTCTCACTATCGATCAGCTTAAAAAATTTAAATAAAATTTAAATAAAATTTTTATATACAAACTGCAAACAAAATATTGCAAAATATTGCATGCCAAAATTTTCAAACAAAAATATGTTTTAATTTTTTTTTTAGAAAATCGATAGCTCAAAAAGAGTTTATGATATTTTATGTTAATCAGCTTAAATTAAGCCAGTTAATAAATAAACGAATAATAAAGATTTTCATACAAAAGGTTTTCCTTGAAAAAAATTTAAGCATTTTATAATATAGGAACAAATTATTTTTTAAAAAGGTATGCACCAACGATTTAAAGTTTTTTTTTCCGTACTATCATATTCCCTATTATATACAATTATGTCCCCAAAAAATGAACACAAACATTTTAGCTAAAGGTACGTTTACTCAATGATCATGGGAATTTTCCAAGTCATTAACTTATTGTTATTTTAATTTTCACAGATTGGACGCCATTTTTCAGGTAAAAGGATTATAACACTGACTCTTGAGCTATATAACGTCCTTAATATGTCAAAATAAATCACAAATATGAGAATAAGACTCATCCCAACAATTAGTGCAGAGATTTCGATTTCCTTAATGGACCAAAGATTGGGTGGTACTTTTCATTTTTCAAAATGGCGTTCAAGCGACACGATTACAAAAATGATTCCCGGCTTAAATTATATCCTCAATATGTAAGGGACAAATTCCAGTCATTAAAAAAGGTCCCCCATCAAAAAGTGCAGGGGATTCGGTTTTTTGACCGGAATAATTTTAACAGACAAAATATTTTTTATAAAAAAATCATTAAGATCGATGTAGTGCATGAAAAGTTCTGAATTTTCAAACTCAACATTTTTCAGTGGGTTTTTTTACTAACAAAATAAATAATCATTTAGACAGTTGCTACTTTATTGTACCTAGGCATAAAACATAAACTTTTTTTCAAAAAGAGTTTTATAAAAGTCCTTCACCAATTTATTTAAAATTTTAGACTAAAAGCTATTGGACCTTGATTAAATTTAAGTGGCTTAAGTATTAGGTCCCCTTCGAACGTCAACTCTGTGAAACTGTTTTTTCTTTCGTTTTATAACTATGGTCACCATTATCATTCCATTCCATAACTTCATAGTGCATAATCATTATCATCATCACTGTCCTTTCGTATATTATATCTTGCAAGCTTTCTCTAATAGTGCCAAAGTAGAAGAAAAAAACAAACAAAATCCTTTTTTCAGCTCACCACCACAACCCACAGCACTTCAGTTGCACTGTGCCCAACAAATTAAGTTTAAAGAAAAATTGTTAGATTTTTGTATTGTGTGGTGAAGGATGATCTGAGAATTTAACCAACAAAAAGGGAAGCAAAAACTTTAATAACCACACGCACATATCGCAACAACTGTTCATAGTCCTTTTAAGAGAAAAGAATATTATATATCCTAAAAAGGAAACCACACCGCACTGTTTTTTTTTTTTTTATTATTATTATTTATTCAAATATGTATACTTTGTACAGCTTATAAAATTATATACTTACATGAAGGCTTTCATAAAGTGAATTTAGCTTTTAACGTTTTACATAATAATGTATAAAGCTTATGTCATAAAAACTGATTTGTAATATTGAAAATAATGTTTATGTTTAAGTTATTTCAATTAATTTTTAAGCAGCTTAATATGAAACCTCTCATATTTTACGGACCATGCTACTCACAAAGAATTCCTTGTTCTTGATTTATACATTATTGAAGGACAAGTATTGGTTTTATACAGAAAAATGCTTTAAAGTTTCTGTCAAATGTAATAAAAACGAGTTCTGAGGAATTCAAGAAAAGAGTTTTCAGCATACCGTCATTCATCTGCGTAAAATCTAACATCGAGGTAGCTTAAAAGGATGGGAGCCAACCTTTAGCCACCCGTGAGAGAAGGCCGTTAAAATTTGAAACAAAACTTCAATTTGAATATTTTTGTCCTTTGGTGTCCTTAGATGGCAACCCTTAAACTGGGAGCAAAATTTTATTTTCCTTTTATTTTGTACTTAAATGGTCAAGAATGAATCATGCACCTAGTTTGAGCGTTAGCCCAGTGTGGATAGCTCTTTAAATGCAAAGAATTAGATAGGGGTTTTTTATTTTAATCGGTAAGAGTCTAAAAAAAAGTTTTCGACTTCCTAGATCCATTGCATTAGCCGCCATCTTGAATTTAACGGAAATCGGTTTTTGTGAAATAACTCGCCTAATTTTAACGTTTGAGTAAAAATTAACTCAACAAAAGTTGTTCAAAATTCAATCATCTACAACTTTGGTTATCATCGTTTTTAGTTTGTAGTTCGTTAATTTATATGTAAAGGGTTTTTCAACAGGGACGCTACAAAAGTAGAGCGACAGGGACAGCAAATGACGCCATATTTCTTGCCGCTCTTTTGACATTTCTTTTCAGTAAGGTCTGCCATTTCATGATGGAAAGATATACGAGCCATCAACGAGCCGACATTATTAAAATTTCCTACCGAAATTCGGAGTCAGTGGCCTCAACGTTAAGAGCGCTACGTCCAATTTATGGTCATCATAATCATCCTAGCAGATCAACAATTGAGCGTCAAGTGGAAAAATTTGAATCCACAGGCACAGTACAAAAAGTTCCCGTATCATTGAGACAAAGAAGTGCCCGTAGTGTCGAGAATATTGCTGCCGCTGAGGCTTCAGTTGCACAAAGCCCAAATGTGTCTCTCACACGTCGTTCTCAAGCGTTGGGCATCTCTGTGACGTCGTTGTGGCGAATTTTGCGAAAAGATCTTGGCCTACATCCTTACAAGATTTAATTGACTGAAGCCGCTTGACCACCAGAAGCGTCGTATGTTCCCGAATTGTGCTGAGCAGCAAATTGAAAGTGATTCGGATTTTCATTGAAAAATCATCTTCAGCGATGAGGCTCATTTCTGGCTGAATGGCTTCGTCAATAAACAAAATATGCGGTATTGGTCAGGCAGCAATCCTCCCGTACTCCATGAGTCATCATAGCATACCGAAAAAGTTACGGTTTGGTGTGGTTTATGGGTCGGCGGCGTCATCGGGCCGTACTTCTTCCGTGACGATCAAGACCGGCACGTTACTGTGAATGGGGATCGCTACCGTTCAATGATAACTGAATATTTTTGGCCCCAATTGGATGATATGGACTTAAAGGACATGTGGTTCCAACAGGACGGCGCCACAAGCCAGAAGCCACACAGCGAATGTCACAATCAATTTATTGGAAACCAAGTTTGGAGAACGTGTTATCTCACGAAATGGTCCAGTCGCTTGGCCACCTCGGTCGTGCGATTTGACACCGTTAGACTATTTCCTGTGAGGCTATCTCAAGTCTATGGTCTATGCCTACAAGCCAGCGACGATTGATGAACTTCGTACGAATATCGAACGTGGAATTGCAGCAGTATCGGCCGATTTATGCTTGAAAACCGTCAAAAATTGGGTTGAGCATCTGGACTTCTGCAAGCGTGCCCGTGGTGGCCATGCAAAAGAAATCGAGTTCCATACACAATGGCATCGAACGTACTTTCACAGGAATAAAGAATTTCATTGATATCCAAAACCGTTTTTGTTTTATTAAAAAAAAACTTTTTTAGTGCTCTTATTGGAAAATCCGATGTAAGCGTCATGTCAAATGATATAACAAAGGATATATACCCATAGCTTTTTGTTGTTGATAATTGAATTTGGAACAACTTTTGTTGAGTTAATTCTTACTCAAACGTTAAAATTAGGCGAGTTACTCCACAAAAATCGATTTCCTTTAAAAACAAGATGGCGGCCAACTTAAAAGGGGTGGGTGGTCGAAAACTTGTTTTCAAACTCCTTATAGCATCCTTTTCTAATCAGTCGAAAAAAATATATAACTTTTTCTTTTACTTGTGAAATGTTTATTATGCGTTTTAAATGAGATAAAAATTTTAAAATAGGTTTTTTTTATTTAGTCGAAAAATATCAATGGTAGACAAAAAAGATGATGGCCAAAGTTGTAGATAATAAAATTTTGAACAACTTTTGTTGAGTTCATTTTTACTCAAAAGTTGAAAATAGGCGAGATATTTCACAAAAACCAATTTTCGTTAAATTCAAGATGGCGGCTAACGCAATGGAGCTAGGAAGTCGAACTTTTTTAAGACTCTAAATGAGCCCTCTACCGATTAAAATAAAAAAACCCTATCGAATTTTTCGCATTTCAGCTCATTTTTTTGTCTAATTTGACTGGGCTACGCATGATCTTTCAAGTTACTCAAAACAGCCATAAACACCATTACTTTTAAATCTTAAGATCAGCTTATTTTGACCGAACGTTTCTCGGTCGATTTTTATTCAAAACTTTTTCTGATTATGTCATTTCAAAGAAAATAAAATCATCTTTTTTCTATATGGAGCAATAGCTATACCTATCTCCACAGGTAAGAAAATAATAGGCAAATAAGTAAAACAAAATAAAAAAACGTGATTTTTCCCATTTTTTTTGCAATTACTCTTTTAAAATTTAGGTTATTAAAACAATTAAAATTTTTGTTTAAATGATCCATTCAAATGGTAAATCTTATTGGCCACAAAAAAGGTTTTCAACATTATCTCAAAATTTTGCTTCGTCTTCAAGTTATATGAAAAAATACAAAAAGGGTGCTTGCGCACCTCCTCTTCCAAAACGCGCCCTCGAATTTAATAGCACTCCACGGATTTCTCATATTCAATATCCCAATTATTAATTCTTATAATAAAACCCATAAACGTCTTAGTTCCTTTTTAAATGACATAATCAGCCTTAATAGAAGTTGACATTATTCCATTAAAAAAAAAAAAAGAATTAGTGAAATAAAGTGGGAAAGCACTCAAAGGGGAAATATGCAAAATATGATTTTTGTGCTAAGCTAAAGACCAAATGATTGTGATTTAAGCCCTCCAACACTTGTTAGTTTGACCTTACTATAGAAAAGAGATAGTATAAAAACTGTTATGGTCAAACTTACAAATTTGTAGGGTTTACATCACAATCGTTTGTTCTTAGCTTAGCACAAAAATCATATTTTGCATAGTTCCCCTTTGAGTGCTTCCCCACTTTGACTTTCGACCTCTTTGTTTTTGATTTGTGATTTTCAATTTGATGAACTTCCTAAGGAATTTTTTTTTTTTTTTTTTTTTTTTTGTAAAAATGTATTTTAAATAAAAATTTGTATGTTCGTCATTTTTGTTGTTCTAGTGCCTGATGTGGTGTATAGTGTACAAGAAGCTACGTCGAAAAAAGTTCACTGAATTGAAATGAATTTATTGCCATTGTAGGGGCGTTGGGGCGGTTTGGTGATAGAAAAAAAAATTTAAGGACAACCAAGATAACTGCAACTGTCGCCGCAGATATACACTCCACTGTATATAATGTAAAGAAGAGCATAATATAGTGAAGAAAAAAAAATCGTGCAGCAAAAGTTATGCAATTTAATGATACTCTCTGTCCTGCCTGTCGTCCTGCGGTGGGTGGGTGGCGCGTCGGCAACACGAAAGCAGCCCACAACTACTCTATAAAAAGCTGTAAAGTAATTGTGTATATGATATGCAGCACCACAGCAGGAGTAACCAAGGCAAGCGAATAGAGTTTACTTCCATGTACAGCATTAGTTGACTTTTTTTCATTCATTTCTTATTTTACGGTTTTGTCATTTTCTGCACCAACCCAACCCAACCCATCATCAAAAGGAAAGTCTGTGATTTGTACAATCATACAATGGCTAAATTTTTTTTCCAGGACATGCACTTTTGTATACATACCTAAGTTTCTATAAAATGTATATATATGAAGGTATATGTACCTATTTATGTGTGTATGTATATAAATTCTTCTTGAGGTCATCATGAAAATTTACAGTGAATGCCATAAATCGCGACGTTGTCGTCGGTGTTGGCCATGCCTTCACTGCCTTTTCTTTCGATGCAACTTTTTATTTTTAATGGCAAACGTTCTATCTATGCTCTTCTGGACACAGGATAGCATTTAAACTTTTCAAGGCCTTAAAAGAAATAGGTAGGTTGTTAGTTTCATGTAGACATTAATGAGTGATGAATAGCGAATCCGTGGTTAGAAAGTAATCTTAAAAAAAAATGTATACTTTATAATTTGAATTAGTTGTAGTTAGTCCGTGAGACTTATACCATTTTTAATTTAAAAAAAATAAATCTAACAAATATTACTTAGAGGTCAACTTTTATTTTTTTTTTTTGTCGACTCAAGATTTTATTTTTTCTAAGATTATAATAATTGATGTTTTGATTTTCAAACACGAACTTTCTTAGACATATCAAATATTAAGAGCCGTTTTCTTCACTGCAAGTTGAACACAACTTGAGGATTTTTATTTTCAACTTGTGTTTTTGGTTTTCTTCACTCGAAGATGACAGTTTCAACTTCCGATTTTGAACTCTAGGGCTTATCAACTTTCAATTTTCCCAACTCCAGAAAAAAAAATAGAAGTTGGTCGTTCAAACTTGAGATTTTACTTCAGTATATAGATTTTTGTTCTTTATTTTCTTTTGTTATAAGGTTTTTTCACTTTCAATATATGTTGATATTTTCCCATAAAATCAAACATTAATTTACCGCACGATGAATACATACACAGTAAAAAAAATCAAAATTCACGATTTACCACAAATAAACAATTTTGTATAATTTGTTTTGTTTTTTCTGCAATTAATAAATGTTTTAAATTTAAACAGCAGAAATAATTCCAAAACTTTAATTTGAAATTGAAAAGACGCAATTAATTCAAATCTGCCAATGAAATTGACATATCTGTCACAAATATCCCAGGGATATTTAAAAAAAAAACTGAAGTAGGCCAACTTTCAACTTCCGAAGAAAGTGAATTGAAGTAAAGCAATTTTAAACTTGCCGTCCAACTCTCGATATAATATCAATTCTAGATTTCGCCAACTTCGGAGCCGACCTAAGTTAATTTAATAGTACATAATTCAATAGTACATACTAGTCTTTAGTTAAATGCAAACATTCTTGAGGTATTTCTATATATGTCTGAGAAAAAAAAATAAGAAGATCTGTCACGTACAGACGGTTGATCACAAATATGTTATAACCAAATTATGAGCATGAGTCAATAATAATATAAGAGTGAAAAAAAAATATTAAAAAGTCACATCGTTGTTTCTCAAACTACCTAATGCCTTGTCACGTACAGACAAATCACGTAACATGTCCAAAAGAGTTTACTCTAGCAGAATTTGAAGCAAATCAGTTCACCAGTTTAGCACTAAACGAATATTTAGACTAAAAATTCAAATATTTGTAAATTAGTTGAGAGTTCCTCTTTTTCATGGAATGCTCCATGACTGGATCGCACGTATGTACACTTGCTTTAATGTTCAAGTTGCTAGAAAAATAAAAACTTTTTAAATATGCAAGTAATTATAGAAAAAAAAATATTTTAAAAAACATAAAAAGCATTCAAATCGTTCAATCCAAGTAGGTATGAAATTTGATTACTTGAAAAATTTTGGGATCGTAAGAGGTGTTTTCCTAAAACCCAATTTCTGTATGGGTGATTCTACAAAAAATGGATTAAAATGATGATAATTTTGACATAACACTTTTGGAAGCAAAAAGTCGTAAAACCTAACTATATATGAACTTTAGAACGTCCTTTCACATAATTGCAAACGGCCAGTCAAAAAAATTAAAAAAAAACGATTTTATAGCCTTTTTTGAAAACAGGTGTTCCAAAGAACTGAACATTTTTTTAACTTTTTATTATTTTAAGTCATTTTTTTAAAAAAATCATACCCCTCACATTAATGGGGAGAAATATACCCCCTCCAACACAATTTTTTCTTGTTTCGACCGAACCTGTGCCCTCTAGTACTTTTATACAATTTATGCAAACCACCCTTCGTAAATTATCTTTAAATTTCTAAACCACTTAAGAATAAGAGTAAGTTCATGCGATCGAGTCCTTTTTGTTATTTTACATGTATTTAAGAAGAAAAGCAGAATTTTGTGAGCATTTTTGGGGCCTTAAGAGAAAAAAACAGTAATTAAAAGTCAGGGGACTGAGGATAGGGAACTGAGTATTTTCATAGTTTTTGCCACTAGAACATGTTAACGCATTGTACGAAAAAAATAAAAAAAAATATATATTTAAAGTTTTACTAAGCCAATATTAAAATGTTAAAATATATACCTGCTTACATATAAATATTTTCGGTAAACATACTCATCAGGGGACTGAGAACCTGAACGGACAATCTAAGAACTCTCGCACAAATGCCTTCTTAACAAATGAAATAGCAAACGGGCGTAAGATTCAAAAATGATTTTACTGTCACCAGACATAATGCTTCACGCTGCTAGATCTGAAACTTGGATAATTTTCAAAGTTAAGGATATTTTTGCCTGTTTCATTCGGTCAGAGACTGATTAGAAATCCGAGGGACAAAGCTAAATATTTTTTTTTGTAATATAAAATAATGGTATAAAATATTCATTTATATCATTAAAAGATATATTATCAATAATTGAAAGTTTATTTTGGTTTTAGAACTTAAATATGAGAACTGTAAGAATTTTCACCCTTCGAAAACGAGCAGGGGACACGTCAGTGGACTGAGAACTAGACCCTTTGAAGAATTTTTTGAGTAATGAAAATTTGTCAGATCTTAATAATTTTCTCTGGTCATGTAGACATCAATAATTAGATTTGTAGTTATAAAAAAAATCAGATAGAATACTTGAACAGTTATTAAAATATCATCGGAGCCATAAACCTTTATAAACCTAGTTTCAAAAAAAATGTATCATCCTGTTTTTGAAGTATTAAATTTTCAAAAAAAAAATTATATATTTTAAGAACCCAAAATTTCTTTTTTTTTCAAAATTTTGTTTAAAAAAATATTGTTGACATTTGCAAGCAGCTATTGCAAATAGTTTTGTTAAAAATCGTTTGAGCCGTTAATGATAAAATTTAAAATAAAAAACCAATGTAATAGCAGTTTTTGGTGCATTTTTTAATTAAATTTTTTGGCAAATCGTTAGAGCCATTATTGAAATAAATAGAGTAAGAGTTAATTTAAAGGGTGATCATTCTAAATAGTTGAGTTTTTCATAATAGTCGTCTTTTAAAATTCGAATACTAATAAATTGAAAGAGAATCCTACCAAAAACAAAGTTAAAAATGAAAAATTTCAAAAACTAATATCTCTAGGAAAAGGTGACCAAAAAAAGTTAAGAGTTGGTCAATAGTGGATTATTTAAATGGCCATCACTCATCACTCTCAACATACAAAATATTTAAGAAAAAACTTACCAATTTTTTAATTATCAACAACCTGAGTTTAGAATGTTGTATATAGAATTATTCTTGTATAAAATCTGTACGGAATTAGCGAACAACATTTTGTCTTCTAAAATATTTGGCAAATTTTTCTTTTGCATTTTGTTGTTTTGACTTTTTTTTTAACATTTTGCTGATTCGCTTTTTCTTATTCTGCATTTTTTTGTTTGCGAGTTTTCGACTTCCATTTAATTACATGCCTAAAAATTTTGCGCGAAAAAATTGAATGCCAAATAAAAACTGCTAAAGAAAATGCCAAATGTCACATAATTGTCTAGATTTTATGTTTTAAAATCGAAAAATATCTATCAATACTCAGTATAACTTTGTTAATATTCAACTAAAAAGTCTCATAAGTCTTATCAAAATATTCCGTTATAAAAACTGAGCAAACGAATCAAAGTAATAGCAGCAAGAATAGTCAACAAGTAATAAACAAAAAACAATTAAAACAAAAAAGCTGAACAACATATTGCAAAATGAATTTTGCGAAACGATTGGAAATAATTTTAAACAAAAGCGAAAGATAAAAACCCTAAATGTGGACTGCAAAGTTATTGGAAAGTATAATGAATGAAGAAGAAAACGTAAATTGCCAATCATTGATTGTGAATTAAAAGAAATATTTAACGACTAAGGCGAAACAAGAAAATGCCAAATGAATTTTGTGAAATAATGGTGACCCACAACAAAAATTTGGTATTTTTGTTTCCCTAAAAAACATAGCTAGTATAATTCTGATCAGAGTGATTTTCAATTTCTTAATCAAATAGATGATGGTACACTTGGGCGTATACGTACTTAAATGTATTTAGTGCATTGTTAATCAATTTATTTTGAAGCTTACATAATTTTTTATCAGTTCAAAAATTTATCTAGACATTGAAGCAATAAAGAATAAGGTAAGTAGTTTAGTTGATACTATCGTATTTTTAGGAGAAAGATTGCAAAAAGTCAAAAGAAATAAATTTCTTCTTTGATTTTTTTTTTTGAACGAAAAAATTCTAAGTTGCAACCAGTTTTAAATACCCTTATGCAAAGTTGGAATAAAACCGGTGAAACTATAAACAAAATAATGGCAAATATTGAAAATAAAACGATTTTCATAAAAATCAAAGTCGCTTTTACATTGTTTACCTAAGACCCACAAAAACAATCAAAAAATTTTATTAAAATAAATGTTTAATCCATTTTTGGAAAAATTTGATAAGCACACAAGTTTTGATTTTATAATAAGACATAATACCGATACATTTATCTACATATGTACAAAACACATAGGTAAAAACACTTTACACTTACACAGTCATTCATTTTAGCGATTAACAATTGTATTGCTTACACGTGCGTACTAAAATAAATCAGTCCTGGCAATATCAAAAACATCATATAATGATAAAACTTGTATTTGTCGCTACATGAACTTAAAAATAAGGGATTTGAAAATAAAAGTTCCATATATTTCAGCTCTGTGATGAGACTTCATATACAGACAAGGCTTATGCAGCATTTGCAAAAGGCCCCGAGTCTCCGGTTAAGATACATTCCGTTCCTTGACAAATACGCTACTGTGTTTTTTTTTAGATCTCCCCTGATGGCGTTGGTGGTGATAGTGAACTTAATTTTTAAGGATTCCATGCTCTTTGCTCACATATTTTCCACTCAGTGTACTTTAAATTTTTTTCCAAAGTCATAGTCGGATCTTCATATCCTCTTGCGAAGCTTGTGCTTTTGGTCCCTTTCAGAGATGTAGCCAAAGAATTATATAAAATATATATTCTTATGTATGGAAAGATGGCCCAAGAAGGATTGGACGTAAATTTTTTCTATTACACTTTGGTGGTGTTACATTTTATAAGTTGAAAAATTAATTAAAACTCACTATTTGGGCACGTTGTCTGTGTGGTGTTTTTTTTTTTATAAAAAAATTAAGAAAATTAAGTCGGAAAGGCTTGACAAAAAATGAGAAGGACTAAAAGAAATTTCTTCATTTTTAAGAAAAAAATAAAATTGCATTAGTTTATTTTTTTTTTTTTTTTTGTATCTAAAATGTTATCTGTGCTAAATTTTAATGAGCTTGACTTCATTTTAAAGTAAAAAAAAAATAAGATAATGTTCTACTCTCTGGTTGCATCAGTAATCCTAAAAACTAACTTCCATTGTGGTTGTAGATGCATTCCTTAAGTGAAATTTGCAGGGACATTTTAAAGTTATTTGTCGCTTGCATTGTACACATGCACAGGGTAATTGTAATTATTTTGCCAGCACTCTTGAGAGAAGCACCCTATGGTGTAATTGATGTTTTTTAAAGAGGAAAGATTTTTCTTGTTGTTCTGTTTTTTCATGTTTTGATTTTATTTTTATTATGTAGTACCCATGTAAGTGTATAAAGAATGTTGATGAATAACCAACTCGTAAAGTTAAGCCCCTGTGTGTTTGTATGCACAAAAAACATAGAGGGTGAAAGAAAGAAGTATAATTAACAAGGATCAGGGGATGCTACAAAATTTTATTTCATATATCTAGCAGACCAGGAAATTTTCGAGAACGACAACGACCTTTTAATTGCAATCTTCAACTATTCCGGAAGTAATAAAGTGAAAATTTGCGTTGCAAGTGCATTTTTTTTTACCTGTGAATAAAAGTTTAAAAAAATCTGAGTGGATAAACGGTATGGGAGTTTCCTGGAAGCTTGAAAGCTGCTAATAAGCAATTACTGTTAATAGTCCAAGAGCCAATGTTGTAAATCATATTGGTATGATATGATTTCCCATCCGTATAATAGGTATAACATTTCTATGCCATATGTGCTTAATATTTGTACGGGTTAGGGTCGAAATTCTGGCAGAGTCAAAATTCTGCTTTCAAAATTCTGTTTGCCAAAATTCTATTTGCCAAAATTCTGTTTTTCAAAATTCTGCCAATAATAAAAAGAAGGTTTGGAAAATGTTGAAAGGCACGCTTTTTGAAAAACAGAATTTTTCTTATAGGAAAAATTTCTTTAATTTGTTGAAAAAGTGGTTTAGCTGATTTGTGTCTAGATTCTCCTGTGTTTTAATTACATAATTTCGTCAAAATCCGTCTAGGATACCTTTATACATTCTTAATATCTAAGTTTTTTAAAAATTTGACCTACTTCAATTTCAAATTATGTTATGTTCCCACCAAAACGAAATTCAATTTTTGGTTCATATTTTTACTTGATGGAAAAGATTTCATGAAAGTTTCATCAAAATCTCAATGAAAACTCCAGATTTCAACAAAATCTTAAGAAATATCTGAAAATCTGATTTTAGTTTAGTGTAAACACAGTATTGTAAAATATCGATCTGGTTAAAAATTAAAAAAAAAAACGGGTTAAACCATTTATGCAGTTAAAATTACAGCCTCAATTACTTGTAAAAGTTTAAAAATAAATGAAATGAAAAGTTGTACATGGCTGGTCATTTGTTTTATTTTGAAAAAAAAAAAATGTATCAATGTTAATATTATAATTGGATGTGGTGCAAACTACAAATGGTTTACGACAAGTTAAACTTTTTTGTTCATTTTCGTTAAAAGTACAAGTTATTTGAGAAAAAGCACAATAGGCAGAATTTTATTTTTAAAAATGTTATTTGACAGAATTTTGAAATCAGATTTCGAGCCGCTCCCGATTTGAACCTATACCTGCATTGATAGTTTCTCAAAATAGTAAAAAATATTTGTCTATCAGAGTAATTTTAAAAGGGGGTCATAAAAATTTTTGATAATTGAGTTTTTCAGAATTCGTCACCTGAGAATAATAAGGTCGTGTCTCGAAAAAATTCAAAATTGAGTTTTTGATGCAAAACGGTTTAAATATCGAGTAAGAAACGTTTTGCATAATTTAAAATATGTCAACATTTATATTAGAGCAGAAAAGCCAGAAAATCAAGGTCGTATGTAGAAATTTAAACCATTTTTAAGTTCAAGGTCGTATGTGAATGAAAAATTTTGTGTTTTACTTACTATCAGGCAATGTTTTTGTTTTTAGTGAGTTTATTATTTTATGTCAAAACCATTTATTTTATATCACAGAAAAAAAATTGACATTGTTTTTGTTGTTCAAAAAAATTGAGGGTTCAACCTGGCTCGGATCAAGAGATGATCCGCTTTTGGCCAGTTCATCCACTAATTCGTTCCCAAAAATATCACTATGTCCTGGGACCCATTTAAGGGTAACAGTATTTGTTGCACCAAGAGATCTCAGTTCAATTCGACAGTTTTGACTTTATAGTGATTGAGGAAACAGCCTTGATTGCCGTCTGGCTGTCTATGAAAATGTCGATATTACTATTGACTAATTGATCAGATATAAGATATTTCGCGGCTTCGAAAACTGCAAACACCTCCGCTTGGAATACACTGCAAAAGTATGAAAGCTTTATTGATCTATTGATAGGTGGGTTTTTCGAATAGATACCTGACCCTACCCCTTTCTTTGTTTTGGGACCATCAGTAAACACCGAACATGACTCGCATTAATGACCCTGTTTTCATTCCAGAATTCCTTTGTTGGGATTTCTGTCATCGCCACTGGGTTGAAATCTATATGTGCGGTGTGATCTGAACTTAGGTCACCGAAATATGTAAGTGAAATATTTTTAAAATATTTTAATAAAATCAATGATTCAAAATAATGTTCACTTATCTTGAAAATTGTCAAAATTTGTTCATTTTTGTTTTTCTTTTCATACAAAATATATGAGGATCAAAAACGACCCACCAACGTAAGATTAGCCCATTTTTTTAAACATAGATCTACGGTGAGCAGGTACCATGAAATAAAAATTTTGAAAAATGGTTTCCCACTTAAATGTAGTTTTTCTTAAAATTAATTTATTGAATTTGTTATATAAGAAAAATTGTGAAGCTATTTTGAGAAAATAAGATTTGGTTAAATTGCAAAAAAAATCGTATAGCTGGTACCGTTATTTTTGGTTCTAAAAAAAACATTGTAAAAAACCACTAGCTATGTAAGTACCAAGTTTAAAGAACATAAATTCAGCCTTTTAGCCTGTAGCTGAACAGACAGACAGATAGAATTGTGAAACTCACTTTTTTCATCCTCTCTTTCACCGTTATGACAAGTCAGGCAAAACTTCCTTAATACACGTACAATTAACCTAAAACTTGTTACGTCACAAAACTAGCTTTTAAAAAACGAGAGTTGAGCAACAAATAGATAAGAAACATTTGTTTGAAATTGAGAATTGAGAAGAGGTGAGTATTCGAGTTGCTTGGCTTCCAATGATTTTTTAAGACGTATTTGCTATAAATTATTATAGCAAGTAGTGTCTTTATACTTTACACTGTTATCTGATATTCAAAGTCATTAAAACTAAGTATGATTGGTTTCAAAATTTCTTTATTTTTCCAGTGGAAGCCTTCAAAGCAACTACTGTTTAAATTTTTTCGAACATTTTTTCCTCCTAATCTGAATTCACAGTGTTTTAGAAATTACCTACATCACTTTTCTTATTAGGTTTGTATATCGAATTTTTATGGAACTAACAAGTTAAGTCTTTTGAAACCGTCATTAACAAATAAAATCAATTTGTGTGAAATTACAAATAAAGATATAAACATATCAAATGAAGGTATACTATCTCCGCCTACGCATGGTTTACTTTATTTGGTTGAAGGTTAAAGCTAAAATGCAAGTTAACCTCAAAGTAACTTTCAATCTAATGTCTCTTACTAAACTAAATCCGCTGATAATACCCATTGATAGATGGCATTTCCAGGGAAATAAAAATCTATCGAAGACAAAAAAAATGTAACAAAACACATTGCTGGTGTATCTTTGTATATCTACTCATTCGCTTCAGCAGTAAATTTTAGTGTTAAAGTTGAAAATAAAAAATAAAGACCTCGTTGTGCTCGCAAACGTCCTTGTTTCGTTGTTTCTCATCGCGTTTTATACAGTGGTTCAGTTTATGTTGTTGAATAGTAAAAAATGGTATTGCGAACGTACTTTTTTTTATAACTTAAGTGACTTAGAATGTGTTAAAAGCTCTTAAGACAGTGAGTCAAAAACAATAAAAGTTCATTAACATTTTTTAATGAGTTCTCAGAGCGTTAGTCTTAGGTCTTCCTTGTTTCGTTAAATCCTGTTCGTTTCTAGGTATTTACTTGATTTATAGAGGATAGAGCAAATTTTGAAGGCTTCACTTCAAATTTGCATTCACAGAAATGTAAATTCTTAATTCCAATTTTTAAATTATCATGTCCCACTGTCCTTCATCCTGAAAGCAAAGTTTTATGTTCCTCTAACAACTGAATGGTGGTTGTGTTCTATACAAATTTGTCTGCAAATACAAAAAAAACACTGAATAAACAAATAAAAAGCCCTCTATACTCTGACTTCGTCTATGTATGCATTCAACCATACACAATCATCATCATCCAATGGATTTCGAGTGAAGCTTCGCATAGTCCTCCTAGTTCCCTTAACAGAGTTGAGCCAAAAATATTGTGGAGTCTTCTATTCTCGAGCCTCGAATATAGAGTCGAGTCGTATGGCAATATAGAACTTAAAAAGGCTCTTGAAAGTCAGTTCTTCGTTAAAGGTGAGTAGAGAGAGAGAATATAGTAGTATGTAAGTTGTATAGCCATTGTTGTCAACGACAACACGTTGTTTTGTATTCGCCTGACATAGTGGTTGATGATGGCATTGGAATTTAAGGCTGTATTCTTTGAAGTGGTCTATGGGGTCCTTTTTTGCGCAGAACCATAATAGTCGACAGAGCATCAAAATTCGAGAAAAAGGAAGCAGAGGAGAAAAGTTGTTTGTTTTTGTCTATAGAAGATTTACGCAAGCCTCTGAACATTAATTTCCATTTGAGTAATTAATTTTATTTTTAGCTCAATGCTCCAACCATCAACCATCCAGCCAAACCCCAGAAGTAAACGTAGGTACCTTTACTTTATAGAAATAATAAACTATACCTACTCGTATACCTACGTAGTTTAGTTATACAACTGTTGGAATGGGTGTTGAAAATTTTACTGTGCAAAATTTTATATAGAAAAGGACCGTTAAGACTTTTGTTGATTTCCATCTGAAACAGAGAGCGACAATGTAATTAATTACCCATTTGTGATAGTGCAAAACTGTTGAGTCCAGCAGTGAGATGATTTAGTTTTTGTTTTAATTTCTATGGCTGAGGAATTAATGTTCCTTCTTTGTTCTGAAATTCTTAATGGGGCGTTTTTTTCTTTACCTGAATGAAGTAAATTATGAAAAAAGATTATATCAATTATAATTTGTTTTTTTTTTATGTCTCCAGACTAACAACCTTATAAATAATTTGATTGAATTTAGACGGTTATTGACTGGTGACTAGTCATAGTTTTAACAGCAAAGACTTGGGAAGGTATTTATATGTATTTCCCTTGTATCTTCAATGTGAAATATTCATAGAATCAGTTTTTACTAAATAAATTATATGCATAACATAGGCCAAGTTTTTCAATGCGAGATCATCCTAGTCTCGAGGTTAAACCTGGAGTTAACTCTAGAAACAGGTTTTTCAGTCATTTGAAATCCAAAGTTTACTCCCAGTTAACTCAACTTCTTTGGTGAGTTAACACAGGGGCCGAATTGAGTACTTTTTCAAGTGAAGCGCCATCTTGATTACGATAATAAAAGTTATTGTTAGTGCAATTCCATTATATCAGCATCTATATTCCGGTGTGTGAAAGGCGTAGAAGGATCGTATTCATATGTCGTTTTCGATTAAATTTTCGGAATGTTCTACTCCTTTTTGAATCCAATCGAATATCAAAACATCATGATGTCAATTTTACACACACACTACTGAATGACGCCATTTTACAAAATGGCTTCTTCAAGCATTTATCACATTTGACAAGTAGTCCGATGTAAAACTGTATATATATGCGTGTGTTCCAGATTTTCTCCTTCTTGAAATGAGGAACAGAAAAATAATCCGAAAACATTACCCGGAACAGCCAATCGAAGGCTTTGTAGTAGTAGGAGCTAAAAAGGAGTGGAAAAGGAGTACGCTGAATGTCCAAACGAAAACGACAATAGTGTCTCACATCGATGGCACTTGATTTTTGACAGCTAAAAGATATATGTAGTTAATCCTCAACTGAAAAAATGTTCCTGAGTTAACTTGGGGTTAATTTATTTTCATGCTTTAACTCAGAGTTAACCCAAAACTGAAAAACTAGCCCTTAATGGAATATATTCAGAGGTGTCCCCTGAGTGTAAATCCAAATTGGCAGGACGTGGGTTGAGAGCATCAGCCACCATCTTGAAAAACACGAATTATTTATTATATTTAGCTCAAGAAAAATGTACTTTTAGTGCGGAAAAATCTAGGTGCGGGTTTTAATTGCTTAATTTGGCATAAGGAACGTTCATCCAGAAATTAACTGTCCAATCGCCAATGCCGAAAAAAAATAAACGCTATTGAAAAACTTTTAAAACAAAACTTGTAGATTTTGCAATTTTTACAGAAAAGGTTGAAGCAGTTTTCACCTACGAGCGATCCGTATAAGACATCACTATTTTATTATAGCGTAAAATGACACAAATGTTGCTTTTGGGTATTATACTCGTAGATCATTAACAGAAAAAAACCTTCTTACAAAATTCAATATTTTTTGTAGTAAATATATTATTATAACTATTAAGAGCAAAAATTATTTTTTGACAACTATCGTTAAAATGTTAAGTGAAAACCGAAGTTTTTAGCTTTTTTTTCTTTAAATTATTAAATTTTTGAAATTATAAAGCTCTTATAAAAATAAAATGCACTTCTCAATTTGAGAGGAAAATATTTAAAGGCATGAAATACGATATTTACATTAATTAACCTAAGCACCTCTTTTGATAGCTTATGGTGGTAAAAAATGGTTGAATATGATTGTATAGAAAAAAAATTGAAGTCGTTGGAGCGGTTTTTCAAAGAATTTATTTTTAAATACCGAATTCTTCAAACATTTTTCAAGAAATGAAAATAAAATCTCCAAAAAAAATTGTTAACCTGTTTTTAAGATATAGAATTTTCAAAAATATTATTTAAAACTTTTTTTTAATTCTAAAAATTTAAATATTAATGCAATATTCTTTGAACTTATTTCAAATTTAATAATCTAAATCCGTTCAGTTGATAGTGAGACAATTAACAAAAACATCATTCTATGAGAGGCACTATTTAATTGTTTCATGTAATTTTTTATAATTTAAGAGAGTAGATCGCACTTATTCTAGCATACGGAAAAAGTTTGTATCAAAACAAAAGGAACCGTTTTTGAGAAAAAAAAATAAATGTTTTCTTGTTATGAATTAAAGGTACCGTAACTTTTCCATAAAATAATATTAGTAGTATTAGTAGTAATTTGAAAAAATAATCGATCATGTCATGTTTTTGAAATAAGTACATACATATGTACATGTACTTGGTTTTCAAAAAAAAATTATTTTTTTAATTTTGGTAGGTACACAATATCATATATATTTTTAGAAGCAAAAATTTATTGAAATCAGTCAAACCGTTTTGCAAAAAATTGTTTATTAAATAAATTGCACGACTGGATCTCACGTCCTTGGTGTTATATTCAAATTGCTTGGAACTTAAAAATTTTTAAAAGAAGCAAGTAATTACAGAAAAAAATATGAAAATAGCAAAAAAAAAAGAAAAAAAACATTTAAATCGTCTCTTAGGGCCAGTTTTTCAGTTCAGGGTTAACTTTGAGTTAAACCAGAGTTATCTAATCCTGAAAATAAATAAGCCCCGTGTTAATTCAGAAACAGTTTTTCAGTTGAGGAGTAACTTCATTTTTTAAGTGTCAAAAATCAAAGGGCATCGATGTGCGACACTATGGATATCACCCTTCTACACCTTCCACGCATCAGAATAGAGATGGCACCACAACGGAATTGCAGTGACAGTAACTTTCACTATCGAAATAGAGATCGCACCAAAACTGACAAGGCACTCTGTTTGGTCCCTCAGTCAACTCACCACAGTAAGTGATTCAACTCGGAGTTAACTTAAACTGAAAAACACGTTTCTGGAGTTAATTCTGGTTTAAGCCCGAGACTTGGATTATCTCGCACTGAAAAAAAAAACTGGCCCTAAAAATCTCGTCTATGGAGTTTACTCTGGTTTAATCTCGAGACTAGGATTATCTCACACTGAAAAACTGGACCTTAATGGTCTAACAATTCGAAAGATACTATGAGCTCAAAAACAAGTATACCATTTAATAACTTGAAAAATAGCAAAAAAAAAATAAAAATCTGTCGAACGGTATTTTTAAAAACTACTTTTTATATTATATAAAATTTAGTAATGCTTACCAAATATATAAGAAATTAATCTAAATCTGTTCATCCTATAATGAGAAAATTTAAAATTAAAAAAAGCTTCTATGAGAGGTAGAAGCGATAACATATGTAAATTCTTATAATTTTTGATTTTTTTAATTTTAGCATACTAAGAAAGTTCTATTAAAATCATAGAACATTTTTTAAGAAACAAAATATTTTCCTTCACGGTTTTTAACATTTGTATGGAAAGTATCGTTATTCTTTCATAAAAGTAAAATTCTTTCTTAGAGTACTTTTAAAAGTGTTTAAAAACCCTTAGAAACCGAGTTTTAAATCGACCACTGTTTGCAGTAGCACGTCAACTTAATTGCTAAAAATATCTATCATTAAATAATGCCAGATCGTTGAACTAAAGGGTTTTTCAAAAGGGACGCTACAAAAGAGCGACAGGGACAGCAAACGACGTCATATTTCTTGCCGCTCTTTTGACATTTCTCTTCAATAAGGTTTGCCATTTCATGGTGGAAAGATATACGAGCTAACAACGAGTCGAAATTATTAAAATTTACTACCGAAATTCGGAGTCAGTGGCCTCAACGTTAAGAGCGCTACGTCCAATTTGTGGTCGTCATAATCGTCCTAGCAGATCAACAATTGAGCGTCTAGTGGAAAAATTTGAATCCACAGGCACAGCACAAAATGTTCCCGTGCCAGTGAGACAAAGACGTGCATATAGTGTCGAGAATATTGCTGCCGCTGAGGCTTCAGTTGTAGAAAGCCCAAATGAGTCTCTCACACGTCGATTCTGAAATGATGAGGCTCATTTCTGGCTGAATGGCTTCGTCAATAAACAAAATATGCGGTATTGGTCAGGCCGCAATCCACACGTACTCCATGAGCCATCATTGCATCCCGAAAAAATTACCGTTTGGTGTGGTTTATGGGCCGGCGGCGTCATTGGGCCGTACTTCTTCCGTGATGATCAAGACCGGCACGTTACTGTGAATGGGGATCGCTACCGTTCAATGATAACCGCATATTTTTGGACACAATTGGATGATATGGACTTGGAGGACATGTGGTTCCAACAGGACGGCGCCACAAGCTAAAGAGCGAATGTCACAATCAATTTATTGGAAACCAAGTTTGGAGAACGTGTTATTTCACAAAATGGTCCAGTCACTTGGTCGCCTCGGTCGTACGGTTTGACGCCGTTAGACTATTTCCTGTGGGGCTACGTCAAGTCTTTGGTCTATGCCAATAAGCCAGCGGTGATTGATGAACTTCGTACGAATATCGAACGTGAAATTGCAGCAGTATCGGCCGATTCATGCTTGAAAACCGTCGAAAATTGGGTTCAGCGTCTGGACTTCTGCAGGCATGCCCGTGGTGTTCATGCAAAAGAAATCGAGTTCCATACATAATGGCATCGAACGTACTTTCACAGGAATAAAGAATTTCATTGATATCCAAAACCGTTTGTTTGTTTCATTTAAAAAAAAAAAAATTTGTAGTGTTCTTATTGAAGAACCCCATACATATCTGTGTTGTATATTTTACAGAGAAAATATTTAACTCAAACTTTCTTTAGAACAACATTTTTGTGCAATAACTTCGTTTTATTATAAAATAGTAAGGGTTAACAAAATTTGAAATACGAGAAATGGATACGCTACGATACTTATATTTTGAGTATAATTTTCCATGCCATGTGTAAAAAGTAGCCAATTTGTTCATAGTCTCAAAAGAAAATTATTTTAAACAGCTATTTCCCCGAATTTAATCAGAAATTCATTTTAAAAATTTTACATTAAAAAAAATTTAAAAAAACCATCAGGACACAAAGAATCACAGTTGGCAGAACGATTTTGGAAACCTCTACCAATTGAAAAAGTTGCTCTTAACGTCTTTTTAAAATGATAAGATAACATCAACCAAAGTAGAAATTATTCCTTCCACCATTTTAAACAAAAAAAAGTTCACCAAATTAAATACATACATAAAATTGCGATGATATTCTTCAAATTCCTTTTTTAGGTCAATAACACTTAAAAGTAATATCCCTGTATTATGCTTGGAAGCCATTTAAATGCTTTTGTCAGAATATTAAGTGAATTCCAAAATTGTTCGCGTAGCCATTGTGAAAGTTCCATTGTGGTTGCATGGGACATTTAAAGTTGGCAAAATCGTTCCGACTAACGGTTCTATAAAGTGAATAATGACTACCAATGAAACACTTTTGCTACGCGACATTCCGCAGCAATTTGACAAAATTAACCAAAACAATCAGTTTTGAGGAGAAGTAAGTGACACTATATGGTGCACTATTGTGCTTCCTCCATCACGAGTATTGAATGGGAGTGATTCAGTAGAATTCACAGACAAATATAGAGAGGAAGCATTTAAATAACTACTTTGCTTTAACATAACTATATACCACTTTACATTTCTGGGATGATGTCCTTAATGCTCTGCTGCTTGTGATTGCTAGCGAAACAAATCACAGAAACTTATCATCATTATTCCAACAGTTTTCGAAGTTTAGCTGACTACGAACGGAATGTCGGAACGGCCTTTTCCATATAGAAGAAGTATGTATATACAACACCACTGCTTCCACTGACTAAAGAAGGACATTTGGCAGGGCGACTTTGTTCCTGGATTCATTTGGTTAAGGCAGCACAATCTTTTATGGAACGCGAGGCTCTATCTCAAGGGAAAAAATTATACGGTTTTAATAATAATTACCCTAATTGGACGCCAGCACTAATGAGAAACTTTTTCCATTTGGCGAATTGCTCCTTCGCAGGATAAGAAAGAAGGACTAATTCCTTACGACCATATTCTTCATCTTCTCGATGGACAACTTCTTTACTAGCCAGCCAGCACAGCACAGTCGACGGACAGACCAGCCAGCCATACTTAAACACAGTGCAGCTTATGATGCCTGGCGGCTTTCAAAAACTTGTACTTCTTTCCTTTCTTTGGGTTGACGGGTGGATTCCAAAGAAGGTGGTGCATAGGTTCGGTCCATTGTTGTGCACTTTCTTCTTCTGAGGCTCGTTGTATTTTCTATTTTCTATTTTCCATTTTCACTTCGCTTCCATTATCTTGTTTATTGCTTTCTAGTGCTTTTAATTTAAGTAAAAACAAATAATGCTCGGCAAAATTTCTAAGGGTCATGGGCGGAAGATCCTATCATCCTCATCCTCCTTTTTCTCGGCCATATCTTGGTATATGGTATGGTTTGGTTTGGTTTAGTTGTTCGATAGAATGTTGTCCAAATATTTTTTAAATAATGAGTGGCGGAGAGTGTACTGGAGAGATGGCGACATTTTTATTCCTTTGTTGACTTTTGAAGCTTTCGCACAAGTGAATAATGTGTTTGTCATCAGCCTTAACAGAGGACATAGGGCAGAGGTCCTGTCTGATGGCTGGCTGTTGGCCTACGACACTCTTTTTCTCTTGTAATTGCTTTTGTCTTTTGAATAAGAAAGGGGGGCGGTGGTCTGGAGGGTTTTATGCTGCATGAACACAAAGGACATAGTGTGTTCATTGTTCTTCTTTTTTTTCTACAACAACATTGCTGGTTCACATTATTCCACTACATAGTTTTTCTTTGGATGGTATTTTGATGTTGACGTTTTATGTTGGAGGCTTGAAAAGCTGGACTGGGCTGCAAGTGGTGCTGTCATGGAAGTGTAAAATAAAAAGACATTTCCTTAATAGAAAATTTTCTTATTTCAATTAAATGGACAAAATTAAGAAGAGCAAAAAAAAAAAACAAGAAAAAGGGACTTTAAAATTAAATTGAATTGCATTTTTTTAATTAAGAAAAAAAAAACAAAGTAGATTGCCAGGAAGGAAACAAAACTGAATTTAAGGACAAAAAAAAAAACGGCACTGGATGAATTTGTTATTTTAAAAAAGAATTAATGAGAGAAAAATGTGTAATCTCTTAAGAAAAAGTTGACTTTTGTTTCTATGAACAAACTAAGGCACTAAGGATATACTTAAAAAAAAATATCCTGAATCCAGAAGTAATAGCTGAGTGGAAAAATCCTTAATGGTGCTGATAATAATCGTTAGTTCCTGAGGAATTGAAAGTATGAAGGCATGTATTTTTCAAATTATGATGAAATTCAAGATGTCATTCAGGGGGATCAATTTTCGTGTAATTTAACCTATCTTTTAAAAAATATCGATAACATTAGTCTACTCGCAGATTTATGAGAAAAAGTCTATGCCTAGCGCATAATACTCGTAGTAATAGAAAGAGACAAGCTCCGATTTGGATGAGTTGATCCGGATACATCATTTGCTGTAAAATTGGAATAGTTTGCGGATGTGTGCCTCGACATCTTGGACAACTATGATTGAAGTAAATGATGAGCAATATGTAAGTCAGTCATCAGGAAAGAGAAGGTTTTCGTATTCCCTTGAAATAAGGTGGTCAGAGGTCATAATATTGTAAAGAAGGGGTCCAAGTTTCAAACCTTGGGCTACTCCAGCCCTGATACTCTTTACTGTTTATTTAAAGTTCTCCAGTTGCACGAAACATTTTCTGAAAAAAAAGAAAAGAGAATATAATTTTAATTAGTGCTGAAGACAAGCTCAGTATGTGGAGTTTATGGATTAAAGCTTCAATATTCATGCACTGTCCCAAGCTTTCTTGACATCCAGGAAGCATCCAAGAGAAACTTGATTGTTATTTAAGACTGTGGTGATGCTATAATGAAACTTCAGAAGCGGATGCAAGGTGAAATGTTTGATGTTGTTTTCTCTTCAGAACTTCTTGTTCTTTCTGAGTATCAGAAGCTTACTTCTTCCAAAAGCTTACTTAGATTGTTGAGGAGGGTTATTGGCCTGTAAAAGATAACCATGTTCCTTTCACCTTTCTTGGGAAATGCCACGATTTTTGCGGTTTTCCTCTGCTAGGAGAAGTAACTGTTGTTAATGCAGATGTTGAAGACGATGGCTAAATGGCTAAAAATATAATCATCGTTCGTGGAAGCCTTTTTTAGAAAAAAGATGGATACCCTATTTGGTCCAGTTGACTTCTTTTGGCTTGGAGTTTCCAATAAACTCAGCTTTTTTCCTCTGAGGTGCTCAAGTTTGGGCTGTCGACTAACAGGATTGATGTCTCGCTAAACATTGCTCTCCCCAAGTTCTGTATCAATGCCTGTTGGATGGATGCTTCAATTTCGCCAATTTCGCTAAGGAAGGCTGGATCATCAGATGAACTGGGCATGAAGTTCCTTTCGAAGTTGGTGCTTCTCCATTGCTGGTGATGATCGTCTCAGGCATTGATGATTTTGGCCGATTACTCTGTTGATGATGTTCTTAAAGGCGTCAGGTCCGGGTTTGATTGACAGCAGTCACTTCTGGATTTGATTGTTGTTGACACTCAGAAGTTCACTCCCAACTGTCTGGTAGTTACTGTAATTTGTGCTAAGTTCTCCCTGGTGGATCCTTTGAAGACATTTCATGAGTCGTTGCCTATGGCCATATAGGTTTTGAATATACTGGGGAAGGTGCTGATATATATCCTTTGACGTCTTGGGCATTGAGAAACCAGAAAACATGTTCTTACACTTCAAATGCAAATAAGTTGACTGACATTAACCAAGACAATTATATGCAAACAAAACGATTGCATATTTATTATGGCAATATTTGCGTCAAAAATGACGCTAATTTAAAAAACGATCTGGTGTTTAACTGACGTTTTCGATAAAACGAAAAATCATTTTTACTCGCAATTTACGTACTAAAGGGCAAGTTTTTGATTCGATTTTCATGAAACTTGGTAGAAAGTGGTTTTTGGTGATTCTGCCCACAAGCTTTTTTTCATTTTTCTTAAGAACTAAAAATATCGGTACCTGCCAAACATTTTTTATTGCAATTTTATAAAATCTTATCTTCTCAAAAATGGTTCCACAAATTTTCTTTAAAAAAAATTAATAAATTTCTTTTGGAAAAGGCAACCTTTGGATGGGAAACCATTTTTCAAAAAATGGTTATTTGTGGTACCTTTCAAAAACCATGTTCTTTATTTCCCATTTTCTTCAAAACAGTTATTTTGATTTCAATATTTTTCCTATACAGAAGCTTCTAAGCAATGAAAATAATTTTGAAAAAAATTTTCAAATAGAAATATGTATTTGATTTCTAAAAAGTTTTCAAAATTTTTTTTTTGGAAAATCAAAAGTTTTGAAAACTAAATGGTTGATTTTTATAAAACTCGTTAATAAAGGTTTTTTTACACTCAGTAAGGTTACGGTACTTTATACAAATGCTAACAAACCGTTAAGGAGAATATTTTTTTCTAACGACTCTTATAAGTTTTATTAAATTTTTTCTATATGCTTAAATTAGTGCGAACAGATTTTGATTAATTTTCTTATATACATATTTTAAATAAGATAAAAAAAATTTTCAAAAAATTAAGTTTTTGAATTTAAAAAAAACGCTTCAAAATGTTTGTTTTGAAAATTTGATATCTCAAAAACGGGTTGACAATTTTTGCGAAATTTTATTTCGATATTCAAATAAATAAATACTTACGGCATACCAAAAATTGTCCTAAAAATTTTGTACTGCCCAGGGGGGGATGTAATTGCCCATCCATCTCCCCTGTATTTGCGCCTAGTTAGTACTGCATTTTCAATTTTTGCTGTGATCATAACAAAACTAACAAACTTTCCATTAAGTGCTTTTTAAAAGAACGTAAACTGTTTAAGAGTTGTGAATGAAAATTCAATAATTTCGACATTTGGCCATTCTGAAATCACAATAATATCTTGTAACGGACCACTCCTATGAGAAAAACTGTTCAACCTTTTAAGTAGAAAATTTTTACGGCTTCAAACTGGGCACACATTTACTTTGAACAACTTTGACATTCAGGAGTGAAAACCAGAAAACCATAATTTTTGTTTTTTTTTAGACGAATTTCATCAAAAATTATGTCTTTTTAATGGTAAATTTTGGACAAAAACTTTAATATTTTCGTAAAAAAAAAAATCAAAATATCTACAAACATTATTTGAAACACTTTTCGATCGCATTAACCATTAAGGAATTATTCCCAAAAAAACTGTTATTTTCGTCAATTTACCTTTTTTTTAAATAAAGCTACATTTCCTAAACCGTATATCTTACGAATAGCCTTATCGGAGTTTTAGCTACGTTTGCACATTTGTATGTCTATTTTGAAAGGACTTAAATGTAAGGCTTGCATTTTATTGTCATAGGTCAGAGACTCTGAAGTAAGTCCTTAAGAAAATAGGGAACAGCAAAGTTTCCAAACATAATATGTTGATCTGAGTAGTATTTTTTTGGAAAATTAACCACTTTGCGTGTTCTTCAGTTGTATACCTATATAGATACGTCCAAAAATTATGAATAAGGATGCAAGGCCCATTAACCTCTTTACTTAATTAGGTCCTCGCACCGGTTACGTCCGTTTGGTTTCCCTTTCGGGGAATAGAGCCACCCCTACGCTTTTGTGTACATTTTCTGGGGAGTGACTCACAAAATCAAAGAGGAACCAATAAAAACTATTGCGAGGACATAATGCACACCTCTTGATAAGTTCAAATATCTGTTGAAGTTAATAACCTTTTTGTTGTTTCCATCATTGAAAAGCTGTTCTTAAATTCTCAATTGGTTTTTTTTTTCAGTTAGTAAGTTAGTAATCCGTAAGTTTCGTTCTGAATTCAAGTTCGATACCTACTTAAAAGCTTTCCAATATCCTACAATATACAAACATCTTTCTTAACTTCCCTTAATTAATCCAGGCAATTACCTACATATCTACACCCATTGCCAATACTATGTTTTTAAACTGCCTATTTAAACTTCCAACTATACTAATATAATGTAATTTCAAAGAGCCTTTTAGATCTCGCATATAGCACACCATCCGGCATCTCTATCTTTATGTAGATTTTATTAACCCAAATAGCAAATTATTCGTTTTAATCTAAACCTTCTCTTTCAGAGGCAAAGTGAGAGGAGAACCGGAAGCAAGCACACTTTCAAAATAGCCCGTTTACGCCTTACAATATATATCCAGGCAACATATACATACATACATACAACACGAAGCTGTTTTCTATTTTGAAATTATGTTTAATGTTTGTTTTATTGCACAGGTCCTGCATTTAATTTGCATAATGGTAGCATTTCGAGAAAAGGAGGACCGCTCCATTACTTTTCATATCACGTAACTCTATTCCGTATAGGAGTATGCCCTAGTCTCATTCCCATCTCCCACCAGGTCCTATCCTTAGTTCCTTTTTTTTATATTTTGTCTAGCATTAAGCTTGTAGTTTATGTTACTTTTTTATTATTGTTGTTGTCGGTCTGATGCGATGGTGTGTCCTTGTTTAATTTTCCTCTTAACCTGATCTACTATGTTACAACATCCCAAAGGATTAACTTTTCAGCCCTGTATATACATAGATGGGGAGAGATGATGGCTTTCGCCAGAGTCATACTCCTCATCATCATCATAAGTGTAGCGGCAAACGAAGATAGATACTCTCCACACTGAAAAGAACGCATCCAAAGAAGTACTATAATCTTATGTGTACCTTTAGTATTAAGTTCATAACTTACCTTGTACACTATTTTTACATTTAGGGTTGCTGGACCAAACAGGTCTTTGCTTCTTTTAAGTCTGAAAGTATGGAAGGATAAAGGACAAAAAGGTAGCAAATAAGAACAAAAAAAAAAAAAAAACTATAACAGGAAGCCAACAAGAAAATATTAACATTCATGTATTCCAGTAAGCTTTGAGTAACTTGCCACTTCTCTTTCTTCCTCATGAATTATTGAAAACGTTAACTATCTTTATATTAAGCTAAAAGAAGAAGAATTTTATCTAAACCGTATCGTTGGTGGTACGAATACGAAATAAAAGTTATGTCTTTTCTGATAAAATTGGAACCTTCTGATTTTGTGTCCATTTTTATTGTACTATCACTATACGAGTATATGTATACCCAAGGGATCAAATCAGTGGCCCCTACCGATTGGCTTTAATGGTGTTGGAATACGAAGATCATAAATATATTAATGTGGCACGTTAGTTACTTGTCAAGGACAAGATTTATTTATAATTTTTTGCAAACTAAAGTTTTTTGGATTGTGGGAAAAAGGATGATTTGCAATTGGGTTACTTCCTATCGCAAATTGATAAACCATATTATTTTGGAAATAATCGGACACGGGTAGAAATATCATTAATAATGTAGGATTTTTAATGCTGGACTTACACATAATTTTTGTTGTTGTCTAAATTGTTTTTTATGACAAAATATTTTTTTTGTATCTTCAAACTTCAGCAGATTCAAAAAAGGCTCTCCTTATGATCTTTGCAGTGCAAATTGTTGGTTGAAAAGTATAGGTTTAGATTAGTATTTCAGCCATTATGGATATGCATGTACTGTTATTTGATAATAGTTGTTGTTAGTTTTTGTGAAAGTGAACACCATCAATCATCGAGCTATCTTTAAACTACTCAAATATTGGGTAATTGCGGTCAAACTAGCTTTGTAGACAGTGAAAGTACGAAACATGTCTAAATTTTTCTAATTTTTTTCTCCCTCCCCTTAAAAGTGAGGAAGACTTAGGCAAGAAGTCTTGAGCTTTAAAAGTGTAAGTGATAGGGATTGGTGGAGATCCACATCAAAGCCAAATTCAAGAACGTCACGCTGATCAACATCATTGCCCAAACGGAAAAAAGAGAAGACTCAACCAAGGACGTATTCTACGATCTCCTCGAGAAAACGTACGATATGTGCCCGAAGATATCAAGATTATTCTGGAAACTTTCAACGCCAGATTCGGATAGCAAGGCATCTTTGGTTCGACCATAGAGTACCTATACTATCTAGAGAATCGACTCGTACCCCTCTTGCCTAAACCACCCGCAAATTTTATTTGAGCACATTAAGAGAAAATGCTCTTAAATTCCCTGTCCGTGAATACGTGTGATAGCTCTAAATGTGACGTTTTCAATTTGTCGATTCAATTTCTTGTTGTTTTCAGTCTAATGAGCCAAAATCCATTAAGTTATCATTGTATTGGTGAGTTTCCATTTAAAATGCATTAGGCAGCTAACACATGCTCAGCCATGTGGAGTAAATACTCACAGTGCAGTTTGTAGGGTGAAAGAGAAAAAGCCCTGAAGTCGGTTCTCTTGCTAATATAGGTACTCTATGGGTTCGACAGCCAGTGGACACAGAACGGATGGTTAACTTCGCGACAGGGCAAAATGTCATCATAGCTAGCCCTCGTTACTCACACATTGATATTGTTGTAATAAATAATATATAGTGTTCCATTCAGTTCTAATGTTATCATTGAACAACTCTGTAATGTTAATCTCATAACACTATGTGTATAACACAATTAGAAAGCTCATTACAAATGTCATTTATACTTAATGTCAAAAATAAACCTTCTTCTCTATTGTACCATCAAAGCACTTGGACGTCGTTTTATTCATTGGGTAATTAATCTGTACGCTATTTATTAATCCCAACTTTATTTCATCAGGTTATGGGCCCAGTGTAACGATTAAATAATTCATTGGACGTCTTGTTACAGATTTCGAGAAATTTTGGTTTTTTGGTTGCAAATTTTTGGGTAGACGTGGTAGACGTCTTAGAGATAAGACTGCAATGGGTAAACCAAAGAAGTTGGAAGGTCGTAAGAACTTTGATGAGTGGAAGGTAGAGGCAAAAGCGTATCTTGCCACAAAGGGTCACTGGAAATGTTTCGATGGCACAGAAACAGATCCAGATAAAAATTTTCTGGCGATACAGATGCTGAACTTGCTGTTGTCATCAGCTCTTTATACTTACACGGAAAAGTGTACAACAGCAAAGCAAGCATGGGACTCTATTTGTTCTGCATTCGAGGATACAGGCATTGGACGTAGGGTAGATTTGCTTAAGCAATTGGTAGGACTGCAGCAACTGGACTGTCCTTCTATGGAGGATTATGTCCACAAAATGGTGCTTATGGCTACGAAGGTAAAGAAAGCTGGTTTGGAGATTGGTGATGAAGTGGTGGCAGCGCTTATGTTGGCAGGTTTGCCAGACGAATTTCGTCCTATGGTTATGGCAATCGAGAATTCTACACCAAAGCTGTCAACTGACTTCGTCCAAAACCGCCTTCTTCAAGAAGTCACGCACAACAATGCAGAAAGTGTAGAGACTGCATTGTATGCCAAGAAACGCTACAATCAAAAAACAAAAAAAAAACCTTCTCACAAGTCTGTGACATGCTACGTGTGTGATAAGGTTGGCCATTTTGCGAATAAGTGCCCAAATAAAAAGAACAAAGACGAGCGCTTACTTATATGTTCTTTCATGGCTCAATCAAGCTCGTCACAAGACTGGTATATCGACTCTGGGGCATCCGCGCACATGACAACAAGTGACGTCAATTTGGTAGACGTGCGAGAACCTATAAGAAATAAAATCGTCGTAGGTAATAACTCCCATCTTGCCGTGGAGCATGCTGGGGACATAAAAATGTCAGTTGGTACAAGTTCAGGTCAAACCCACGATGTCACAGTGAAAGATGTTTTGCATGTTCCAAACATCTGTGCAAATTTAATGTCTGTGAGTCAGATGGCCAAAAATGGCAACACTATGGTTTTCGATAACGAAAGTTGCCGAATATACGATTCAACAAAATCATTAATTGCGACTGCACCTCTTGTTAATGATCTGTATAAATTAAATTGTTCCACAGATCGGTCAGCAACTGCGATGGTGGCAATTGACAAAAACATATGGCATCGTCGTTTGGGCCATACTTCTGATGCAAACCTAAAGAAGATTCGGGCGGCAGTGACTGGTGTGGACTTTGCGGAGGGTAGTGACGGCAATAAGTGCGAGGTTTGTGTCAAAGGGAAGCAGACACGTGCATCTTTTCAGACAAGTGATAACCGAGCAACAAGTGTACTGGAGGTAGTGCACAGCGATGTAGCATTCATGCCCTCGCGCTCTTTTGGAGGGGCGAAACACTTCGTCACGTTTATTGATGACTATAGCCGCAAGGTGTTCCTGTACCCCATGAAAAATAAAAATGAGGTTTTTAACATTTTTAAGAACTTCTTAAGTTTGGTACAGAATCAACAAGGGTGCAATATAAAAACACTTCGCACTGACAACGGCACCGAATATTGCAACAAACAATTCGATGAATTCACGGCAAAGAATGGCATCCTTCATCAGCGAACAGTTCCACATACACCAGAGCAGAACGGTGTGGCTGAGCGCATGAACCGGACGATACTGGAGAAAGTTCGGTGTATGCTTTTTGATAGCAATTTGAGTGATAGTTTTTGGGGCGAAGCGGCGACAACAGCAACTTATTTGATCAACCGCATTCCATGTCGAGATATGACTCACGAAACACCAGAGGAAAGGTGGACGAAGCGAAAACCTGACTTATCAATGCTAAGGGTATTTGGCTGTAAGGCTATGGCTCATATACCAAAAGTCCAGCGCAGCAAATTGGCACCGAAGGCAGTTGAGTGTATTCTCGTTGGATACAGCGAGCAAAGCAAAGCTTATCGGCTGTATGACAAAAAAGCGAGAAAAGTAATTGTGAGCAGAGATGTTACTTTCATCGAAATGAGCGAAAAACAGGTAACTCAATCAAAACTCAATTATAATGAATCTGTTTCTCTCCCAAAGGCACTTAATGAAGATGAAGGTCATGTAAGCGATGTTTATGAAAGCGACTCAAGTGCGGAGAGTGAATCCGATGGCGAATTGAACGAAGCAAGTGATGATGATTTAAGTGAGGCTGGTGATGACGACACAGAGGCTGCTGCGGGAGGCAATCAAAAATTGTCAAGTGTTTGCATGAACTATGCAGAACCTAATAGTTCAGTCATCATTATGGACCAACAAGACGAAACAATTGTAGAAATCAGCGATACTATGGAAGAAAATGAATCTTCAAATAACGAATTCAGTGAGGCTAATGAGAGTGAGAATTCGTCATATACTTCTGTCGCCGAGACTGATTTCGACGTTGCTGCCAGTGAAATATATGCTGCTCCATGTCCTGTAACTACTGACCAGATCGAAAGCTCAAGACAAACTGCAAATGCTCGTGATGCTCTAAGTTTATATGCGATGCTTGCTGCAGCTACGGAAGACGTTTGTGAACCAAGGTCTTATGAGGAAGCTAGGCAATGCGGCGAGAAAGGTGAGTGGGAGGTTGCGATGAAGTCTGAGTATGGGGCTTTGGTTGAAAATAACACTTGGGAGCTGTGTGAGCTGCCTGCTGGGCGAAAAGCAATTGATACTAAGTGGGTCTTCAAAGTCAAGCGCGATGCAACTGGTTGTATTGAAAGGTACAAAGCTCGGCTTGTAATCAAAGGCTACAGTCAAGTAAAGGGCATAGACTATGATGAGACGTATTCGCCCGTTGCTCGTTACTGCTCAATTCGTTTTTTGTTGGCGATGGCAGCCAAGTACAAAATGATCATTCACCAGATGGACGCGGTGACTGCCTTTCTCCAAGGCGATTTGAGAGAGGAGATTTATATGCGTCAACCAGAAGGGTTTAGCGATAACACGCCAAAGGTTTGTCGTCTGAAGCGAGCGTTGTATGGTTTGAAGCAGTCGAGTCGTGTGTGGAACGACAAATTAAATGAAGTGCTTGTTCGAGTACTTAAATTCAAACGATCATCAATAGACCAGTGTATCTATTATAAACATTCACATCAAAATACCATAATACTGGCTGTGTGGGTGGATGATATTATGATATTTTCGAGCAACGCAACGATGTGTACCAAGTTAAAAAATGAATTGTCAACTCATTTTAAAATGAAAGACCTAGGTGAGGCGAAATCGTTGCTTGGTATGAATATTACTCGATATGCAGATGGTTCTCTTTCGATTGATCAGCGTCATTACATATCAACATTTCTTAAGCGCTTTAATATGGAGGAATGCAATCCAGTAAACACACCATTGGACCCCAACCAAAAATTGTCGGAAGAGTTGTGTCCGAAAACAGATAGCGAGAAACGAGAAATGGCAAACGTTCCTTATCAAGAGGCGATAGGGTGCATTATGTATGCTGCACAGATTAGTCGGCCAGATATTTGCTTCGCTGTTAGTGCACTTAGTAGGTACAATAATAACTATGGTCGCGCACACTGGGCGGCGGTGAAGAGGTTGCTGCGATATTTGAAGGGTACAATCGACTTCAAATTGTTGTTTAATCCAAAGCAAAATGATGAAGTGGTAGGTTACTGTGACGCAGATTGGGCTAGTGACTTGGACAAAAGACGTTCAACAACTGGCTATGTATTTTTGTCACAAGGCGCTGCAATTTCTTGGACTTGTCGTCGTCAACCAACAATAGCTTTGTCTTCTACCGAGGCAGAGTTCATGTCGATGGTCGCAGCTATACAAGAGGCACTCTGGTTAAAGCGTTTTGAAACCGAAATTTTTTTGGAGGCACCGAAGACGATTCTTTTGTACTGCGATAACCAAGGGGCAATCAGCTTGGCGAAGAATAAAAATTATCATGCGCGCACTAAACATATTGATGTGCGCAAATACTTCATACAAGAACACTTGTACCAAGATAACGAAGGTGAAATCAAATTTAATCTACAATATAAGTCGACAAATGAAATGGTTGCGGACATATTGACCAAGGCCGTTAATAGCTCAAAGCTTAACAAATTTATTCCAGATTTTGGACTGTATTGTAAATAATAATTTTGAATATTTATATCAATAATTTCTTTAATTTTTTCTTATACATGCATTGAATTTTGAATTAACTTTTTTTAAATGAAACACTAGTGAGGCTGTTGTAATAAATAATATATAGTGTTCCATTCAGTTCTAATGTTATCATTGAACAACTCTGTAATGTTAATCTCATAACACTATGTATGTGTATAACACAATTAGAAAGCTCATTACAAATGTCATTTATACTTAATGTCAAAAATAAACCTTCTTCTCTATTGTACCATCAAAGCACTTGGACGTCGTTTTATTCATTGGGTAATTAATCTGTACGCTATTTATTAATCCCAACTTTATTTCATCAGATATGCATCAAATTGATCACATCATTATAAACGCCAGGCATGCTTCCAGTATATTTGATGAGGTGCAAGCATATTGAACTCGGACCACTACTAGTAGTATCTTAAGCACGTATTCTGATATCCAGAGCAGATGTTTAAAAAAGATTTGATACTGAAAAGCTTAAAACTGCAAGAGACCGCCAGTACTTTTCCAGACCACGCCCCTCTTAGGTCCAATTTTTCAATGCGAGACCGTCCTGATCTCGAGGTTGAAGGTTGAAGTTAAGTTAACTCAATTGAAATCCTCAGATAGCTCAAAGTTAGCTCACCTACTTCGGTAAATTAACTCAGGGACCCGATTGGGTGCCTTTTTAGTTGTGGCGCCACCTCGATTTCGATAGTGAGAGTTATTGTCGGTGCAATTCCGTCTATTCCGATGCATGAAAGGCGTAGAAGTATAGTAACCATAGTGTCGCACATCGATGGCCTTAGATTTTTGACAACTGAAAGATAAAGTTTATCCTCAACTAAAAAACTGTTTCTGAGTTTACTCAAGGTTAATTTCTTTTTAAGATAAGCTCACTCTGATATAACTTAGAATTAACCCTGAACTGAAAAACCGACTATTAATCTATCAGAAAGCCCATCACCAGCATCAAGTACAGAGAACCAATGAAGACATTTGTCAACAAGAACAAGCCATCAGAAGTGCTGACACTAATGTCCTGGGATTCAATAGGTGACCACATAAAAACTCCTTGTTCGGTAAAGAGTACCAGTTCAGTTGTCGGATGCAGTTTAAAATGATTGCTACCAAAAAATGCTGCAGGCGAAAATGAAATCTGCTGAGAAAGAAGCCGGAGAGCTCTACGGACAAAAAATTAAGGTGATGCACCGACTTCTCTGGAAAACAAAGACGGTGCAAGAGAAGTTGAAGGTCAAGTCTATTGAGGAGTACACTAGCAGGTTTGATGTTCTTAAGTTCTACCCAAGGCTACAAGGCCAGGAAAGAAGCTTGTACTTATGAAATCAGTGCTTAGGATCTGGAAGGAACATTTTTCTAGATTGCTAAATGGTGAAGATATCCCACATCCCGCTACTAGGCAAAACATTTCATTCAAATTTGGCAATTATGGCCAGCGTTTCCGTCCGCCTGACCTTAATGAAGTGCATTTAGTAAACTTAAGTCGTTCAAGACTGCTGGTGCGTCCGGACTCCTTGCGGAACTATTCGAAGCAGTGGGAGACGACTTGATGAGAAGCGTACAAAAGTTTGGTTGGATGAAATGAATGGAACCTTAGTGTACCTCATGGAGAAAAAAGGAGATGCTCTGACCTGTTCCAACTACAAAGGAATGAGGAAGGTGTCATCAACCAACGATCATGATCAACCCCTATCAGTGTGGTTTTTTGCCAAGCAAATCAACCGTAGCCCTCACTTTTAAACTCGTACGCTTTTAAAGGATAACGGTGGAGAAATCACGCTGCTCTGTCAAAGTCGGTAAGAACACCACTGACCCATTTATTATTGAGAAAGGTCTAGGCGTTATTACCTAACCTATTTAACATCGTTCTTGAACTGTCGATTGTACGCAAATCGTAAGTCAACGCCACTGGTATAATATATCTTAGATCCATTCAACTGCTTGCATATAAAGATAATACTAACATCATCACAAATATTGAATCGGAGATGACGAAAATGGGATTGACTGTCGATGAAGACAAAACAAAATATTTGCTTTCAACGGGAATGTCACATGTCATCGTTAAAAAGGACCACACATTTCATCTGTCATCTGACTGACCCCTATTACATGCGTGCGCATATCTTGCGAAAAAATATGCTAAGCAAACTACCCCAAAATGCAAACATAGCAATTCCTGCAAATTGCGAATGTATTTGTACGAATGTCAGAATTGTGTTGCGCAATTCACTTAAATTTGCTTTGTTTTCATTTTAACATCTGCTTCGCATGTCTTTCTTTTGCTTTGCAAATCTTGCGTTAGGATTTGGCAAATGATTCCTTGTGTCGGAGGGCTCTGGACCTTTTGCACCTCATATATAGGAAATTAAAAAAAAAAGAAAATGCCATCTAATTGGTCAATAATTAGTCAGAAAAGGTCAACTTGTCATAGAAATTGATAAAGCGCTAGATAAATTTTAATCAAGGCTTAAAGTTTCTTAAGGTCACGCAAGGTTACACGTGATTTTTAGCACCTCCTTTATGGGAAATTTACAAAAAAAAAATTTAACATCTGAAAGATCTCCAGATCGTGATAAAAGGTCAACTGTTTTCAGTAATTTGTTAACCATTGATCTTTTGTTAATGAATTTTAAAACTTTTGGCCAAGGTTATTGCGATTTTTGGGACCTTATTTATGGGAAATTTTCAAAAAATGAATACCACAACAAAGGCAAAATGAACTTTTTAAATAGTGAGCTAGTTTCAGTTATTAGTTCAGCTATAGATTCTTTTTTACGATTATTAAATCAAAAATTCAAGGTCACGAACGTTTTTTGGCATAAGGTTAAATATTTATAACAAAAAATTTTTGGCTGAACAATTACTGAAACTAACTGACCTTTTATGGTAACTTAGTAACTCATCAGACAATATAATTTTTTTATAAAATTACCCAAATGCGATACCAAAAATGGTTCGTAACCTTGAAAAAAAATATATTAAAAAATCGTTAAAAAAGAAACTAGGTGACCAATTATGGGTATTAGTTTTTTGCAAACTTCCAATAAATGAGGTGCCAAAAATCACAATGACCTTGAAAAAAAATTATCATACTTATTTTTGGAAATGACCAAAAGGTGCTGCCAAAAGTTTTTTTTTGTGAACTAGAAACGAATTTTGAAAAGTTATAGGAAAACAAATTTGTGGTTACTATTACTGAAAATGGTTGGCCTTTTATCACGATCTAGAAATCTTTCTGATGGTATACATTTTTTGTAAATTTTCCATAAGAAAGGGTCCCTTGAGCGAGACCTTGAGTTATCTAGGGCTAATCAATTTCTTGGCTTTTTCTGACCAAATACTGACCAATAAGATGACATTTTCTTTTTTTCAAATGTCCCATATATGGTGCCAAATCTCCAGACCCAAGTTTGTTTCTATTCAAAATTCAATGGGTGGGAAGATGAAATCAATTTTTTTCTCCTACGCTCTCAAAACAATTTAAAAAGAGTTAAACACAATGAAATTGGAACTTCTGTCTCACTTTTATTAGATAAATATTTTCGTGCAAAGTCTGCCATAATCAATTATTCCTGGAATGCCTGCTTTTGCTGTTTTTCCAAGATACTTCAAGAGCAGACCTTTGGCTGTTGTTCACACGTTCAGTTTTGTTTACGGTTCGTTTCGTTAACAAAAAAATATATGAATTGTATTCTCTTGTGAGAATACCACCATCAAATAAAACACTAGTGATTTTTTAATAATATAAATTTATTATGAGCTTCAGATCCCTTACCGCTGGTGGGGGGAAATCTTCAGCTATACGTTGGAATACTAATTAGAACTGAACTTCTAAGTGATCGAAGAAACCCTTTTATACTTCATATTTGTTTACTCAGCAATATGATTGAAGATCATATGCTGCTCTTTGTTTAATAAAATTGCTGACACAAGAATTCTATTGGAATTATTAAAGATGCTTCGTGCACACAAGTTACTGAAGGCAAAATGTGCTTATATGCAGTTTTATATTTATAATATCGGATATCGTCATTCGCTATGAGATGAAATTATGAATCATTGTGTGAGCATTACATTTGGTATATGGAAAGATACTTTGTATCTTTCTTCATTATCATAGGGTGTTTAATATTATTACAAAATTATGTGAGGGTGTTCTGATAATGTAACCCCTCCCTCCCTAAGTTTGATGCTCTCCTGAGTATCTATAATTCTATTTTCAATTTTAATTTGTTTGGTTTCTTTACGCTTACAATATAATAATAATATTGCAATTACAACAATTATGATTGTTATACTTGTATATGATATAATATGTTTTACATTGTTCTGATATTTAAATTCTTGTAATTCTTTTAAATTTTCGATTTGATTTATATGTATATTTTCTAAAGTAACATTTATTTTTGTAAAATTTAGTGTATTATATAATGGAATTACAATATTTTGCTTGAAAGTTTCTTTTTGATTTGAATACAAAGTTGCATTTATTTTGATATTGCAATCTTTAAAATGTATTAGGTTATTTTTAGTAATTTTATATTCAATATTATTACAATAGTCATTTAGACTTGTTTCTAATAAATTTTTTGTTAATATAAGGCCATCTTCTATTTCTATTAATTCTTGATCTTTATTAGATCTAATCTTACAATTTTCGTATTTTGTTTCATATAAATTTTGTATACATATTGGACTTTTCTTTAAATGTTTAATATATTTAATTGCATTATTTTCATACAATGTTTTGTTATAAATTATATAATTATACTTTGATATTTCGATTTCTAGTCCTTGTTCATTTGGAACAGGTAAAATAATTATGGTTTCATATTTATATGTAAATACTGGTATTTTTAAAATAAAAACTAAATTGTTATTTCTAGTTACTAAACTACTTTCTATATGTTCTAATTTTTGTACAGATATATTAAATCTTTTATTTTCTTCTTTTGTAAGAATATTTCTTCCTAGAATTCCTAATCTTGAAAAGACTATATTGTCTTGTAATTTCTCAACTTCATTGTTTAACAACATTATATCGGTATTAATTTGTAAGGATAATATACTTTTAGCTAAATTTTCTTGTTTTGCTTCTGTTGAATTAATAAAATTTCTAAGCACGTATTGATGTTTGTTTATTCTGTCTGCCATAGTTTCTAACTCTGTTTGGAATTGTGTATTAATCCCTATCTGTTTGTTTAATTCTGCTATAGCATTTTTATTGTTTTCTTCTATTATTTTCAAATGATTCTCAATTTCTAATCTTTCATCATTATCCATAACACCAAAAAGAAAATGGAGTGCACTACCTCCTATGTTTATTATTCCTCTCCTTTGTCTAGAATAAGGAAGTATACTATGTAATTTTGATTTTGTATCTGCTAATGCTTCTGTCATTAGTCTTTTTAATCTTAAGTCATTAAAATTATTATAGCCTGTTTCTATAGAAAATTCAATTTGTTTAATTATTTCATTATAAGTTTCTAAATTAATAATGTGAAGTATTTTGTCATATCTTTCAATCAATTCAATTGGCTCTTGTTTAATTATAATATATCCTGCTTGGTTACGAATTTCTTGCAATAAGAACTCTGATTTCACCATGGTTATGATGAAGAATAAATAAATATTTATGGCTTTCATATTGCCTGTAAAGAGATTAAATTATTTATCGCTATTTTGATATTTATATTTTCTTTTGAAAAAGCTTTTATGTATTTTTTTCTGATTAGCATAATATTTGTTATTTATTTTTTCTACTTTTGTTTTCTTATATTTTGCAGCTATCTTCTTTGCTGTTCTAACTACGTCTGCTTTTACGTATAAGTCTTTATTTAAATCTGGTTCAACAAAATCTATTTTATTTTTATTTCTTTTATTAATATTATCTTCTTTAACTTTATGAATCTTTCGTCCTATTTCTTCTAGCTCTTCTACCTTAATTTTGTTTTGAATAAAATCTATAGGCTTTCTTAATGTCGTTGAATGGATTGTACAGTTATATATACTAACTGCTTTTATTACTTTCTCTTTTAAATTTAATACGTTCTTTTTCTTTTCTTGTACATTATATATTCTTATATGTTCATTGAGTGTACCGTGCACTCTTTCTACATCTGAGTTTCCTGTCTTATGATTTGGAGTTACAAGTTTTATCTTAATTCCTTCTTCGTTACAATATTCTTTAAATGCTAGGCTATTAAATTCATTGTCGCATACGATTTCTTCAGGTTTGCCTAGTATAGAGTTTCTAAGTTTAAGTTGCTCAATTATTTTGTGAGTGTTTCTACTAGCTATGGGAAAAGCTGTCAAATGTTTAGTAAATTTGTCAATAATTGTCAAAAAGTAAATATCTTTACTTGGAATATATATATCCATGTGTATAAGCTCATTTGGCTTAAGTGTAGTTTTGCTTATTTCAAATTTTATTTTCTCTGGATTTCTATCATGTTTCGCTGTTTGACATACAGTACAATTGTTTATGTATCTTCTTATTAATTCCCTTAATTTTGGAAAATAGAATTCATTTTTAATTTCAAGATATGTTTCTTGTATTCCTCGGTGATTATATTGTTCATGAATCTTTTCAATGAGATTCAACGCATCATTTGTATTACTTAAATCTTTTAAAAGCGTAATGCATCTTAGTAATATCAGTTTACTTTGATTGCTGTAAAGCTCAACATATTTTTCCTGAATTTTGCAAAATAAATTATCACTTGGACAATATAATGCCACTTTTCCGTGATCGGGTAAAAATTCCCTTAATGCTTCAGTAAAATAATCGCCTACATCTTTTGATTTAATAGTTAGTCTTCTTACACCTTGGTATATACATTTTATATTTTTATTTTCATCTTCTGACTCTATAACTTCTATTTGATGTTTAAACATATTTGTAGGTAATTCTGAAATTCCTATATGATCATTTCTTTCTTCTATACCACTATGATTTGTGGCTAACGATGTATCTTCATTTGCATTGATTGCATTGATTTCAAGTCGACTAAGGTAATCTGCTACACGATTTTCCTTTCCTTTTAAATATTCGATATCAAAGTCATATTCATTTAAACTTATTTTCCATCTCTGGAGTTTTGAATTTGGTTCTTTAAGGTTACTTAACCAAATTAAAGGTCTGTGATCGGTTCGTATTTTAAATTTGCGACCGTAGAGATATGGTCGAAAATATTTTACTGACCATACAATACTTAATAATTCCTTTTCAATAGTGCTATATCTACGTTCATGTTCGTTAAGAGTTCGAGATGCATAGCATAATGGATGATTTGATTGTGAAAGGACAGACCCAATTGCATAATTTGATGCATCTGTTGTTAACACGAATTCTTTAGTGTAATCAGGATATTTTAAAACAGGGTCACTAGATATGAGTAATTTCAGTTCTTCAAAAGCTGTAATATATTCTGGGTCTTTAATATTTATCTTTGTTTCTTTTTTCAGGTATTTTGTCATAGGCACTGCTACCTTTGAATAATCTCTTATAAATTTCCTATAATAACCTGTTAGTCCTAAAAACGATTTTATTTGTTTAGTTGTGCATGGAATGGGTATTTTTTCGATAGCTTTTATTTTATCTGGATTTGGCTTTATTCCATTTGTAGTAATAACATGACCTAAGTATTCTGTTTCTTTGCTAAAAAATTTGCATTTATCTATTTGTATTTTTAAATTATTTTCCTTGAGTTTCTGAAATACTTTATTTATTGAAGAAATATGTTCTTCTAATGATGTGCTAAATATAAGGATGTCGTCTAAATAGACAACACATATTTTTCCTACAAGTCCTTCTAATACGTGATTTATCATTCGCTGAAAAGTAGCGGGGGCATTTTTTAATCCGAATGGCATCCGATTAAATTCGTAATGATTATTAGCTGTTGAAAAAGCAGTTTTATGCCTGTCTTCAGGGTTCACCAATATCTGATGAAAGCCTTTCGCTAAGTCAAGAGTAGTAAAATATTGGGCTCTCCCCAATTTACTGAATATTTCGTCAATATTTGGAATAGGAAACTTGTCTTCCACGGTTATTTCGTTAAGTTTTCTATAATCTATGACAATACGCCATTTCTTGATTCCTGAACTATCTATCTTTTTGGGTACAACCCAGATAGGTGCATTATATGGGCTACTACTTTCTTTTATTATACCTTGATCTAACATTTCAATTATTTGGTTTTCTACTTCATTTTTGTGTACTTCTGGGTATCTATACAATCGTGTATATATTGGTTTATTATTTTTCGTTTCAATTTTATGAGTAACTTCTTTAACATTAGTTAAAATATCTCCTTCTTTATAAAATAATTTCTTATTATTCTTGAGTATTTGAATTAGTGCTTTCTTTTCTTCCGCGTTCATATAAGGTTTAATTAATTTATTTATTAGATTTTCATTTTCATCAATTCCACATAAGTTTATTTGTGTATTTGATAACTCTAGAATATAATTTTCTAAAGGATAATCATCCTTGGGTTTTGATAGTAATGGTATTTCTATATTATTAATTTTCACAGTATGAGTATAATATGATAATTCGGCTTGTAATGGTATAAGTATATTGTTTCCTAAAATTCCGTCGAATGTACTATTCGTAATTGGAGTAATTAAAAATTCCATGGTTGATTCTTTTTTATTAAATTCACTTGGTAATGGCAAAATTATTTTTGTACGTATTAAATTATCTCTAAATAATGTTTTAATGGTATGTGGTTTATCTAGTTTAGTTTCAAAATGTTTTGGAAATATATTTTCTTTCAAAATAGAAGTTGCAGCTCCTGTGTCTACTAATAATCTAAGCTTTTTATTTAAAATATGGACATCTATGCAGGGTAATGGTCTGCTGAGGCATGTATTTGAAAATTTGATGTATCTTGAGTTAAATGATCTACTTCCATTGGTTCTGGAATATTTCTTTGCGTAACAAATGTATTACGATTTTGATTGGAAAAATTACCACTTCTGTTCGGTTGCCTATAATACTGTTCGTTTTGGTTTTGATTATTATTTCTATTAAAGTGTTTACCATTGTCATTAAAATTTCTCTTGTTATTATTCCTATAATTAAAATTTTTGAAATCATTTTTGTAATTTTTATCGTTTCTATAGTTTGGATTTAAATTATTAGATTTATAATTATTATTAAAATTATTTTTGTACTCATTATTTTTAATGTTTCTATCGTTCCTATTATGAATATCTTCTTTTGTCCAATGACAAGATTCTAATTTATAGAATGCTTCGCTAAGGGTTGTTATGTTATGATTGATTATTATTGAACTTGCGTTCGGGGGTATTCTTTCACAAAATTTAGATAATAATGACGCTTCATTATTGAAAGGATTGTATTCTTCCGGTTTATTTTCAGATAAATAATATTTATTATTTAGTCTACAGAGGATTTCTGAGAATGTATTATATAGTTGAGAAATGTTTTTTGAATAAACTTTATCTGCTAGTTCTTTTAATTTTAGAAAAGATTCTTTCTCACCAAAATTCTTCACTAGAATATTTTTTATGTCTTGCCAATTATTAGGGTCGCCACTCCTTAATACTACCTCTAGGGCGAAATCTGTTATTTTTGATTTTATTTCACTCACTACAAATTCTTTTGAACCTTCGTTATACAAACTACATGAATTTATTACAAATTCTGCTTTTTTAATAAATATAATTAAATTACAATTCTTCCCATTATAGGTTGGTAAATTTTTTAATAATTTTAGGGGGTCAAGGTTGATTGAAGCCATTTTTACCTGATTTTCTAATCTTAATACTGGTTCACTGTTTTGTTGATCTGCTGCTACTGGATCTGTTGATTTGATTTCCTTTTCGTCGGGTTTTAATGCTGGTGGAATCCTATATGGATTATATTTCCTCATTTAATTATTCGATCTCGTTGGGGCTTTCGACTTGGATTATTATTTTTGCCACGTAAAGTTGTTCTTCCTTCTTTTTACACGTTGGGGCTTTCGACTTGGATAGTTCTGCCTCGTAAAGTTGTTCTTCCTTCTTTCACTTTTTCAATTTAGGTTATATACATATATTATATTTTTGTTTAAACTTTTTCTTCTGTCCCAGTTTTGTTTTTAATTAATTCTCCATTTTAGTTGGAGTGAGCTACTAATTAGTATTTTTTTCGATTTTAATTCGAAATTCGATTTTCACTCGAATATATATTTTTTTTTTATTTCACTTTGTGTGTAGTATCTCTGCGGTGCTCTGCTCCCTTTTGAGTTTTAATTTCCTCTAGTTGCATTCAATACATATTATATTATTTTTTTTTTTTTTTTTTTTTTTTTTCAGTCCAACATTCCCTCTATGGGATTTCGTGAAATTGTCCTTCACGGATCTGTATTCACTATGTTTTTCACTGAATATTATTAGTTTATGTCCTATACCTTTTTGGTTATATCACTTAACCGGTATTTAACTATTTCAATTAGTACGGACGATTATATTTTTTTTTAAAATCCCGAATAAAACTTAAATAAGTACGATTCATTGATCTTTCGAGATCCTACCGACTGCGCCAGTTTTGTTTACGGTTCGTTTCGTTAACAAAAAAATATATGAATTGTATTCTCTTGTGAGAATACCACCATCAAATAAAACACTAGTGATTTTTTAATAATATAAATTTATTATGAGCTTCAGATCCCTTACCGCTGGTGGGGGGAAATCTTCAGCTATACGTTGGAATACTAATTAGAACTGAACTTCTAAGTGATCGAAGAAACCCTTTTATACTTCATATTTGTTTACTCAGCAATATGATTGAAGATCATATGCTGCTCTTTGTTTAATAAAATTGCTGACACAAGAATTCTATTGGAATTATTAAAGATGCTTCGTGCACACAAGTTACTGAAGGCAAAATGTGCTTATATGCAGTTTTATATTTATAATATCGGATATCGTCATTCGCTATGAGATGAAATTATGAATCATTGTGTGAGCATTACATTTGGTATATGGAAAGATACTTTGTATCTTTCTTCATTATCATAGGGTGTTTAATATTATTACAAAATTATGTGAGGGTGTTCTGATAATGTAACCGTTCGCCTCAACCTCTGCCAACATTTTGGAACCGCATTATAAAAATGGAGAGATGTTAGTAGATTGGAGAAATGGCAAATCAATGAGTTCGTGAAACTTGTTGTTTTAAAATCTTCCGCCAAAACTCAACTTCCACCAACCCAACCGTTTTTTCAAGGTCTCATAGACAAACCCTTCATATTCTGTTCTAAAATAAACAGAAACTACCACACTTATTAAGTTCTTAAGGTGTTATGTTTATTTATTTTCGTTAAAATAAACGACTAACTTAAGATAAACTTTAATAAACAAAAAAAAAACATAAAATAATGACCACGAGCTATTTTCCTTGAATTGTTTGTATTCAGATAATATACGATTTAGCACTAGGATGCTGTTTGATGTTATTGCAGCTGTTGCATATGTTATGATAATGGCACCGTTGCTGTTTGCCTTTCGGGTGAATATGCCATTGTCGTGAAGCATCGGGTCAAAACTTACATAACATCGCTGAAATTTCTCCTACACATACCTACAACTACAAAGTCTCACATATATTGAAGTGATTATATTCCAAGTTCTGGGTATCATGTTGACAGATTTATGAACCTTCAATGTGAAAGCAGTTAGTCGTGTCCTCCAAGCCAAATGACCACCAAAACCAAAATTTAACGAACGGCGATCTGTAGCGAAATAATGCCCCTACCAGTCCAGCATTATAGTATACCAGCAGCTCCTCGCACAGTTTAGCTGGGTTTAGAACATTTAACTTTTTAGATTGATGTCGGACTGGGCCGGGTGACGCACTTTGTCATTGCCACAAATTGAATTCAGATCCAGATGGCTGTGGGCTGAAAATTCAATGGACGGTGGCCAAATGTACGAAAGGTCGGTTACACTCAGCAGACCAAAGATGACAAGCTCTATACTATATTCCTGCCGTCCAATCCGAAGTCCCTTGTAAACTGGCCTCATTATCACGCTGGAATGCTCTCGTTCACAAATGGACGGCACGGAAGACCGACAACCAACGACCGACGCGACGCCTGAAGAACATTCTAGGTACTGTACTGACCGTACTTTTCCACCCCACTTCATGCAGAATTGCGTGGCTGCCCCAAATGTGTTTGTAAATTGATTGATTATTATGTGAAACGTGGGCAAATTGTGTCCAGAGGGCCTGTTGGAGTGAGAAGAAGGTGTTTTACAGCTTCCTGAGCTATTGCCGGTCGCAAGGGGGGGGGGGTGGCAGGACTACACAATTTTTCCATGCAACCAGCACCAACGTTCCAGCCCGAAATATATATATATAGCCATTCGTCTTTTTTGAATGAATTTTCTGGTCCAGTGTGTTGATGGATTTTGTTTGAATTTCGTGAATACAGCACAGGAAACAGCTGCCGGAAATCCATTAGGTACTTGTTTTCGAGTTTTCATTTTTTGGTTAAAAGAGCGCCTGCCGACCCGTTTTTGGCCGACTATACTACTCCATGCGTTCCAGGATTCAGGGTTCCGGCTGGCACCCGGTGTACCAAGCTTATACGAAAAGCATAGATGTTGGTTTTAATTTGTCGGCGGCTTCGAACACGAACATCATGTTGTGATGTGAACCTTCTATACACACTTCTTATGAGTGTTTGTCGATTTTTGTGTTCTAATGGGTTTATGTGTGCATAACTGTATACACATGTATGTGTTAAACAATTGAAGTGTATATACATACAAGACTATACGAGCGAGCATACTTTGGACGAAAATTCCAGGGTAAAACCAATTACAACTTTGTTAGAGAATACACTCTTTTGGATATTGCTTCGTAATTAAGAAATATGACTGCAGGGCCGACTTCCTATATACCATAAAATAAAATAGGGGGTGAAGAGTGCTGGGAGGGGTATAGTATGGGAAATCAGAGGGTTAAAGTTTTACTTTTTGGGGTGATAAAACTTTTCGATTTGGTGTGTGTTGTATTTTTGTGGGCAAGGATGATATATAGTACAACTTAGTTAGCACCATTTTGCTGGTCATTTTGATTAAATTGTTTCTCATCCTGATTCACATAGTCCTCATGTAACTAACTATGTGTATGCATATGTAGTGATGGTGAGGAGCGGGATGGTACATTTTTATTTTAATGGAAATGTAGTGACAGATAAATAGACTCAAAATGAAAATGATGAGAAGTTTGTATAATTTGCATGCAAATTTGAATTTATGTCAATAAAACGTTAGGTAATTTATTTGACAATCAATATTTAATGAATACAAATAGGTTGACAAAGTTCCGTTTATTATCATTGGTACACAAGTGTGTTGTTATTTCTTCGGTCCAAAATGGCAAGGTTATGTTTGCGCTAATAAAGCAAATTGTTATTGAAGTGATGAAAACAAATAATTACTATACCTAGTTTTAATTTCTTCAGCCATTTTGAAACTATCTTTAATATGTATGTACACTCATTGAGCACTAATTACGTCCCTAAATGATACAAGATAAATGCAAAGACTGGAGAAACTCTTAGATTGAGTGATGCCGATTGAGCTGCTCTTGAACCAACTCAATAATAAGCATTTGTATATCTTGTTAAAACTTATAAGGAAGAGACAAATCTAGGAGCTCTTGATTTGACTGAAATGTAACCAGCACTTGACTAATGTCATAAGTTGTTGATTTACCAAATACTCTTTCAAAAGGCATTGTAACGTTATTGCTAAATAAATTTCCCTAGTATTCACATATTTATCACGTATACTAGTACCTATGAAAATTAATGCTTTAAAAATTATTAGGAATCTCTCTTTAATCCTACAAAATGAGATGCTTGCGTAGACACAAGCCTATCTAGTAGTGGTCCGAGGAAGTAGCTGAACTCTGAAAAAAAGTGTCTGCACCAAAAGTCACCAGTGGAAGAAGAACACAAGACGACCATCTCCAACACGACCATGAAGAGTTCAGAATTTAAAGTCACGAGATCAATAGAGCTACATGCTTGAGCAAAAAACGGATGTTGGAAGCATGATGTCAAGAATAACCCATGGAGACTAAGATACAGAGTGTCCGCTGGGAAGCTATACTACTTTGTTTGTCTCGCAGTAATTCCATTGTAATCCTGGCTGTATGCGATGTGGCACCATCTTGTTGATACCACATGTTAATCAAGCCCAAAGCATGCAGTTGAGGCGCTCAAAAGTTTTCAATCATATCACGATATCGCTCCGCATTCACAGTAACCTTAGCACGGTGTCGAATTGAGGTTGATGGATTGTTTGGATCACTTTTGAGCAGCAGTAATGTTTTCAGCCGATCATGCTTGGGCCTATCACCTGCAGTCCCTCTTTCTTAGAAATCATTCATTACACGATAAGTAGTGCGTTTTATTGGCACGTTGTTTTTCCCAAAAAATTCACGTAACTTTTTCATGGTCACAGTAATCGATGATTGATTTTGATAAAATTATCGAATTATCGAATATTTTTCCATAATAAATTTGACACGAGTCTACTTAACGGCTGCCAAATATAAACTGTCAACACCAATGCTTACCAAAATGGCGGCAAAACAAAGTAGTATACCTTCCCGGCGGACACCTTGTACAATATTGTCATGAAAAAGCTCGGGGCACAGAAAACTACAACAGACGAATAAGTTCAGAAAAGATGACCCATATTGTGGACATGCTGTTCACGGTTGATCACATCAGAACACCCCTACGAAATGCCGTTAAGGTTACTCAACGCAACAAACACAGTTACCCTAAGATATCCATGGGAACGAAATGACAGATGAACTGGCCGAAAGCGGGTGTCTTCTCTTCATCCGAGCCAAATCGAAGCGTCGGTGCCCATGCCACTAGACCAAGAAAAAGTGGAATACACCTGGAAGCTTTCCAGCTTTCAGAGAACTTTTGGCCTAATATTTTGAGGAAAAAAACTGAATATTTGCTAAAGTTTAGCAGGCCTTAATTACTACACATAGTTGGCGTCTGAACGGGCTACATATGGAACCGACATGAATAGGGCGTCAGCTTATAGGACTTTTAAAGAGGGTATTATGATAAAAAGGTGGGTGGAGGAGGGCTTTCTTGGCTTCATGTGAGAATGCCCTAGCCTAGCTAGAACCCAAAAATCAGCCTTAGGAGAATACTTCGACGAACAAGTCAACATCTCTGTCTTGCCACTAAAAAACACCTTAAAATTCATTCACAACTCAGGATGATTAGGGAAGACCCCCACATCTAAAATATCTCCTTAACCACCTCCCTATCCCTCCTCACTTCATACCTTTACTACTGGGAGCACAATGGATCCACCGAGATCTGAGTGAGATGAATGAGATGATGAGAATTCTAACCTTACCCCTATAAGTCAACTATAAGATATAGAAGCATTCAGTGAAGAAGGCAGTGAAGTAAATAATTATATCACCCACCGTTTTCCTAAATAGGATCAGTAGAATAAGGAACCCCTCTTGCCAGTACAGAAACTCCGCCATGCACTATGCGGACCACACTGTTTTCGAATGTAAAAGATGGGATCGCAAACTCTCGGAACTAGAGGGAAGACAGAGAGCCGAAAACTGTTAACCTGGTCTTATAAACAAACCTCCCTTTAAATAATGCGCAAGTTGCACAGGGGGCGGGCTTAAGTAAGAAAAGTCCAAGGTTCTTTTTGGAGATTTAGCTGGTATACAAGAAAAATTTATCTACATAAAACAGTGAGTCTGGCATGGGGATGGTCACTGTGGCAACGCTATACCTTCTTATGGTGCATAACATACTTCTCCCTTTTTTCATCCATGGGATATCTAGCAAAAAAATACCCACTGGAATACGCAAAAAGGTTATTGAGAAGACATTTTTCGTCACTTGCTCCATTGTATAAGTACTCCAAACATCGAATGTTTACTGTAAAATAAAGAGTATATATTGTATGTTTTACTAGAGAAGATATTTTCGACACATCTACGCAATCACTTCTGCACTGACATATCCCTGAAGGTAGTTTGTTCACTTGGCGAATTCATTAATCATTACTAACAAGTAGGATAATCAATTCTGGATTGCTTTTCAACAAGATCTGTCCGTAGTGGGGAAAACATACCCCATCAGGCGAAGTTTTCCGCCCTGATTTGCTTAGAAGATACAGTGTGATTTCTTATTTGAACGACGTGGCTATATCAGCACCAGAGGAAAGTATCCTAAAACTTTAAGAGGTCTTCTACAAAATGTTCTAACAGGTTACAAGCTGGACAGATTAAACCCCCATAAAGCAGATCTTACTTTCTTCTCCGAGAAATACAAAATGCCTTGGATACAGTGATACGATGATAAATTAAGATAAACTAAGCAAAGTCCACAGAACAGCATGTAAATACTAGCGGAGCACTTTTAGGTGGCCTTCCTCTGCTCTATTTAAGACACTCTACTTCATCTGACTTCTAACACTTTTCGATATTGTCAGCAAAAAACGACTACCATTACATCAGCTATTCATCTGAAAGCCTATTCAGAATCAGAATGCTCGGCATCATCGCTTGATGGAAATGGAACAAGTTTTCAAAATCTTTTCCGTCTTCCTATAAATCACTGAAGCGATTTCCAGGTTTTTAAGTGTTACTTGTTAAGGAAGAAACTTCATCTTGGATTAAGAAAACCTGATATCAAACCCCATTTTCTATAATAGTAAAGCTATTTGTCTCTGGATTCCATCTCTATAAACTTTGAAATAGCACTTAACTATCAAGCATTTCTTGTGAAGATGGCACCAGAGTTTATTATACACCATTGTTGAATACCGGGCAATAGTGCATTACTTAAAATTGTAAAGCTGGTGAACTTGCTAGAAGTGCTACAATACCATTTATTTTAGCAGAAATCTGGAAACAATCACCACCTGTTTTGCAAGAAAACAAATCTTACCAAATTTGATCTTAAAACATTTAGATTGCACATCAGTGCCATTCTAGGTGTCATTACAGGACACTGTTCAATAGTCAGGCAGCTTGGCAAATTCTGAAATGATTTTTTCAGAATCTGTATGGTCGAGGAGGAAGTAGAAACGAACATCTTTTCTATACATGCCCTGTTTTTTCCACAGACGTGGAGTTCATCAAGAAGAGTACTCCTATAATGATCCTATAGTGATATATCAAACATAGACATTAATAATCTCATTCACTTCTTCAAGAGCCCTCAGAGCTGTTAACTGTAACGAAATTTAAAATGTTATGTTCAACCTTACACTTTATGTTCTACTTTTTTCTCGTAATAAACTGTCACATAAGCTCTTTTTCTTATATTTAAAGCTTGAATATATGAAACTCAAATTGGATCGTCCTTCATTTCTAACTAAATAATAACAATGCTCTGATCAACCTTATTATTCAATATCAAGCTCAAGTTCATGCACTAATGCATTCATTAATTTTAACAACTTCAAGGAATAAGATTGTTGCTCTTTTGTAACGTATATACTCGTATAATGGTATGCAAAGAACATGCTTAAAAAATTCCATAGAAACTCCCTCAGTCTCAGTTTCATCCTATTTTATTCTTGTATATAAATATAAACTCGTAGGTATTATGACAGACAATATATTAAGATCTTTGGCAATTTTCAATGAAACTGCGTCAATTTCAGTTACTTAACTCCATAATTTCTTGCTAAAATCACTTCTAATGGATGTGTGATATGCCCAAATGGGGGCTTGAAATGATATTAATCTAGTCAACAACCGATTGTCCCAATTGCCTCAAAGATATGACCATCTTATACGACCACACACGTACATATCTCTATATAATCCCAATTCCATCCCTCACCACTCACCACTCACCCCCACCCCGTGCACAGATCTAAGAGCTAACTTAAATCAATGATGCATGACATCGAACCAACACACATGCATACTAACAAGGGTTCAGGCGTTCAGGTCACATTCCCATCATACACACAAACATATATCCTTTAAATAGAAAATAATTCAATACTATTAGGATAACAACGTAAAGTTATATCGTGCTTGATATTGAAATAATTGGGTTACATTGCAACACGCCTGACCCACAACTAGAAGCAGAAGAAGAGTAGTTAACGTAGTCATCGTATACAGCATTATTCCGTTCGTATTCTGTATACACCCCGTTCAAATCCTGCTTATGCTATCTACTGCCATTGCTTGTCTCACTCCAAATCTAAGTCAGTCAGGTCGTGGACTGTATAAATCAAAGAAAATGACCTCCCTTCTTACGCATAATAAAATTGTTATGCACCACGTAGCACTGTGAAACGTATTCTATGGTTATATATTAAGGGATGATATTTTTTGTCCTGATCTATGGAGTACAGAGGGGTTTATTTTACCCACAACATTTTATGGGCGGATAAGGCGGTCAATAATAATTGAAGACACTGTTCTGTCTGGAATGCTATATTGTGGCGCTGTTGCTTCTTCATTTCTGCAGCAGTTCCATAACTTGGGTAAAAGTCGAACGTGGCTGTCTGTATATCTAGCGAGCCAAATTACGTCATCAATAAAAGTGCGCAAAGTTACTTGTCCACAGTTTATCGTTCTCCCTTTGATTTAATATTACAGGGTGTTTGATTATTGTGTTACTCCTAAATTTGATTTTATTTAGTAGAAATATTATTTTCAAAGAGGACATGTCATAAATAACGATACAAGAAAATATGAATATTAAACCATCATATGCTGATATTTGAATTTTATTGACCACCATTTTCTATAAAGAAACGACCTGGGACCCTCTGGCTTGTCATCGATGGCAGTACTCACCTCATCTTTTAGTAAACTGTCCACTGCATGGACTAGTACTCGCTTCTATGACTCATTATTTCGGAGTTGAGCAGAGCAAGCTGTTCCTTCATAAATGGACAACATTTTCTTATTTAATAGGTTGAGGTCTAGACATGCAAGCTGCCCTATCATTCTATGAAATGAAGCTCAGAACATTGTTTTTGATCCATTTGTGTAGGGTTTTGCTTTGTGAGCTGGAAAAAAAATTTGTTGCAATGTCCTCTGCTTGTTGGCAAATATTTGTTTGTTTTAGAGGCTTGACAACGTTTCCAAAACTTAGTTAGTTAACTTCCACCGACGCTGATGTTTTGACTCCTTTCTCACATAGTTATGGTCGGTAACGCCATATAACTCACTCCAAACAATACCATAACATTTGTGGTATGGTGGGTGACTTTTTTTCAACCCTCGAAATGAGTTCAGAATTCTGATGCATCCCACTTATACACTTGATTGTTCTATTAATTTAACGGTTCCTTTACAGCGATAACAGTGTAGAGAGTATCTTTGTGACCTTTTTCTGTATACTGGCGTATCCAAAGCATTCAATCAATTTTGTCTTTTGTGTGCGTTGAATAGCAAATCTTCCTTACTGATGCAAATATTATAGATTTTCGGGAAACATTAATTTCCCACTAAAAGATTTTTTGCTTTTTTTTTTAAAGATTTTTTTCTGATTTTCTAAGCCTACACGGCTCATATAGCACTGGAAGTCCTTATGCAGTGTATGAGTGGCCGGATATTTGGCACTTCACCAGTATCCTCGAAAGACTTTACCATACGATACACTAAGCAATGCGTGATTCCAAATGGTCACAAGGTCCAAAAGAAATCACCTTTTTCCATGTGAAATTTGTGCAGGCAAATTTGAACAAAACGGCTTTCGACATGACCCTACGAGTGTGTCTAATTATAAGCGGCTGAAAACAAAGGCTGGATCAGCCTTTGAAAGAACTACGAATGATAGTAAGGAGTTGATAAGGGAATAGTCTACTCAGCGTAGACTTAATAAAATACTACCTAAAACTGCTTAATATTGGAACTGTTAAACGTACAAAAATAAACTGACTTGTGGTCAGTGCTGGACTTAGACTTGGCCCATGAGGGCCGGGTGTAAGGTACCAAAATTTAAGGGGTGCGACAAATTTGGGGACAACCAAATTTTGAAGATGCAATTGCAAAAATTCGAAATGACCATGCATTTAATGTAGTAGGAACTTTTGCCGTGGAAGAAGTCAAGAACGACAAGAACTTTTTTACCATATACTCAAATGTCTGTCTCAAAGTCCTTGGTCTGCTCAACATGTGACGCGAGTTACGTCTTACAAAATGCGGTCTGCAATAATAGACGCATTGGACTTCATTGCAGAAAGTAGAGAAGACAAACCGAATGCTTGATCCGAAGCTAATGCAGACTGCCACGAAAATTACTGCAAATTTGAAACAGCAATTTTGGTCATTGTGTGGAGTGGAACCCATTTTTAAAGCTGCGAGTGAGAAACTTCAAGATAATCAAGTCGACTTATTAACCATTATCTAAATGTATTATTCTCTGGCTTCTTTTCTTCAAGATATGAGAAATTAACAATTTGTTGAAATATGAAGAAACTGCCAAAACGCTATCTGAAGTCCACTTTTATTTTCGTAATGATAACCACAGCAGAATAATCACAAAATTTCAGTCAGACGAGTCACGCACGGGCAATTGGAAGAGAGTTAAAGCGTATATGAAGAGCTTTATCTAAACTTTAATTTCTTAAATATTTTATCTGAAATTGATACAAATGTTGAAAAATCAAGCAAGTAGACTAGTTCATCAGCTTTATTGTGAATTTCACGTGAACAACATTCCAAGCCAAAGAATTTAAATTTCACTTTACGCCTATTTTATTTTACCTGCTAAAATTTCTTATAAACTTTTTTAAACCATACATTCCGATAGAAAATTTAATTTTGAACAAAAAGTTTTAAGAGTTAAATTATCATATTTGGTTTCCGAGTTCTACCAAAAACATTTAAAACTAGCCAGTGTAACCATTCTCTTAGAAATGCATGATTGAATTTAGTAAAATTTTTGGTTTTAAGTGTGCTTATGAGCCAAACAAACATATTCAATAATAATAACCCCTCTATTTCTGGTATATTACCAATATTTTTTTAAAAATATATATTTAGTGGGAAAAAATTCGATGTCAAATGTACACAAAAACGTGTTTTTGACATGTTTATTTTGAAATATTTCAAAAATTTAACGCCAAAAAATGTTTTAAAGGCGGGTTTCGTTGCAGAGCATTATGATATGATTTGATTTAATCACTTGGAACCATTAAACAGAATCTGGCTCTAAATGTCATTTTTTGTTGACAGAAGCTCGAAGCAATATTTTTAGTACTTGACTGTTTTTCAATTTGAAAAGTGGCGGCTTTTTTCATTTGCAATAAATCTTAATAAGTTTTTGTGTCATTTCGATTATTAAATAATAAACAGTACAAAGTGAGTTTTAAGGCAATTGATTTATAATGTGGATAATTAATTTGTAGCACATATGACTGTATTTTGTTTTATTACTAGAAGAATGATCAATCTGGCAACACTTTTTTCCGAGTTGGCCTTTTTGACAGCTGTCACTTGATTTATGCTCAGTTTCGGTTGACATTTCATAATGAATCAACTTACTCCTGAACAACGTTTGCCCTAATCGTGCAAATTTATCACCAAAATAATGGTTTGGTTCGCGCGACGCATCGCTAAACAATCAATTTATTAAAGGAAACTTACGTCGTGTGGTTATTTTTTGCCGGATTATGTGAAATCACTTGTCTACACAGATAAGCTCAAGAAGATTGATGCCATGGAAAAGAATATTCGGCGCCTCACCAAAAGTTTCCTTCAATAAATTGATTGTTTCCCTATGAGTTGTGCGAACTGAACCATTATTTTGGTAATAAATTTGTACGATTTGCAAACATTGTTCAGGAGTAAGTATTCATTATGAAATGACAAACCAAACTGAGCATAAATCAAGTGACAGCTATCAAAATGACCAACTCCGAAAAAAGTAATGCCAGATTGAAAATAACCAGTAGTACCTCGTGACAAACGTCACGATAGTATGCATAGTAAGTGCATTGAACTTTCATACCGAAGGTCTGGGTTCGATTCCCAGCCACTGCTATTTAAGAACAAAAAATGTTTTTCTCGAGGTACTGTCTCTATGCAATATTTAGGCTATTTTCTTTCTCATAAATAATAATCCCGAAAAATTTTTTTAGAGAGCCACTGAAAGGAATTTTCTTAATTTTATTTTCATAATACGAGTATGTATATCTTACAATAAATATTTTTATAACAAAATATACAAAAGAGCACACTATTTTTTAATGCTTAGTAAAAACATTTTGTGTTAATTAATATAATAAAATTCAAAAACTTTTTACACTTGTAAAACAAAATATTGTTTGATGTATAAAAAAAGGATATGATGTCTTATATTTAAAATGAAGTCATACAAATTGTAAAAATTCTCTCGAATATTGTCTTCACATCAATCAATAAAATCAATCGAAATATAACAACTTGAATTGTTTTTAAAATCCAATAATATCGAAAAGAAATAACCTGAAAGACATCTTGTTCCCAGTGTTTGATAGAAAATTACTGTTAACTGTGAATAGTATAAGCTAATTCTAACTAACCTAACATTTCAAATAAAATCAGTATATTATGAAGGTTCGCATGTTTTTTTTTTTTACTTGTTTTTCACAACTATGAGTTTGAAATTATTTTTGAAGCAATTTAATTTAAATCGTGCTTGCCCACTTAATGATGGGAGTTAGACCACCCACTTTTATAAGTCTTATAAGAAATTCTAAAATTCGTTTCCCCTACGATAATTTTTGGGCGTCAAGGATATAGTGTCAATGCCCAAATTTTTAAATATTTGCGATTCGAAATGCCGTCTAAAAAAAAAAAAATTGGGCTTTTTATGAGGCTAAAATTATTTCAGATGATTTATTATAAAATTTTCATCGTCCCTGAAATTTTCATCGAAATCGGTACTATGGTTCAGAATCTATGTACTTATGACCACCTCTCCATACAACTAGAACTACTGCACAATGGAGAAATTGGTACCAGTATGGTTGTCTTATTGAATTCCGAGAAGATTGCAGCATTGCTGATTATTTGTTTTAACCTTTAAAAACCTAAAAATAAATGAAAACGAAGAAGTCTTTACTATCTCATTTTCTTCATTGACTTTAAGGCTGCGAGCATTTTACTTTGCTGACAGAAAATTTTTGTATACTTTAGCTGCATGTTCTGGTAGTTTATATTATTGATATAAAGGTAACACCTGTTAAGTGTAGAGTTTCTGGAAAAGAACATAGCTTCAGTTGTGAAGTCATGCAGAAGCTGTTCTGCAAGCAGACTGATAGACGATACACCAAATTTTACACTAGGTATGCATCGACTTCAAATAACCGCAGTTATTAGCACTCATCATTAGAAGCTTTATATGATGAAAGATAGATGGAACTATTTTCAAAAAATCTATCCTTTGTTATAGTGTATTTCAAGGCGATTAAAGAACAGGTAAAACTTGGTGAAAAGGAGATTTGGACTCATTTTCCCCTCGGCAATTAAGGTATCGTGTGAGGCAGATATACACAGAAAAACTGTCGACCGGAGAGGTCTTCACGGAAATAAAATATCGGTTCGAGTGCATGATATGATGCGTGGGAGTATAAGAGGCTCTTATTCTCTCCCTACAAAAAAAAACATAAGTATAATTTCCCAGAAGATATTTTATAGAAACCATTATCTTTGAACTTCCTTAGTACAACATCATCACATCACATTTCAATTATATTACTCCATAATAATAATGCTTACTTGATCTTCATAAAATTGAAGATAATTGTAAAAAATTATTACCGGTAAAATTTACTTAAATTCCAAATGTAGGTATTTCAAGTACCTACCTATAGCTACTTTGCCATAAACTTGTCTTTTTCTGGTTGAAACAATTTCTGTTTGTATTTTTTTTTCCATCATATCAGCATCATCACAACACCGATTCCCACACGCCACCATTAATTTTATTGATCCACCCTGTAAAGAACAGAGTGGAAGAGTCCTTATCCTCGCAACAAAGGAAACATCATTTAATTTGTGCGTTCGGCGAGTATTTGTTCTGTACAAAGTAATACTCACAGCAATCATACACTCCAGGAAGAGTGTATTTCTATGTGTGTGTATATAAGTGGAAATGTGTTAGTGGTTCCTTATCGACAAGTGGGTATGATATGTAATAATTCACGAGCTCAATGTTACACGAATAATTCGCTCGTAATTCTGCCCATCGTATAAGGATGTTATCCACTCCTATAAGTATGTATAGGGCTTCTTTTTCTTTTGCACCAAAAATAAATAAAAACTTTTCTTCTCCTGGATTTCCAGTAAAATGCGACACGAAATATAAATTAAGATAACAATACACCCATAGCCCTGTGTTCGCCCCTTAAATTGCCATTACACTGAAGGATAATAGTACTTTAAAGTGAAGCCGTATGATTCACTGGGATAAGGCGAAGTAGTCCTGTTTAAAAGAGAGATCGTGTATATAAGGAAGAACGAATGCCTAACGCATAAGCTGTTCCGTTTGGATGGCCATATCTCGCGCAACGGAGTGAAACACCAGGCACCTGTTTTTTTCTTTTTTTCTTTAGAGGTACAAACTGTCTTATCGTTCAAATTGTGGGCCACATTTTCTTTCTGTGCAACCTGCAAAATGAAAAAAAAAATTAAATAAAAAAAGTTGAATACAATTTATATGAGTTTGCCTTTTTATGGCGATATGGCGAGAGAAATGAGCCCGGAGCGTATAGGTACATAGATATAAATATAAATTCTTTCTCGCAATTCAAAAATTTCAGACAGAAAAAAAAATTAAACATCAATAGTTCCACGTGAAAAGAGTATACCTTATGTATCCTCGTATCCTCCCATCTATGTATATATGTATGTATATGTATGTATATGAAAAAAGAAATAAAACGATAAATCGAAAACAGCAAAGCTCAATAAAAAACGATTTAATTTGAGTTCAAAAGACCTTTTATTGGCCCCTTTCAATTAAGGAATTTTTCAAAGAGCAATTTGGATGAAACATGTGAATATTTACCTACAGCTATAATTTTTCATTCATTGATTCTAGAGCACCTGGAAATGAAATAATTGCTTTCAATGTTGTGTATCTATGTATATTGCTTTGTTTGGCAATACCCTGGTGAGCTATCAGTATACTAAATGTATATATCCCAGCTTCTGTTCCTTAATTGAATCCATCATATATAGGGTATTTTTACACAAACAATAAATTAATACAAAGTAAAAACTGACCCGGTACATCATGACACCTACCACCTCTTACCTACTCTGCAAATGAAATGTCGTTATTCGTAAAAAACCACTACTGCAATAATTTCTTCTTTTATTAATCGACATTCAGTAAGGGTGGTTTTTACCATCGATTTCTTTTTTTGTTTCAATAATAAATTCAACTCCCAATAAACATACCAGGACCAAAATAGTTAAACGCCATTTTTGCGGTTAAGGGAAATGCATATGTTCATGGGGAATAACTTCAAATGGATAACTTTACCCTTAGAGGCAAATTATTTCTCTATATACTCGTAATAAAACAGACAAACGGCAGAGAGAAATTGCTTCATGGGAAATAATTTCCACTGGAGGTATTCATAAACCTTCCGGTGGGCAATAATATCACTTTTTCAAATAAAGTTATTTCTCACAGCATATGAGAAATAATTGACACCTAGGAATTGGTAAGCCCTATATAGCTTGTTGTCAAGGCTTAAGGTTTTTCAAGGTCACACTAGGTCATTGCTATTTTTAGCAATTAATTTATGGAAAATTAACCAAAAATTAATACCACCTGAAAGCCCTTAAGAGCTATATAAATAGATTCTTTCTAACGATTTCTTAAAATTTTGTTCAAGGTCACGAACGATTTTTGGCACCTCATTTGGGTAGTTTAATAAAAAAATTATATTCTCTGATAAATTACTAGATCATCATAAAAGGTCAGTTAATTTCAGTAATTGGTCAGCCATTAATTTTTTTTTTCATGACTTATGCCAAAAATCGTTTTTTAGCTGATCAATTAGTGAAACTAGAAAATTTTTTTTAAATTCTATTAAAAAAAAACATTTGGCTGACCAATTATTAAAATTAGCTGACCTTTTATAATGATCAAGAGATCTTTCTGATGGTAAGCAATTTTTGTAAATTTCCCATAAATGAGGTACAAAAATCGCTATGATCTTGATTTTTTTTTATAATTAATTAAAAACTCATAAAAAAAAATAAAAAATAAATAAAAAAGTAAGGTTAAATAACCATAACCAATGAATGAAACTAGCTGTGACCTTTTGTGATCGGGAAGTGGCCTTTCAAATGGCATGGTTAATTTTGCGCCAAAGTTTGTTTGTGACCTTGAAACGAATTTTGAAAATTCATAGAAAAAAAGCTGTGGCTTTTATCACGATCTAGAGATCTTTCAGTTGATATACTTTTTTGTAAATTTCCCATAAAAACGCACGTGACCTTGAGCGACCTTGAGTTCCAAGAAAAAGGAGATTACCATGACGTCTATGAGACTATCCGTGTGTGCATCTATGTATATTGAGCGATATACTATGTATGTATAATATTCAAATAGTGGAATAAAGAGTAGCCCAAAGAGCTTTAAAAACTGCTATTACGTCCTACAAAACAACGGTTTTTGGTAGGTTTATGGGTTGGTGGTATTATCGGTTTAAATACGTATCTAAAAATGGCTGACTTTTTATTGCTTAAAATTGAAGCCCCTTGATGCTGGCGACATTTGTTTTCAGTTGCAATGCTGGAAAGAGGAATCCAAAATTGGATCTTCTGAATTGAATTTTCTTCAAAAATAAACAGTAGCGAATAATCTATAGGATCATAATATAGCCATTAGAGCAGTCCTTATTCTAAAAAGTTTTGAGCATCCTTATTTTTTTGTTCATTGACATCTTAAAACATAACCCAATTTTTTTCTTAATCACGTTAAAACGTGCTGCATTGAGCTTAAAGTTGAAGCTCCTGTGAGAGTTAAAGTCTGTTGAAATTCTTTTTTAGCTTCAAAAATATCGGCACAGTTAAAAAAAAGCTTATTTATCTTAAAGACGACTTAAATGGTTTCAATTAAAAATTCTAAAAATTTTCGTATAAATACTAGAATATTATATATAAAAAATTTCTTATATTTACATATATCAAATTCTTAAGGCATTTTAAGGCATATTTTTGGTATGAAAATCCTAAGTATTTGTTTATGTGCATATAAAAATAAAACGTGAGCAAAAAATTTCTAATCCGTTTTTGAGACATCAAATTCTCAGAAAAAAACTTTATTATTATAGTTATCGCACTAATTAATTTAAATAGGGGGAGCCTTTTTTAAGAAAAAAATATTTTCCTTAATTGTGTTTGTTTACCTTGTATGGAAAATACCGTTATTTTTATATACCTATAAGTAATATTTTTTCTTAAAATAGTGTTAGGAGTGTATAAAAACATCTAAATTTAGAGTTTCATAAGAATCGACGTAGTTTTTTTAATTTTTCATAACGAAAACTTTTGATATTGTTTAGAAACATCTGTATTAGAAAATTATTGAAATCAAAATGATTTGAAGAAAATCAAAATTATTCGAAACGGTTCTTTAGGACCTGTTCTTTGGCCTATAATAAAAAAAAATTTGATTTCTTCTTTTAAGAAAAGGTGTGGAGTTGTTAGAAAAATTGGATTTCGTAAAATTGTTAAAAAAATAACTGAATGGCCAATTTCGAAATGGTCACATCTCCGAAAATTTAAAATGTTCAGGCAATGAAAAGAACTAATTATTTTTAAAAGCCTAGTTTAAAATTAAAAAAAAATTACTTTTGAGTTACATGAAAATAACATTGAATATACTAAAGATAACCTTTATTTGAGCATAATAGGTAAAGGGAAGCATTATGATTGCATTAATATGAAAAAATGCATTTGTGAAAAAAATCCGAGATGTGACCTTTTCAAAGTTAGTGATTCAATTGTATGGCAGGTACCGTTATTTTAAGCTCTACGAAAAATTAAAAAACCTGTGAGCAGAATCACCAAAATCTACTATGCACCAAGTTCTAGGAAAATCGATGCAGCCATTTAGGCCCTCATTATGAATAGAGAATCGAACGTTCACTTTAGCGAATTCCCCTTATCATGATATAATATCGATAGCGAGCTTCCACATTCGCTTCAAAAATCAATGCTGCTAAAATTATTGCGAAAGTAACTCATAAACACATTTTAAACGTCAAGCAATGGCTAATTGGGAATTCGCTGTTCATAATGAGGGCCTTAAGCTTTAGCCGAATAGACAGACTGAATTGTGAGACTGGTTTTTTTCATCTTCCTTATCATCGCAATGAAAAGTCTGATCAAAATCTCAAGTTCATTTTGTTTACGAATGCATAACTTGCCATATAGTTTCAATATATCGCAAGTAAAAATCAATTTCCGACCGTTAACTGAAACTACTTGACCTTTAATGTCGATTGAGTGGCCTTTCAGATACTCCATTTTGTTTCAAATATCCCACAAATGAGGTTTAAAAATTATCACAAATTAAAACATTAAAAAGCCTATGGCTGGCCAGGTATTGAAACTGGTTCACCTTTAACCACTGATACCTGATTTTAATGTCGTGTTAAATCAACGTTGGTTTCAGGCAAAGTTAACACTACCTTAAAAAGTAAAACTGTAAAATTTACATGAGAATCTTGCTAATTTTACCTGTAATTCTAGCTAATTTTTCATGAAAATCTAGTTCAAAAACATGAATAAAATCTTCAACGTCCTGTTAATTTAACATGAAGATCTTGTTAATTTAACATTATTCAATGTTGAATTAGCTCTGTATCCGGTTATTATTATGTCTTGGATCTATGCTTGAAGGTCCCATCTCTAACACTACTTACCGTCCAATTCATTTTACATTATTCTGAAAGTATAGAAATTTATTACTATGTATATATTTTTCATTTTAAAAATACTTTGTGATATTTACTTAGTTTTGAACTGGGAACCCTCTCACACATAGAGATAGTACGCATTCCCTGGGCCACTTTGCTGCATAAAAAACTTGTGGCAAATATCAATAAGTTGAAACTAACCTTGTTTGGATGGCTTGTGTTGGTATGTGATTTAACACTGGTGTCACGTTGAAATAACCTGGCAGAGTGTTTCTTTAACCATGGCTTGTGAGTGTGTTTCAACGCTGATAGAGGGCTAGTTTATCGGGCGGCCAGGTTAAATTTAAATAATTTTATTCGGATGGCCTGTGTGTGTGTTTTAACACTGGTGTCACGTTAAAATTAACCAGCAGATCAGGTTAAACTCAACAGGCTTACATTGTTAAAATAAACATTTAAAATGATACTTCAACCTGATTTCTGGTAAGATAGAAATCAAAACAAGCAGTGTTAAAAAAACATGATATCAGGTAAAATTTGCGCTATATTCTTGTCAAAATGTCTTGTTTACCAGAATTCAGTGTTAAAATAACAGTTCATCTTCTTAAATCAACTCGAATATGGTAATTTAGGACACCAGGCTTATTTAACACTTAATATAAAGTTATTAAAATCAGGTAAATTTCTGAAATGTCTGTAACTTTATATGGGATTATGCACTTGTAAATTTAACAGGGCCCAGGTTAATTATTTACCTGACTTTTTTCTCTGAGTGTGGGGCTGATCAAACCAATTTACCTAAAACTAGTTTACCTTTCTTGGCCAAATACTGAACAAATGAAATACTTTTCTTACGAATAACCCATATTTGATTTTCCTAGATCCCAGGTCCCATTTCAGAGCTGAATTAGCATGGAGAACTTTCACACAAAAAAAAAAACCGATAGCTTCCAAAACTTAAACTATTGTGGTGATATAAATTAAACCTCTACTTACCAATGTCTTATATTATTGTTCTCTTGCTTAAAAATCCTCAAAAAATTGTGATGCTTGTTTCCCAAACAATTGGCCGTAATCAAAAGAAGCCAAAAAGAAAAGAAGAAAAAATTGCTAAGAAATAAGAAAGTTTTCCCACTAACCAGCTTTATTTTAAAATGTTTCAATTTTACTTAATTATACAGTATTTTACTTGTATATTATTTTAAAATTTTGATAAGTTAAAGAAGTAGCTTAAGGTACTCATTTTTAGAAGAAGTAAGCGCTACCAATCTGATTTCAGTACATATAGGCTTACAAATTGAAGAATATTAAAAAAATAACTTCCCTATTTCTTTCAAAGTTGAAACTCTAACTCTCTCTCTGGGCTTATTAAAAAAAAATTAAAAACCAAATCTTTTAAATTTCAAAAAAAAAAATTCATTCTATTTAAGTTAATTTATCAAATACCACACTTAAATAATGTGCTCGTTTTCAACTTTTTGAAGTCTTAAAGAAGCTTAACCTAGTTCAATTGCATAAAAGTATCCTAACATAAATTAAATAAGACTTATAGAAAAAGAAAAACAGTTCATACCGGTCATTTTGGTCTCCCCATCTCTCATCATCAACTATTTCAAATTACACAATCTAAACTGATAAATGATGAATGATAACACAATACTGCTTAAAAATGTTTCCGTTTCTGCAACTTTTTTCTCTCACACAAGTTTTAATTCCCTTAACGAATAGTAAATTCAAAAAGTTATTCCCATTTGAAACATGAATGTTTACACAAAATCTTTAAGCTTGTTGCTCTGCGAATTCCCCTGGGTAGCTTCCTAACTTGCAACTGAAAAATCCAAAAACTCCCATCACTTTAATAACGTAAGAAAGTTTCAACTTGCAATGAAGTTGTATTCCTATTTTATTTAAACCATTCATTGTTCATAAGTGAAACTGATGACCATGTTACCTTTTGTTTTCTAAAACATAGAACCTTTCAGCATCCTCCAGGCAAACTGTGATCCTGATGCTCTGCTATATATAGTAATGCAGAAAGAGAAACAATAAAAAGCCAAAGGTCTTGCTTGAGTCAAAACTCTAAATCAAACCCAATTAAATGAATCAAACTAATTTTACTTTCAGCTTGCGAAACGAATTCCCAGAGTCAGTGTGTTTGGGGTTTGGTTGTTGTTTTGAAGTCGATCCCCTCTTTATGTCTCTTCCGAGATGAAAACTTCTTCTGGGATTTCATTTAAAAAGTTAGATGGTATTTTTGTAATTTGCTGCGGGGTATGATATACCTATACATCAAGTGGAATGTTTAGGGAGGAACATTTTTCACTTATCGGTCCACCACAAGAATCTCAGAAATACCTGCCTCCACAAAGTTTTTCTCGACAGGTATTTTATAAATTGGTGATTTGAAATGTTTGTATTCAAATAAACAACATTTGAAGATTTTTACATAAGGACACAAAAAGCATTCATTGAAGATAGGTATATGTAGGTATAGGTATGTATATATGTATATAGGTACAGACTATATATGTGTGTGTAGAGGTTTAATCAAAAAACTTGCACACATCGTATAGCATTTGTGAGCCCACCCATCATGGGAAGCTTAATGGAACTCAAAAGTTTAGTTGGCATGAACCTTATGGTTTATGAATTCATAAATTGGGAAGAAGTTTCTTTTATGGTTATTGATGGTTTCTACTTCATGAATTATGATGATATCTTCAAGGACTATAATTCTAATTGAAAAGCAACGATATTAATTTATTTCCAATACACAACTTGTTCGTCTGATTCGGATTGTTTGCCAAAAATGCAGAAGTTTGAAACTTCCTGCGATTTCTTCGAACGTGCTTCAAAGAGTGTACACAGTTGATTACGCTTAGACGTATGAGGTTTGCTGAGTGATAAATTTTGTATTGCAGTATACCGATTTTTCAGTAAAGTTCAGCTGAAAACATAAATGCATGCCATGAATTCGAATACTTCATTTGTAGAAAGAGAAAACAAACAAAACATTCAATGTGTTAGTGTCTTTTTATATATGATCACTAATTTTAAGTTGTGCATTTAAAAAACGAACCTTAAATGTTGCTGCTATTATGCATGAAAAGACGAAACATGTTGGTTTCGCAATTCTGTCTGCCTTAACGTCTTAGTCGATACGATTTTCTTTTAGCGACACATTTTTTTTTCATTCTTCACGGCCCAATATATGTATATAATAGGGGTGTCGGAATTTTTTTTTATTTTTTATATTCTAGGATTTTGTTAAGGATTAAGAAAGAAGTAATTTTTGTTCTGCTACATTTTCCGAAATTGAACTTTGAGTCCCCACGGCCGGTTTTAGGTAAAAAAAATTACAATTCGAAAAAGTGGTCAGAAAACCCATTTAAATTCTCGACGATATGTTGTCACAATTACTTATTATGTTTTATTTTGGATTTATTTACTCAATTGTATTGGCCGATTATCAATTTAAGTACGCTGTATAAAGTTGTCGGGCCAATTCGAGGATTCCATTTAAAAAAAAAAATAATCGAAAATGGCCAGAAAATTGATAGATTTTTTGGGGGCTTTCCTAAGGATTTAAGGTAAAAAGTAATTAATGACTTTTTAAGGAACAGTTTTTATTCTATTTTCTTAGCAACATGTTACAAAAGCAAACAATAAACCACTTTAAGTAACTGTGATGACATATCGATGCATATTTAAATGGTTTTTCTAACCACTTTTTCGAGTTTAATTTTTTTACCTTAAACCGGCCGCACCCCCTGCGGCCGCGAGGTCTTAAAATTCAATTTTATAAAATGTCCCAGAACAAAAATTACTTCTTTCTAAATCCCCTTCAAGATCCACAATACCCATTTTGAATTTAAAAAATTAAAAAAATGTGTATTCCAATAGACGCTCGATATAGTGAAGTAAAAAAACCAGGCCTATTCACTCCTTTGAGATTATTCACTTTTTTGAGGGGGCATTTTAAAAGACTTTCTGAAGATGAATTTGATCCAAAATACACATTTTGTTCGATGTGAATGTTTTTTTCATTTATTTAAGCACAAAATTCAATCAGATTCAAGAAAACAGAAACAATTTATACAATGTTCTCAATAAATGTTTTATGAGAAAAATTATTTTTTTAAATTTTGTTTGTTCACTATTGTGGATAGTTCACTTCTTCAAGATTCACTGAACCGAGCGTCTACTGTGATGGTACTATAAGAAGAAGAAACCAAAATAATAAAAAGGCATTTTTTTGTGAACTATTTATGAATGACATCTCCCATACAACAATTTTTTTATGTTCGATATTATTAAAAAAAGTAAAACTGGGGCCCAATTCTGCAAGAGTGAGTTTTTCTGTGTACACAGAAAGTCGTGTACACGTCAATTTCTGCGATTCCGCCATAGTGAGTTTAAAGTTTTTGACAAATATCGTATAATCAGTCAAATCTCTTCACACTTGATTGGGCGTGAACAGAATGTGAACACGAAAAATCATTCACACTTGCGGAATTGGGCCTCTGATTTCAGTGTTTTTTGTTTTTTTGTATATTATTTAGATTTTTAAAAAATAGGTTAGAATGTATTTCAATTTTTTTTTTTTGCAACTGTAATGTTTCTAAAACGGCATGGTCGATAAAATGTACCTTTATGCAAAAATAACGGTACCTTCCCGCCATACAAATATTAAAAAACCTCGTTAAAGAAAATTTAACTTTATTAAAAATTATCTTAACGAATTTGGTATAATTTAGTTTTTTACTTAATTTAGTACAAAATATAAAACAATTTTACAGCAGGCAACTTCCAACTGTAGGACTTTGAATGCTTTTTTTGATATTGAATTTTCAAACTATTGGCTAACAAACGGATGAATGAAATTCTATGTTAATAGTCTAAGAAATCATATAAAAATTTCCAAGAAACATATTAGGTGCCAGTTATAGCTATCATTGAAACTCATCATTGAACATTTTAATGATTGATTTTGAGACATTTAAAAAGCAAAATCATTTATTATTTTGATGAACAAATAAAGCTCAATAAATAATTAATATTTCTAGTTAAAAAAAAAATTCAAATAGGCCCGACATTCCACATGATGAGTTTCAATGAAAGCTATAACTATGGTGCCTAATTTGAATAAAAAAAATATTTTAAAAAATTCGATATCTTGAAAACGGGTTAGTATTTTTTTTTTTTGTATTTAATTTTTGTCTACACATTAATAAATCGTAAAATTAGTATATAAAAATTCTTCATGACCCAGACCTCTGCAGATAATTGTAGTATTATATTTGGGTAAGTCACTACCACCGTAAAAATAATTCGATTTTAAAAAATTAAATTACCTACAATCGATTCGTGATTCAATAACAAAATCTCGATACGACATTTTTATTTTTTTTTTCCCGTCATGTTAAAGTTATGATGAATAAAGTAAAAAGTTGTAAATAAAATATCTTTAAAATTTTTTGACTGTAACCAGCCAGCACTGTAAAAATGATTTTATTTTCAAAAATAAAATGAAAATCAATTTGTCAAGACAAAATCTCGATACGTGATGTTTTTTTTTTAATTTACAGTAATAGGAAATTTATGATGAAAAAAGTATAAGCGTAAGTAATATATGTAAGTATAAAAATAAGCATTCAAAAATCTGCCATTTTGTACATTAACTGAATTACGATTTTCATCTGCTAATCTCAGTCTTATTTAAGCGGAAACTTGAATATTTACTAAAAACCTGGGAACTATACAGATTCAGGGTTTCCACAGTAAATTAGCATGTATACATAATAGGCTACAAATTCATTTACCAAAATTATTTAATTCTGTCAAAAACAGGCCGCTAAAAGAAGGAACATGATATTTCAATGATAGAGAACACGGAAAAGGTGGGTGGCACCATTATGTCTGTTTATCTATATGATTATATCCGGGTCTACAGCTTAAGCCACTCAAGCGATTGTCTGCAAATTTTGTACTTAAGAGTTTCTTCTGATTCTCCAGAGGAGAAATTGAATTCTTTTAGCTTCAAATATAACGGTATTTTCCATACAAGCCTTAAGGAAAAGCTTATGTATGTATCTCAAAACAGCTCTGTACACGTATAGGTACAGGTGCACTTTTTGGTAAAAAAATGTACCAAAAACTGTTATTTTAACAGTACCTGACATATAACGTTTTTTGGTTTTCGATTTTCTCATTTATGCTTCAGCTGCTTGAAACCAAAAATTTGTATTTTAAAATGTCAATAAAATTGGTTATCAAAATTAAGAAGAAAAAAATAGGATTTTTAAAAAAACTATTTAATTTAATTTTTTTAACTTCAATATTTCAAAAACGGGTTGATGAATTTTTTTAAACGAAGTTATTAAATGTATTTTAATAAACCTGTTCAAAATTAGCATTTTTAAGTGTTACTAAATGTTTCGGGATTGCGAGTTTTCGGGATTTAGATTTTTTGGGATTCTGGGTTTTCGGTATTCTGGATTTTTGAAATTTCGGGTTTTCGGGCTGTCGGGATTCTGTGTTTACGGTATTTTGAATTTTCAGAATTTTGGGTTTTTGGGATTTTGGTTTTCGGGATACTGGGTTGGGCCTAACGAAACATGAACTTGTTTATGTAAAAAAAAAAACTTCAATAGGTGTGTTTTATTGAAACTAATAGCTATAGCATCAATGAAAGCACCAATAAAACGCTACCTTAGCTTAAACTTAACGAAACACTATCTCAACTTTATATATATCCACTTTTAAACTACCTTAATCATCGACACTTTTGGTTTTGTTGTTGTTTCACAAGGGAAATTTTACAGTGCTAGCTATAAGATTTCCCAACAAAACACGCCTAATATATGTACCTACAGGAATAACCCAAATTTTCATTGGTACATGTCCTCTACATAAAATGTTTTGCCAAGTGACCCACTCATTTTATGAGTGTCATTATTTGATTTAAGAAATATTGATAAGATATTGAACTCCTAAGTAAAAATTTATGCTAGAGTAACTAACCCTCAGTCAATAGGTCTTTGATTTTTTTTTAGTTTGCCATTTCCTCAAATCTGACATACAAACACCTTGTATTTGACCACCAGTACCATACCAAAACAATTTCAAGAAATGTGGGGGGGGGAATATTTTACTAAGAGTAAGTGCTTTCTCTGGGCCAAGACAGTACAATTCTTTACTTCGGGAAAGGGTTTACACTAATAATGACCAAACCTGGCGGTCTGAAACTGAAACTGTCACTTAGAGAAAGGATAATTTGCACTTTGAGGATTCTCATTATCCGGGGCTTCTCGTATCCTCCTCATAAACGAAGCATTTAATGCGGCACAACTCCTTAGGCCTAGGTACAGAGGGCCAAGTCCTTCCTTTCAGATTTTCTGTCAAATAATTACATTCCAGTAACCCACTATTGGGGAAGATAAGATGTTTGTCCAAATAGGACTAATATACCGTTATGTCAGAGTTGCTCATGTAAAGTTTTCACCTAGAAGTTTTGGCTAGCTCGAAATAAATAGAATCACCCCTCCTTGGTTTGGTAACTAGTGGTTACATCATATATTTTCCACTTCTATTTATTGACCATGCATCGGTGGAACAAGTTCCTCGTTGAAATAGATCTAGATTTTATTTAAGTTGTGACCTTATACTCACCCCCTTGTTACTACAAAGCTTACTGGTGCATGGCGTCTTTTTTTAAATCCTTAGAGTACAAAAAATAAAACTTTTATTATAAAGAAATTAAGTTTTACTCCTTCTATGTACCTGTTTACCCCTGTTCACCCTACATATAAAGCAGACAAAATTCCACCTCTTTATTGAACACAAAATATTCACCCTGCGGTCCACTTTTATAGTTTTCATGTGGCGTTTTTCAAAATACAAAATTTGGAGAAACAAAATTTTGAAAAATCACAATTTGATTATATTTTTGTCTACCCACCATTTTGAAAGAAATGTTTCTATATATTGTACATATCTACAAGATCTTACACAAACTCATATATTTTTGAAATAATAAAAAACTATGTTCAAATTGAATTGTGAAATATAAAACTTCCACCCGCACTTGATCCCCAGGAAAACCTACAACACTTGACGCAAACGTTGAAAATTTAGTGAGCAACGATTGTGTGCGATAAAGCTGTCAATCAATGCGAATTTTTTTCATACTTATAAAAACTTCCCTGAAACTTTAGCCTCAAATCTTTTAAATCCCTCGCGAAGAAGCTAGCAAACAAATATAGTAGAAAAAATATTCAAAAAAAAAAAAAACATTAAAATGCATCTCATACAACGAAAAAGGTTGAGAGTTTTGTTAACATCACCTTGCCGGATCAATAAAAACGATGAATAAAGAAAAATCACTCTCTAAGCGGAATATAAATGCACTTCTGCCAGGGGTGAATGGAAATGAAATCCATTCACTTCTTTCCTATGCCTTCGCCTCAATTTTATTTCCCGGTTTTATTTTCTTCGATTTTAACATGATTTTTGAATGAGAAAGAAAGAAATGCAGCAAGGAGCACAGTGGAGCTGATATAAATATATATGTACCTATCTACAAAATGTACGAAATGCAGCTGGGATTATTGAGCGTCCCTGAAGTTTATACAACGGTTTTATCCAAACCTCCTCGCCTCATCCCAAGGGTCCCCATTCTCCTACTGATCCTTTCTCAGCTTTTATTCCTATCTTGCTTGCAATATTAATGGTAAATACACCTTTTTCACAAGTAGAGGTGGAGAGGGTTGCATGCAAACTGAGAAGGTGAAATGAATATATTCAAACATATATATGTAGGTTTGCATAGTTATAGTATACACGTCCATAACCATACCTTTTATGATTCTAAATCTGTGAGCATTGAACAGCAGCCAAAGCTGGTAACACACAAAGTTTTAACGAAAGCTTGTTGTTGGGAAATCCTCAACACCGCACCTGAAATTCTGAAGTGTCTAGTCACAGAGAAAATTTGCAGCCAAAGCTGGATGTGCAATTTGAATTAACACGGCATGATTTTTCGGTTTTCGGTTTGGCATTGTGATTAGCATACAATTTGCGGTGGAAGGAGTGTTCTCGTCCTCAACTTTATAAACCCCATACTCAAACCCAAACACAAAACCCAAACCCAACTCACTCAACTCAACTTCGTTTGTGTTCGTTTATGTTCGCCAGAGCATTTGCATTAGTTGTTGAAGCGAATTTTCAAGCAATTGTGGCTATGCTATAACATGGGGAGCGAGGTAAGTAGTTTCGGGGCTTGAAATTTTAAAACTATGTATAAGTATACGTGTACCTCGTATTTCATAAGTTTTCAGCAGTATTTGATTTCCATGAAATGCACATAGTCTTGTATTTATAAATATCTACATAATATAAAAAGTTCTTTTTTAATTTTATTTTCTCTACAGCATCAGAGGTAGATATTTACTTGTTTAAGGAGATAAATGGGATTTACTAAAGTTTGCTTCGTTCATTTTTGAAGAAGTCATTAAAACTATAAAACCCATCATGTATCCTAGAAACAGTATCTCTTTACTATGGTTTAGAATTAATGAAAATGCCATCATGTCATTTTAAAAATGAAAATGGTTGATGCGGTTTGGTTTGGTGGGGTGGTGCTTTAAGACAAACCAATTTAAAGTAATTGCTTCAAATTTAAAAAGGCACGATATGATATATAAGCTGTGTTTTTATATTTAACTTTATATATAATTTTTACGTAATTTACATGACCTTAGTTAAGAATATTTTGGATACAGAATAGCTGTTAATTGCTTTTTTTAATAATAAAAATTATTATACGGGAATAAGATCCCAGAGCCTCAAGACATGCCATCGCCCTTGTATTGAAGTGCCGTATACGCCATTAGTATTTTGCGAAAAAACTATCCGCTGGAATTTTTTGAATTTTAAGAACGGTATGTAGCTAAGAATTCTTTTTCATATACATGTTAATTGACATCTAAAACTCTTTTAGTTTTCAAACTATTTTAGTTTTTATTAGAAGGTTTTTTTTTTTTTATAATACAAATTCTATATACTACTGAAATAAATCAGCCAAGTAGAAGACTTAGCATTAAAGTTGGACTTGTTGAATTATTGATTCAAAATAGCTTTTTATGGCCTTTAGTCCTACAAATCGGCGTTTCGTCCGGCTTACTCACTTGGACTCATCAGTGACGTAGTGAGGGCCTTGTCATACGCAATTTGTATTAAGTTCAGTTCAACTTACATGAATTCTTTTACAAAAATCCACTGTAAACTATATCCAACAAGATTAGAATTCCTAATCATTAAGCTGGAATTTTTTTTTTTTTTTTTTTTTTGCCCGGGGCCAGGCAGAGTTTCTATTAGAAGGTTTTTTTTTTATAATACAAATTCTATATACTACTGAAATAAATCAGCCAAGTAGAAGACTTAGCATTAAAGTTGGACTTGTTGAATTATTGATTCAAAATAGCTTTTTATGGCCTTTAGTCCTACAAATCGGCGTTTCGTCCGGCTTACTCACTTGGACTTTAGTTTTTGTCCAAAACGAGTTTGCCATATACGCCATAATAAGCAGAAGTTTTTTTTTCTTCATTCGCACGTACGTCAAAAAAAAACCAATACGGCATTACATAATGAACTAAAAAAAAATCGCTCACTGACCGCTCTTTCGTAAGTGGACGTATGCAAAATAAAAACGGTGGAAGCAAACTACAAAGAATTAGACGCTTGTTGCATAGTTTTGAACTTTTTTTTCTGTTTGATGTATGAGAAAAATAAATAAAATCTAAAATTTTCTTTTAATCAATTTATACCACCACGAATTTTGGTGGTTAAGCAAAGTAAATTATTAAAAACCTATCATTCTGTGCTGTGAATAGGTATAGTAAAATTAACATTCAATACAAAATCATTCAAATTTTTTTTCGCTTTCAACCACTTAAGTCCATTATGGGTGACTTGTAAAATTGACGTTTTGGATAGCCACTGTTCGGTCGGTCTTCCAACAGCTTCCGCCTGTTCCAGTTCTACCTTTAAACTGCAATTTATATGCACATACGTCAAATCAATACTAAACGAGCATTAGATTTCTGATTACTTACGTTGTAAGACAATTTTTTTCTAAATTGCATTAAAACTTTGACGTAAATGCCAAAATTGGGTGTTTACGTCAAAACAATACTTGAACTTGATAATTTTGATGGCTATACGTCAAAACCATTCTGAATATCTTAGCAACGAAAAGAGATAGAAAAAAACGTATAACAGATTTGAAAAGTTCGGCCCGAAAACATAAGACTGCATATCCAGTTCAAAAATGCAATTTGGCGTGAACGACACTTCAATACTAGGGTGACGATACGTCATTTTATCATAGCTGATTTTTTTTTTTTCGGTGAATGCACCCAGGTATGAACAAGTGAATAATAACTAATTTTGAAACCGGTTTCGTTTTGGAGGTTTTAAGTGCTTAATAGTGCATTTAATTTATGCAAAATTACGTTATTTTATCAGAGCCAATTTTTTGATATGCTTTGACTCTTGCCAGACACCTACAGTGGGACCCAAATTCTGCCAGACACCTTGAAGGTCTCGTGTGGTCAAAATTGCTAGCGTGGACCTTGCCTAAATTTAGCATGGATGTCAGTAGGCGTATTGCTTTTGCCTAAAAATTTTGCAAATAATTTCTGTTTGTTTCTAAGTATTCAACACTGGTATTGATCATTGATAATCCTTTTTAAAAGTATGTAAACGTCACGTTATAAATAAGTGTCATATTTTATTGAATTCCTCTATTTTCTATAATTTAAGCAAGTTTTAGTATAGAAATTTTAAATGAAATCATTCGATCTGTTAATGATAAATTTGAAAATAAGAACCAAAAACATTCTATGACAGATACCGTTAATAATAGTTACTGGTAAATTTTTGTTTATACAAAAAGTGCACTATACCAAAAGTAATCCACTGATCTTTTTCTATCAAAATCGTTTGCGTCATTTTGGATATAAATAACAAAGTTATAAAAGATTGCAATCTTTAGCGAATACAATCTTTGGTGACTTCAATAAGAGATTACATTCTTTACATTCTCTTTTTAGAATGAAATTTAACAAAATGCAGTCACCATTCTTTTTTTTTTTTTTTTTTAAGGCGAGCAATCTTTTTTATTTTTATTCTTTTGTCACAATCAACTACTACTACTATACTATTTTTTGAACCTTCATGCCTTTCTTTTTTATTCTTATTAATTTTAAGAAGCATTAAGAATATCCCAAACCAATTCAAAACATTGAATGCTGATGATAACGAAATATTAAAAAAAAACGTTGCTATAATTAAAAGAAACACGTTATTGTGTTTGTTTCACCGAAGATTTCCAATTGGCTTGGGAAATCAAAAAAACATCCCCACAAAAAAAAATGTATCGAAGACATTTTAGACATATTAATATATTTTTTTTTTAAGAGGCACTTAAGTATTTTTGGTGTCAAAACGCAGAAAAAGCATTAAATTCAAAAAAATTTAAAAAAATTCAAAATACTTCACAAGAATGCAAATATTCAAAGAATTTAAAAAACTTTAAAAACTACCAAAGAATTTAAAAAATTCAAAAAATTCTAAATATATCCAAGACATATTAAAAGAATGCAAAAAATTCAAAAGGTTTCAAAGAATTCAAAAGACTTCAAAAGAATGAAAAAAGAATACAAAGAATGCGTGAAGACTCAAAAGATTGCAATCAGTTGATGGTGACAAAAATTTGAAAAAAAATTACAAAATTTAACGATAAAAAGAATGTAAAGAATGCAACGATAAAAATGAATGTAAGGAATGCATTTTTTTGTTGAATTCAATGAGAGATTTATAAAGACTGCATTCGCAAAGAATGCAATCTTTTACAGCCCTGATAAATAAGCATTTTCTTAACGGCTTATGGCAAATACCGTTATTTTTGGAACCAAACAAAATTTTCAATTTACGAAAAAATCCTAAGTTCACAATTTGAAGAAAATAATTTCAGTTGGTTAGGCATTTCCTTAAAGGTTTTGTGGCAAATACCATTATTCTTGAAGCCAAATTTTCCCTCTGGAGAGTTACAAGAAACCTTAAGTTCAAAATTTGAAGAAAATACCTTCAGTAGTTAGGCTGAGAGCCAACGACATAAAAAGTTAAGTCACTTACATTTACTTTTATAATTCACATCAATAATAGCCTTGAGGGATTGAACCAATAACCGTCTACCTATCTTAAGCCTTGTCGAATAGGTGAAAAATTGAACGTGAAATTTATGAATCGATTTATTCCAATGCCTATTGGTCGAAGGGCAGAAGTGTGCATACATCATGTTATAGCTCAAAGTCTCTATAGTTAGTCCATAGAAGATAAAGAGCAATGATGCTTCAAAAACCACTCCGGTAAACACATAATCCTGAGTGGTTTTTAAAAACTTTTTAGCTCTCTATCTTCATAGGGAATAGGGAGTAACTATAGAGAGTTTGACCTATGAAAACAATTGTTCAAAATCGCAAGCTAAGTATTTGTTGTATGCGCCCTCTTTCCCTTCGACCAATACGCATTGGAATAAATCGATGTAAAAATTGTACGTTCAATTTTATACCTGTTTGACACGAGTTAAGGTAGGCAGACAAACGGTTATTCATTGAACCACTCAAAGCCTAGCATTTATTTGAATTACAAAAGTATGCAAATAACTTGGCTTTTTATGTCGTTGACTCTTAGACAAATAGATTTCGGTACAAACAAACCGAATTGTACCACATACTTTTTTGGAGTTTTCTATCATCTTAGTGTCATGTTCGATTGTTATCTCGATTTTTTTTTTTGACGATTTAAGAACTTGCCCTATAGTTCCAATATCGCAAGTTTAAATTATGCCTAGTCTAATTTATGTAGTACCTCGTGGCATGATGGTTAGTGCGTAGGACTGTCATGCCAAAGGTCTGGGTTCGATTCCCAGCCGCTGCCACATAAAAACAGAAATGTTTTTTTCCGAGGTACTGCCTCTTGCGAGGAACTGAAAAATCCTCCAAGAGTATACTTGTCATGAATAAGTGCTTTCTCATCAAGCCGTTCGGACTCAGCAAAAAATTGTAGGTCCCCTCCATTCCTGCCAAAAATACACACACAGGAATGGTTGAGAGTTGTAAGTCACTAGGCCTTGGTTCTCCACCAGCTGTTGTGCCACCAAATTTATTTATTTATTTTTCTACTCTAATTTATAAAAAAAAATGTTTCCAAAAATAATTCATCAAATTAGGATAAATTAATAATTAGGATAATTGATTAATGGATTTTTTTAAATATAATTTAACTATTAGGTCCTCAAAACCTAACATTTTGATTGTTCAAAAGTGGTCCGATAAATTTTCAACCCGAATGAGAAAATGGCAATACTTTACAACAAAACCTAATTAATATTCAGGGTTTGTATGCAACAGCAGAAAGTCGTTGTAAGCAAATTTTCCATACAAATTGCGATAGAATTATGAAGTCTTAAAATTTACAAACGCTTACGACAGCTTCAGTTATTTTACTCTCAATATTCTTTATAATATTACCAAATTTTCTGGCATTTTGGATGCGAAGTTGATGTTTGCCAATTGTTTGATAGTCACTACCGTACTCCCAAATGAAAAGAAGCGATTTTATAGCTTCAAATTTTAACCTTGAATACTATTTTTGTATCTTTCTTGGATAGTGCTGCAAACACACAGCTACAGCTACCGCTCTACACCATTGTGCTTGGTAAGTAAATCTTGATTGAATATGTGACAGATACATTGTTCAACCATATTTATTGCCTCTGTTATCACAAAAGTACTTTTCTAAATATACGAAAAGTGGTTTTCTGCTTTGACATTTACTTGAGTAAATTCCAAATACTATTTTTTCTATCTTAATTAACTCCTCTCTGATATCGCTTTTCTCACCAAAGGCTTCAGTTCAAAGAATCAATAAACAAAATTTTACTCATAAACTGACGTTTTCTAAATTTAAAACAAGTCCTAAAGCCCATCCAGTATTAAGTAAAACAACCATATGGTTTTCATAAAATTGCCCCAAGTCCTAAAATGTGGTATTGTAACTGATTGAGAAGTTGGCAAGACTTTAGTTCATAAAAAACCTATATCTTCTGTTAGATGTCCTTACCTACGATTTCTTCCTTACAAAATGAACAACACAAAATACGTCATGATGACTGACAAATTTCACTTACGAACCATCAATAAATCAACTTTCAAGTTAAAACTTATACCTAAAGGTTGTATTGTAGGAAACCACCACCGCACCTGATCCTTCAAATACCTAGTATATGTAGTTCTGTGTAACTTTGTGTACCAACCTTTATGGGCACATTGGGCTCACATGTGATTTCCAAGTGTCGAGTTGCACATTTGCATTCAATTTTCATCTCTTGGATATTTCTCGTTTGTGTAAGCACTCATGTTGTACTCTACAGCTTTTTCGAAAGCCTTGTCTGGGGAAAAGGTTATGAACTTTGTAACATTCCGAGTAAGAGAACGAATATACACAATTTGAATTCGTTCAGTGTGGGAGATTTGAAAGTTTGTTTACACAACTTTAGGTATATGAAAAGGTATCAATGTGGCAAAAGCAGATTATGTAAGTTTAAGTATATGTACTATTTGTTGTATGAGTGTAAATACGCAAATAAACTTAGTTCACTAAGGTTAAGCAATTTAATGTTGATGGATGATATTCTTAATTATTTTAACTTATTTTACAACTTTATGCTTTAGAAAATATACTTACCCCTTTTGACTTCATAGTTATTATTATTTGTTAAATACCCAAAGTATGAATAACTACCCATAGTTTTTTTAATGCAATCAAATTTTTTAATTTTATGCAGGAATATTAGGGTAGCAATTAGCGCAAAGTATTGAGAGTGGGGTGTTAACTAACAATGCCCTAAAGATGGTAAAGCAAACTAAGCTAGGATTAAATCAGACTGCGTTGCCTCAGTAGTCTAAATTCGTGTTTTCAATAGTAACTGTAAATTTTAATGTATGTCCCTTCCTATGTCTATTTGTATGCTTAAAAGACTCCAACCCCTCAGAGCTCAGGTAATCTTCATTTTTGGCTTCAGAGTGCTTCTGTGAAGTTTGGTCAAAATGGGTTCAGTAGTTTGCCAAAAACTTAATTTCAAATACAATACAATGTTCACTGGATTCTACTAGCAATAAATAATTTCCAAATAAATACCAAATTGCAATAAATACTTGCCCTGTGCTGTGCAAGAAGATGGCTTTATGGTGCAATTGTACACTAGTGCGTATACGTACTTTATAATTATTTTGAACTCTTTACTTTTTTTTCAGTTTTGTGTAAGCCTTACTAGGGTTCATTTGGTAGAATTTGTCTGGTTGTTTTCAATTTTAGAACTTATTTTATATTTTTTTGTTTTTCGGTCATTTTACATCCAAGTATAAAAGCCTTGGCAAAGGCAAAAGGGATTTTCTATAATGCAAAGTTTTACTAATCAAATTTTTTTATTGAAATTGGGGTAGGTTGGTCGTTGCTGAGTATACCTAAAAAGAATTTACGTCAAAGTTCTTGGACTCCTTTTCCTAGGAAAAAAGCCATAACAATGTATGGAGAATTTTGGGCTTTTCTCCATTTTTATTTTTTGGCGTAATTTTTTTTTTTTTTTTGCATAATAACAGGGAGCCCGAATTTAAATAACGTATTTTTTTCTCATAATGACCAAGTCCTTACGTATAATTAGCTAAAACCCTCAGCATCATGAATATAAGAGCAAGTATGGGCAGTGCATTTTATTTTATTCTGTGTCAGCAATCACCTGTGTCATATAAATTGAATCTCTCAAGGAACGACGCAATTCCAAGGGTCTTGAAATTTTATCCTCCTATTTGTATTTTTTCTAACGTAAATTTGACTTTTCGAAAATTGCTCCTTTGGAAAAATACATTTTATTTCTTATTTGAACTGATCGTGAATGGTTCTTCAATAGTTCCCGTGAAATAAATTTGGGGTTGCGCAGTATATTACATACCTATCGTAGCAAATTGATTCGATCGTGTTAAAGAATTTTATTTTAAATGATCCAAAATAACATTCGCAGTCAGATCAAAAAATAAAATTCCCATTTGAATTTTGTACCAGAGAACGAAATATATTTTATCATTTTTTCATTATTTTCCAAACCTTTTAGATAAATTAAACAATTTAAATATATCTACATAATTTCTAAATATCATATATTTTTTTGAGTCTTTTACGCAAGACCAAAATCTTTAGAAAATTTATTTGCTTACAGGCATATCATCTACAACATTTTCCCTATGTTTACTCTTGGTCATTTCCAAAATTTATTATAAAATAATAAAATAAATACAAAATTAAAAATTGTGATTTAAAAACTTTCAATGAAAATTTCCTATGGCCTTACAATTTCTAAAACTAGTTGACCTTTCTTGAGCAATTACTGACCAATCATATGGCATACTTTTTTTCAAATATCCTACATATGTATGTGACCCTAAAATCCCAAAAAAAGTAATAGGTGGGTCAATTTAAAGCTTATTTCTCTTTGATTAGTTGTGAAGGATTCAAGTGTGTCTATATTTAAAAAAAAATACACAATGATTCAAAACGTTATTATAAGCCTTGAACTGGAAGAGCAGGATCCTCATTGTTTTAGTTATTCACATGACAGTTTCTTAACAAGGAACCAAGTCGAGTCATAAATTTCATTTAAATGAAAAGGAGTTGAATAAAATAATTTATATTTTCAATTTTATTATGTTATAACCTCCTAGCTTTTATTGCATTGATTTATACCTAGTCTTCGAAGCTAAAATCTTTGGAACAATGCACTTACCTATACATTTTATTTCCTAGAAACATTTTCTATTTTGAAATTTTAACAATGACTGCATCTTGTATTTATTTATTCAAAGATTTGTCCTACGCAATGAAAATATGATGTTTTTTGTTTCATATTTCAGATTCGTGTTATACAATATTTCATACAATTAAATCACGGAAGCAAAAGCAAAATATTTTTCCAAGAAAATTTTCCTTTAGTAATATTTTTTGTATTAGTTGTTGTTGCTGTAAGTAGTTTCCGTTGAATGAAAAGTTAGAAATTAAAAATAAAATATTTAAAACAAAAACCCAAAATATAAAAGAAGAAACAATGGAGCCTCCCGTGTGCATAAAACTTATAAACCCTCTCAAAGTGTATTCTTCCTTTCAGTCTTAAAGTTGATTCTTTTGAGTTCTTAATGAGCAAGCGGTACATTTTAACACCTTAAGACCTTTCTTTTGCTTTGATTGTCTAACGTTGTTTTATTTTGTTTCCTAGTTTTTAGGAAATTTTTTCATTTAAGAACTTCACCAACGAACACATAGTTGAATGACATTTAAATTTGATACCATTTCCTTTGTGGTAGGGTACAGGTGTAGGTTTCTTAGTACATATTCATATTATCTACACACTCTGCAAGTAACATTTGTATAAATATCCTGATTTTATAACTTCTTACAGTTTCTGCACCAGCAGTCAACGACGCGACAACGTTGAGATCAAAGGGATCTTCAACCTTTAATATTGCACTTAAGATGTTTGCTGAAGCGGATTGAGTGAAGGATGCAGGACGAGTGACGACTTATAGGTTAGTATGGGGAAGTATATGTATGTGTATAATGCTGTGAAAAAGGAATATATAAAAAAAAACCAAGAAAATGAAAAACAAAAATAAAAAGGGCAAAACTCAAAGTGCACAGAGGAGATTAATGACAGAAAAGGACGATGTAGGGACGTAGAAAAAAAAATTCTCTTTTTGTAATGCTGCTTTGATGATTTAAGTTAAACGTGTTATTTTCTACTCAACGAAGCTAAAAATAGACGAACGAAAAGTTTTTATTTCGAGAAAATTTATTTACTCATTATTTTTCTCAAAAAAATTAAAGGAAACTTAAAGATGGTATATTAATAAAACGGAGCACGTGCATCATAAAAAAAGCTGAGCAGGTAGGTAACTTATGAAAACGTATACGGCCAAGATCTTTATAAATACACTCAGAGAAAAATATAAGGAAATAATTGACCAGGGCTTTGTTAAATTATCAAGGAGCCTAATGCCATATAAGGTTACATCAGTGATTTAAAAAAATTTACGATTCCAATTACTTTATATTCAGTGTAAAATCAAAATGGTGACCTTTTTTACCATATTCAAATTTACTTAAGAAGTTAATTTTAAACTCAATTCTTGTAATACAGTGTTAATTCTAACCGAGGTCGTGTTTTTTTAATACTGCAATTTCTATTTTAAGACACAAGGCGTAACTAAGGAAAACTAGACAACAAAATTACAAATACATTACAAAATTCAATAAAACCTGAATTTTGGTGGAGAACTTTGTTTTGAAGTCTTAAGGATATTCTTAAAAGTTCCATTAATTTAGGCCTGGGAAAATTTTTTTAAGGGGAGTGGTAAAATTCAGCTTTTTTTTTTGATTTATAGAAAATCATATTATTTTTTTTGTTTTTAAAAATGTGAAATGTCAAATTGTAGCATATGTTATTCTACTAAAAAACAATTCACATACTTTTTTTATACAATCAAAACATTCAGAGAAAATCCTATAAGAACTTATTATTTTATAAATTTTTTGAAAAGAAATTTGCACTTGCTGAAATATGTTTACAAAAAACTTTTTTTGTCCTTTTTACGGTACTTTAACAAAGTGTTGTAAAACCTCTTTTTATGTAACTTTACTGTCTAGATATTATTTTTACGTGATTTTGTGTAAAAAGAAATCTTATCAAGCTGTTGAATAAAAACTAGATCACATTCTTTTTCAAAATGGCGACCCTTCACTTACCCTGGGCACCTTAAAAATATGCCAAACACAAACAGTACACAAAATTTGCCCATCGATTTAGAAATTATTTACATTTTTTTTACAGAATTTGCTGTAGCCTGAAGTTCTTGTACGATTTTCTCGGAATCTGTTGATTGTATGGACAAAAATATGTTAATCTTTTTAGTGTAGAATTGCATACCCAAGCTTAAATTTGTACCAAAATAGCTTTTAATGGCCTTTAGTTCTACAAATTGGTGTTTCGTCCGGCAAACTCACTTGGGCTCATCAGTGAAATAGTAAGTGTCTTTTTAACACGCAATTTGTATTAAGTTCAGTTTAACTTACGTGAATTTTTAACTTAATATAAATTTCGTATAATAAAGACTCTCATTATGTCAGAACCTTCACATTTGAATAAAAAAACAGCCCAAATATACGAAACTTATAAGGAAATGCTTAAAACAAAGCTCTAAACAAAAATTTTCCAAGTGAAAGTCTAATTTTCTTGGGCTATTTGATTTAACATTTTAAATGGTTATTTTAATAGTTCTACCCTATTGAATTTAACCTGGACTGCTGTTAAAGCAGCACTTTGTTAAAACACACACATATGATTAAGATAAAATAACACCAATTTTGTATTTAGTGCATTTATCCAGTAGATGCGTGGAAGGTTTCCAGTTCAAAGCTAAGGAAGTTTCACAAAGTATTTTTAAAATTAAATAAATATTTACTTAAAAATAAAATCCTAAACTTTCAGAGTAATAGTGTTAGAAATGGATGAAACGTATGGATTTATCACGTAAATCTGGGATACAGGGTTGGTTCAACCTTGAATCATGTTTTATTTACTAGATTTTCATGTAAAACTAACAGGACAACTGTTTTTAGGCAGTGTTAAATTTAAGGATAAGATGTTATGCTGATTTTACCTGCAGTTACCCTGATCAACCGCGTTGAAAAATATCAACCTGAAAATCAGGTTTATATACCCAAAAATTGGCTAATTATACCTGCTTTTTTCTCTCAGTGCAGGAATTGGATCTTGGAGAAACTGCTCCCAGTATCTGATTTTTAAGAACTCATATACCAATACTGAAAAATAATATAACTGGATAGCAATAACTTGATCTTTTGATTGGCGCTGAAGATATTTAGGTATGTGGGGCATTCCATGCCAAATCACGGAGTTTTTGATCCGACCCCTTTCGATTTCACTCATTTATTGATATGTTGTGGTATGTATTGAAAACAACTTGAATACCAACTCTCAGCCTTATATTCCAAACCTGTATTGAGTAATCGTTTTTTTTTTTTTTAATTTTTGAGGAAATTTCTTTCAATTAATAATAGACAAGTCACAAATATCGATACCTAAAATAGTAGAGGATATCATTATTTCGTCTCTAAATGTAGTTTCAGGAAAAAAAAGCAAAAAAAATATTCGTAAAGTAATTATAACCCACAAAATTGAAATCCTCATGTGCGACCCCTTCGTAAGAAAAAAAATGAAAAGTTCTACGTTTTATTACGTAACTTTTAAGCCGAAAATCAATTTGTGACCACGATATTTTCTATTTTTTTCCATTTTTTTATTTTTTTAAATTTTCAAACTCTAATAACTGGGTTAAATTTATTACATTCACCAAAACTAAAATTCGGTTTGTTAGAATTGCATCACATCAGATACTAAATTCAATCAAAACCGTTAGAGCTTTTTCTGATTCGTAGATGAGCTGATTTATACCAAATGAGTTTCATATATTCCATTTGAGCTAACTATTCTTTTGTTATGCATTTGTTCAAACTTATACATTTGGTTGACCATATGCCAATCTTTTTGACAGTTCTACTGATCCTTAGATTTGCTTATGAACTATAGATACACGAGATACCTTTAACTAAATTAACCAAAAACACAAATTTTAGAAACAAGAATCTGCTTTTAGAGGATACACTCAACACCAGAGTCCCAAGAACAAATTTTTTCAACCTTTACTCCACAAATCTACATGTCGTTTACCTTCCAAATCAATATAATCATTTTCCTGGAAATTTACATTTTCAAGCCAAAGACAAATATACTCGTAGTATGAATGAAGCACCTCGTTTAGCATTTTGATAAAATTTCCCTTCCATTTCCTTTCAAAGGACTTTATTTGAATCTCTAATTAGTCACTCTCACTATTAGTATGAGGAAGGTTTTGTATCTATTACCTTGAACTCAGGGCCAGATTATGGTCTATAGGAGGCCCAAAGCAATGCAGGCATATCCCCTTATTAAAAATCAAGTGCGTGTTGTTGGCGGGAATTGAATTTGTAAAGTCCGAACGGCTATATGAGAAGCACTTCTTATGACAAGTATACTCTTGGAGGATTTGTCAGTTTCTTGAAAGAGGCAGTACCTCGAAAAAACATTGTTGCTTTAAGGTGATAGCGACTGGAAATCGAACCCATACCTTCGTTATGACAGTCCTATGCACTAACCATTATGCCACGAGATTCTACTACTTAAACTACTTTGACAAATTTCTTCTAGTGGGTCACCGACACCGGCCCCTAGCCAATTTCTTATATGAAGAATGCAGGACTTTTAAGACTATGGATAGGGTTTCTGTTTGAAAATGATAACGATGACTGACCTTAGCCTCTAAGGTATACGAGTATGAAACTCACTTTTTACTTGCGATAAAGATACTATAGGGCAAGTTTTGGATTCGTGCAAAAAAAAATGCGAAATAAAAATCAAACATGACATTACGATGATAGAGAACACCAAAAAAGTGGGTGGCACAATTCTGTCTGCCTGTCTGTTTGCCCGCACATCGACCTACAGCCTAAACCACTGAAGCAATTTTCTTCAAATTTTGAACTTAAGGTTTTTTTGTGACTCTCCAGAGGAAAAACTGAAATTTTTTTCTTAGCACCTAAAATAACGGTACTTGCCCTACAGCCGCAAATAAAAAGCTTATTTATCACGGCTCTAACGAAAAAAATGTATTATTGTAGGTATGGTGTATTTTTTGATAGGATAAAAAAATTTCCGAAAACCGTTTATAACGATTTTTTTAATTTTCGATTTTCTCATTAATTGCTCAAACGATTTCAGTCAAAATTTGTATGCAAAAGCTCTTTTAACATGTTTATAGTATTGGATATCAAAATTTTGAAAAAAAATAACTTTTGGATTTTTTAAAAAATATAGTTAATTTTTTTTATGAAAATTCAATATTTCAAAAACGAGTTGATGATTCTTTTTTAAACTACGTTCAAAAATGTACTTTAATACATACTCAAAATTAGCATGCCAAGTTTTTTAACTACATAGTTGTTTCTAAATTAAAAGAACGCTTTAAATGTTTTGTTTTATATTTTTATATTTTTTTTTTAAATTACTTTCATATATTAAAAGTTCTTAATTCCAAGCAACTTGAACATAAGAGCAAGTACGTGACTCTCACTATTTAGTTCGATTTGCGTTTTCATTATGTCGGTTGTTTCACTCGAGTGTCGGACTTTAAGCCCAAATTTATTTTCGGCTTTATACCTTACTGGCGTGGGACGTAAGCCCCAAAAGTAAAAACTGGGCATTATGTCCCTGGACCTTATAACACTACGCACTACACAACATCGTTGAGTTTCGGCCACATGGCACAGTACAAGCAAACATAAAAATACAAAATCCTATTTCATATTTTTAATGATGTGTCCGTAAATTACATTACGTAAATCTAAAATTTTATAGAAAGTTTTAAAAGCCTCGTAAATATTGAGTTCCAAAAAAGTCTACCATCTTGTTTTTAAAATATTGGCTTTTCAAAACAAATGTTGATTTTCAAAAAAAGATTTTACATTTTTTAAATCAAAAAAAAAAGCAAAAACTGATTTCATAATTCTTTACAAAATTCCATTTCATTATATTCATGTTTTGACATTTATAAGCGCTTAAGACCAAGTTTGTGCTACCCAGTTACTCATTTTATTTTGTATATTTAAGTTTTTTGATGAACAATAACGTATATCTTTCCTAGTAAAAGTGAGTCAGTTCCATTTTAGCTTCAAAATTGTTTATCCGATTTAAAAAGCCTCATAACTTGATTTTTGTTTAAAAATGTACCTATTCAGTTTGAACAAATTTTTTTTCTACAGATAATTTATTCACAATGATTTTAGTGAACAAGTCATATGAACAAGTACATTTATACATATAAAGTTCAGCCTTAAACAAAATATTTTCAAGTTTGACTGTACCAAATGAGTCATTTTGTTTCCAAATACTATAACTGAGCTCGTACCCTGTTAAAAAAAAAACTTAAAAGTCTTTGACATTTTAACAAGTACCCACACCTTAATTCATCTTTCATCTAACATCATCCATTTTATTTTTATCAGCACTCTTCACACCAATAATATTATCAATAAAATCCCATAAGGAATAAAATAAAATTCTAAACAGAAAAACAACGGATATAAAAACAGCACGTTTCGGAATATACAAAGGGGAGCATCTATGTGAACAAAATTATTTAAGAAAAAAATAAAGACATCGTCAAGATATGTATAGGTTTGATTATGGTACATGCTTCCTTAAAGTTGAACCTTTCATATTTTTCTTAAATAAATTCAATATCGGCTTTAACTAAATTGTTTGTAAAAAAAGGAAAGTATTTAGAACTGAAATGTCTTAGACTAACTTGCACAGTTAAGCCTAGTACATAATTTTGAATCATGTCATGAATCCATAAAAAATTTGCATTTTTATTCACCCGTGAACGTGCTCGCGAATCTGTGTGGAGAGTTTTCGTTCACGAGCGATTCCCATGCAAAATATACAGGAACTCCTGGTGAACAGTTAATAGTTCGATTACTAGTCATTTGAGGCATTGTGGTTTCAAACGTCAGAAGTTCACAACAAATTCGCACATCTGTACCAGTGAGACATGTCAAAAAATCAATTTTCTAGTGGCGATCACTTCACGAGGAAGTATGTACTCCTTTAGGTTAAACCGATACGATTCAAGTAACTTGTTGATGTTCTACCTATCTCTCCGTTTGCCATTCGTACAGAAACACTCGTTTTGTTTTGTTTTCCTATACTTACCATGTAAAACATTAAAGCATTTATAATACCTATATCAATTTTAAAAATCGTAAGCTTCTTCAGTTGTTGAAGCAGGTACCTGCAATTCAAAGTCATCCTCCTGGAATACATATATATTTATAACAGCTTAAGAAATTTTATCGACAAAATTCTTTTATGTATGTGAAATGCGATAAATAAAAGCTCTTCCGCTTTATTTCCTCCTTTTATTCAATTCGATTATTTTCTATTGTACGAGTATCCTTTTCAAAAGCAATCAGCTTGGTGAAGATATCTCTGTGTTAATTATATTGTAAAATATAAAAGAAGGTGTTTTCATTTGATAACAAGCACTTGTTATACAAAGGAAACAATTTTTATGAAAAAAAAATCTTTTTAAGCAGTTAAAGAAAATCCACCAGTGCAAGTTAAATAGAAAAGAAAATCCATTTTGACAAAGCAGTTCGTACTTTTTGTTTTTGTTTTGGTTTTCTTCAAACAAAATTTGAGTAACTTCTTAAATCCTTTTTGTGTACATATATCACTAAGGAAAAAGAGATTCCTATTTTTTTTTTTGTTTAAGAAATCCAAATAAAAAGAAAAAAAAAACAATCCTTGCGTGATTGCTTAGTGTGTTTTATTTATTTTTTTTTCTTACATTCAACCTATACAATTTCGTTTGTGGAGAAAAGTTTTTAAAACGAGGGTAAATCCTTATCCTTTCTGTTTTGTTTTGGTTCAATTTGTCATTGTATTATATATTTTTTTTTTATTTGAGAAAACTTGAGTCATATCACACAATCACAGCCATGTCAAACAAGAAAGGATATTATACACAAGTGAGTTGAGTTTCGTTGAAGTACAAGCAATCCTTACAAAAATAATACTTTTTATTTATTAAAGTTAAGTTGGAGGTTTGAAAGAAGAAAATGATGTTTTTGACTTTATTCGAGGAGTAAGTAGGATGTTATTGATTTTTTACTGTTTCCAAAGTCGATAATTCGTTTTTAAAAATGATGTAATATTATTATCTTTTAAATCATCGTTATTTCGTAGCAATATCCGGAAATCTCAATTGGGATATCTGTCTAGGATATTAATGCTGGTTGTGGAGAGATCAAAGGTCTACTGAATATTCATACATACTCATACGAGGCTTCTTCGAAATCTGAACGTAATTGGTATCAATAAATATTGGCTGTTATTAGTTGCAGAAAAACAAAAACATTAGATAAACAAAAGAAGAAGGAATGTATAACCTAATATAGCGACCTTGAAACGCTTTTAATTAAAAAAAAATCTATCGCTGAAAAACAACTGATAATAGCTTTGCTTTTAAGACTTTAAACGGTTAGTAAAAGAGGTGCCAAAAATCTACACTTCCTTTTTTTTCAAATTCATGAAAAACTTTGGGTAACTTTTAAACTAGTTTACCTCTATGACTTTTCAGATGGTTTGAATATTTTCGACCGAAATTTAACCATTACTTGAAAATTTTCTTTTGCTGACCAATTTCTGTAATTGTTTCCCCATTTTTGACTAATTATTCTATTGATTCAATAGATGAAATTTTTTTTTGCAAATATAGCACAAGTGTGGTGTTCAGATAAAATAAATTGATGAGATAAAGTTTCTTACCAAAATAACAAAACAACCTACAATTTATAACTTTTAGAAAATGCTTTTTATTTACTGTTATTATTAATAATAACTGATCGTGGCTAAGTAACGAATAGTTTAAGTAAAAATCATAAATTTATAACAAGATAACTATATAAAATTAAAATAATAAACAGCAAAGTATAATATAAAGGACAACAATGAAATGCGAGACAAAAATTGCGAGGAGAAATTTTTTAAAACAAAACATACCATGTAGCGAAGTAAATACTTGACAAACTAATATTTTCCAAACATAATTTGACACGAAATGATTGAAATATAAAGCAAGTAATTATTATATGATTTGTGAAATTAAAAATAACCAAACAAACCTGAGTTAGAACTCATACAAAATTAAAAAAAATGGTTAATATCTCGGCATATACGAAAAATTGGGTATACGCCCTGGTGTACCAGCTTTCAAAAAAGTCATGTTCTGGCTCATATTGAATAGACTTCAGATTATAAATAATAGTTTCGTGTAAAAAAATGTAGAAGTCTTAATCAAGCCTAAACATTCCGCCAGTACGTCTACTGTAAATTGACCAAAAGCATAAGAGCAAGCAAAGGTAGACCGATCTTTTTTTGTTTTAATTTCTTTTGTATCTTATACTTTTTTTAATTAAGTTGAGCTGAAATTGTGTGTATATTGGTTTCCTTCAAACAGATCTAACAGTTTGCATGAAATTGACGAAAAAAAAAAAACATTCTTTTTTTAATCCACACCCACTGCCATCCCACATTTTCTAATTTCTTGGTTACTTGGATTGGAAATGAGTTAAATGGTCTTAATGATATTTTAACAGTTTATTCATAAAGTAAAGAAAAAAAGTGTCAGTAGATTCCGTTTACTGGCAACTCTCGCTTTTATCATTTATTGCTTTCTCAGAAATGGTTTTAATGATTGAGATGAATCATTGAGCAAGTTAACAATAAACACGCCCAATTTTCGTATTTCTTGATTAATCAGTTATAAATCTATCCATTTTTATGAAATTTTCAGAATTATTTACTATGAACAAATATGAAATTTAAGAAGTGATTTAAGTTAAGAACATCTACTACCATGCCCACTTTTATTATTTTTAAATTTCTTGCAATATGCTGTAACGATTTACATTAAATTTTTTTCAGAGTTTGGTCGTATGAGCAAAAAAATTTTTTTTTTTAAATCCAATACTGCCATACACACATTCCTTACTTGATATCTCAGAGACGGATCTTACGATTCAGATTGCATTTTCAGATTTTTTTTATTTATGAAAAAAACTTGGAAAAGGAATTTAAAAAAAAAACGCCCACTGACATATTATTAAATTGTTTATCGTAAACGGGTGGGATGAAATTTGTTTTATACTTACTTACTTACCTATCCGGGTCCCGATCCATGGAGGGTATCTGCCTGAGATATTGCGGTCTCCAGTCATCGAGACCAAGCGTTCTTGCGTCGGAAACCGCCTGATCCCTGTAGCGGAGGCTTGGTCTTCCTGGTCGTCTCGAACCTGGGGGCTGGCATTCGAAGATTTTTTTTGCTGGATCATTGTTGTCCATTCGCTCGATGTGGCCAAGCCAGTGTAGTCGGCGTGTTTTGGCTCTTTGGACTACATTCACATCTTGGTACAGCTCGTATAATTCACGATTAAATCTTCTCCTCCAATCGCCCTCCTTGCATATTGGACCAAATATCCGCCGAAGAATTTTTCTCTCGAAAGTGCCCAGTATCAATTCCCCTTTTTTACTTATCGTCCAGCACTCGGCGCCGTAAAGTAGAACTGGTAAAATTAGCGTTTTGTATAGCGTGCACTTTGGCTTCCGGGAACCCATTTGTTTGGCCAAACCGAAGTAGCAGCGGTTTGCTAGGGTAATTCTTCGTCGGATTTCCACTAAGGTGTCATTCGTGGGGTTGATGTTTGTTCCGAGGTAGGTGAACTTCTTGACTACCTCGAAATTACTGCTACCAACAGTGACGTTTTGTCCTAGGCGATGGACAGATGAAGCTTTGTTTGTTGATAGCATATACTTTTTGTCCTCATTCACTTCAAGACCAACGCGTTTCGCCTGTTCATCAATAGCTGTGAATGCTTCTAGTACAGCTCACTTGGAGCGGCCGATGATGTCGATGTCGTCCGCATAGCCAAGCAGTTGCGAAGACCTGTTGAAGATAGTGCCTTCCAGGTTAACACCACTCTTGCGAACTATCTGCTCCAGGAATATGTTGAAGAAGTCACATGATAGGGCATCTCCTTGTCTGAACCCTGTACATGTCTGGAATAGCTCGGATGAGCTGTTACCCATTTGCACGTTGCACCGCGTATTTTGTAACGTAATGCGGCATAGCTGGATCAGTTTTTTCGGGATCCCGAGTTCCGACATAGCCAATAGAAGCTCTTGGCGACTAATGCTATCATATGCGGCTTTGAAGTCGATGAAAAGATGGTGGGTCTCGACTTGAAATTCGTTGGTCTTTTCCAGGATTTGCCTCAATGTGAAGATTTGGTCTATCGTTGATCTGCCTGGCCTGAAGCCACACTGGTACGTGCCAATTATAGTGTTGCAGAAAGGTTTAAGACGCTCACATAGTACGTTGGATAGGATCTTGTATGCAACATTATGCAACATTAGTTTTTGCAGGACATAGGATCGCCTTTTTTGTAGATATGGCATATAGAGCTAATTGACTAGTCGTCGGGCATACTTTCCTCCTCCCATACTTGGTTGATGAGCTGGTGTATGCACCCTACCAGGGCATCTCCTCCATACTTGAAGAGTTCCGCAGGTAGGCCATCCGAGCCGGCGGATTTGTTGTTCTTAAGCTTGTGGATGGCTTTCTTAATCTCTTCAGTACTGGGCGCTGGGACTGGATCTTCATTGACTGGTCTCATGCTTCTTTGTTCTCCTGTCGCTTCCTCTACAGAATGCCCATCGAGCAGCTGCTGGAAATGCTGCTTAAACACATCAACAATTCCTTTTGCTTCGGTGACTAGGTTCCCTTGGCTGTTTCGAAGAGCTTGCGTGCCGGTTTTATAACCACATGCCAGTTGCTTGGCTGTTTTGTAGAACCGGCGGGTGTTGGTAGCAGTGCTAGACTCCTCGAGATACCTGAGCTGAGAGGCTGCGGATGCTCTTTTCTTTCTACGCAGGGTTTTCTTCTCTTTCCTTCTCTTTTCACGGTACTTCTCTCTTGCTGCTCTTGTTTTCCGTTGCAGCATCTGCTCCAGCTCCTGCTTCAATACCGCGCATTCTTCTTCATACCACGGGTTCTTCTTTCTAGGTGGTTGATAGCCTATGGTGGTCTCGGCTGTCTCCTTAATGGCGTCGCGATACAAGTTCCACTGGTTGTTGACACTTGTGGGTGGGGGTACGGCAGAGAGTTTCCCGGTTAATTGCTCACTGTAGTCTCTGGCTTTCTCAGATGTGCTAAAGCAAGCAATGTTGAATTTCTTCCTTTGGGCGGTCTTCGCTTTCTTTTCATTGGACAGTCGGGCTCTGAACTTTGTCACAACAAGAAAGTGGTCAGAGTCCACATTTGCACCTCGGAAAGTTCGCACGTTCAAGATGTTCGATGCGTGCCTTGCGCCAGTTAGTACATGGTCGATTCAGTTGGCGGTTCGACCATCTGGGGATCGCCAGGTTGCTGTGTGTATCCATCGCCTGGGGAACCTAGTGCTACTTATCACCGTATTACGAGCTGCAGCAAAGTCGATTAGTCGAAAGCCGATGTCTGTTGTCGTTTCGTGGAGGCTGTGCTTTCCAACTAATCCGCCAAAGATATTTTCCTTCCCGATTTTAGCATTGAAGTCTCCGAGCACGACTTTGACATCGTACTCCGGACAGGCTCCGTAGGCTCCGTCCAGGAGGTCGTAAAAATCCTCCTTGTTAGACTTCTCCGCTTCATCGGTAGGGGCGTGTGCACATATTAGGCTGATGTTTTGGAAGTTAGCTTTCCAGGCGATCACTGATCGGCTTAAAATCGATGACTTTCGATCTGAGTCGATTTCCCACGACGAATCCGCATCCTAACATGTGCAATCTTTGATGACAGCTGTAATAAATGTCGCAATCTTTTCTTTTCATAATCCCTGATCCTATCCATCGTATCTCCATCGTATTTGTTTTATATGAAGACAAAAAACAAGCAAAATGGGAAGTATTTTTATTAAAATCCACATACTGTCACGTAAACTTTTCTTATATGTTGGTTTCAGGAAAACGGCGCTATTAGTTCTATTTCTCACCAACAACTCAAATGACTTAGATGCTACTTTAAAAATTGATTTATAAATTAAGAAAGAAAAAGCATTTTTTGATCTTTTATAAATTGGTCCTGATTCATCGGTGGTTTAAGGTGCCAGTTATAGCTATCATTGAGACTCATTATAATAAATTTTAATAATTGATTTTGAGACATTTAAGAAATTAAATCATTTATTTTTTGATGGACAAATAAAGCTTGAGACTAAATTAATAAAAAATGGTTTTTCTTTACATGTTTTTACTAAGATTTTTTTATAAATAGGTCTGAAGACGGTTGTAAGCACATCCGAAACGTTACGACTCAAAAAGAAAAACTACAATAAATTTGACCTTGACTTCACTTTCGGAAAACTATTTTTTATAAATACAGAAAGGTCACAAAGAAAGGAAATACTTAAATAACATTTCTAGCCAAAATATTATTTAAATATGCCCAACTTTCTACATTTAAAGAATTTTCTTATTTTAATGATTGAACTACTTTACCAATAATCATTGAAATCTTAAAAATCATTTTATGTGGAAAGTCTGGCCTATTTATTTATATCAAAAAATAAATGATTTTATTTCCTAAATGTCTCAAAATCAATCATTAAAATTTTCAATTATGAGTTTCAATGATGGCTATAACTGGCACCTTAGTGTGGTAGGAATCCCACACTACTCTGAACCGATTCTAACCGATTGTCTTTTTAAAGATTTAATCTGATACAAAATAAAATTAAGAATTTATTATTATAAGAATACAAAGAATGGAAAATAGTTATAGTAAAATCCGTTCTCTTCCACACTCCTTTTTATTATTTACTAAAATGGGAAAAAGTACAAAGCTTGTTTTTTGTGAAATTCGTTTTTTTTTTCTTGTAAAATTGGGTGTGGGTCCATTTTTCTTATTTCTTGGTGTATCGGAAGTAGCTCTACATATTTGTCGAATTTTAAATTCAATTCAATTGATTTGGTTATAGATATTTAACGAGTTTGTTATCACAAAAAAAAATAAATAAATAAAACAAGGTTTCAATAGAATTCACCCAAATCCACGTCCAATTTTCTTGTTTTTATTTCACTGAAATGACTTTTCAAATCACTGGATAAAATTTAAAGAGTTTGTTAAGCGAAATTGCCATGGATTTTGTCAGCTTGTTTGAGTAATTGATCAGTAATGATTTTCTAATTTTAATTTTATCATAACGCATTTCGGCTACATGGAAACATCATCAAGCTTAATTTGTTGACGCGTGGTGTTCTTAACCAAATTTCACTTTCTGTTTTCAGTTTTGACTAAGATCACCACACGTCAACAAATTAAGCCCAGTGATGGTTCCAAGTAACCTAAAACGCGTCGCTTTAAACAAATAACAATTAATGTTGTGATAAAATTAAAATTAAATAAATTTAAAAATATTTTCTTGAATATTTTTTTTTTTAATGGTTTTATTTTTTATTGTATCGAATAACGAAATTTAAACACAACATTGAGACTTCAGCACAAAAAAATCTTGTACCAAGTTTAAACAAAAATCGATCCAGCCATGTAGGCTGTAGCAAAATAGACAGGCAGACAGACAGACTTGTATAATAGCACCGTGTTAACAAGTTCGATCAAAATCTTTGTAAAAGTGATGCAGATATGATAATTTACAAAACAAAGTCAGCATACTTTCTTCACATTCATGTCAAACGTTTTTGACTTCAATAATTTTGTGTTTCAGTAAATAACCAATATATTGTTTATGAGGGTTCTACACATTGGTTGCTGTTTGTTTTGGAATGCCTTCCTTTTTTGTGGAGAAACATGTTTTATAAGGGTAGGTAGATTTTAAAAGGATCGAGGATATTAAGTAAACATCTTATAGTTATCCTACCTTTAAGTAACAAACAAAAGTACCTTTACCAACATACGTCTTCCTAGAATAATTATTTTCAACATAAAATCTGAAGAGCACTCTAAAATTTGGCTTTTACAACTTTTAACAAAGGCTCCATATATTTAATCATAACAACACCGAAAAACCCAACTTGCGTGGGATTTTCCAATTAGTTAGTAGAACACCGCTAACTTGAAGTATTCTCAATTCTAACAGAATCCATCCAAAAACTGAGCTTTTGTAATGAATTTTCCGTTCTGGTGCATTTGAATAATTGCATCCATTCACAAAGTGCACGTGGTTCTGATAGATGAAATCGCCTTTTGCGTGCCTTAATAATGCATTGTTTGCATCTCAAGGATATTATTCTTTCAATTTTTCTGTTGCAAAAAAAAAATAACAGTCCTTGACTATTATATCTTGGCAATATAGGTAGGTACCTAAATGCCTATGTATATGCTCGCTCGCATATGTTTCGTCCTCGAAATTGTTCTCTGTTGATAAAAGCTCTTTCAACTATCTATCAACAAAAAAAAAATTAAAAAAAAATAACATACAAGGGAAGACTGCAAAAATCCTACTGGCTATTGTATTACTTTGGTTGAACGACTGACTGGGCCAACTCGCAGGATTTGCATCACTCAAACGGAACTCAAACAAAAGCCAAATAGCCACCCAACCAACCAGAGTGCATACTAAATCCTGATGATGAATGAATGAGAGAGCCCCGATGATGGGCCTACAGCAGCATCTATTATTTACCAGTTTCAATCCAAAACAGTTTTTTAATTAAAACTCGTGGCAAAAATGGCCACACAGAAACAGAAATCAAATAGCAGTGAAATGGCACAACAAAATTGGGATAAAAATAGTAAACAACAACAAAAAAAAAAAAATATAGAAAAAAATCTCCCGCACATGAAACACCCATCACAGCAACAGAGAGCAACGACGACTACGGCGAACGGCGGACGTACGGACACGCGGACAGGATACAGCAAATGATTTCGAAAGTCCTTAATTGAAAACTCCACTTACATTGGGATTTCATTTGGGTTTTCATATATTGAAACACTATTTATGCCAAAATGACCATGGCCAGGAATATTCTTGTGGCTTTTACATACACTCATATAAATATTCCGCCAGCAGATTGCAGGGATGCCGGCCGGGTGAAATATTGAAAAACCATCGAATGGTTTAAGTTAATTCAAGTAATATAGAAACTGCATATTGATGAGTTTTTGTGTTTTTTGTTTTAGGTTTTTGTCTATTTGAGATATTTTATCTTTGATGAATAAAATGAAAAATTCCGTACTTTTTTAATAACATGTTGCCTAAACATGAATATCAGGCTTTGGTTTGTGTTTCAAGGATCATATTTTATAAAACACATGCCCAAAAAAAATACTCATTTGGTCTAAGATGTTAATTTCAAAAATTTGACGATTTTAAAGGAAGGAGGTACCTATAGGTTTCTTATTTGTTGAAAATTGACTTTTTTGTCAAACTTAGGGTAAATGCTGTAGAAGAGTCTGTTGTCAAGTTGAGGAACTAGTTTTTATTTGAGGAAGTAACAATACAAAAAAAATATTCAAAATCCTTAAATTTTTCTTTCTTGTTCCTTTTTTAACTTTAAGCCTAGTTTATACATCCATGCGAAGTGAAGTTTTCATATAAAAAATCTTTTTTTATCGTATGTGTGAAAATCTGTCAAAAACTTTATGCAATTACGAGTATTACAGTGACAAGGAAGAACAAATTTGTTTATAAAATAGTAGAAAAGCAAGAATAACCTAGATTAAGTTTGTAAGGCTTAAAAAGCTTGTGATTATTAAATAGTCGTTTTTACTGTGGAAAGCTAGTTTTTTTCTAAATACGTCCCCAAGAGGGGCAGAGGGGACGTTCTCTCCCAGAATCAATATTGATTTTCTACATTTATATTCTTTAGGAAATATTTAACTTAACTTTTTAACTACGAGTATCTCTTTTAAGGCTAAGCTAGATTTGAAATTCAGCTTGTTATGGTAAATTCATTAACTTTGCTTTAAGCGTTGAGCTATTTACTACACCTTTTGTTTTATTGTATTTTAATGAAACTCTTACCACAAATTTATTAATATAAAAAAAATGCTTGTGTACGAGTATATATAATGTTCCTCTAGAATTAAAATAGAAAAATCTTTTTGTTTCGTCAATCCTATGTGTCAAGGTCTTATATATATTATTTTTAGTACCTGTGTTCATAAGATGAGAGCACTCTATGGAACACTGAAAATCGAATTTAATAATGCAACAGTGACAAAAGTGTCGTTTCCACTTTTTCTATTTCCTTTTCCTTCCTTTCCTTTTTGTAAGGACTTTATTGTCTTCTAAAATTAAAAGGTACCTATGTTACGGTGAAACGAGAATGTTTCTTTGTTGCATTTTTTGTAATGTATATATGTAAGTATAAGCCAACCGAAATGACTGGAGATTGGAAAATCAAAAAAGTGGTTTTTATAATTACGAACTTCTTTTGCTTCAGTTCTCAAAATAAGTTGGTTTCAAGAGGAACAGTGTTATATTGTCTTTTATTTTGAATCTACATGTACATATATATATGTCTTTGTACATACATGTGTACCTATGAAGATACGTAATGTGTTTTAATTTTTAAAAGCTTAAAATATGGATTTAAATTTCCTATTTCTAGAAACAAAATATTCCAAGAATTGTTAAGTGACGTTAACTAAAGTCGCTACTCAAGAAAGTGTACTGCAATGAAGTGAGATCTAATAATTCTGTCTGTCAAAATTATTATCATTTTTTTAAATTGTTTATTGTGGACAGAGAATCGGAGTACCAATGTCACAGTTTTTAAAAATAAAGCAAATGATTAAAAAATACGTTTTCCATTATATTCTTCAGAACAGTAGAAAAGAATTTTGTCGAATGCTGGATGCAACTCAAAAATGATGGTTGATCGTCTGCACAGTACACATATTAAAGGTTAAAGGTTATATATATATATGTGTTCCTCTGTTACTTGTCTAGAAAATATGATTGTTTTGGTGCTATTTTATGTTTATAAATATTATTTTTCTACTCTAAGAATAAAGGAATTAGTTTTTAGTGTTATTTAAATTATTTTCTCGTATTTCTTGTTGTTGTAGTAAAAAACAACATCATGAGAGCGGCCATCTTAAATTCCTTCTGACACTTCTCATAATACCTTCTAAGTATGTACTGTGGATCGTCAGATAATTAAAGACGGTTTAAGGACTCAATTAATTGATTTGGCTAATCATTATATTTTTTAAATTAAATTCACAAATTTGACACCTCTGGTTCTTATTCATTCGCTAAACCATCCTGCTCGGTGGTTTAGTTTAGTAAACATCACTAAGAAGACATTTTGTTTTAAGTTATGCATTCGTAAAAAATAGAACTCGAGATTTTGATCAAACTTGGTATTACGATCAAAAGTTGTTTCACAATTCTGTCTGTTTGTCTGCCTGTCTGCTTTTCCATCTACATTGAACTATAGCCCTAACGGCTGGATCAATTTTCTTCAAATTTGGTACTCAATTTGTTCGTGTTTTTTTTTAGAACCAAAAATAATGGTACCTGTCATACATTTTCTATAGCAATTTTACTCTTCTTTACTTTACTCTTCTTTAAAGCAGTGAATATATTTTGTACAGTTAAGGCAACTTTTTTTCCAAAAAACAGTTATTAATGGTACCTCCCATACAAACATTTTTAGTGTTGATTTAATTAAAAAAAAACAACTGATTTCAATATTTTCTTTTTGTACAAAAGCTTTTAAAAAGTATAATTAGTACCAAAAATTGTGTACCAAAATTTGTATAAAAATATTTTTTTAATTTTTAAAATACATTTCAGTTTTGTTTTTTTGAAAATCCTATTTAGAAAATAGTATGATCCATATTTTTTTAAACTCGGTTCCTACCTTAAAGTTTTTTTAACACTCTCTAAAATATTATAAGAGAAAATTCTACTTTTTGAAAAAATAACGATACCTTCCATACAAATGTAAAAAAAAAAAACGCTTTAGGAAAATATATTTTATCTCAAAAATGGCCTTTTCGACTTTGATAAAACTTTTTCCATTTACTTAAATTTATTACCAAAAGTTATAAAAATTTATTCTTGGTAACTACGAGTATTAAATGCACCTCTCATAGAATGTTTTTTTTTTCTCATTATCAATTAATTTATTATATTAAAATTTCAAGTAAGTTTAACTAATATTTCATATCCAAGTTTTTCAAAAAAGAACGTTTTGAATTTAAAAAAAAAGTTTCAAATTATTTCTTTGAAAATTCGATATCTCAAAAATAGGTTGACATATTGTTTCGAAATTTTATTTTCATATGAATCTAAGTAAATACTTAACATTTGCCTACCAAAGTTCGTCTTTCAAAACGATTTAAGAATTTGAAATATACAATTTTTACTTATTGCGATATACATATACATTAGGGTGGTCCTTATATTAGTTTTGTTTTCTTAAATTCTGAGATGGATAGGCATCAAATGGTTCTATGTAGAATTTTTATTTCATCCCCCTGGTCTCCCTATTTTCACTTTAAGGTACTAACTATGGGGTTAGGGTGATTCTTATAAGACGTGAAAAAAACAATCTGAGGGTAAAGATTAGATTTAGACGAGAAAAAAATAGTATTGGAGGGGGAGTGTATTTTCTTCCATTTGGATCAAAACAGAAACAAAGTATTTTAAAAAACGGGAATACTAGCAATGCCACGCCTTAGCTTTTTTTAAAGCCACAATTCAATTCTATAATATGCTTTTTAAATAAAGTTTTTATTTCAAATAGTTTTTGAAAAAATTATTTTCAAACTTAAAAATTTAAAAAAAACAAAAATCATAGTTTTTTGAGATTAAAATTATTTTTTCAAAAACTATTTGAAATAAGAACTTTGTTCAGAAAGCATATTATAGAATTGTGGCCTTAAAAAAAAACTAAAGCGTGGCACTGTTAGTGTTCTCTTTTTTTTTAAATAATTTTTTTCTGTTTTAAGCCAAATTTCTAGAAAATCACCCTACCCACCTAAAAGATGGGAAATAGACCCCACCCCCCCTCCAGTACAATTTTTTTCTCATCTGAATCCAATCTATACATTCTGATTTATTTTCGCGTTTTATAAGAATTATCCTTTACCCATAATTAGTACCTTAAAATGAAAATAGGGACACCAGGGGGGTGAAATAAAAATCTGAAAAAATTAGGGAAATTATTTTCCAATGTTTTGAATCGAATGAGGGCTATCCAAGACAGCGTCCAATTTAAGGACCACCCTAATATAGATAGGTCAAGGATTCGTGCACTTTTTTGTTAAATTTTTTTTTATCAAAAATCGTTACTATATAACGGTTTTTCTTATTTAAGATTTTTTCATTTACCGCTCCACCGGTTGCAATAAAAATTTGTAAGCAAAAGTTCCTTTTAAATGTCAATAAAATTACATATCAGAGTTTTATAAAAAATCAATTTTGGAATTCAAAATATTTTTTTAAGTATTTTTAAAAATTCAATGTTTCTAAAATGAGTTTTTTGAAACTAGGTTTATCAGTATATATTAATAAAAAGGTGCTCCTTATACATTTATCAATTTTATTTATATATAAAAAATAGTTTTCAAAAAAAAAACCGCTCCAACAATATTAATTTTTTGCATATATATATATTTTGTATGTAATCAAATAGCATACTTGTTTTTATGTATCTTACGATTTGATTATACCATTATAAGGTCGATTTTAATGCTTTTTTTCTATTTCTTTCGGTAATTTTTTCCATATTTCAAAAGTTCTTAAGTTCCAAGTAACTTGAACATTAGAGCAAGTACATGCGACTCATTCGTGCATATTATCTTTTTTTTTTAAACCACTCCAACGATTTAAATTTTTTTAACATGCAATTATATTCAGTTAACAATTAAGATGGCTTTCCTTTTTTAGCCTCCAACAATCAAAGAAGTTGTTTAAGGCCTGGTTCACACGGCAATACACCGCACATTTGTTTACAGTATAAATCCAAACGGTATTTAAAAAAATCTTAATGCAAACGTACAAACATCGTGTAAAAGGTTCTTTGTTTAATGCACACACCACACTGCTCATTCGCACGGATTTATACTACAAAAAACGTGCGGTGCATTGCGGTGTGAACCAGGCCTAAGCTATTTTAAATATCGTACTTATTTCAAAAAAACTTTATAAAACAAAAAAATAGTGCATACATACCTAAACCCAAAATTAGATGTCATTATTTCCTTTTTCACGGATACAAAACTTACTAACCAATTCCTTCACACATCGAATGTAAAAATGTGTAAATTTAACAGCGATCGGATAGCTTTGGCTATCATCTGCATCAAAAATACATTTGCAAAATATTCTTAAACGAAAACTGTACAAGATTTCTGTTCGAAAATACAATTTTTGTTATTAATTTACTGCAATAGCATTGTATTCAATAACAATGACATGGCTGCTATAACGTCAAAAATGCAATTGCAAGATGTTCTTAAATGAAAACTGGAAATGTCAACTGTTTGTAAACCGAAAACGCATTTTTTATTCAAAGTCATGTGTTTGATTACATCATCTGCAGTAAAAATTCGAGTTGACGACAGAATTATTGAAAACCCAGGAAAAGTTAAATGCGTTTGCAATAAAACTGACTAATGTTGATTAAATTGATTAAACTTTGAGCAAGCTGAGCGATTGCATATTTTACGAAAACAATATCTGCATTAAAAAAAAAACAATCATTTGACGCTCAAATAGACGTTGGTTTGAACTTTTTGTTAAAGGTCTTTTTCACAACATCGGAATTTTTTTCTTTTTACTTCGTTTTTTATTGAAAATATTCTTTTCTGTCTGATAATAATTACATATTACCAGTCCTAGAAAAGATTTCAATATAAGAGGTATACGATTTTTTCATCCATTTTAGAATGTTAGAATGCCTTCACAATTTGATTAGGAAAATATTTTTCTCATGAATCTAGATATGCGTTCATATTTATCACAACTAGTTTTGTTTTTGTTCTTGTTTTTTCTTTAATTAAGAGGCAGCCCACAAAACAATTCCAATTATGTCAATCATGCCCATGCAAAATTTTGAAATTTGAGCTGCTGTTAAATAATATAATTTTAAAACTTTTTGGGGAAATTACCTTTTCTTGCAAACTACAGCTTTTTAAAAAACAATCTGACTACCAATTTCTTAAAAAAGCCTCCAACATTTCGATTTACATGCAATATTGTAATTATGTAACTCCCAGGATAATAATTCCATTTGTCGGTGCTTTTGAAACGTCCCGCCTTCGGAAGCAATTTCAAAGACTTTTGGAATATCGAAACACCCGAATATATACATTACTGCAATGAAATATAATGTATACTGCAGCATATTTAATTCCCATATGTACACCCACAACACTTCCAGCGGTTGAATATGGTTTGTGGGGAATTGCGCATTTATGCCTTACGTATGTGTTAACGAACTTTAGAAATATGTCTCTAAAATGTCTTTTTAGATTGTTATATCGCTGTAAATATCCTTAAGTTACTGCTTTTACGCATTCCCCGCACAACAAACAAAAGTGTTATATTATACGAGTAGATATGGGTAACATAAAACATAAACTGTAACACTCTGCCACAAAGTGTTTTGCCATATTCCATGAACAACAAAATATTTTATGCACAATATTGTACCCAAAAGACGAAAAAAAAATACTTCTACATACATACATATACATAAAATGGCAACAACAAAGTAACAAAATAAGAAAGACTAAAAAGCGAAAAAAGATTAAATACTGCAAGTAACGATGAGGACGACTCTTTGTACTGGAACCGGATGTTGTATGTAATCTGCTGCTGCGGATAATAGTAAATTGCCTTATTTAACTGGATTACACACTGCAGAGCTATTATGCAAAATACCATCATAAAGTTGATATTTCACCCAAAAGAAGGACATAGAGAAACAGAACAAGATATAGAAATATAACAGGCATGGGTGTTCTCCAGCTCCAGCTCTGAGCTCTGGCTTCATTTCCAAGCTCCACATAGTTCCAAACTCCAGCACCAGCTCCACATGCTTCTATAGGTTGATGATGCTTACTCGTGTATGTTTCCATTGACTCAACTCTCGTAAATAAGGAAGTTCTGTTTTTTTTTACCCACCAAGTTGTCTTCGTACTGGCGGCACCCGAAATCACCTCCTTTTTTCGCAGTATAAACTCTCGCTTTTGTTCTCACTCTATTTATGAAATTCTATGCGACACCAGGCTGTTTCACTGCTGATGCTGACTGGAGTTTCCAACGACATCAAAGGCATCATAGGATAAGAATGGCAGAACAGTGATGGTAACGCAGTGTTTGTTTTATGTTGAGACATTCAAGGTTAATGTGATTTCGGACGGGCTAAGTTGTGTACCACAAAGTGGTTGCCCTATCGCCATCGTTGCCGTCATGATACCGTTGTATAAAACCTAGGTTATGAGGACAACTTCTGTGTATGTATATGGATGGCAATAAGTTGCAGAAATGCGAGGACCATTTTTTACCCGCACTCGTGTGGTAGCTTTATTTTTTTTTTTAATTTCATGGATGTTGGTTGTGTTGTCAGATTGTGTTTCCGCATCGGTTGTGGTTTACTTTGGACAATGACTTTGCATATAAATATTTTTCAGGATAAAGTTAATCCTCAGCTGGGCAATGTTGTAACGTAGTCGTCTTGTCACATTTATGGGAAAAAAAAACAATTCAAATCGAGCTTCAAGGATATATAATATACATAGATACCTCTACATACTGATCTAAGTCATAATTTCAAAGACAGATTTTGATAAGAGAAAAGAGACGAGGAAGCTCGCACATTTTTAAAGTCTATGAAGGCTGCACCGTTATGATTTTTTTATGATGTGCTTTAAAGTCAAAATTGAAATATGTTATTTTATGTGCATTGTAGTTACACACAAAAAAAATCATAGGAAATGAGTTTTTTGACAGGCCATACTTTTACTTTACACCTTTTTATCCAACATCAACAATTTTATTATCTAAAAATAAAATGGAATCCATTATTCATAGATGGTAGAGTTAGGAAGTAATTTTAAAAAAATTACTTGTAATTGAAATCTCCGAACACTTTTTTTCAATTACTCTTAAATGTAATTGAAGAAATTCAATTATTAATTACAAGTAATTGAAAAGTGTCAATTACTTGTAATTTAATTACATTAATGTAATTGAAAACAAAAGTAATCGTCAAAAAATCTGTAATGATTACTTTTTTCAGTAATCATTACACAAAATGTAATTAATTAACTGTTTTTGCCAATTACATTTTTCTTGGAATTGCACATAGTACGAAAGCTAGCAACTCAAAAAAGAATGCATTTTAGTATTGCTGGCTTTTGTATATTTGTTTTTTTTTTTTTTTTTTTTTTTTTTAAACTTCAGATTCTTTGTTGTAGTGAGCTTAGAGCAAGCTGCAAACCTACAATCAGAGGCTTTGCGCTAACTCCTCAGATTACATACATACATACATTACATACATTTAGTGGCGCAACAGCTCATGAAGAACCAGGGCCTAGTGACTAACAACTCTCAACCATTCCTGTGTGCGTGTTGTTCGCAGGAATGGAGGGGACCTACAATTTTTTGCCGAGTCCAAACGACTAGATGAGAAGCACTTATTCATGACAAGTATACTCTTGGAGGATTTGTAAGTCCCTCGCAAGAGGCAGTACCTCGGAAAAAAAACATTTGTTTTTAGGTGGCAGTGGCCGGGAATCGAACCCAGACCTTTGGCATGACAGTCCTACGCACTAACCATTATGCCACGAGGTACTACAACTCCTCAGATTAGAATATTTTAGTCAATTTTTTTGCATTTTAAAGTCTTCAAAATGAATATATTATATTAGTTTGGCAGTAAGAAAACCTTTTATTTACTTTTATTATGTATGTTAGTAACATTATGTTTAATTAATAAAAAAACATGTAATGAAATACAATCCAAGTAATCAATTACATTAAATGTAATTAGAACTGAGTTCCCTTCAATTACTTGCAAAAACCCATTATTATTTTCAATTACATGTAATTTGTAGGTGAATTTTTTCAATTACAATTAGAAGTAATTGAAATTCATGTTTTTAAAATTACAATTATGTGTAATTGTAATTGAAAAAAGTTCAATTACCAATTACATGTAATTGAAATGAAAGTTGAAATAAATTACAAAAAGTAATCATTATTTCCCAACTCTGATAGATGGTTCCTCATTGCGGTTGATATTAAAAATAATTATGTATGAAATAAAATTGAATTATTTTTTTTCATTTTGGGTAAACATTATGTTTATCGGGAAATAAATTCAAAAATCACTGAGTTTTAAGTTTATAAAGATTTTTTGTGGAGAATTTTTACAATTAAGAATTTCCTATTTTTTTTTATCTGTCCGAGGTAGAATTTTGTATGAAGATGATATTTTATTTTTTGCTAGTTTATCGAAAACATTCTTTTTTTAATGTAAAAATGGGGATTCTCTTTGCTTTTCAAAATTTTTCCTACAAAATATTTTTAGTTGGTCCATTTTGATACCCCATGAATCTAGGGAAGCTTTTCCCTATATACTCGTTGAACCACTTGGAGCTTTCTTATGAAACTTTATGTCAATGTTTATTAGATCACTAGGAGCATTAAAATAGAAATCTCCCAGATGAATCTCCAACAGGTTGCCTAAATTATAATTTTGCTGCCACGGTAAATATCTATAAGGTCACTCCACTAAGAATCAAAACACATAATACCAGCTCAAGTAATTTTAAAAAATGAGAAGAGTTTGTATGATAATGATCATATAAGTCACTTCTTTTAATATAAAATGTAGGTAATGTCACTAAAAAGGATTTTTTTTTTATTTCAATTATTTTTAACATACATATATCCATTTCATCCCATACACACGCTAGTGTGAAAAAAACCTAGATATTTCTTACCCTACTGCTACGATATACCTACAATATAGCAGCATGAGCTGTACTAGTATATGGATAATGTTTTTTCACTCATCCCTATACCACGTCATAAATTCAATTTAATGTTACCAAAATCGAACCATGTTCCTTTCAAAGCCATTGTTGTCGTTCATGTCCTAGAGATAGGCAAGGGCCGTCGTCAGTTGGTACTATAAAACTTTAGAACGAGAGGATCAACATTCACAAATCCCAGGTATCCTAGGTAAGGTATCACAGCACCCATTGAAGAGTGCTGTACCTATATCGGTGGCACACCACACTGTATCCATCCCAGGAAAAAGAAAACGCTTTAAAATTATTGACAAAGGACACCTAACGAACCAGTAAACAATCTGTTGGATATATTTATATTTTTTAAAAAAAGATGACAAGTTTGTTTTTTTTTTTTTGAAGCTGGGGATACATGTCAAGCAACAGACCATGCCATATCAGAATTGCACACAATATGAGCAATATATGAGCTTATAGTAGGACACAAGTTATACCAGGGGAGCTTTATCAATATATGGACGAGATGATATTCAACATTACCCGCCGCCGCCCACACACTCCTTCTGATGCTCCTCAATAAGCCAATGTCGATCGTAAATATGGATAGGGATACAAGTTAGAGTAACCAACATTATGGGATTCATACCGAAGGCTCGACCATCCAGATACAAAGTGTACGGTTTTAGTATCTCGTTCATGTAAGGCTCTAATGCTTATGACATTGTATAAACAGAGGGTGCAGGTAAGGTTGAGAGTGAGGGTTGGGAAGTGGGTGGTATAGTTTGGTGATGGTGTGGTAAGAACACAAGGCCGACCGGAGATAACACAAGGAATATTGGATAAATTTGGCCAGATTTGACCAAAGTGAGTATATATGGGACCTGATTTGGTTTGGTATAGGAAAGAAGAAGGAGGTATATATTGAGAGGGATTTATGGCAATCGATGGAAGTCGTATTCTGTGGTCTGCTGCTAAAGTTCACCTCTCTAACTGGTGTGTTGCAAGGAAGGACATTTTGTGTATAAGTGTAATGTCAGTTTGGAACAGGGAGGCTATAAAATTATTCCAAAAAGAGAATCGATATGTTATTGGACAAGGTCACACACATTTATTTCATATTTAGTGGTTATATGGGTTTACACAGTACACACGTCTAAGAAGTATTTAGTTAAGGTTATGCCCATGCTCATATATCAGCAAATAAATCAGAACAAGATTAGTTGGTACTTTGGTAGCGATAGCCTAATGGCTTGATTCGATTTCTTTTGAAGATAAATCGAATCGCTTGGTTTGTACTCGTACTCGAATTAATAAGAAGACCAAAAATTTACTATAAATCATATCAAAGAAATATGTATTGTATATGTTGGAAGATATACACCATGTACATACGTCAACGATTGAAGGACTTTGAATTTGAAATAAAGTGCCCTGTTATGGGATTAGTACGTATATTTGTTTTGAACTTTACTATGTGGATAAAACCTATATGTGTACTTGTGTTACTGCAAAACCCCAAAATGGAACACCAAAATGATTAACCCATAATGAGTATATTTATACCTACATTTCAAATAACAAAACTTTTAAACAATATTGTGTATATATATGTAATCGTAAGCTGGGACCAAAGAAAGCCTTAATAATATCTTTACAGACTCCAACCGGTTTAAGTTGGGCGCCATTTTCAATTTCTGGCAAATTTTTTTTTTTTGATAAGCAATGTAATAACATTTTAAAGGATCTCTTTTATAAAAATTTTTATTTTATCTATTGAGCCAATAATGAGAAAATCGAAAATCAAAAAAAATTATTATTAATAATTAATACACTGATTTTTTTGCATCAAAATCGTTGGAGCTGTTTTTGAGATGAATAAGTACTGTTATTTTTGGGGTTAAAAATCAATTCCCCCTCTGGCGAATCACCAAAAAGGCTTAAGGTAGAACTAGAATAGGTGGAAGCCAGTGAACGTGGTCTTACGAAAACCGAGCGCAAACAAGAAATTCATATGACGTCCACATAATTGCGAAGTGGTACTCTTCGTTTAGTTTTCGTTAACTTTTGTTGTCGGGCAAGAGAGTGCTCGCTGACAGCTCCTTCGTAAGTAGACGTATACAAAATAAGAATGGTGGAAGCAAACTAAAAAGAATTTGGTGTTTGGTGTGATGTATGAGTGAAGCAAAATTTTTTATTTTTTGTTTAATTAATTTTCGTGGTTTTGCAAAGTAAATATTTAAAAGCATCACTCTGAGCTGTGAATAAGTAAATGAAAATTAATATTGAACAAACAATTATTTACTTTCCACAAAGCGTGCATTATGGGTCACTTGTGAAATTGACGTTTCGGAAAGCTACTTTTCGGTCGGTTCTGACATAAGCTTCCGACAGCTGCCACCTATTCTAGTTCTACCTATAAGTTCAAAATTTGAGGAAGATCGCTTCATTGGCTTAGACTGTAGATCAAGATAGATACAAGCAGACAGACAAACACCTACTTTTTTCACATTCTCTATCATGGTATTGTTCTTTGATTGTTATCTCGAAATTTTGTTCCATGAATCCAAAACTTGGCAAACTTGTGCATGCGTAGTGACGTCATTTTTAAGTCACAATTGCGTCCCAAAAGCCGCATGCCATGACCTCTATTACACGATGATTCTTTACCTCTGACTCTTTTAAAAGAATTTTCAAAAATTAAATTTGTAACAAAACGTTTGTTTCATCACGTCTTAAATTGAAAAAGAGCTAGCTAGTGTTTGAATGCATTCAGCTCAAACCCACATTTCATAATTTTTTTTGCAGAAAGGTGTTTCTAGCATATATTTGTATTTTTTCACTGTACCAGTTTCTTCACTTTTGTACAAAAGTAAAATGAATGTATTTAGGCTTAAACTCTGACAGACACTTCAAAAGCAAATGGGGTTTAATTTTGTACCCTGAGGCCACACGAGCCAGTACTGGCTAGCCAATTGGCAAACATACATTGACAGACAAATTCCTATTCTTGTATTTGCTGTGACTTAGGCGGCATGCTGTACTGGCTTCTATACTGGCCAAGGTTCGGATGTTAATCCTAATGGAATAAATCTACTCCTATTTTAGGGGAAAAATATAACTACTACGATATTCCGCTCTTTCAAAATTAAATTAACTAAAAACACACTAATGCTATGCGACAAAACTAGCAAAAGAACAGAACGTTCTGAATTTTTTGCTTTGGTTCCTGGAGAGCCTTCACTTGTTTCTGTAAAAGATCTCCCAAATCAACGCAAAACCATCAGAAAAAAAACTAAAATTTTACTTGTCAGAATTACTTTACATGGCGTTAAATGAGAGCAACTACACTGACACGATGTGAATTCACTAAAATATATTTATTTACTTTGGTTTGGGAAAGCCATACCCACCGCTTAATCAATTCATTCACCAATTTATTGGTTCTCTTCTCGAATGGTAAGAGAACCCAAAAACATACCCCACGTGACAGACACAATGACCACCATATTGAAAACCACATTTAGCTTCTTTTAATCACTTTGAAAAAAATTAATTTTGAAAAAAAAACTTTGTTGAGACTATGGCGAGACCAATGCGAAATGATGGCAAAACATGCTCAATGTAAACAACCAAGTATAAATGGGATGGCGAGACCAAAGCAAGACCATCGCGAGAAAACCATGACATAGATTCCCGTGTAAATGGGCATGGCGAGAACACAGCGAGACAAGCTTAATGACCATGATACTGAGAACTACGTTTTCATTTTTACCAAGCGAGTAAGCCAATTCAAGCCGAGTAAGCCAATTCGTTTTCCAAAACAACGCATGACAATTATTATAACAAATTTTTGGTTAAACTCGGTTGAAAAATTTTAGGTTTGGTATCACTACTTGAATCTAAAATGTCAAGAAAAGTGAATAATAGCTGTGTTATTTGCAACTCCAGTAAATTCTTTCTAAAAAAAATGACAACAAAATAAATCAATTTACATGTCAAGTACAACAACAACTATGTCCATATAGAGTTCCCTATGTTCAGATAATTAAGTGGATTTAACTTTTGTTCTAATAAAAACGGTACTGCCAGACTACAATTGTCGTTGCTTTTGTTTTTGTTTTCGCCAATGTTCATATGGACATGCAAAAAAAACGAAGCTAATATGAAATTCAGTCTTAATCTGTATTTAACAACTTAAACGACCTCCGAAATGCAGTTTAAATCCAATTGGATTAATCGGATTAAACGAGTCAATAATATGGGCGTTAGCGAATTTATTAAACTTTGAGTTCTTTAAGAATGGGCATATGGACTCCCTGATTCTTATTTTATTAATATTTTGTGAAAGAAAATGTGAGTAAACATTATAGTTGTAGACCTAATTTTCCAAATCTTCTCCGAAAAAGTTCTGCCGAACCCTGTTACTGGCTCTTCTACAGGCTTCCCAACTGGCTACGAAAAAAGGCAAGCCAGTTGAAGAGCCAGTTGCTGAGGTTTGTATGTGTTAGTAAAAAAATGTTAGTGTATTGCGACTGGCTAGCTAGCCAGTACTGGCTCGTGTCCGGCCTCAGTGTTGAGAAGTAGGAGTGAGATAGAATGGGCGCGCTTGGCGCATATCTTTAGTGATCTGTTTGTGTTGTTGCTAAAAAGCACCTTATATCAGCTTTCTTATGGAAAGCCTAGTGGATAGATGATAGAACAAGGAACGCTTCATTTTGTGTCCAACAATGAAAAACTAAATGCAGCCATGAATGAATCCTTCAGCACCATAAATGAAAAGGTTCGATTTGTAAAATCATTTGTCCTGGCTCTCCCAAACCAATGCGAAACATTGGCAAACAACCTGGGCAAACAACAACAAATCCAAAAGTGTCGATAAATAAGTCATTAAAAAAGTGCATATAAAAGTTGAGATAAAGTTTCGTTAAGTTTTAACTTATAAATCACTGAAATTAATTGGGTTGAGTATAAAAGTGAGTATAGCGTTTTATTGGTACTTGCAAATTCCAATAAAATGCACCTCATGTATGTTTCTGAACATCAATCACCTGTTGTTGAAATTTTTATATGTAGAACCTCTTTGTATCTTTAATTTTTTAGAATAGCCTTTTCGATTATGGCCACGTTCCGATGTATATTCGCTGTTATCTAAATATAGCTTTGTATTTTTAAAAAACACAGCTGCCCGCCCAAGCAACAACTCAAGTTATCTTGAAATTTTTGGTTAACTAGAGGTGCGTTTTGTTGGTATTTATAGCTAGCGCAGCAATGCAAGTACCAATAAAACGCTATACGCACTTTTATACTCAACCCAATTTCGGCACCACATAAGTTTAAACTTAACGAAACTTTATCTCTCTTATTTATCGAAACTTGGATTTGTTGTTGTTTGCCGTAAGAAATTTTACTGTAATAGCTTTAATCAATCAATCAATAAAATACTCCTTAGATAACACAGCGAATAAACATCGGAGTACGAGGAATGTCCCTTATTAGACGATGATTCCTTGCGTCTAACTCCTTTCAAAATTCAATGGGTGTGAAGGTGGAATCAGATGTTTTTTCTCCTTCGCACTCAAGAAAATTCGAAGAGTCAGATCCAAAGAATCATCGTGTAATAGGGGTCAATGACACCACGATGCTTTCATTTTCTATTATATCTGGCAGTGCCTTATTTGATCCCAAAAATAAAATCCTCTTCATATTAAAATATCCCCTATCAGCTGATTGTCATTTTTGACAGCTGGTTTCACATACACGCTAAACGAAGGTGGTGTTTTGGTTTTGTTGTTTAAAAAAAAATTAATTCGAAACAAATATTTAACAAAAAAACTAATCATCGGAATGTTTCAGGCTTAAAGTTAAGAAAAAAGATTTAAATTAGTTTCCTTTTCCTTTAAAATATGCTGCGTCTTCTAGTATCACAATGCAGTGGGAAATCCGATATTTTAAGGTGAGAAGTAAAGAAGTCTACCTATACCTAATTGATATTTGCCTCAAGTTCATGCGACTTTGACCGCTCAACCTGTTATGTCATCACTATTGTTTTGAACAATGTCGTTTAACCACTTTGCTCTTACAGTCGAGGCATTTATAACCTTCCGAAGTTCCGGTTTAATGCCAACACTGCCAAGGACTATGGGAAGGTCCATCGGAATTTTCATCACAACAAAAATTGTTTTGAACCATCGAAGGCCCCCTCGAAGACAAAATCTAGCCTAGGAGGCCTAGCGCGAGCAAAAGCACTTCTTATTGGGGCTGGTGGAGTTTCAATCGGCCTGGCAACTAAATGTAGGAGTAATTGGTTTGTCCAGTGTGAGAGTAATCGATTGGCAGGAGTCCTACAGAAAACCTTGCAGCAGGATGACACCAAATTCGACTGGAAAAAATTCTGGGAATACCTTCAGCCCTACCTCTGGGAACTGCTTGGAGCAGTTTTCGTAAGTCCCTACAATTTAGATCTTAATTGTTCTTAAATTTCAACTTGATTTCATTTTCAGGCCGCTCTAGCTGTTGCCTTTATTAATATTAAAATTCCCAATCTTCTCGGAGATTTAGTCAACACCTTGGCAAAGTATGCTAACACCTTCGTCAAGGATCCCCTATCCAATACATTCCTTCGTGATGTAAAGACCCCAGCCGCTAATCTTCTGGGTCTATACATCCTGCAGTCCGGTTTCACCTTCTTGTACATATTCCTTCTGAGTCGCATTGGCGAGCAAATGGCCACAAAGATACGTCAAGACCTTTTTAAACAAATTCTCATCCAGGACATTTCATTCTTTGATGAAAATCGAACCGGGGAGCTTGTTAACCGACTCACAGCCGACGTACAAGACTTTAAATCATCTTTTAAGCAATTCGTTGCTCAAGGGCTGCGAAGTGCTGCCCAATTAGTGGGTGGTAGTATATCGTTATTTCTCATATCACCGCATATGGCAGCGATTGCTTTAGCTGCAGTCCCCGCTGTGGTAATGTTCATGACCTTTTTGGGAAAAACCTTAAGGGGACTAAGCAAAAAGTCCCAAGCTCAGGTGAGTAATATTTCTATGGCTTCAAATTTGTTTAAATAGTTTTCACTTCGAAAATAAATTTTCAGTCTGAACGAGCTACATCGGTGTGTGAAGAAGCTTTATCTAACATTCGGACAGTAAGGTCAAGTGCATGCGAGTATCGTGAAATCGATTTATTCGAAAAAGAAACGGACAAGGCAGCTGTGATGGCACAGCAATTGGGATATGGAATTGCTATATTCCAGGGATTAACCAACTTTTTCCTAAATGGGTAAGAAATAAGTTGATTTCATTCGATAAAGTAAAAATTGGAGAAAGGTATTTGATGTGTAAGGTTGTACAAAGTTCAAATTTTGATCCATGGTTTAAAAATTTGTATTGGCTGATTTCAGCGAAATAACTCAGGTTCAACGACGGTTCAAATTTTAGGTATGTTAAAGCAGCCATTTTAATGAATGATCCATCTTTGAACATCAGTAAGTTTGCTGAAGTCGGTGAGCTAAAATTACTGAACCACGAGTTAAATATTTGTAAAACTGGCCCTAAGAAAAGCAAAATATATTTCAAACACAAGTTATTCTGGTAAGAAATTACTAGCTCATTAAATTCTAATCTCGAGCTTAATGACATTGCCGTATGTAAAATTTAAAAAAGCAAAGCATTTAATGCTTTAAACTCTCGGCGCTTTTTGCTGTCATTGGAGCGAAACCAGCTTCTTGTGCCGCTATGCTTGAGTGTCTGAAAGTTTAAGGCTTCTCAAGATGCACTCTTTAAATTCTTTAAGGAATCTACCAATAAATAGAGGAATATTTTCTTTGCAGATTAGTTTTAACCACCTTGTTCTTGGGTGGTCATCTTATGTCTACAGAAAGCCTTTCTCCTGGTCAGCTAATGGCATTTTTGGTAGCTTCTCAAGGTGTCCAGAGATCTCTAGCGCAAGGCTCAGTATTGTTGGGTACAATGATTCGTGGCCTAACAGCCGGTTCTCGTGTATTTGAGGTTTGTAAAAATTCTATAGACATCGTTATGTTTATAAAATCTTATAAAATCTTTTAAGTATTTACAACTCCAACCAAATGTGGATCTACTGAGAGGCTATGAAATTCCAACTGAACGACTCTATGGTGAAATTCGTTTCGATAACGTTTCATTTGCATATCCAACAAGACCTGATCATGTAATTAATACCTTTATAGATATTTTGAATTAATTTCATAGTTTTTCATTTTTAGGTAGTTCTTAAGGAGTTTAGTTTAACTCTGCGGCCGGGTGAAACTGTTGCTCTGGTTGGTGCTAGTGGATCGGGTAAATCAACAATAGCCGCCCTTATCGAGAGGTTCTATGAGCCGACATCAGGTTCTATTAAAATTGATGGATACAAATTATCTGACATCTCCCCATATTGGTTGCGTTCTGAAGTTCTAGGATTTATAGAACAACAGCCTATTCTATTTGCAACGACAATCTTTGAAAATATTCGCTATGGACGACCAGATGCCCTTGAAGATGAAGTGAGATTTTAGGGACCCATACATTAGAGTTATAAATTCACATTATTAATTTCAGGTCTACAATGTAGCAAAACTATCTCAATCCCATGACTTTGTGAGTGCCCTTCCAGAGGGTTATGAAACAAATGTTGGTGAACGTGGTGCTCAGCTAAGTGGAGGTCAGCGTCAACGAATTGCTATAGCCAGAGCGTTGCTCAAGAATCCAAAAGTACTAATTTTAGACGAAGCGACTAGTGCCTTAGATGCTACTAGTGAAGCAATTGTCCAAAAAGCTCTTGACACTGCCGTTCTTAATAGAACTACATTAGTCATTGCTCATAGATTATCTACTATACGAAATGCTGATTTAATTGTTGTCCTCGATCAAGGAAGGATAGTGGAAGTAAGTTGAATGGTTAAAAATTAAGTCCAAATATTATATTTTTTTTTTTCTTTTTTGCAGAGCGGCAAACACGAAGAACTAATGCAGAAAGAAGGACTTTATTACGAATTAGTCCGACAGCAGGAGAGACGTGGAAGGGAGCCTCAACCTATACAGGTGAATCCAAATTCTCCTCAGACTTATGTCCCTATTTCCGTCCAATGGAATGAGACAAGCTCGAGCAACAAAACAAATTTGCCACAGGGATAGAAACATATAGAAGAGATGCTATTTTTTTTTAAGGGAAAGTGTTAATATATTTTGTTTTATTTAATTCAAAAATAACGGTACCTACTCAATTATTACGTTGAGTTTATCATTTGGTTTTTTTTGTTTTGTTTTTGTTTGTTTCTTGTTTAATTTATAAAGCTGCTGGTATTGGTATTGAGCTGAATTTTTTCCCAAGAACAGCAATGGTTAAAAATGTTTACTTTTTGAGTTGTAAATAATATGAAAGATTAAAAATGAACAGCCGACAAATAAATGACTGCATTTGTTGGTAACGTTAAATTTGGCCTGGGCCCGTATTACTAATTACGAAACCAAAAAAAAAAACGATAGTCAGGACATTGACCGATTATGATTTATTAGAATGGATACTTGAAAATACTAGCCCTGTTTTTCAGTGCATTTTTATCTGCGCTTAGAAAACGAACATATAGGTCCTAAAACTAGTGTTGTAGGAGTAGAAAAGGAGTACTCCAAACATCTAATCGAAACTAACATATACCTTATCTATCACCGAGCGCCGTTTTATGTCGTATATGAATAGACTCACATTTGGAAAGTTTATATTTCTTGAGCGCTCAGTATTTTTCCTCAATTTTTTGGCAGAGCAGGAGAATAAAATATAAACAGCATTTCTCACATAGAAGTCAAAACAACTCTCCTTTTCTTTTTTTCTTATATAATTTACTGCGACAAAAATAATAGAGCTACCGAATCCAACAAATTTTAGTCTCAGTTTTTAAAAGGAAAAGTGAGGAATTTTTGAGAGGAATCCTGTTTATATTTCTGAGTGCTCTGAGTCCTCTGTGATCTCCGAAATATAAACTTGCTAATTACTAATGAAGAATAAAAAACGAAAATAATAGAAAATTTATTATTTTTGTTTTTGTGGACTTTTGAATATAAATTCAATTTAAAGTTTTTAAATTGAACTTGCTAATTACTTTTACACGTTATTTTACTTGCTAACTCGTTAGTTCTACTGGTTACTTTTACTCGTTACTCTAAATCGTTAGCTATTCCACACTATCCCATTTAGCCAGTTTATATTTCTGAGATCTCAGAGGACTCAGAGCTCTCAGAAATATAAACAGGATTCCTCTCAAAAATTCCTCACTTTTCGCCATAAAAACTGAGACTGAAATTTTTTGGATTCGCTTACTCAATTATTTTTTGTCCTAGTAAATTAGTTGGAGTTGTTTTGACTTCTATGTGAGGAATACTGTTTAAGTCGGCCATTCACGTTGAAACTGTCGTAAAGACTGTCGCAAGAATCGTAGAGATTTTCTATGGAAAATTGACAAGTTCTATTGTGAATAGACCACGTTTGTACTGAAACTCGTTGAAAATCTCTACGAACCTTGCGACCATCCCTACGACTGTCTCAACGTGAATGCCCAGCTTTATATTTTATTCTCCTGCTTTGTCAAAAAATTGAGGAAAAATACTGAGCGCTCAACAAATATAAACTGGCCGACTGAGTATTAACACATGTCAAACAAGTGTGAAGAAAATCATGTATAATAGTGTGGACGCAAAATATGAAATTTCATCACATACAACTAGACAGCGCATCCGACACGATTTGACATTATGTTAATACATGAAAATATTTAGGAAGGGTTTTAAAACCATCACACTTTCTATCCCCACTTGGGGGCTTTGAGGTTATGGTAAAAGTGATTTGTTTGGGTACAAGTGTGGAAGCAAAATATGAAAATCATTTTCAGCACATAAATTTGGCAGTTGTATGAAATTCACAGTCACAATAAAGTGGAAAATTATTGTGACATCTGTTACTACTTTGTGAGATAGTGTAGAGGCACTTTTATGACTGTTCAAACATACTTCCTCGTGAAGTGAATAATCATCACCAGTTTTCTCCACTGATTTTATGACATTTCTCACTGGTACAGACTTACGAATGTGTTGTGAACGTTTGACGTTTAAAACCACAATGCCTGTTTACCAAGAGTTCCTGTATATTTTGCACGGGAATTGCTCGTGAGCGAAAATTCTCCACACAACTTCACGAGCACGTTCACGGGTAAAATAAAAATGAAAATGTTGTATGGATTCACGACATGATTCACAAGTTTATACTAGGCTTAAGCCAGAAACATACATGAACAGACATTTTACCCTGTTACTTTAAAGCAGACCTGTAAACATTCAAGTACAAGTTCCAGTCAGGTACTCAGTTTCTTGTACTTTTACTTAGAAAAACAAGCACAGTGTAATTGATCCTAGAAAAACACCAAGTACAAGTACTTTGTCAAGTACCTTAAGTAGAAGTCCAATTGAAGTACTTTTCAAGATCAAGTCCATGGTGCACCACTGGTGCAATGTTGACCATGTCACCCTACTTGATACACTATCATACTGCCCAGAGTACACTCTCAAGTACAAGTACATTTCAAGTGCTTTTGAAGTGCAAGTCAATTTCAAGTACGATTCGTTGGTTAACGACAATTTTATTACATTTTTATAATTACATAACGAGTCCGTTCTCAATTTTCCCAATCTAAACATACTCAAGCTTATAGTCATTAATCGTGTTTTTTTGCAATTCAAAATAAAACTGTCCGTCCAGAAAAAAAACGAAAACAAAGCAAAGCAATTTGCATGTCAAATACAACAGCAACTACTCGTATAATATATCCTTTAAGAGTTAGCTATGTCAAACTACAATTGCCGTTGGTTAATTGATTATTGAGTGTTGAAATGTCCCTATGTCGTTCTTTAATCGTATGGGCATGCAAAAAAAACGCATCTATTATCAATTTTTATCATTGAATTTTGATTTCGTATTGTTTTCGTAATTGATTTTAAGAATATATTTGGAATACAGAACAAAATAATGAACAACTTTTAAAATACAGAACATTTTTAAGTTTTGGTATATACAAAATAATTCAAAATGAATACACTATATCTGTTCGTGTACTTCCCAAAACTACGAATTTAATATTTTTTTATATGAGCTTTGACAGAACTTTGGGTCGTAGAAATTCGTAGTTTGTGGGAAGAACGCGAACAGGCATACTGTCTTTAAATACAGAACTGTTCATTATCATATAATAAACAGAAGGGTCACCATAACCATGTACCACACCAGCATGGTTCTGAATGCATAAAATTAATAATTTTTGTTTTAATTCTAAGTCGTATTCAAAACTGATACAACAGCTTTTTTTATCGATTCAACGATGCTCCACTGTAATGTCCAGGCATAGGATAGATGGATTAAACTTTTGTCCCAATAAAAATGGTATCGCTAGACTACCATAGTTAGCCAGTATATCGTTGCCCAAGTATTGATAGTACCGTATACGCCAAATTGCATTTTTCGAAATGGGTAATGTAGTCTTATATGTTTTCAGGTGCGCTCTTTTCAAATCTGTTATTCGTTGTTTTCTGTTTCTATTCGTTGCTGAGATATTCAGAATGGTTTTGGCGTTTATCCATCAAAATCATCAAGTATCGTTTTGACGTAAATGCCAAAAATTGGCATGAAGAAACAAAATTCAGATTTTTATGGCGTATATGGTAAACTCATTTTGTATACAAATTTAAATGTTTTGAAAACTTACAGAGTCTTAGATCCCAATTATATGTATATAAAAGGGAATACATTCTTAACTATAAATCATACTTACAATTCAAAAAATGTCAGCTGTTAGGCCTGGTGCCCACTGGGCAACTTTTTAGTTGCTCAGAGTTGCCGGCAACTCCAAGAAATTGCAAATTACGAGCGAAAAAGGATGGAATGATTTGTATAAATACATCGAAACTGAATTCCGTTACAGAAAGCGTATTTTAGGGGGAGTTTTTGAATTAATAATTGTTAAAAAATTTCTGTTTATATTTAGCCAGTTTATATTTCTGAGATCTCAGAGGACTCAGAGCGCTCAGAAATATAAACAAGATTCCTCTCAAAAATTCCTCACTTTTCCCCTTAAAAACTGAGACTGAAATTTTTTGGATTCCCTTGCTCAATTATTTTTTGTCTCAGTAATATAAGAAGAAAAGAAACAGAGAGTCGTTTTGACTTCTATGTGATGAATACTGTTTATATTTTATTCTCCTGCTCCGTCAAAAAATTGAGGAAAAATACTGAGAGCTCAAGAAATATAATCTGGCCAATTGTCAACCTGGTACACGGCCAAGGGCCAAACCAATTAGACTTTTGTCGTTTTCGATTGGATTTTCTGACTGTTCCACTATTTTTTATTCCAATCGAATATGATAACATAAATTTACACACACACTATACCGACCGACGCCATTATACAAAATGGTTTCTTCGAGCATTTATTACTTTTGACAAGTAATACGACGAAAAGTTGTCTATGTATGCGTGTGTACATCTACTCCTTCTTGAAATCGGGAACAGAAAAAGACTCCGAAAACAGTACTCCGAAAAGCCAATCGAATGCGTTTGGAGTAGTTGGGGTGAAAATGGAGTAGAAACGGAGTACTCTGAATAACAAAATGACATTAGATATCTTTATCATTGTAAATTGTTTATTAAAAATAAAAGTCATTTAAAAAAACAAAACTAACTAAACTTAATGAACAACGGCCATCTTTGATAGATAAAGTTGCCGGCAACTAAAGTTGGCAAGTGGGAGCGAACAAACAACTTAAAGTTGTTGGCAAAAAGTTCAGCGAGCAACTTAAGGTTTCCAGCAACTTAGTTGCCTAGTGGGCGATCTCCCATATAACCCAATGTAATTGAATAAAGGGCAAACAAATAAGTTGCGGGGGTGAGCTGAACTTAAAGTTGCCAAGTGGGCATAGGGCCTTAGTTTTTTTGCAATAGACTTCTGAACATTTTAACGCGATTTCCCAAAAATGTTTGGCGTTTACGGCACTTTAATGCTAAGGTGATGATATATTTCTATATTTAAACATAAATCCTCACATAGAATTTAAAACAAATCCCGTTTTCCTTACATCTTATGTAATTAACAGCGACAAAAAATAATTGAGCGAGTGAGTCCAAAAAATATAGTCTCACAGCCGTATTTATAAAGAAAATTTAAAGGTTTCGTAACTTTAAAATGCCTCTAAGTTGCTCTTAAGTGCGAAATCGGTATCTATAATCAATTTTCACTTTTAAGCAACGTTACTTAAATGCATCTTAACTTAAACGCCATTCACCGCGTTTAAAGGTTACTTAAAGCCATCTTAAACATATTTTGACATTCGAGACTAATGGTTTTTTTTTAATTTCAGAAATATAGGTATACCTATGTATGTTTGTGGGTAGAGTTTTCATATTTTTGCTGTGGATACCTAATTAAAGTTTTAAGATTTGTGGTTTCCTTTTGTTAAATGAATTGTAAAATAAATTGTTTCGATTTATCAACATATTTTTCTATCAAAAGGCCAAGGTGTTAATTAAAGAATTGAATTATAGAGTTTCTGAATACAAACATCAAAGCATCAGAAACCAAAATGGAATTATGTTTCATTTCGTTTGCATTTAGTATACTAGTTGCTTCTCTTTCTTTCTTATAAATACATGTGCTCATCTCTTGTTTGCATTTGTTTGCAATCTGTCAAAAAACAGCTGAAAAGAACATGTATTAGTGAGTTTTCTCACGTTACGTTACATTTCAATCGTTTAGTTAAGTAGCTATGGAAAATTGATTATAGATGAGAATTTAAGTAACCTTATTTAAAGGCAACTTAAATATTTAAGCAAACTTAACTAAATGACTTCTAAGAGGCATTTTAAGAAAATCTAATAAATTCGGCTGTCAGTTTTTAAGGGGAAAAGTGAAGAATTTTTCAGAGGAATCCTGTTTATATTTCTGAGCTCTCTGAGTCCTCTCTGAAATATAAACACTGCCTGATTGAATTTCTTGGTTGCTTGTGTTCGTTATATTCCGCGTTTGGGCAGGAACGAACAACTAACAAAGACTATAAAACCTAATGTCTAAATGCAGTTTTAAATACTATAAGCCGAAATAAAATTAGATTTCCTTAGAATGCCTCTTAAGAGGTAGTTTAGTTAAGTTTTCTTAAATATTTAAATTTCGTTAAAATTACGTTACTTGTGTAAATTCTCATCTATAATCTATTTTAAATGTTCCCACTAAAGCAAACTGTGATTTCAGCAGAAAATTTTTAAGTTTTTAATTTTTAAGATTTCATTGAAATCTTCAATTTTTATTGTGATTTCGTTGAAATTCCAATGAAACCTTGTTCCAGCAACTTGAAATATCAATTTTTTTCAACGTCTATTTTGGCTTTTATTTAGGTGGGAACAAGCATAAAAAGAAATTTCAACTTAAGCCCTTTTTTTAGTGCATTTTTATCTTCGCTTTAAAAAAAGTAGTATATTAAAAACAACAAAAATATGGAGTTATACCAGTTTGTTGTTTTAATTAACATGCTACTTTTTTCCTAAGCTTTTTTGTCGAACCGAGGTTTTATATCGATGTGAGCATCGTCTTATGTTTTCCGGATTGTCAAAACACAGAAGTCACTTTTTGTAGCGCCATCTAACCGTCACTTGAAGGACCAGTTACCTTAAGTACTAGTTTTTTTCAAATTCCAAATCTATTCCATTCGCTGGTATCAAAACAACAACACAAATGTCAGGTCCCAGAAAAAAAATAACAAAAAAAACTCCCTTCGCCTACTAAACACCAGCAACACACCTTAGTACAAGCGAGACAACCACACCCAAATTGTTATTACACTCCCCAAGTGATAGACAAGCTACACACTACAAAATCATCCGCTGTCATTTTCAGTCCAAGTTGAGCACAGACCACAGAGTCAGCCATATTGAAATATCGCGCCCTGATTTCGGATTTTGTGAATGGTTTTTTGTTCGTTCGTTCGTTTCGTGGTCTGTTCTCTGGTTCGTTGCGTTGTTGTGTGATTTTGTGAAGTGAAAAAGAATTAAAATTCTTGAAAAAAAAAACAAATCCAAAAAAAAAACATCAATCGCAAGAATGGATAAACATTCAATTGAAATAATAATAAACATACGAAGATAATAAATCGAGAAATACACAAAGAAGAAATCTCGATCTCTGCATTTTGATTTCTCGACGACGAAGCAGCAGCAGCAACGAAATTCCAAAATAGTGCAAACCCACTCAAGTTGTTGGTAGGTGCTCCTCCATCTCCATCCAACAAGCCAAATAAAACAAAAAAAAAGAAACGAAACGATAGAAAAATATATGTTTCGAAAGTTTGCCACTCGTAATAATAATTCTTTTATTTTCATTACTTTTTCTTTGCTATCGACTTCCACATCGCCTTCGCCACAATTTTAAAGTTTTTCTTCCAAAAAGGAAAATCCATCGCTCGTCTGGTTGTCGTTGTCGTCGTCGACATCATTCCCTTGGTTCCTCGTCGCCGTGTACAAGTCAGAAGGAAAAGCGTGTGTGTCTATAAAGTGGATTCCTCAATTTCTCTCCCTGTGACACCCGATTGCATGAATGCGTCGTCGTCGTCAAGTTGTTGGAAATCATAATTTTGCAGAATTTTATTTTTTTTAACAACAAATTAATTAAAATTAGTCATACTTCCTCCCCACACATTTTTGGCTAGAGGAACTTTGTGTTATTTTTTGTTGTCTGTTCTGTCCGTGTCGATTGTGTCGTTGTGTTGCCAGTTAAATTCGAAAAGTATCCCTGTGCGTCTTCCCTAAGTGTTTATCCCTGCTTTTCGCTTTTGCTAGCATTCTCTAATTTTTCGAATTTCAGCCCAAACAGCATCTTCCGATTTGTTTATCTCATAAAGATTCTTATTTCGGTTACATTTTGTTTTGTTTTGTTTATAAATCTTCAAAACCTCCATAGTCTTTGGGGAAGAGTGATAAAAGAATTCTTTTATATCCCGGTGGAAAAATATAAACAACACATCATCACAAAATGGGCAATTGTCTGCGGAGTGAAAAACCCGACACCGATAAATTAAACATCGATCGAACAAATGCATTAGAAGAGCTTCCTGTGCTGCAAAATCCGATGCAGCAAACACCACCGCAAGAGCAAATCCGTCCAGTGCCACAGATTCCGGAAAATGAGACTTCCAGTTCGAATGCTAAAATATTTGTTGCACTGTATGATTATGATGCACGTACCGATGAGGATTTAAGCTTCAGGAAGGGTGAACATTTAGAGATTCTAAATGATACGCAGGTAAGCTACCTCTAACTTAATAACCTTTTTACAGAAAATTTAGATTAAAAAGCTATCGTTTGACTAGAGGCCAAATCAGTCAAGATAATTGTTCTTTGAGTTTTTTTTTATAAATTCATTCTGTTGGTCCCCGTTTAGATTGTTAATTTTCACTATCCCATAACGATAGTTTGTGGGTGAGATCGATGCAGAGATATTTTCCCTTTAATAGAAGTTGTATAAGATTCTTATTGACAGGAATGGCAATGAATTATTGTCCAAATAGAAGAACTTAAACACGCAAATGCACAAACCTTGAAATGAAGGCCAAACAAAAAAGTTAGATTGAATCAATACATACACAATGATTCTAATTAAATTGTGCTTAGTTTTGTATTAATTTGATGATATATCAATTTTAAGTTTCTGACTACCTTCCTGCTATTAAAGATCTCACATTAACCAGTTTTGAATAGAATTTGTTGTTGCTCAAGTTAATTTATCAATTTCTTATAGCATCAAGCAATATTCCAATGTAACTGACATTCTTGATTTTCATGTCGAAAACAAAAGAAATGATGATTCACAATTTCAAGTTTCACGAGAAGATATCTGATAAGAGGGTTGTTTTCAGTTTCGTGGCTGATTGATGGAACATTGATGGGTACAAATGATTATTAAACAAATTACTTATGTTTTTAAATTAATAAATGATGTTTTTGGTTTGATATTTTTTAATGTCGTAAATTGTTTTTTTAGATTTCATGCCAGTCATATCTAAAGTTTACACTCAGGATCTCAATCATTTTAAAAGATTTTTTTGTATTATTTGGCTGGGACCAATTGAATGAGATTTCCGGTGTATTGAAAAAAAGTGGTACTGGTACTACGCTTTGATTTTCAAACACACCGAGAGCACACAAGAGATTTTGGGTTTAAGTTTGAGAAAAACAGAAATATAGGCGTCAAAAGCTTCAGTAGGTAAAGGCTTTAAAAAAAAAAACAAAATCTTGCAGTTCATAAGAGGGAATTAAGTGATTAAACAGTGAAAATATTGGATTCGCTTGCTAACTTTTGACGGATAAAATTAGCTGAGCCTTTCGAGATCTCATTTTCCTGAATCTTAAAGTAATTTGCTAAATAAATTTTACAGAAATCTTTCCATTCAGCCATAAACATAAGTCACTTGGTCTTTTTTCCCTCACGGCATAAGAGTTTCTTAAAGTTTGTTTATTTTTTTTCGTATTGAACTGTTTAATCAAAATATTGTGTATTACAAAAAAGTGCCGGTATCGACGTTGACATACAAACATACATAAAAAACCATACATTTTTTAAAAAGAGTGAGGCATTTATTATGTTGTCTCTATTGGTCTTATTGTTTTGACCGTGTCTGTAAAAATTCAAGTCATTTGCGAAACGTTGTAAGTCATACAATGAAAAACCTATGAGGTGTTAAACCAAGACCCGCTCTTGGCCGCGTACCTAAACAAGTGACAAATAGGTGTAATACTTGACTTTAATTTTGTACATCGAATTATTTCAATGGCCGCGTTCCGATGTTAATTCTCAGCTATCTGGATAGATTTGTCTTGTTGTAATACCTTGTTAAAAAATAGCTGATGACAAATCATCTATTGTCAACAATCAAATCCGAAGTTATCGCAAAAATTCTAGGATACTCAGAAATCCAAGGAGAAATTTCAAAACAGGTTATATGTGACAACAAGTTTGAGTTGTTCATGTTGAGTTTTGCCGTGTCGGGTTTTTTGAAAGAAAGATTGGTAAGTTAGATGCAACTACAAAATGGTTATTTGCATCACCTTTGACTCTAGGCAACACGTAAATATAAATAGAATAAAACTATCTTAAAAATGTTAAAATATTTATTGACTATAAATAGAACTTATAATTCAATTTATTTGTCAGCTTTTTTCAGCTAACCTATCTGGTTCTGGCTGTTCAAAAAAGTATCGGCTATTCAATTATCTTGGAGAAAATATTCGATAGGCGGCAGCGTGACTACTGTCTTTTAGTCGTAGCTAAAAAGTGTGCATAACCGAAATATTTTGGTTACAATTTTGAATTGTATTTGTTATAGATCAAACTCTCTGTAAATAATACCTATAAATATAGAGAGCAGTAAAGTTTCCAAACATTACATACCTATGTATAAACCTGAGTGGCCTTAAGAAAATTTACCACTTTATATATTCTTATTCTTAAATTGCAAGCTTAATATTTCTTGTGTACACTTTTTCCCTCCGACCATTAGACATTGAAATAAATCAATTAAAAAGTGTACGTCAAATTTTACACGTGTTCGACACGTGTTTGAAAGGCTATTATTGACGTGACTTACAACGTTACGAAAATAACTTAGACTATATAAATATCCGGATAGTGAAAAAAAAAGAAATGTCGCTGAAGAAATTGTGTGAAAATTTAACACTCAAATGCTCATTTTCATTCAAGCAACCAATCGGTGTACACATTTCGTATCATTTCAGCTTGGCTTCAACTCTTCGATCAAGCGAATTTAATAAAGATGTAGAAGTGTACACGCAAATAAAATTTCAAAAAACCTTATAATGGACCGTAAGATAGGTCCAAATGCTATGCTAAATAGATCTTCGATTATGTATATATCGATCCCAACTGTTTGTAATATGCAAAACGTTCCTACTACGCAATATGTAACAACAATGGTAAATGTTCAAAATTTCAAAATGTTAAGCTGTTATTTAACAATTCATATTATTAAATAACAATCCTTTAACTAAACATATTCAGACTGGAATAAAAACAATCCCTGCAACTGTTTGGAAAACAGTCTACACATTAAAAGTTAGGAGTGAGAGTGAGATCCGTGTACACCTTGGCCCCTAAAAACGAATCATCACTAGGATCGTTCAGTTTTGATTGATGTGTCACTCCAGTGGTCCCCAGCAGTTTACTCCAAAAAACTCCTGCTATTAAAACTTAACGTTAATATATATAGTTAGAGCGATTTAAAAGGGTGTCCTTTTCAAATTATGAAGTTTATAGTTAAACGGCTATAAGTAATAAAAAGATGTTCATTGGTTCTCAAAATGGTTTATCATCTTCAAAATAATATAAAATTTGCATTTCTTTAGGTTAAGCTAACATAGTTAACTTCAATGAATAACTTTTTAAATGCAGATTAAAAAAAAAAAACCATTTGTATGAAACTCAGGAAACTATTTTAGCAAAGACCAAGGTACTAAAGACTTGAGATTAGTTTCATTTTTTTTATTTCTGTTCAAACACTTGAATTGATTATAAAATTTCATAATAACAAAAGCATGTTATAAACATCATTTTGTGCAAATTTCTTGCAATTCTTATCACAAATATCCATCTTTGAAGATATCACTCTGGCATGCCAAGTATATTAAATAACTATAATATATCTATTGTGTGTATTTGTTTTTTTGTCGTGATAAACAATGCCAAATGAAGAGGCAATGAAAATACAAAACCGATAAATGTAATCGTAATCAAGAACCAAGGGTATAGTTGATAAGGACACAAATTGATGGAGACACTAAAGACCCATTACATGATTCACTAGTTTTTCTTTGATAAAACATAATAAACAGAAAAAAATAAATTAGATAAATTCCCTAACAATAGTTTCCGGCTTCTCTTCACCCTTCAAATTATTTTTTTTTTAATCACAACCGAGCGATCGTAATAAATAGCGTACCACAACATAAAATTGTTGACCTTCAAAAAATGTTTGAGGGTTTCTAGTAAGGCAATTACTTGATTCGACAAAAGAAAGGTACAATGCACGAGTGCCTCTTTTGAAATTATTCAAAAAAGATAGATAGAGACGATGTGGAGGAGGAATGTGGTTTTCAATGCAAATTTTAATCAATCTGAACGGGCAATACCCGCTCTCGTCGTGAAATCGGCTTTCAAGTTACTGAAGCTATGTACAGAAAAAAAGAGACTTAAAATTGCTCCCATTGATGCGAAACGAACTATTTCAGTAATTCAAAATAAGATTGCTCATTCGATGGTTGGTTACCCGAGGACGCATATAAAGGCACAGAAAACGGGGTTTGCTTCAGCCTTAGCAAAACAAATAAAAAAACAAGACTTAAAGAGAAATGAAAAAAATAGTGAACGTTTATCTGTTGTATTGTGCACGGCTGCATTTTGAATTGCAGCTCAACTTGCAAAGATGTATTGCTGCACGCGATCAGCAAACGGAGATAGTAAACAAGCATATACATATATGTATGTATTTACAGAAGGCAACAACCACAAATCAGAAGAAAAAAGATCAACAATAGTTAACAGAACAAGTTGTTTAGTCTAGCTGTAGTTGTTGAGACAGTGTTTGGATTTCAATGGAAATAAGTGAAAAAAATTGTTCTTCGCATAGAGCTTGCTGCGTCTTCTATATATGTAAGGGCTATTAAATGAACATTTTGAACTTTCTAGCTTACTTAGGGTTAAGAGATTTTCAGAGAACAAAGAATGCAAAAATTCTTTGAACTACATACTGATCTTTGAACTAAAAACAATTTTTTGGTGGGAAATGTTCATAAAATGTATGAGCCTGGTGATCACAATGAGATGTTTATTCACTTTTAAATTTTGTTAACATACATAACTACAAACTACAATGAAAGGGATTTTGGTTAAATTTAATTGTCCGCTGCAATATTTATAATTCGCTCTATATCTAAATTTAATAGACAACTTATGCATTGCAAGATATCCGAAACATTTTTGATGCATATATGTATGAAATATTTACTTTCGTTTAGACTACAGATGATAATATGTACAAACTGTTTAAATTACTATGTTAGAGAAACTCTTTCACTTTTTAACTTTTTTTTCAGAACAGTCAGTAATTTCCTCTCACAGTAAGGTACTTGCTAGCAGATATCGTTGTATATACCGAATCTAGCTGAAATGTTTCAATGTCTAGTAAACTAAATGCAGAGATATATATTTTTGAGTTTCATATCCGAAGCTTTGTGAATGAAATAACTTTTCTTCTTCTGGGATTTACTCGATGGATTTTTATCAAATTCGATATAAATTATCAAATATAGATAGCTTAAAACCCAAAAAGTTTTGACCTCCAAGCATTCAGTTAGCATTAGGTAAATATCTACACACTTAATGCAGTTTCAAATAATTTAGAGTTCGAACAAGACTATCGCCCCTAGCTCACATATTCTTACCACATTGTTTGCTCTACAATCTTTTGTGGAAAGGTTCAAAAACCAGGGGGTAAAATAAACATCGCAGTATTAATATTTATTTTTGCTCATTTTCTCGCAAAATAAGTGTAAACAATAAGTAGTTTTATTTTATTTACAAAACACGTCCAGAAGTGCGGCCCATGTAGCACTTCATAACGACAACCCCCATTTCGTTGTACTTGAAAAATTTGTCTCCCCGTCTTGTTAATTAAAAAAAAAAACATTTTAAATCAAAAATGATAGTGATAACCCTATGTCATTTTCATTTGCGGTCTTTGAGCATTTTATGCTTCATGTTCTAGCTTTGTTTGTATGCTTGGTTGATGTATTTTTAAGGGAAAGTTTAAGTATCTCATCAGAAACAGTACAACAAAAAAATTTTATACCCATCATACAATGGTATGAAATATTTAGGTATTCACCTTAAACAAAGGTACGATGAACGATAAAATATGATTCGTTCTCGTGAAAAAATTCAAAAGGAAATCTAATTTTGGATTCGATCGCAAATCTTAATTTTTGGTTCCTTTAAAATAATAATTTGCTTCACGAACGAATTAATTCTGCTGCGATGTGTAAAATATGTTTTGTTCCCGAATTTTCCATTCGAGAACTATTTAAGATCAATTCACGAACCGCTCAAATAAGAAAATCGAAATTCCAAAATTCAAAATCACGCAAAATATTGTATCAAAAGACAAAGCTTCGAAAAAGTTTTGGAATTCTCGGAAATTCTATGTTCCTTCAGCGATTTCAATGAAATTATCAATGGTGATGGCTAATACAGATGTATCCGTCAAGTAAGCATTACCACTTCAAAATTTTTAGAATCCAATACCTAATTGGATTAACTGTCGTCAATTTGTCGTAAAAGCAAAAAAATTGTCGCACTTGTTTTTAAAAATTAACCCCTAATGGTAATGCTAACTTGACAGTCAAGTTAGCACTACCACCCCTCAAAATAGAGTTAAATGAATTCACAAAAAAAGAGTAGCTATGTGTTAATTTGTCATAAATTATAAATTTATCGTGCAAGTAAAAAAAAGACCCAAAATCGTTGTTTTTTTTTTTTAATAAATCCAGCACTACCATATGAAAACATTTCATAGCAAGTGTTTTTTGGTTTGGAATTTGTTTAAACAATTGTAGTAATATATCTTTAAATATGTTGTATCAAAAAGGGAAAAAATCCTTGACTTTGGAAAAATCGATTTGGTAGGTAATTATTTCAAGACGCATGTCGACATTATTTTTAAACAAATTACAAACCAAAAACCACTTGGAATAAAAAGTTTTCATATGGTAGTGCTGAATCAATTAAAAAAAGAACAATTTTTGTGCTTTTTGTCAAATTCAAGAAATTTTGTACAGACATTTTTTTCATGGTATATTTACGATAAATTTAAGACCATTACACACATGAGTTCATTTTACCCTATTTTCAGGAATGGTTATGCTAACTTGACTTCCGATTTAGCATTACCAGGGTTTATTTTTAAAAAACAAGCGTGACAAATTTTTTCTTTCACGCCAAATTTACGAAAATTAATTCTATTGTTGAATTCTAAATATTTTGAAGTGGTAATGCTAGCTTGACGGACATCTTATACAAAATAAAAAAGAAACAAATATTACAAACATAGGGTGTTTAAACAAATATCAAAATTTTGGAACTTCGTCAACAGGATGTTAAGCCTTGAACAAAATGTTCAGCCTTATACCCCTGACCCTTAAATGAAGTCCCGTACAAATTTGTATTCTGATTTGTATTACCATAAACTACTAAAATCAATTGAAGTACATATCAGAAAGCCAGAAAAACTTGGATACACAACATCATATTGAAACCTAATTTTTAAAAATGCCTGACACACACTGGTGGGGGGAAAAAACTCCAAAAAAAAACTTAATCACTGAATTGAATTTAATTTTTCTAGCATGGTTCTAAATGATAACAAAAGAATACATTTAATTTCCGCCCACTGACACGCCCACCTTTAAAAAAAATTATAAAAGTTTAAATTTATGAAACACCGATTGCTGTTTAAATAAACCTTATATAATTGTGTTTCTAAACAAAGTTACTCCACGTTTTTACCACGCCCACCTTGAACGTTTTTTCACCTTTTTTTTGTATGAAGACAGTCTTGGTTTGATACAGTTTAAAAATCTATACCACCATTATAATGACATTTTCAGACATCTTCCGCCCACTGAAAAAAATCTGGAGTGCCTCAGGGTTCCATTCTATCTGCGACTAAATTTTTTTAATAATCTTCTGTTTAAATCTTCCAATTCATAAAACTGTTTTAAGACGACAATGTCCTTAGCTTATATTTGTTTTTAAAGTCACAAGTCTGTTCTTCGAACTGATAGCCTAATCGTAGGCACATTCAATTCTACCCACCTGGAAAAATAATCTAGTTTTTAACGAGGCCCTAGCAAGGGTCGGGTCTATCAAGGGCCTTGTCCGTTTGGTAACCCTTGGCCCAGAGAGACAACAACAAAAATAAACACTTGTCTCCAACACGATAGCTACTGAGCTATTTTGACATGCTTTAATACAAAACACATCAAATTGGGAATGACTCTATTTTTCATTGAAAGGTACACCGTGTAAGATTTAAAGCATTTTAATTTTTGCTCAAAATGTTACACACATTTATTTTAACTTATTTTGAAATAGAAAAAAAAAAATCAACAAAATAAAACACCTATGTTCCTATGTGCAGTTCTATCTAAGTGCTTTTCTCTTAAGAAAACGAAAAGCCCTCTTTCCCAATTCAACTCATAAAAATGAAAAAGAACCACCAAGATGAATGGCCTTTCAATCACCATCTTCAAAATAAAAAGAATTCTCTATAAACAAAGTACACATATTCACTTTACTGTACACAAAAATCATCGTATACATTCATGTATACACACTAAACATATCCATCGAAACATATCTAAAAGCTTAATCTCTCTAAGGATACACAATTCCCAGATACGAATAACCCCCAAGCCTTTATAATACCTCATATATACTATAAATGTGGGTAAACAAAGAGAAAACTTCTGAATCTGTAAACGAGCGTAAACGACAACGAAGACGAAAAAAAAACAACAAAATAAAGACGACATGGGTTTCCCAAATTAGTTCCTCACCAGCATAACCAGTTTGTTTAAAACTAGGACAAGGAGCTAAAATAAAAACCAAAGAAGTAAGAAAAAAAAGAACTATAGCAACAAATAATGTAAATACTCTTTCAAGTGGACGACGACGACGAAGAAAATAGAAACAAGAATAAAAATAGAAAAACTAAGAAGAAAATGCCTCTTGGGTTTCATTTTCACATGCAAAATATTCAAGTCGAGGCTGCAGTGAGGCTGAAAAATGTAAACAGACATTTGATACACCCGGTAGCTTCTATAGGTACCTAGTGTAGATCAGAGGCTGTGGATGTACTCGTAGCATAGCAGTAACAGCACCAGCATGTTGTGGCAGTTACACCAAGTGACCACCCACACTAAAGGTTTCCGTTGCAAGTGTCTCCAGGGGTTTGTATTTTTTTTGCATGCGCCAGGTTTTTTGACGTAATACCTGTTTTTAATAAAAAAAAACACGACAAACAAGTTAAAATGTAGAATATTACTTTCAACAGTAACAATTAGAATTTAGGGTGCTGGTGGCTAGTTTTTTGATAACCAAACATTCCGTTTTCCGTAAAACAAACGGGTAAAAATGAAATTCAAATGTTTTTCTTATAGATTTTGGTACGTGAAATATGAAAATGAGTTAGAAAAAATACCCTCCTGGAAACCTACAATCTAGTTTTCCACAAGAAACTGGAGAGCTTTGCGTAAATAGATACTAGCAAGGGACTGGCAAGCGTTAATGTCGAAACTAGCTAGGACCTTGCCAGTTATTATTGCCTGGAACTACAATCTAGTTTTCTACGAGGCCTTTTTAATGCATGCAAAGATACTAACAACGGTTTGGCAAGGGTTTATATTAAAACTCGCTAGGCCCTTGCCAATTACTAATCCTTGGATATTGTGCTCACAGGTCCAATATGCTAACTACTAGGCTAACTCGCAATACAGTTGTACAATGTTGAACATGAATAACTGTATACTTTAATTATTCATACCATGGTATTTCTGATGAAATAGAAAAATCTATTCAGCAATTTTTACTTGGACGGACCCAACGCGTATTTAACGGTAAATTATCCAAGAGCCTTTTTCAAGGAAAAAAAATTAAATTAATTTATTATTTGATCAAAGCAATTAATTCTACCTCAGAAATGCTGCCTGTTTGCGATGTATTTTCACTTATATTGCGTCACTAAAATATTGGTCTCAAAAAATCTGAAAATACAAGGTAACTTATCTTCTCTATGAGAAATTCATTTAGACTTCTCTTAAACATTTAATTTGTATTTTCTCCGTTATACTGCCACCAGCTCCCTAGAAATAGAAATTTTCATTTAGTTTTAATGAAAATAGAGAAAAATTATTCAAAAAAAAAAAAAAAAACACGCAAAATTTAAGTGAGGGAGGAAAGGCACTTTCATTTTGTTTGTTGTTTATAATTTTAATTGCTTCGCAAAGTGTCATGGAAGTTCGTTATAATTGTAATGCGTTGGATAACGGAACAGTATAAAAACTGTTTTATTACTTTGAGTCCAATTAAATAAAGAGCATTGCTAAGTGTGATTTTTGTTTCGTTTTGTGTTGCAATTGGCGTTCAGTGACCTGGTCTACGCGTGCACTTGCAATTTTGTTGAGTTATAATATAAAAGTAATTTTAATTTTATTTGGGACTTCTTAACAACCCTATAGCTCATTCAAAGTGAATGTGAAATGTTGGTGATTTCCGATTTTGCAGAATTTAAATTGAAAAATTTTAAAGTCTAATATTTTGAATTCAGGTTGACCAGTGTAATTACACTGGTCAACAAATGACCCGGTTCGTAACGAGGCCCTAGAAAGTTTAAGCATTTTTCAAATAATGTAATTATTAATTTAGCCTCCCAAAGAACTTTTTTTATTTTAGATTTTATTCAAAATGGTACCTAATTCTGATTTCAATATTTTTTTTTTATACAGAAGCTTCTAGCAATATATTGTTTTTTTTTTTTTTTACCAACATTTAAAAAAATATATTTTGGATTTTTAAAAAAAGTTGAAATTTTTTTTTTTTGAACATCAAATATTTTGAAAACTTCACGGTCAATTTCTACAAAACATGGTATTTAACATTTTTTTAAACACTTTGAAGTATTTTAAGGATTTTTTTTAATTTTATGAAAGAATAGCGGTTGAAAAACCGTTAAATAAATTTTTTTCTTAAACAACAAAGAAATTTAAGTATTTTTTCTGTGTGCTTAAATTAGTGCCATATACCTACAACTCAATTAAAAAGTAAAATGCCGTTTTTTTTTTCATTTCAAACTCTCAAAGAAGTTGTTTTATTTTATTTAAATATCGTATTTCGTGCTTTTAAACATTTTTCTCTCATAATTTCCATGTCTATAATGTTCTTATACACCCTCAGCTCTAGAGTCTTATTCATAAAAGCAAGTACGTGCGACCCAGTCGTGCATTTTATTTATTTTAGCATTCCATTGCATGACTGGTATAAAGTTTTTGTCATAAACGCGTAAGTTCCGATGGGATAGCAAATTTTACCAACCAAAGTCGTTTTACTTCGAAGGGCCTCATGAGTTTTTGATAAGCAAGGGCAAGGCCCAAGAGAAAATCGATAGTAACCCTTGCTAGCATCAATGCTAAACTTTCTTAAAAACTGAATTATTTTCCCAGGTGGGATATATTTCTGTCTAGAAAAACAATCTTGTTTTCAAACGAGCACACATACTAAAAAGGGACTAGCAAAAGATGCTATCGAAACTCGTGAGACCCTTGCCAATTTATTTTTCCTCCAATGGCTATAAAACAAGAAAAAAAGGTCCTTACCAAACTTGTCAAAAACTCCATATTTTTACAAGCGGGTTGTTTTCAGTCGGGGTGATATTGAATGTTTGAAAAATTTGATTGCTTTTATTAAAATTTTGGTTTTAATTTTCTAATGTCAATTATTTACTTTGGTTCAAGTGATTCAAACGAAAAATAGGAAAACAATAATTGAATTTCTTGTGTTATATCAAGCAAAAACTTTTTTTTATAGAGAGTTCGACTATTTATATACAAAAAAGAGAACTTCTTATGATGGATGGTATGCCTGATAAGCCAAATTTTTAACAATAAATTCGTTTCATAAATCAATAAGCATAAAATTTCTGTAGTTGAGAGTGACTGAACAACATTAATAAAGAACCCTTTCATAAAAAAGTCTCTGTAGTTGTTCTCTATTACCGGAAGTTTTTAATTCTTGAAGATTAGGTAGCATTCATAATTTGAATATAAAACTAAACTGATGCATGAACTTGCTTTATCTGACAACTTTGCTCTAGAGTGACTACTCCTTTATTTAAATAGACCTACATATACAACAACAAAAAACTCTAATCTCTCTTGTCCAGAATGTTTCTTACGGTTTATGATCAAAATCGTTAATTTTCTTAAGTCCCCCTTTTTCCTGGAACCGCCGGCCGTAATTAAAACTAATTCCTGGTTAAGAGTCACATAACTTGTAAATAATCTTCAAATTATTTAGGCTTTTCTTGCTTTTACTTTATGGCATACACGAAATTTTCTTTAAACATTCCCGCTCTTAAACCAATGTTAAAAAAGATTTTTTATAACCAACCAGACAAATATAAAAATGACTATTAAAAACCCATTACCGACATGAAGTGGTATATCTACAGCTACAGACTGCCACCGCCATCGCCTGCTTACTATAATAACGACAACAATCTAATGTTAACGAAAAAATTATGAACAAGAATTCAAGAATTTCATGTGCGGGACATTTTCCGGTCTCAAATTTTAATGAGCCACATCTATTCCGTATACAAATGCATGAAACTCAGTATAAAATGATTCTCAATACCCGCACTTCGAGAGTCTAATACTAAAGCCTAAACAATAATTCTGATAACGTTGACCTATGCTGTGATATGTAATAGTTACACTTCAAATTGCTAGTAACACGCAAGCAACTTAAATGTTGTATTCCTGTGCATTAAAAATGATCATCAAGGCAAGCAAACCGACACGTAAGGGGGTTTTATAATGGCATTACCATTTACCTGTGGCTTAAGGAAGACAGAATTAGTTGAATTCAAAATGAAGGAATAAGAATTAATATAACTGCTTTGGAAATTATCAGGGAGGGAATTAGGTGCATCAGATCATGAGGATCCTTGCTGCATTTCCGTTTTTTAGTTATTTCTAGAGCTAAGCTTCCGATGATAAATTTTACCCCTGTTTAGGTTAAAGGCTACTTTCTTACCTGGATGTATTCAAAATAATGCCACATTACTAGTTTAAAATTGAAATAAAATCGTACACTTTCCTGAACTTCAAAAGAATACATGAAAGCATCCCGGCTAGTAACAAAGTCTAGTTTTTGATGAGGACCTAAATGGTTTTCGCTGGTGCTTAAAAACTAGGATTTTTAAAATATTTTTTCCCTGGTGCTTAAAAACTAGGATTTTTTAAGTACCAGAGAAAAACTATTTAGTGCCTCGTCAAAAACTAGACTGTGCTTCCAGCCGGGTTGCTTTCATTTCTTCTCTTAAATATCAAGAAACTAACTAAAGAATAACTATTGAAATTAACTAGAGCCTCGTCACTTCTTTTGCCTCAAGCCAAAAATAAATAAAATCGTTGTTTTATCAAGGATTAGATATAGGGATCTTCTGCTTAACAAACCAATAAGCTTACCACTTGACTAATTTACAATACCGTTCTGCATTGTTCAAACTTAATACATTTTTAAGTATTTCTGATTGTATAGCAAAACTTATCCAACAAGATTTACCTAGTGAGTATTTGACAAGTTTTCCCTCGACTAGATTTCCCGTATGGAAACTTTCCAATGCCATGACTTAACTTTGCAAAAACTTTCCATTTTTCCAAGTGTGATTTAGTAAAATTATTTCTTCCATTAAGGGCGCCCTCTACTGATATTAAGGTCCTTAAAATGTTACCTCCTTTACCTAATAGATATTCCGCTACTGCGAAAACCATAACGAAATAAACAAACCATACTAAGAAATTACAAACGTGGCGCATGCTGGTCTTGCAAATAAAATCTCAAGACACACACAACACCAAGAAACACTTGCGATAAGAAAATAAGAAATTTGTATGCAATAACAAAAAAAAAAAAAAACATATACAAAAATAAATGCATGCAAAACAGCCATTCGGGTGGGGCAACATTTACAAAACAAAGAAACAAGTTTCTGAAGTTCTTCAGCAGTCTTTCTTTCTTTCTTACTTTATCGTCTTTTCTAAGACCAGACTCAATGAATGGATTTGCAAGTGATTGATTTATGCTGAATACGGCAGGCTACATTGGGTTTGTCTCTTCGATTGGATTTTCCGGTTGATAAGAAATTTCATAGTGTTGGAATGTCTATTATATCGAAATAACAATACCACGCATTCGTGAATAAAGTTAATAAATACCTACCTAAACATGTGGTGGCGGAAGGGTATAGCCTCATTATTATACACGCATATCTTTTGGTAGTTGCCTCTTATGAAATTGAAATATATCTACCTTACACCTGGCAATTAAGGAACCATCCTTTTTTTATATTTATGTATTAGTTTAATGTGCTGAAGTATGACGATATGTAAATAAGAACTAAAATAAAGAAGAATATAATTTACGATTAGAGCTTATATCTTCCTTACTACTTAGTTATTAAATCCGTGAATATATCTTAAAGGGATTTAATAAAATTATTTGAAAGTAGATATTAAGCACATTCAGCAATAATCATCTATCAAGTTTGTTTTAAAGAAATTTACAAATTAATGACGATTTTTCGAAATTACAGAGTGTTTAGTAGTTTAGTACTAAAAAATGAAAATATCTACAAAGTGTTTTCCGCTACCGTCACGTACAGACAAATTCAACGACTTTTATGTTATTATTAACTTCAAGTTTTAGAAACGTTACCTACTTAGACTTGTCAAATATAAATTATATTTAATAGTCTTTTATTATATGCAAACATACTGAAGGTATTGCTTTAAATGTCTAAGAAAAAAAATATAAGAAGAGCTGTCACGTACAGACGGGACGAGTTAACCAATATTCTAGATTGCCATCTAAATGATCAAATATCAGGGAAACTAAATCTTCAATCAGAAATGTGATATTAATAAATTATGAGAATGAATCAAAAGCGGTATTAGCGAGCAAATTTCCCCCCCTTATGGCAGGAGAATCAATTTTCTAAAAATTTGACTTAAAACAGACAACAAATTATTTAAAAACAACGGTAGAACTTACTATGCCATGCTATACTTTCTTGGACAACCAGAAATCTGTTCTACAGGGTGGCATAGAAATTGTGCTACAGTAAGATATAAAATATGTAACTGTTTTTTTAATGCAACAGAAAATTGTTCATTGCGGCCTGAAGGTTTGAAGTTAGGATCGCCTCAATTATTGGCTTATTTAGTCAAATTCCTGGGTTTCATTTTGTACACCTCCGCTTTACATAACCCCATACAAGAAATTCTGTAACAGTTAGGTCAGGTGAACTTGAATTAATTTGTTTGAGAATTTTTATTGGAGCTCCGCCATATCTGGTCTGGCTGTATGTGCAGTTATTCCATATTGCTGGAACCAAATGCTGTTTAATGGGGATATGTCTTTTGCGCAGTTCTGGGTAAACAAACTCATTCAAAATCTTTGAACATAATCTTTGTAGCACGATTCTGACGCCACCGTGTATTATTTGCATTTTAAATTAGTGAATAGTTTTTGAAAAAATTATTTCAAACTTGAAATTTTGAAGATTTTTTTTTAATTTGCAAAATTTTATTTTTAATTTTTATGTAGGTAATTAAGTACAGTTTTTGTTTTCAAAATTAATTTTCCCCTTAGGGGGTTCCCAGCTTAAAAGAACCTTCCGCTGTATTGTGCTAAATTAGTGCTACCGTGCCGTAAATAATAAAAAAATAGAAGTTTTGCAAATAGAACGAAAGTTTTATACTCAATTTATGATTGAATAAAAAACTTATAATTACAAATTATACTACCAAAAATAAACTTTGCGTATGGGTTGCATGGAGTAAGCACCGTAATTTTTGATAAAAAAAGTTATGTTTATTCTGTTTAACTTGTGCCACTACAAATTTTCTAATTGTAAGAATTTAAAGTTTGTACTGCCATATGTCAAAGGGTATGAAAATCGCATATTTAAAGGGCGTTTTTGTAGACGTATGGTTTTCAATCTGGCAATACTGATTTATGCTCAGTTTGGTTTGACATTCCATAATGAATAGACTTACTCCTGAACAACGTTTGCAAATCGTGCAAATATATTACCAAAATAATGGTTCGGTTTCACACCACGTTTACTCTGCGGAGCAGAGTATCAAAGAAGACCCGAATAAGTCCATCCGCCATCGCGCTCAACAATTAGAAGCTGTGCCCATCAACTTTATGGAAGATTTTGTGGAATGATCTTGGCTTGCGGGCTTATAAAATCCAAGTCGTGCAAGAATTGAAACCGAGCGACCATCAAGCGCGTCGTACATTCCGGCGGTGCGTTACATGCCATACAGCCAAAGAAACAATCAATTTCTTGGAGGAAAATTTTGGTGAGCGCATTATCTTGTGAATATTGCGTGTTATTTCTGACACACGGCCCCAATTGCTGCGAAAAGTGGTCGGAAAGCGGGGCTCTCAGCTGGAATTTATTCGAGCCAGCCAGGGCGGCCACTTGCCTGAAATCATTTTTAAAACATAATGGCAAACCCTAATGTTTATAATAAAGCTAAATAATTCTTGGCCATAACATTAAATTATGCGTTTTATTTCTTCTTGAAAATTTAAATATTTCTTAAAAAAAGTTGTCCTGTTATGTGATGTTTTGCAACTTAACGGTGAGAAATAAATTTTGTGAAGCACTGCAATATCGGTTTTCAAAAAAAAAGAAGTTGTGCCTAATTTGTGCTGCCTTATGCCGTAATATTAAAAAAATATAAATTTTGAAATTTTAAGAATGATTTTTTTTTTAATTTTGTAAAGTTTCCCATAAAACTAAATTGTGCTATTTTGTGATCAGTTTGTGCTGCCATATGCCGAGGGGATAAAAAATCAAATGTTAGCAACTTTTAATTTATTAAATAAATTTTTGATTCGATTCTCAAAAAAAAATCTGACCAACTTGATATATCTTGTGTAGGTATATTGAAAAAAATAGCAAATTTTGTAAATTTTACAGATGATTTTTTTTAATTTTTCTAAAAATTCTAGTTTTGCTATTTTGTGGTCAGTTTGTTTTCTCCAATATGCCACAGATAGAAGAAAATGCCATATTTGCAACTTTTACTGCCAAGAAACAATCTTGCGTAGCGTTAAGTTTGCATTGTCATACACAAAACATTCATTTCCTTCATTTTTAAGAAATTTCAAAAAAGTCTCACCCGAAAAATTTGCAAATTTGCCAATTTACAAGGCAGCATAAGTTGAGCACAACCTTTTTTACAATTCAAAAATGGTGGGTACAGTAGAAATCATACCCATATTATGTTTTTTTTTTTTTAACACCGAACATGGCGGTAAAAGTTGGGCACACTACATCATAACTTTTTTTAATAGGAAAATCGAAAATGGTGGTGCTTTACTTCATGCACAAAATACCGCAACAAGAAAACAAAAATAGTAGTAGATTGTTGTCCCTGGGTTATGTATACAGACATGGATACATTTATATAGATATTCAAACTATTTCCGCTTGATTTCTTTCCTTTTTTTCTACTTCTAAACTGGTTTTGAATTTAAGAACAATAGCAATTTAATACAAATAATACACCTTAAGCTCACATTAAATACTCATTACTAAGTTGTTGGTAATTTATGTAAATTTTTTTTACTAGCGTATTAAACAAAAATCTTCCAACAAATCTACACCTACACTACAACAAAACAACTACAAACTTCGACTTTAATAAATATATTGAATTAGGTAATTCCAACGGTACATTGTTATTCAGAAAGTATATATATGTGTGCATATTAGGGTGGTCCTTGTTTTTTTTTTTTACAACATTTTCTTGTCATATCTTTATTTCACCCCACTGGTCTCCCTATTTTCACTTTAAGGCACTAATTATGGGGTCAGGGTGATTGTTATAAAACGCAAAAAAACTATCTAAGGGTATGGATTATAAAGGGTGATTTTTTAAGAGGTTTAGAACTTAAAAAAAAACACAAAAAATTCGAAAAAATGAATGAAATATTTATTTGAATCGATAGTTTGAACCTTGCAATTTAATGTTTAAAAATAGTTTCATGCAAATGTTGACCGCGGCTGCGTCTCAGGTAGCCCATCCGCTGAGTCCAATTTTGGCATACTCTTTCACACATATCGGCCGGTATCTCACGAATGAATGCATGGATGTTGGCTTCCAGTGCGTCAATCGAAGCGGGCTTGTCCGATCTAGGCGGCCAATTGACCGGCCCGAAACGTGAAATTAACTGTTCACCAAACTCGCCTCGCAATTGCGCCATTGTTTCGCGTGCTGTGTGGCATGTGGCACCGTCTTGTTGAAACCACATATCATGCAAGTCAAGAACTTCCATTTCGGGCAAAAAAAAGTTTGTTATCATCGCTCGGTAGCGTTCACCATTGACAGTAACGCTGCGATTCGCATCATCTTTGAAGACATATGGCCCAATAATGCCGCCGGCCCATAAACCGCACCAAACAGTGGCTTTTTCGGGATGCATTGGTAGCTGTTGCAATGCTTCTGTCTGATCTTCACTCCAAATGCGGCAATTATGCTTATTTACGTACCCATTCAACCAAAAATGAGCCTCATCGCTGAACACAATTTTTCGATAAAAAAGCGGATCCTCGGCCAGCTTTCCAAGAGCCCATTCACCAAAAATTCGGCGTTGTGGTAGGTCGGCTGGCTTTAGTTCTTGCACCAGCTGTATCTTAAAAGGCTTTACGCCCAAATCCTTCCGCAAAATTTTCCACGTAGTGCTGTAACAAAGGCCTAACTGCTGGGAACGGCGCCGAATCGACATTTCGCGGTCTTCTGTCACACTAGCTGATACGGCCGCAATATTTTCTTCACTACGCACAGTACGTACGTACGTGGTTTAATGTCCAACAAAGTAAATTTAGTGCGAAATTTGGTCACAATCTTCCGAATAGACTGCTCAGAAGGTCGAGAATGCCGACCATAAAATGGAAGCAGCGCGCGATGAACATTTCGAACCGAGCACGAATTTTGATAGTAAAATTGAATAATTTGCAAGCGTTGTTCATTTGTAAGACGATCCATGGTTAAATTGCAAACCAAACTGAAGCTGTTTGACAGTGACACAAGGTACTAAACACACGTCAGCTGTCAAAACCAGTGTTGCCAAAACCAAACCAGCTAAAAAATCACCCGTTATTTAGACGAGAAAAGAAATCATATTGAATTGGGGGTCTATTTCCCCCATTTAGACGGGAAAGGCAATTTTGTAAAAATTGGCTTAAAACAGAAAAAAAAATATTTAAAAAAACGGGACCACTAACAATGACACGCCTTAGCTTTTTTTTTTTAATTGTTAGGTTTGAAAATTATTTTTTCTAAGACTATTTACCATACAAATTTTATTTAGAAAGCATATTATAGAATGGATTTGTGGCCCTAGGAAAAGTTATACGAGTAGCTCGGCATTGTAAGTATTCCCATTTTTTTTAAAATATTTTTTTTTTGATTTCAGGCAAATTTCTAGAAAATTACCCCTCCCGCCTGAACGGGGAAAATGAATCTGATCTATTCATTCTGTTTTTTTTTTTCGTTTGATATATGTACTTATGTACGAATAACCCCAATCCCATAGTTAGGCACCAGTTATAGCTATCATTGAAACTCATAATTGAAAACTTCCATGATAATTTTGATTAATTGATTAAATATTATTTGGATGGACAAATAAAGCTTTAGACTTAATTAATATTTCTAGTCAAAAAAAAATTTCAAATAAAATGACTTTAAAGATTCCAATGATCATTGATAAAGTAGTGCAATCATTGAAAAAAGAAAAGTCTTTTTATGTGGAAGGTTAGGCCTATTTGAAATTTTTTTGACTAGAATTATGAATTTAGTCTTGAGCTTTATTTGTTTATCAAAAAAAAAAATGGGTTTACTTCATAAACGCCTCAAAATCCATCATTAAAATTTTCAATGATGATTTTCAATGATAGCTATAACTGGCACCTTAGTACCTTAAAGTCAACTTATGAATACCAGGAGGGTGAAATAAAATTCTGAAAAAATTAGAGAACTTTTTTTTCAATGTTTTGAATCGAATGTGGGCTATCCAAGACTATATCCAATTTAAGAACCACACTAATATACATGTATTAGGATTCATCAAACGAATGTTATCGTCATATTTTGTATTCCCTGCTGTTTGAAAAGTGCGTCATAAATGTTATAAAGAATTTGACAACTGTAAAACTGACGTCATTTAAAATATTGTACGATATATTTTTTTTTTGTTTCTTAGTAAAAAAGCATTAAAAAAGGATTTATTTCGAATTGTATTGTCTTTCAAGGAGGTCAGTATTTACATATTTGTCTTGTTTCCGAATTCAATTAAATAGGTAGATTTTTTAGGCTTAAAGTTTGAAAAAGTGAAAGTGAAGTTTTACATGTTTTTTTAACAAAAACATTTAAATTTTAAGTTTATATACTTAAAAGGTATTCATCTATGTCATCTGTACCATTTAGTTACACAAAGGTAAAGGTATTTAAATTCATCTTTTTTTTTTAAATTATTTTGCTAAAATAGAGAAGTGACTTAAGTGTTGGATAAAGTGGCACGTAACACATTGAGCTTAAACTTTTCATGTGTTTCTTATAATAATTATGTTCCGTTAAAAATAATTCGGTTCTTTAACTCAAAATTAAAAAGTTCTATGTTCGTAACCAAATTCACAAAAAAAAACAGTTTTATTAAAAACAAATAAGTGATTGTATGAGCTTCAAACCCAAAAAGTTCATTTAAGTTTAATACATATTTAAATTAGTCAAGCGAAAAATAAAACAAAAATTAAATTATTGTATAAGAACCTGATGCAGCTACAAAGTGTAAATACTCGTTGAATTCGTGTTAAATTCAATATTATTACCGGGCTTACTTATTAGGTATATTTTTTTAATGAATATTTGTAAACTAACACGCGCTGAAGAACTTAAACTGGTAGTGAAATAAAAACAGGAGATAACACTTTAATTTCAAGTCCAAAACTCATAAGACTGTGACTTAACAACTAAAAAAAGTTAAAAAAAAATAAATATATATAATAATAAAAATATATTAATCACTACACACATGAGTAAATGTGGAACGTATGCACGAGTACATCGTTGTTATCCTGAAGTGAGTATTTATGGTCATGAGTTTTAAATGCTACTTTTGCTTTGTTTTGAATTGAATTGCATTTAATTTTACAATAAATCAGCTATCATTTTTACTAATGGGTTGTGCAAGCTTTAATTACTTACCACTAAACTAGTTACCTAGTTAAATATAAAACAAAATTAAATCTATGTTAAATAGCAATTTCAGTGCTTAATTCTGGCAAACGGTTTAATTATGTACATGTGAATGTAAATATGTACATATATGAAAAATGATTGGTTGTTTGTCCCAAAAATTTCTTAAGCCTTTATGAATAATGAAAAAACTCTCAAATATTTTCGAAAAATTTTCCAAATTCCAAAAACTAAGCTCCCTGTTTTTTTTTAGAGATCCGAAAGCTATTTTTCTGGCCTTATTTCGAAAATAAGTTTGAAAATTAAGCGTAAAAGTTCTTATTTGACTTTTTTTCCATTTGAAGTTTTAAACTCTTTTCCAAAGTGCGGTGTTTTTTTCCTGTACAATTTTCGGTGTCTTTCAAAAATTTCAATTTTTTTTTTAACACTTTTTGGCGAAATTTCCTATGGTGTAATTTCAGGAACCAAAAAACATATCTAACGTTAAGTTGAAAAACAAAAACAAAAAGTATTTTTATGGGCTGTTAATGACAACTTACTGTAAAATTTGATATTTCCTACAAATATCGTAATAATTGTAATAATAGAAAAAATTTGTATTAAAATAAACGATTTGTTTTTGAGATTTTCTTATCAGTTTTTTAACTGTTATATAATGGTAACATACCCTTTTCTTTGGTTCTAACAACAATAAACATTTTTCTAAAAATCTTTTATCCATAGTTAAAAAAATCGATTAATCAACAAAAAAATCATTTTAAAAATGTCGAGTTTCAAAAAAAAGAAAAAAATAAGACAAATTTCTTTTTTAAGTTGGGGAGCTGCTATAAATAACCATTATTAGCATTTTTCTTATGTTGCCAAAGGAGGTACGATATCTTGCCAACCAAAATCTCGAATAACCTATTCTCGCAAATTAAGAGTCTCGTTTTTCATAATATCGCTTTTAACAATCGCGCACCGAAAAAATCTGGCGAATTTCAACCAAAATCTCGCAAATAAAAATATCGCAATTTCAAATCTCGCAAAATAAAAAAACTCACAACAACGTTTGGCTCTAGGTTTTGCACTAAAAAAATAAAATCCCTGAAAATTGAAAGTTAGAACTTGAAAAAGAAAAAAGTTTTTTTTTCAACTTTTATTCTTATTGTAATTATTTTTAAGAATTAAAAAAATAATTAAAAACTAATTTCTTTATTTCTAAGAAAACCAACGAAAATAAAATACAAACGACGTTTCTAAAAAAAAAAATTAGTTTTTATTTCGGGTAAATTTCAATACAATAATTCGCTAGTATACGAGTATCTGGCGCGAGATTTTATTTTAATTTGCGAGATTTTTTCTTCACTTCAACTTGTATTTGTTGCAGTGCCAGATTTTGATTTGGGAGATTTGAGTTTGCGGGATTTAATTATTGCAAGTTGATGAAAAGGGAATAAATGCGAGATTCCGAATGCTAAATGTTTTAATTTGTGAGATATAGTACCTAACTCTGCCAAAAGAAAGCCTCTGCCATCTGTTGGTTTCTTTAAAAAAAAAAAACGTCAAAAAACACTGCTCAATATCTATTTTTCAACGATTGTTGCTTTATAATTTTACTTTATTATTTTACGGATTTTCTTTGGTTTATTTTTCGAGAGTAGTTACGAAAACGAAATTTTGCATTTCGAATAACGAAATCTCATATTAAAACAAAAAAAACTAAAAAGTGAAATCTCGCAAACTTATTATCGGACTTCTCATACTCTCGCAAATTTTCGCTTTTAACAATCTCGTATTAACATCTTTGCAATTTAAAATCTTGAATATCACAAACTCGCAAATCAAAATTTTACAAATTTAAATCAGTTTCGTTCTGAAAAGTAAAACTCCTGCTAACTAAAAAAAAAAACTCAAAAACCAAGAACCTTTTCCCTGTATTTTATTGTTTTAAAAAACGTATTTTTAACAATTACAAAATTTACCCGACATTACAACTTGATGTGTTATTTCCATATTCTCTTTTTTGTTCTCAAGAACAATATTGAAATATGTTTATAAGCAATAACAATTATAATAAATGACAATATCGTCTGAAAATAGAACCTAAGCACTCGATTTATTTAGCAGAAGTTAGGAAATCTTGAAAAATTTAATTGCATAGTAATAATAATTACAGGATCGATTACAATTACATGTAATTTTTCAAATTACAATTAAATGTAATTTCTAATTGAGATTTTCCAATTGCTAATTACGTGCATTGGAGAAAAGTAATTGATCATGAAAAGTAATTGAAAAAACCTGTAATGATTACTTTTTTTTGTAATCATTGCAAACAAATGTAAATGATTATACGAAGTATTAAATTCATTTAACAAAATCTTTCCATACTATTTACTAAGTCCATGCTAGGCGGATGGACATACATACATAGATCGTTAGATAGGTTTTACCTCCCAGATGTGAACAAGCTATATTCTTCACCTCTTGTTAATTGTAATTCATATTTTATGTTATCAATTACATTGGTGTGTAATGATTACAAAAAAAGTATTCATTAAAATTTCTTTCAATTGTGTTTTTTTTGCTCAATTACTTTTTCCAATTGCATCAGCAAATCGAAAACGCATTTTTAATCATTTCGGCATATTGCAGCAAAAACAAAATTATGTTTAAAAAAAAACTTAAAAAATCATTCATTAATTTGTTTAGCCTTAAAGTTAAATCATTCGAATTTTGTATCATTTCAGCGCATGAGCACAAAACAGCACAGGTTATATTTTTACAAAATTGCAACCCTGCAAAAAAAAAAATCAATCGTAAAACTTCGAAATTTGCGATTTAAAAAAGATTTTATGCACAAGATAGCAACAGTTCGGCATAAAGTAGCACAACTTTTTTCTCGAAAATCGAAAATGGTGTGCTAACTTCACACGCAATATTTCAATAGGTCAGATGCATATTTTCAAAAAATTCTATTCCCATTCAATCCTGAAGTTTAAGGACTTACAAATTTGAACCTAGCTTATTTTTGAAATGCCAAAAAAAAAAAACGAAAACCTCAAAAACCTTGAAACTTGAAATTTTCAATTTCAGGCCATACGAAATCGATTATTATCATGCCTCAATAGCACGCTCCATTTTTATAACATTTCTTCATCAAATTTATTTATTTTTAAGTCAAAAATCGGTTTATTTATTCTAAGAAAGCTAATTAAAAAAATGTAAACTATCAAAATCAATTTTTTGGAATACATAGTTACTTTTCTACATAGATTTCTTTCTATAGAAATTAATTTCTTTCAAGATTGAAGAAGCCATTCAAAAACTTTTCCGGCACGAGTACGATAACTCAGGCGTAAAATCTATGCATAGTTTTTGAAAAAAATGGATTGTGAACTCAAAATTTGGGGAAAAAAACATAAAGTTATTTTTTTTTCTAAAATTTGTTGCTCTAATCAACAAGTCTTCTACTTGAGAAAATAAAAAATTACAGAAACTACTTTCTTATTAGATTTGTGTTTTCTTGCTTGTTTACATAAATATAGTGCTATAGCACCCATCATTGCGGCGCGCGTGCAAACAGTGCGGTATGTAAGGGGGGCAAAGTTCTAAAAAAATACACTTAAAAAATTTTTAAATATTATTTTCCAAAATTTTGAATTCAAAACCCATTTTTTTCAAAAACTATGTATAGATTTCACTTAATTTAGAAACTTCCTAATAGAACAGAGTTTTGGCTTTTAATAAAGACCTAAAACTTAATTGTAACTGTTACCATTATTTTTTAATACTTTTTTATTTTCAGTACTTTTTTATAAAATTTCCCCTTCCGCCCAAAAGGGGGGAGATAGACCCCCTCCCGTAGTAAAAAATGCTTGTATTTAACGATTCTACAAAAAAACCGTTATTATTTCTTGGCGCCTGAGTTACCGTACTCTCTCCACTTTTCCACACTTTTTCCCCATACAATTCTTATAGGAAAAACAAAATGGTTTTAATTTGAGTGACCTCTTTGTACCCTTAAATGTTAACTTCATATTTTAATTGCATTTTCGTAGAGTTCCCAGCTTACAGTCATGATTTCAAGAATCTCAAAGTAAGTTCCATTATTTTGAGCAATACTTTAGGTCACAATTGTATTTAAATTTAATTTTTTTTTTCTATATAAAAAAAATAAATAATTATATTGATGAACTCACATTTCATACTTAAATTTTAATATGCATTAATATCTGCGTTTTAAATAGGTTAAATAAGTTTATAAATACGATTTCCTAATTATAGTCATGAGCTAAGATTTCAATCAGGTTATGGTTTTTTGTTTTGTTGTTGCAAAAAATTTACTTGTTCTTCTCTAATCGCATTTTTTTTTTAATTCAATTTAATAAAATTCTTGTTTTTTTTTAAATGCATTCAGTTGTATTTTTTGTTGTCCAACAAATTTATTGTATTTGTAGGACATTTTATTAGAGATTCCTTAAAGAATAAGATTTGTTTGCTAACTTCTAATATATTTGCATAAAATTTAATCAATTATCTTGTCTCTTCTTATCAAGTTTTTTGAGACTAATTAGCAAATTTAAGTTCGAATAGCTTAGTTAATTTATTCTTTATATTAAGTAGGTATTGATCTGACTTATTTAAATACAAATATTTTTTTTCTTACACTCTAACGTTCTACTTTGTAAGAAATTAATTCTTTCTTTATGTATATAGAAAGTTCATGTAGCTCTCAACGTGTTTTTTGTTTCAATTTTTTTTTTTTAGAAATGGCATTATGATGTTTAAATGTGTATATTTTGAAGTAACTTTAATTCAGGGAAATTTTACTTACATGTACATAGGTACGTATTTTTTTTTAAATTATTATTTTCGTAAATTTTATTTTCTCGAGTGCGTTTTATTCAAGATATGCCAGATTTGTCGTCCTAGGAAAATGTGAAACAAACTTCATATTGAGACTTTTACTAAATTTAAATTAAACTAAAGTTGAATTTCCCTCGGTAAAAAATATCAAAAAATATCTTTTGGCTGTTTATTTATCATATATTTCCTGGTTTTGTGGGAGATTTTACTGCGCTTTAGAACATTCGAATAAAACATGCCTTTTATTAAACTTTTAAAACCTTTTAACTTTGATACGTACGATTTTCTTCTTATCAATTTTGAAATAAGCACTCAAACCAAATATTCCATAATGTTTTATGACATAAATTATATCGAAGATTATTAAATTTAATACTTTTTTTATTTTCAGGGTGACTGGTGGTTGGCGCGTAGCAAGAAGACCCGACAAGAAGGATACATCCCATCAAATTATGTTGCCAAATTGAAGTCAATAGAAGCTGAACCGTAAGTACATAATACAACAACAACAAAAAATTATATTTTAATCTAAAAATTCATCGCAAAAATTTCCTACAGTCTGAATATTAGGTTGTTGTATTTGCTTGTTCTCACACAATCACACACATAAAACTCATCGCCTAAAAGTATGCCATGTTTAATTAGTGACCTAGTCTCTCATCTCCTATTGTTGTCTGTATAACAGTTCGTTAAAGTTTGAAAATACATTTAAAAAAAAATTTTTACACGATGCAGGCAGACACAAAAGATTTAGACACGTAACATTTCATAAAAAGGGAAATTGATTTTATATATTTGAACCTTTGCCAAATTTAGGAGGAAAACTTCATTAAATAAATATATGTACCTATCTATAAGTTGGAAGATAAACTTTTTTTTTTAAACAAAGATGACCCACTTAAAAAAACCAGCCAAATCATAGACATAGATTGAATATTAAAATCGCTGCGGGTTTTGATGATGGGATAAATCTTCTGGCAAATGACTTTAAATGCACATTTTTAAAGAGCCAAACAATCTAGCTAAGCTATATTTTTGGCATTGAAAATTAATGGTATGTTCATTTGGACAGTTTCAAAATAATTGCTCTGATAAAAATATATGTATGTAGGAGCATTTATAGGTCAGTGAAATTGAAAGTGCTTATGTGGTGATAAAGTGATAATAATGGCTTCAATGAATAAATTGGAGCTACTTTAATTTTGAGAAAATGTAAATGGCGCAAAATTTGATACAATTTAGATAATGTCAAGGTATAATAATCTCCTAGGCATGCATATTTGGGTGATGGTCGGTGTAAGTTTTTTTTTTTTTGTTTTTATATTTAGATGAGCCTAAATCAGCTCCATATGAAGACAAAACAATACCCAAATTTTGTCAGTTTTTTTTTTTTTTGTTATACTCTATAGTCGCTAAGGGCTAATTTAGTTGCCATTTTTTTAAATTTATAATTATCTTACAGATAAGACCGCCTCAAGACTGTTTCCAGTGTTTTGCCCCCAGTATCAAAATTAATTTTTGTTTAAAACAACAGAATCTTGTTTTTGTTAATTTTTCTGCACATTGTGATACCCTTTTTCTTTTCATTTTAACCAGGCGTTTCAGTGTTGTCATAAATTAAATGAAAAAATTCATTGAATAATCATCGGAAATTACATTTTAATTTTGTCAATTGTTAAAAAAATCACAAAGATTCAAACGATTTTTTTTTTTTTTTTTTATCCGATGGAAATCTTCAAAAGACACTCGGTAAGAATCGGTACCAAGTAGTGTGGGACTCTTACCGCACTAAAACCACCGGTGAATCAGGACCTATGAAAGATCGACAAATGATTTTTCTTTCTTAATTTATCAGTCGCATTGTGGGAAGTTTAAGTTATAACACTTTCCATAGCTTTTAGACCATCAGCTCATGAGGCTTGGTTCTTCTTAATCTCCGAACATTGTCTCGTACATTTAAGACGATCTCCATTTCGGAGTTGGTATCACCTTGCAGTCGCTGATTGTGTGATACAGCGTGTTTTTTAACCACTTCTGTTACCATTTCAATTTGAAGGTCACGATGTAGATCGCTATTTCTACATCATTTATTATTCCGCGAAGGACCTTGCTTTGAAATTTTTGGATGGGTTCAGCATTTGTTTTCTTTGTACAGCCCCATAGTTGGATGCCATATGTCCAAACGGGTTTCAGTACTTGCTTATATAACATTAGCTTGTTCTGGATAGATAGGTCAGAGTTCTTTCCTAGTAACCAGTACATTTTTCTGTACTTCAAAGTTTAGTTCGTCTTTTTTCTTTTTGATGTGCTCTTTCCATTTAAGCTTTGCATCCAAAGTCATTCCAAGGTATTTGGCAGTATTGGAGTAAGGTACTGTTGTACTGTTTATAAGAATTGGAACATTGTTTATTTTTTTGTTTGTAAAGTTTATATGCGTCGATTTTGTTTCATTTAGTTTGATTCGCCATTTTTGCGTCCAATCACTAACTTTATCGACTGCATTTTGCAGTTTTTGTGTAGCCTTCGTAACGGATTTATTTGGCACCAATATTGCAGTATCATCAGCAAAGGTGGCCATGATAGCGTTGATGACCACTGGAATATCCTTGTATATAACAGATACAGGGTTGGTCCTAGGACACTTCCTTGTGGTACACCGGCTTCAATTTTCGCATCGTACTCTAAAGAGTCGGTTCGTAACGTAGGATTTCAGTATTTCGTAGTACTGCCTGGGAAGATCCCTTTGCAGTTTGTACTCAAGTCCCAAGTGCCAAACCTTATCAAAGGCTTGAGCAACATCTAAGAATATAGCCGAGCATACTTGTTTTTCTTCAAGTGCCTTTTCCACAACATCCGTAATCCGATGCACTTGGTCTATCGTGGAATGTTTATTTCTAAATCCAAACTGATGGCTCGGAATTAGTCTTCTTTCTTCTATTATTTTGCTTAGTCTTTTCAGAAGCAGTTTTTCGAAAACTTTTGCCATGATTGGTATAAGCGAAATAGGTCTGTAAGATGTTACTTCTGTTGGTGGCTTACCTTGTTTAGGTATAACAATGACTTCTGCAATTTTCCAATGATGTGGCACATATCTTAGTTTAAGGCATGCATTTATTATGAATTGGAGTTTTTTGAAGGCTATAGAAGGCATTTCTTTCAAAACCTGAGCAGTTATTAAATCGTACCCTGGTGATTTTTTGTTAGACAACTTATGTTGACACATACTTCTTACTTCTTTGAGCGTGACAAAAGGAATTTCACATTCGTCGTTTCTTTCAACAAACTGTAAGGGATCTGTAGCTGTGCTTGCTGGAAATGGCTTAAAAACATTCGCGAGATGTTCAGCGAAGAGATCAGCCTTTTGTTTTGGGTTTCCGATCCATTTACCATCAAACGATTGAACTCGTAATTCTTCTATAAGTACCTAGATTGTATAATTTATTTAAATTAGATATTAAAATTGATAAAACAATGCCATGTGTATATTGGAAACAAAAAAAGCAAAATTTTTTGTAGACGTTCTCGTCGGCTTACGTGTATGAAAATATCCGTTTCTTTTTAATTGTTGTGTTCTGTTTTTGGTGCCTAAAACTAACTTTTTAACTAACTTCTCACTACGACCCAAAATTATAATTTTTTCTCTTAAAACATCTTCGCTTAAAATTAAAAAAAAAAAAATTTAAAATCGCTCTCTCTGTTTGTGCGGCTCCAAATTGCATATTAATTTATAACTAACTTAACTTCTTTTTCCAAAAACACTTGTCACATCTTGCCACAAAGTGTAGGTATTAGGCAGGTATACAATCCATCTTCAAGGAATAACTATTTTTTTCGTTTCTTTATTTAGGCAGTTGCTATTGAATACGAAAATTGTAAAGCATTGCACATTTTTGTAAAAGGTTACAATATAACCTGAAGTGAATACATTCATTCATTCATTCATTTGTTCAAATATATTATTGTCAAACCAAAAATGTGAATATTTTAATAAAATTCAAATCAAATTCTTTAGATGGATCTTTGAAAACGTCATACAAAAATTAATTTGTAAGGATTGACTGATTAACGTTTGTCTGAATTCATCGATTCAGTATAGAAAGTGACCATGGTTTTTACAGCAGCGTCAATATCTTATCTTATAACGTTGTTGAAAACATTGAGCCGGAAAAATTTAGCTGATACTTCAGAAAATATTGTAAAAATATTTGAAGAATGTATGCAGCAGAACTCCATCAGTGGTCCACTTTTTCTGTCTCTTTTCTCATTTGCCATGAATTACTGAACCAACAATTCAGGCTTCTTGTATAGAGACTCGATGGAGTGCTCAGTTACAAAGGACTAAAAAAAGCCCTTTAAAATAGACCAGCACCAAACCGGTTTTCAAAGGCCAAAAGTTGGAAAAATTATTAGCAGAAAATGAGTGCTGAGGAAAATTAGGATAAATAGCATATAAAAGGGGAAAAATAAACTGCCCCGCAGCAAATGACCGGAAGTGGGGTTGGTTGGGCGAAAATGTGGGGTGGAGGTGTAAAAACGAAGTTTCTAACGATTTCTGGCAAAAGTAGACCTCCTATCGAAAAAAGTTATATGGGAAAGTTGTAGATATTTAAGAGACCTACAACTTTTACTTGGATTATTTTTTCACATAACCTCAAAAACATTGAGAAAATACCACAAACCAATCTTTTGTTTTTTTTATCTTCGACAAAAATAATTCGATTTTGATCAAATTTGGTAAAAACTTACTTTATTATATTTCAAGCAAGCTGTAATTTTTCCTGAATTTAAAAAAAAAGACTAATTTTCAATCAAAAAAGTTGACGAAATTTTTTTTGATTTTTGAAAAACCTAGGACAGCGTTCTTTTTGTTGAAACCTCTACTTTAAGACGGTGTAAAGAAAACATACCATTATTGCGAAAAAACATAGTCAAAAACCAAAAATAACGTTTTTTTTAAGTTCGATTTTTCCGTAAATGCCAGTAATTGTCCATTGCTCATTTAAATTGAGTGTTGCAAGTTGCAAGTGATGCAAAACGGTACTTTTAATGTAATTCATAATTAAAAAAACCTTAATTAACCATTTAAGGATCTATTTACCGAAATCCCAAGCGTTTAAACAACAATTTTACCTACGAAATCGCTAAAAATGACAATTTTAGGCAAGAAAAACATAATTTTTTTACTTATTTCATTCAGTTCCCCAACGTTAGTAATATGTTTATTTTTTTTTTTAATTTTTAGCTTCAATTAAGAAAGATTTGGATAAATAATAAAATGTGACATTACGATCGTAGAAAAACACGGCACAATTCTGTCTTTCTGCCCATCTATCTGTTTGCATGTGGATCTAAATTCTACAGCCTAAACCAATGATGCAAATTTCTTTAAATTTTAAACTTAACATTTTTAGTGATTGCCTAGTGATGAAATTGAAATTATTTAATTAGCTCCAAAACTAACAGTACTTACATGTCATACAAAGAAAAGCTTATTCATCTTGAAAACGGATTCAACGGTTTAAAAAAAAAATAGTATATTATTCTTATAGTGTGGTGTACTTTTTTATAAAAAAAAAATACCAAAAACTTTTACTAACGGTACCTGCTATTAAACTTTTTTTTTTTATTTTCGATTTTCTCATTAACGGTTTATCTGATTTCAATCTAAATTATCATAAGCTTTTTAAGAATGTTAATAATTTTTCATATCAAAATTTTGAAAAACATACATTTTTGGATTTTTAAAAAAATATTTGAAATTTTGTTTAAAAAATCAATGTTTTAAAAACGGGTTGTAATCATTTTAAAATTTCGGTTTTTGTGTTTTTGAGCTCTCTAAGCTCTAAGCTCTAAGCTCTAAGCTCTAAGCTCTAAGCTCTAAGCTCTAAGCTCTAAGCTCTCTAAGGGTTGTTTATACAATGAAATGAACGATTTATATGCTTTACTTTAATATTTTAAAATTTCCTAAGTTCCAAGCAACTTGATAATATAAGGTCAAGATCCAGTCGTGGCATTTTATTCAAACGCAAACCGATAAGACCGTCTGAAAACGATCTCCAATAATTCTCACCTGGCGGTCGTTGTGGGATAAAATTTTCAACTGAAAATTTAAATTTTTTGCTGGATGCTTAATAAATCGCGTAAAATATTTATACAAAATTCAGGACACGAAGAAAGTTTTAAACTGAACACAACAAAAATTTAAGTTTGAAAACAATTTTTGCCAAATCGGTTCATCAAAAGAATTTAATTTTCAAATTAAGTTTTTTTTTTATAGCAGACGAAAATCCAGCGCAAAAAAATGCTCTCAACTTATTAAGGCTGAAAATTCTTGTACAGAATACATGACTTATAAATAACGGTTAGGTATGCCATTCAGTTAGTTCATCGTTACAACAGGGCTTTAAAAGGAGTTTTATTTTTTTTTTTTTTAAACTTTTCATAGAAATTGAATCTAAAAACTAGTTGATAGAAGAGAACTCTAGCTTTAAAAAACGCTTTGCTTAATTAAAAGTATAAGGTACCGTCATTTTTCAATATTTTTTTCTATTTTAAGTGTTTTTTTTTTTTTTTTAGAAAATTGCTCCTTCCACTCAAATGACGGTAGATAGACCCTTCTTCTATAGCAGAGATGTGAAAGAATCCAATTATTTTAGTATTGAAATCAATTGATTAAAAAGAATTATTTTTTTTACTGCTTGAAGTCTTTTGACTTAACATTTTTTTTTAAATTTTATGATTAATTTCGATTCATTTCGAATTATTCGAATAAATTTCAATAAAAGTTTAAGTCTTTAACAATATTAAAAAAATAAAAAGAATCCAAGTAGTAAAAAGGCTTCGTGAAGCCAAAAGACTTCAAGCTTCAAGCAGCTAAAAGACTTCAAAGCAGTCAATTAATTGCAGTCGTTAGACTGCAATCAAAACACTTAAAGAATGCATTCATTGTAAAAGACTTCAATGACTTCAAGCAGCCTTTAGAATTGTATTCTTTTCACTTTAATTCTTTGGACTGGTTTAGATGATTGCAATACTAAAAACTTTAAAATTGAATAATTGACTGAATTCGCAAAGGAAAGTTAAATGACTGGGATTTCAAAGAATGAAATACCAACGTATTGCATTCTTTCATAACTCTGTTCTGTAGTTAACAATTCTTGTATATAACTGTTCCACAAATATTCGTAACCTATTATTTCTTGTAACCTGAATCATAGTACTCTTGTCATTTTAAAGATAAATACTGGTGCTGACTGACCAGCTCCGTTCTAACGATGAACTTTTTGACTTACTGGCATAACTGCTATTTATAAGTCAAAAAATAAGATGTGTATAGCAATTTCAGGCCTTAATAAATTCAGATCATTTTTGTTCGCTGGATTTTGAATTAAAAATGCGCTTTTTTTTCCTTTTTTCGAGCACGTTTGTTTCAAAAAGTCGATTATTTTTCCATTTAGTTACGAAATGCTGGAAAAAATTTCTTTCAGTTAAGCTTGAAAGGATCTAATCATATTTTAAAAATTATTCCATTTTTGTTTAATTTTTTCTCAGCAAGCAAGGGAGCGTCCTTCTATGTCTAAATGGTCATGCAGAAATAATGTTAGTTATTATCTTTGCCTTGAACATCAACCGATCACCCAACACAATATCATCGTTTTTTCAACATTTCTCCCAACATGACAAAATTTGGATGTCATTTAACATATTTTTTAAATATATAAAAATATCTAAATTGCCTCATAAATATTGGTAGCTTAGCGGTTTTCCCAACTGTCTACTATCAGAATTTTTTAGCCTGTTGTCAGATTTAAATAATGCAACCAGAAAAATATATTAAAAAACTATACAAACAGATAATTAGATAATTTTTTGATTTTTTTGACTTCTTGAGTAGTTGACCTAAATTTTGATTCGCAGCTTCCAGCAGTCAAATTTATTTCAGATTCGATTAGATCAGATATAACAATAATTTCCAATAGAAACAAACTTTAAAAACCTAGCACTCAAATTAATTCAAATCCCTTGGGATCATTTTTCAACATTTAGGACTATCTTCTTTAATTTTTGTGCACATCAGTATTGGAGTCATTTTTATATGAAAGTATACGTTCAAGCCCAAAGTTTAGGACATTTTGAACACAAAATTGAATATGATCCTGAGGTCGACAATACTTTTTTAAAATTATTTTTAAATTTGAGACGATGTTCTGGCCTAAATTGTTAATTACTGTACTTGTACACTGTTTGAAGTAGAAAAAAAAAAATTGACAGTACCTACCACTGAATTCAGCAAAAAATTTCGCTTATTTTTTCCCAGGTTTATTAATCTAAAACTCCTTTGCTTTCATTTAAATGTTATATAGATTTCGAGAGACTCGTATATTTTTAAAAACGTTTTTTTTCAGATAAAACCTTGATTTTGTATCGAGACTTTGTGAAAACAAAATTTTGAGAAGCTGATGATAAGAATACTCATAAATTATATACTTTAATTCCAAGTAAACCTTTATCGTCGTTCCATACTGTTTAATAATTTGTTGCGTGTGAGAATTTATATAATAAAAAACAAACACTAGTTCCTTCCTATTGTAGAATGCATACTGAACAACCACCTCGAGGTGGCTTGGATATGGAGAAAAGTAAAAGAACATCGAACTTACTATAAAGAAAACACATCACCAGGTAACCAGCGACCGACTTGTCAGCTAACAAGAGTTCATTGACTTTTGAAGGCCGTATACCGAAGATTCATGAGCATTACCACCAGATTATTAATTTTACCATTTTTGTCATACCTTGCTGTTTGTTTTCATCGTTTGCGTTGTTTTTTTTTTGTGATAACATTCTCAAGTTGGTCAAAAGTAGCTAATTTAAATAATTTGGCAATTTTTTCGCTTCCGAACGTTCAATATTAAGTATGAACTCAAAATGCCAAAAGATTTTGTTGATTTACCAACCAACAATATGTCACCGAACTGTCAAAGTGACTAAACTAAAATATTCAAATGGAGGAGGCTACAAGGAGTGTTCTCTGTATTAAACACGACATACACCGGTGATGTAGACTGCTCCTTCAGGGTTGCTCCATTGGTTTACCCTTTTAATGTCATTAGCCCGTTGGGTCTATTTATTGATTCATTCCAAGCAACGAGGTTGATATTAATTGGAATTTCGAATACTGTTTTCCTCATAATTATAATAGCCTAGCCGCTTTGTCTGTTCTAACATTGTATCGGGACTTTTTTGTTTTGTTTAAATAACCATCATTTGGAGGGGTTGATAACAAGAACGCACTTTTAGAGGACACGCGATAAAGCCACAAAGTCGATAAAGGTATGAAAGTCCAATGTGCTGGTGTGGATGATGAGGAAGGTGTGGCTAAGTTTAAGGTGGTGTTTTGTGCTTAACTAGTCTCACTGGCGACCTCAAGGTAGCGGAAAATTTATAATACGAAAAATTCCAAACAATATTATATAGGAAGGAAGTGATATTGCGCTTGCCGCGCCGCGCACAAACGTTTCCAATGGGCAGCTGGAGAGCATCTTAATTAGGTGTTTTCTGTTTAGCTCGTTGGTTTTATTGCCAATTGAGTGGCAATTCGGACGTGCGGTCGGTATACGAGGTGGTTATATAGCTTATTCTGAGCATAAGAAGCAATAAAAGTACTGTCATGCCAATAGAAGAGCAAAAGGGGAGGCTAATTTGATTGTTGTTTTTCGATAGTCTTTAGGTCTCAGGCTGACTAACTAGAAACTGATTAACTATGCTGGACATTGTTTTGCGCATCGATAAGTAAAGCTTTAAGCCGAAGGTTGAAGATTCTTGATAACGCAATGTGTATTGTGCAGTTTTTTTTTTTTTAATGTGTTACATTATCAGAAGCCTGATGGTGTAAAACGGAACTTGATGGTTGTTTGAGTTGAGTACTTAAACCTTAGGGTTAAATGGCATTCAGGGTTTTATGATCTTAACCTTCTTATCTTATAATCTTACGGTTTTTTAAGGACAAGCATGTACATTTTGGTTTACGTGATATATGTATGATATGATTTGGACTTGTATGATAAAAGATAACGGAAGAATTTTCTAGTTCTATACATCAAGGCTTAAAAGCTTTTTTGAATAGATGACAGAGTTTGTTTATTAATATGAGGCTATAGTGGATATTATGAAATTTATTTGACATTGCAAACATGTAGTTTTTTAGTTAAAAATAAATTTGATATTCTTCAAGCAAACCTTACTTCCTGAAACAGATAAGTACCTACCTACATAGTTGGCAAGGATTGATTGTGAAGATTATTAACTCATAAAGTTGTTGCCTAAAACAATAACAAAATAATATCTAGATTACATTCAACATATACCTACTAACTTTGTGATCATTTCCAGATAAACGCGTGCCACAATAAAGATGATGTCCGCTTTTATTTTTTTACTGCGTATAATAATAATAAAATGCCCTCGCGGCTATCTTATCGTACTAAACTTTGTTTACAAATACTCTTCTCTAGATTTTATTCTAGGGCTTTATAAAATTCGTAAACACAAATTTATATTTCGAAAGATTGCTGCCTACCGAAATATGTAAGCTTATAGATTATTTTTATAAGCTTAGTATAAACAACTCGAAAATTCAAATTCACAACGAGGCATGAAGAAAAAAACGTTTAGTATTTTATGACTGCAATAAAAACCTACAAATAGTAGCGATAATTTACGAATATTTTCGCAAATAGTTTTTTAATATTGTTTGGTGGCTAAGGTTGGAACAAATCGTTACTTTATTATCGTTAGTTTGAAAAAGTTTAATTTGAACGAATTAAGTACTTATTTATAAATAAACCAACTTAGTAGTCAATTCGGTACAATCCACTCTCTGCCATTAATTTTTTTTGAACAAATAAAAAGTTTTTGCTATAGATATTGGTATTTGGCAATGGAATCATAGTAAAATAAGGTTCACTTCCATAAGATAAAGTATGATCACAATTTGTGTTCATATTTTTAAAGCAGGGAACACGAAATACCATCGTTGTACCGATTTGATCACAATCAATGTACGTATGGCCCAAAGATACATCTGATTTCTCAATGCAACTGTTGCTGGCAGCTTAGTAGTGTACAAAATCGGTGCGACTGTTCGTTGTGCTACCTTAAATGCTATAAAATCGTCGCAAACAGCAGATTTTCAAAGTCTTTTGTTAGCATTACCGTTTCTTAAGCCTTTTACTTCAGTTCACCACTGTTTTGCTCACGTTAACTTTTTAACTCAGCCCTTAAAATCCTCAAAAATAATGCGAGCCTTAAGAAAATTCGGTAAGAATTTAAGGTAGTTTCTAATCCAACGAAAAAAAGATTCATCAGTGCCAAATGCATCCATAATCTAATTTTCTGCAGAAAAATGTAAACATTTGTTCCACACGTCGCGTCGCGTAGGTAACGAGTGGTTCTATTGCTATGAAAGCCATATTGCCGGCCATTAAAATGCTTTTGTTCTTAAAGATTATATCTTAAGCTTATGAATAATAAGCATTGTTCTTGAAAAGTAGGGACGCTGGGTGCGATTGGAAGATAGAAGATTCGCTGAACAAATGCTGTTTTTCTGTAGAACAGATAGAAAAGCTTAACTTTTTCATCGTTGGAAAGCATCTCTTTAGAACAATGGGAGGAATACTTCCAGGGTCAGTAGATTACTGTTTAACGACATTTTTTTAGAAGTTTTTAACTGTTGAAACCAGTGTTTCCCAACTTTTATTGTGCTATGCCCCACCAAAACTTTTTCAAAATGTATGTCCCCCAAAGAATGTACCTGTTCACACAATTTTTTTTAAACATTAAAAAACTTGAATGATTACAAATTACGAAGAAATCACCAAAATCACAAAGATTTTTTCTTTTAAATCCGGGTATAAATGTATCAGGTTATCAACAATTTCATTACTAACGGTATCAGTCACTTGACATTCTTTGAGCCAATGAAACCTGACAAAATTTTTGTTGTTAAGATATTACTGACATATAAGTAAGGGTAGTGAAACTAAATTTTTTGGTTTTTGCTTCTATAGAAGTTTGAGTTTTTCAAAAATATTAATTAAATAAATCACAAATAACTTACTATCCCACATTTACAGATCTTTATTAACGGTTTGTCACTTAAGAGAACCAAAAATTTCTCCAGTTTCAAGAGCCATCTTATTTTCGAAAAATTGATGCTAACAAATTTTAACAGGGAAACTTAATTTATTTTATATTGAACTACACACAAAAGATACAAAGCTGGAAGAAAAGATATTTGTTGTTGTTGTGGTTTTTGAAATGTAATACAACATTTGCCTAACTAATAGGACCTAGGAACAAGCTTAATACAAAAATTCGGTTGAAAAATATTCTAAGAGGCTGTTTGCAACATTTTTTAAGGATTTGAAGTACCTAAATCTTACCCCCAATTCCACAGTAAAAGTTTTAATTCCTTTCTTGGTTTAAACTTCGGTTGAGCTGAACTAAGTTCAACATTTTAAAGAGACTGTGGAACTGGTCCTAAAGCTTATAAGACATTTTTTATTTTTATTTTATTTTTTGTTTTTCTTATTATGTGTTTTTTATTTTTTATTTTTAGATTTTTTTTGGATTTTTTTTATGTTTATGTTTTTTATTTTCATTTTTATACTTGATTAAAACCAATAATTCTTTGTGTATGTATTTTTTAATTTTTATTTTTTTTTCATGTAGGTATGTTTTTTTTATTTTATGTTTTTTTTAATTTTTATGTTTTTTATTTTCATTTTTTATACTTGATTAAAACCAAAAATAACTATATCTGCCATACAATTTTGCTAAGCAATTTAATAAAATCTTATTTTTCTCAAAGATGGCTCTATAGATTTAAAATAAATAATAAGAAATTACCTTCAGTAAATACTACACATAAATGAGAAAGCAATTTTCGAAAAATGGTTGTGTATAATTTTTATTACATATGTACTTTTCGGTTATAAACAAATTTACAAAAAAAACTGTTATTAACGCTACCATCCATATAAGTAACGTTTTTTCATTTTCGATTTTCTCTTAAACAGCTGAACCGATTTCAATCAAAACTTTTATGCAAAAGCTCCTTTCAATAATATTGCATACCAAAATTTTGAAAAATATAAATAAATTATGAATTAAAAAAAAAAGATAATTTTTTTTGAAAAAATTCTATATTTCAAAAACGGGTTGATGAATTCTTTTTAACTAGATTTATTAATGTAAATAATAAATAATAAAATAAAGTAATAAATGATACCAACATTTTATTTATAAAAAAATAGCTTTTAAAAAACTACTAATTAGTAATCAAATGGCATACTTGTTTTTGAGCTCGAAGTTATTGAACAATTTGTTAATTCAAATAAAAGAAGGATTCAAATGCTTTTTTAATATTTTTATAATTAATTGAATAAATTGAAAGTTAGTTCTAAGAGCGAGAATGTGCGATCCTGTCGTGCATTTTATTTATAAACAATACGAAGCAGCGGCAAAATTAGTTTAAGGGCTATTGAAACCAAAAACTTCTAGTTTTATGAATATCAAATTTATCCAAAACTTTTTTTAAGATTTCGAGGTCTTAGATATCTAAAAGTTTTTGAACAATACCGATTTGTAAGAAAACTTGAAACTAAAAACCCCTATAGAACTAGTTTTGCTACGGAACTAGTTTTGAAATAACGTCGGTCCAAATGTAAAACTCACTAATTGCAGAAAAAATGTTCGAACAAATGTTCAAAAAAATTAAAATAAAATAAAATTCATTTTTAAAATCTAAAAGGTCTCATTTTGCACGTTTTTTTTTAAAAGACATTCAAAAGGGATACCCGGGAACTTTATTCAAAGATTTTCGCTTCAAAAAGTATGTTTCAATTTAACTTCCTTCAAAAGTGTAATTTGTTAGTTAGTGAGTCTTACCTTTGAACCGACGATATGTCAATAACATGGCTATAAGAGAATTGTAATTCAATTCAATTGTTAAAAAAATTTAATTCAAATACTGAATAGACAAATACGGCATAACTACCAAATAATTGTTGAATGCGCTGATTAACAAACAAGTTGTTTTTGTTTAAATAACCAGTAATCAAGGAATTATTACTTATCGTATGATGTTATATAACAACACGCTAGCTGCTCGTGATATTTGCTACTAATTTCAATATTAATATTTTACCTAAAAAGTATTAATATTAAAAATTCTATTCCATATAAACACCTACAGCTAAACAGAGGTGACATTGCAACAAGTCAAAAGTTATTAGTCACAAGAAATTTCCACTTAACCGACTAATTTCCGAAGATGGAAAATATATTATTTGCATATAATAACTTATACATAATATTGTCATCTGTGCTGCCTTTTCTACTTGAATTGAAGTAAAATTGCACAAAACAAAATATAACCTTGTTTGCACCGGCTTATAGCTTTCGTCAAAAATAATTAACTACAAAAATTGTTGACAAACAAATTAACATTTTTTATCTCAATGTTATACAAAAAAGTTAAATTTTCAAGAAAATAATTAGATCATCAATCATTTATTATAATTTTTCTTACTGTCAAGTAAAATAAACTTATCTCATAATTTTCCAAGAAAATTATTAAGTTATTTTGTAAAAAGAAATAAATAAACTTCGTAAGGAAATATTGAAAGTTTTCACGTATTTTTTTTAATTAATTGTTGTAAACACCAAACGGTGGCGACAGCGACGTGATTTTATGCACCACATACAAGCTATTTTATTCGGAAACACACTTCTATTTGAAGCACTGAAATAAAACAAAACTAAAACCTTAGAAAAGTTATGAATAACAGGAAACAATAAATTTTTATTGTATTTCATATGTTTATTGAGATTTGTATTTTCTGAATCACTTGTTTTTTTAAAACATGCTGAAACAATTATTAATTATTGATTTCCCTTTGCAAATCCTATATCGACTTTATTACATACAAACAAAAGAGTTATAAATGTCTCATTATATAAAAACGTCAACTCTCAGTGAACCTATTAGAATCATTCCGTACTGTCAAATCAGAATCATCATCACCATAGATTTAACTGCATCACAGCAGTCACAGCAATACCAAATAGGCCAGAGTCAAAGTCAAAGCCATCAGATCCATATAGTAAGAGTCAATGCCAGTACCAAAGCCAAAGCCAGAGCCATATAGCCAGTCACAACAACACCGTCGCGTCGGTCGTCACCATCTTAGCTACAAACACCTGATTTGAAAACAAGTGCACAGATTTGGCTTCTTCTACTTTTTCCTTGTAATCTTTGGTATGGTATCTTGTTCCGTGAGTCCAACCATGGAACCAGCACTACCCATTGAGTTAGTCAGCAAAGACCAACAGCCAACACGTCCAAAAAGGATCCCGCCATTGTCCGTCAGCGGAATTTATATCATTCGACCATCATTTCTTCTGCTATGGTACTCTGAAGTCTGAACTCGACGACTCTGCTGTGAAGTGAGAGAGAGACCATGGCAGCAGCGCCAATGTCAGAGTCTGTCCAAGAACACATATAGAATCCATTATTTGGTTGTTTCCCTCGTCTTTTCTACCACCTCACCCATCTAGCGATGAGGATGTGGAAGAAGAGGAAGGCAAGCCTCTGTGGTTTTGCGATAAAAATTCAACGGAACGCGCAAACTTTGTAATTGGCTCCAAGAACATATTCCATAAATCCTTGCAGCAACATTGAAGTGTCGTTTTTTTTTTGTCTCTTTTGTATCCACATCCACACACACACATACTATGGCCTAGTGTTTCTTATGGTTTTTCCTGACTTTGTTGTTGTTGTTTTAGTTTATGTGTGTGGCTATTTCAGAGCACAGCTGTGTGTCTTTGGCCTTTCTTCAATGGTTTTTGTTATTTGTCGATGGTATAAGTTGGGTAAAGAAAGGATACATCTTTTGAAGATCTTCAAAATATGTTAGCGGGAAGTAATTTGAGACTTTAGGTATTATAATGTATAATTGGGTTAAATGACTTTAGGCTGATGCTTTCGGGTGCTTTGGGGGTGCCCACCATTGTCCTGTTTTTATCGTATATGGTAGTCTTAGTTATGACAGGAACAATATCAAACAAAGTTTGTGGGCGAAGAAGGACGATAACCGTTTATAAATGTAGTAATAAATATGTTTGGTTTAATGGAATTGATTTCACAATTAAAATTTATCTGTTTTATGAGAGATATTATGTCACACTGTGTTTCAGGCTCGGACAAAAATCATTTTATCGACTGTTAAATATTTTCATTCTTAGCATTGCAGTTCGAATAAGTAATAGTTGAAGCATTAAGATCAGGATTTTTTTTTAGGAAATTAATTTTGGACTCCAAAGTTGAAAAATGAAAAATGTCAGTGATTTTGATTTTTGAATCATAACTTTTGACTTTTTTCTTGAATGACGTTTGTTTATAGCATTTCAAATCCTTGCCCTATATTATGAAAAAAACCTGTGTGTATGTTATTTGTAGAGCTAAATCTTTGCATTAGTACCATTTTCAATCCACCTTCTTAAGAAACTTGAAAGAGGCCATACAGAATCCAATTTATGACTTCCTTGAACCCCTAGAGCCTTAGACTATCGTCTACTAAATATAGTGTTTTAATTTAGTTTTAGTAGGTTCAACAATACACCTCTTAAGAGTGGGCGTGGTCAAAAACTTTGTACGACCTATACATTTTATTCTGTGCAACTTTTTCATATATTTTCAAGAAATGATTAAAATTGAAAAAAATGTGTCAAAAACGCCCTCATAGTGGGTGGGGGAAACATTTTGCATTGTGTTCTTTTAGTTCTTAGTCTGTTTTTAAAGCAATTCGTTTTGTTTTCATAGAAATAAGTTTAAAATTGTTGTTTTTGTCAAAAACGCCCCCAAAATTGGTTGTGAAAAAAGTTTTACACTGAAGAATTTTTTATAAATTAAATTATCTACAACTTTTCTAGGGAACACTTTACTTCATCTTTTGGCTGTTAGATGACCTGTTTAAAAAAGTGGGTGTGTCAGTGGGCGGAAATTTGTATTAATGATGTTTTACGAGTATGATATCCTTTGTAACGCCTGAAAATTTCATCCTAATCGGTTAGCTGCTTCAGATCCCCAAATCATTTAGTGTACCAAATTTCATTAATTTGTATTAAGAATTGACGTGGAAAATGATTTTTGTCGCCAAAATTCAGCATACACACCACTGTGTGTCATTGCGATCTCTCTTTATTAGTGTGAGAAATATGTGGTTATTAGTTATCAATCGATATACACGACGTGTTAAAATAGTGAAAATTCCCTTAAAAAAAGTGAAAATATCGCAGAAACTTTTCTTAAAGTTTCTACGTAAAGTTTCACCAAGCGACTTCTCTCCTAGCAGTGGATCGATAAACTTAAACTTTTCGGACACGTTATTGATTTGAAGACTTCAATTCCTTCGGCAAGGTCGTTTGAAAAAATATGTAGTCAGAAATTGAGGCTATCCAACACCACTTTGCACGGAATTTTTTTTCTGAAATTGTTGCTATGAACGCAAGCGACGCTACGTTTATATCCAGCAGAACAGTTTCAATAACTTACTGTGAAATAATGGTCGTTGACATACAAGTGAGTTATATGGCTATAGGTACAGTAGTTTTTATTGGTTCTGATGCGAAATTTGATCAAAAGCAGTTTTTATCGTTTTCGATGAAGTCGAGGGTAAAAAAATATGTCCATGGGAGAAACCCTTAATTTCCAGTTTTTACAACAAAATATTTGTCTTCTAGATTTTTTTTTTAATTTGTTAAACTGATTTTGAGAAAAAATATATTTTTTTTATTACGGCAGAAGCAGTTTTTTTGGCTAGACATTAAGGCTGTAGCTGGATAGATAAACAGAAACAATTGTAAACCCACTTTGCTGTCTTCCCCAAAGTATTGATCAAAATCTGTTGTTCGAATGCGTAATATAACCAACATACCACATTTGCAGAACTAAATTATATAAATTGTGTAAAGCAAACCTTTTTCGACATATTAACGTCCCGGTTCTCTTTGTTTATTTTAAGTTCGTTCTTATAAGAAATACCTACGCCAACTAACAATCAAACTTCTATAAGGTTAAATTTTTCGAATTTGGTTAGCTTAAGCTTCTATAGAATTTCCATAAGACGTAATTGAAGCGTTTACAAGATTAGTTGTTGATCTATAACTTTTTTGATACAAATCTATTGCATATCACACCTTCATTCCAGATGCGAAAGACCAGTGTACATGAGACAGAAATTTAAGTTTTAGTATAGGACCTTCATATGTACGATTCAACGATATTTAAAAAAAAAATGCCACTTTGTAACTTCATCTTGTAAGCGCTTCAATTATTTTTATATTTTATGCAAGTCTAGCCCTAATATGATTTCCAAACAAAAACTTATTCAAGGATTTTCGAAATTTTTTGGTTATAGAGGAAAAAATAAAAGTGTTTACTGGGCTTTAAATTGAAGTCATTTCAAAACATCTTCCTTAGAGCTTCTTTATGAAAGTTAATGTATATTCTCACAACTATGTAGATGTCGCCGATGATGTATTAATTTGAATTTCCTTTTAACAGCTTTTTTTAATGCTATTAAACAATTATGGAAGTTGTTGCCTTCTTTAATGAGCTATTGCCTCTTTTGAGAAGCAATCAAAGCTTTTGTTGATTTTATTTTATTTTTAATTTTATTTATTTTGAACATAAGTGCCACTATACAGAGAGTGAATTTTTTAAGTATCATGTTGTTGACTTCAAACACCACTCTTCTACCTTGCGATTTCTTCTAGTAGATGTAGAAAAGGAAAGATTGTTTTTTTCGTGACATAAAATTGAAGAGGTCTTTCTTTTCACATTTGAAAGAGGAAGAGGACTATTAGGATAGCTTAAGTCCAGATTTTTGGCATGCCATAACACTCGATTCATATTAGAAAACTCGAATTGATATCTACGAGTATATCTCTCGAAACTATTAGTTTTATTTGGAATGTTGTCAAAAGCATGGTTGTACGAGAATGCAATGAAATTATTATTTATGTATTTATAAATGCTTTTTTTTCTGCGTGGGCAATATTTTTGCTATTATGTTGTTGTAATTTTTCCTATTTTCTATTTCATTCATTCTCCAAAAAGCAATAAGTAATTTTTTTCCAATCTCAATGTGTTGTAGAGCATTTTCAACTTTTTGGTGTATTTTTGAAGATATTGATGTCGTAAGTAAAAGCTCTCGAAAGTGGCCCACGTAGTTATTTGCATAAAGTAAGAATCGCTATTTAAGATTTTTGAAAAAAAAAAACGATTGGACTGTAATGTGCCCAGCTTGTGCTGCCATGTGCAGTATTTATAAAAATCGTTTTAAGAGTATGGTCCTTAGACCTTTGTTTTTAGCGTGAAGTTAGTACTGCCATTTTGGATTCTCTAAAAAAATTGCACTGTGTTGTGCTCAATTTGTGCTGCCTTTGCGTTTATTATTTTTAAAAATCGAAAATGGGGGTGCTTTATAATTTTTTTTTGTCGTAAAAATGCAAATTTTTGAATTTTTTATTTCGTCAGTATAATGGCAGCACAAATTGGGAACAAAACACCACAACTTTTATTTTTACGAAATTACAATATTAAAAAAACATAAAAAATCATCCGTAAAAATGTGCAAAATTGAGATTTTTTAAAAATATTTACGGCACAAGGCAGTACAGTTGCAAAACTTTTTTTTTGAAAAATTGTAAATAGCGTTGCTAAGTCCACGCTGCAGCGTTTCGCAAAGTTTATTTTTGACCGTAAAAATTGTAAATATGCGAGTTTTACTTGAGATATTGGTACTTTAGTGTAAGTTTTAGATTTGTTAAAAAAATTCGAGATAACAATCAAACATGACATTATGTGTGGCACAGTTCTGTCTGTCTGTCCTTCGACCTACAGCCTAAACCACTAAAGCAGTTTTCTTCAAAATCCCCTCTTCAGATGGGGAAATTGAAAAAAAAATTTAGCCCCAAAAATAATGAAAGGTACTTGCCATACAACCGTTAGGAAAAGGCTTATTTAGCTGAAAAACACCTCCAATAAATTAAAAAAAAAAAACCAGTATAAATTACTTAAGGATAATGTGGTTTTTGGTAAATTTTTTTTCCAAAAAACTGTACCTGTCATAATAAAGTTTTCTTCATTTTCGATTTTCCCATTAATAGCTCAAATGATTTCAGTTAAAATTTGTATGCAAAAGCTCCTTTAAAATATCAATAATATTGCATATCAAAATAAAAAAAAATCATTTTGAATTTGAAAAAAATATTATTGTTTTTGAAAATTCAGTATTTCAAAAACGAGCTAATGATTTTTTTTGAAACAAGTTTCATAAATGTATTTAAATATATTCTCAAAATTGACATACCAAAACTTATTTTCAAAAATTTTACCAAGATTTTATGTGTTAAAAATTAGTTGTTAAGAAGACCGCTCTAACGATTTCAAATTTTGTTTTGCAAATATTCATTTTTTTCAAGTTATAAAATGGCATACTTACTTATTTTTGAGACCTAAGCATTTTTACTTCCTAGTAGTTTTTTATACAACTAAAAGAACGATTTAAATGCTTCTTGTATATTTTATTTTTCTTGAACTTACACATAAAAGCAAGTACGTACGATCCAGTCGTTTTTATTTTATTATCTTTCAGTGCATAGCTGCACAAACTGAAACGATACTTAATTATAATTATTAAAAAAATAATTCATTCAAAAATTTTGTATATTTTTTTTTTTTGAAAAACTTCCAAAAATCGAAATGGCAATGCTTACATCACGGACATCATGAAATTCTGTAAACACCTTGCACAAATCTTCTGGTGTACCAAATGTGTCAGTAGGATTGGCCGTGGCGGCGGCGCCTAGATAATTTTTGACTTTAATGTTGTACGAATTACTCAATAAAGTCAAAAGTTATTAAATCCATTCTCAAAAATTTTGAAATTTTTTCTATAAGCTGCGTCGATATGGGTGTTTTTGGAAAACTGAAAACTTCTTTAATATTTAATAATTTTTGACTGCCATTTAATTGGTTTCTGGCTCTCAAAATATTTTTAAAAATTTATTTTGAAGCCTTTCTGAGTTTCTTTAGTTTTTTTTCTTATGTAAAGCTCAAATCTTAAATTTTATTTGGGTGCTCAAACTTTTTTTTAAAAGTCTACTTTTAAAGAGAGTTCAAATTAAAAACATAAATTATGTTCAAATTATCTCACAAAAAGAATGATACCATCTTCTTTGCAAAGATAATTTAAATTGTGGTTCAACCAGGAAATAATACGTAGCTTAAGTTGAAACCAATCAATGATGTGGTTTTTCGCCGAATTCATTCGAATTATTTCAAGTCAATTGAATGAAATTTTCTCGAAATGACAATACGAGTTCAATTTTACTCAAACCACATTTTTGTGATTTTCAAAATTACTTACATGAATTCTGGAAATAAAAACGGAACTGCACTTTATGACCAGTCTCTATACAAATAGAGATACAGATGAAATAGGAATCTGAATATTATTAGCTTTTGTTACACCCAACTTTCCTTGTAAAATCATATCAATCAACCAGCATCAAACAGTAGTTTAATTATAGACTAATTTACTTGTAAATTGTATATTTGGTTAATCATGTTTACATTTCCTACCTCATAGATGATAAGTGTGTACAAACTGTACGTTTAACCAAAGAAAGGAGTTGTGTGTTTGTTATTTTCCTTTTTAGTTTATTTAATTGGTGCAACAAAAACCATTTACCTACTAATTAGTATTGTTTTAATAAGGATTTTATATAAAAGATACAATTTTTTTGTTGTTGCTGATATTGTTTTTATTGTAACGAAGCCTTCATCAATTTTTCTTTTCTTAGTTTTTTTTTGTTGTGATATAAATGAGGGATGTGATTATAAAAGCACTTGTCTTACTTATACAGGGGTTCTTGGAAAATGTTGTTTTATTAACACAGATTTCTCTGCTCTGTTTTTCAATAAAAATAATACTATAAGCCAATTATATAATTAAAGTTATTAAATAAAACAGATGTTACTGAATATTTATAAACTACCGAATGTGCTTTTGTTTAATTGTTATTTATGTGCTTATACAAAGAAATTAAGGAATAAACAAAAGCTTCATTAATAAATAAATGGATTTGACCTACTTTCCTTTAAATGTATTTTTCTTCAATTTAATCAATGTTTTTCTTTTATTCTTACTTTTAAATTTAAAATATTCAAAGTCAAAATCTTAATCTAATCTTGTTTAAGAGTTTGGGTGTAAACATTTTGTGAAGAAGAATAGTGCAAGTTTTGTTTTTATTATCTATTCCGGACATTTACCCAAGGTTCGAAGAATAATAAAATATTATTCGTTCTCTCGTGAAAAATTCAAAATGGAATTTATTTTCTGATCCGATCGCGAATCTTATTTTTCCGAAATTTGCTCTGATTCGTAAAATATCGTTCGATCCCGAATTTATCACGCGGGAACTATAGAATATCCATTCACGATTCATTCAATTAATAACGGAAATAAGAAATTTGAGGCAGGTGAGAACTGACATAAAATTAGAATATAAGAAGGTTTTTTTTATAATAAAATTCTATATACTACTGAAATAGATCAGCCAAGTAAAAGACTTAGCATTAAGGATTGGAATTCTTATCTTGTTGCATATAGTTACCAGTGGATTTTTGTACGAGAATTCATAAAAGTTAAACTGAACTTAATATAAATTGCGTATGACAAGGTCCTCACTACGTCACTGATGAGTCCAAGTGACTAAACCGAACGAAACGCCAATTTGTAGGACTGAAGGCCGTAAAAAGCTATTTTAAAATTAGAATAGACACAATTATTTCCAAGAAGGTGTTCAAAAAAAATTATCATTTTAAAACTTCGTTCCTTGAGCGGTTTCAATGAAACTAACACAGGTGACAGCTGACAAAAAATTAAAATAAATAAAAACAGAGTATTTCAAAAATATGTCAATATTTTTATCTTCGTTGTTTCTTCAGCCTTTTGACTGACTCAGGTGACATAAAATTAAAAAAGAAAAAGTATTTTCAACAGGATTTTTCAAAAATATGTCAACTTAGAAATTTCTTTGTTCCTCGAGAGAAAATATCTTCACTTGCATATATAGGTCATATAGGACAAGTTTTAAATTCGTTGAAACAAAAAATTTCGAGACAACAATCGACATCACGATGATAGAAAATACCACAATGGGTGGCAAAATTCTGTCTGTCTCTACCTCAATCTACAACTTAAACCACTGAAGCTATTTTCTTCAAATTTTGAACCTAAAGTTTTTTTTGTAACTCTCCAAAGAAGAAACTAAAATTTTATTTAGCTTTAAAAATAACGGTACTTACCATGCACCCGTTAACCAAAAGCTTATTGATTTCAAAAATGGCTCCAACGATTTTGATTAAAAAAAATCAGTAGATTTCTGTAACTTCAATGTTCTTTGGAAAAATTTTTTTTACCAAAAACCGTAATTAACGGTACCTGTCGTATTGCGGTTTTCTTGATTTTCGACTTCTTCTTCGGCTCAAACAGTTTCAGTTAAAATTTGTATGCCAAATCTACTTTCAAATGTCAATAAATTTGATTTTATCAAAGTTTGAAAAAAAATTCACTAAAAATGCATTATTTCAAAAATGGGTTGATGAATTTTTTTTTGAAACTAGCTTCATAAATGTGTTTTAATATATATGATACCGTTAAAGTGTGAAATACGTTAATATGCACATTAACTAGTTAATGAGCGAATTATCTGGGACCGAATTACTGCGTCAGTGATCGAGTGAGTGAGTGTCATCAGTGATCGAATGAACGTGTAACCACTTCAAATTTTGGTATACTAGATTGCTCGAAACCTGAGCGGTAAACCAATTTGCGAAATTTTACTTCAATAAGTAAGTTTTCGCACTTTAACTAGTTTATGTCCAAATTAACGTATTCGGCCTATTAAAGTGCGAAGATAAGATATCGTGGCACCTTCCACCTATTTTTCTTGGCTTATTTTCTTTTTCGGTTATGAACCCGTTAAAAGAACATCGTGTGTGTGAGCTTATACTTAGCAAAACGACGACGAGGCACTGTCATCTGTTCCAAATAAATCATCCCCTTTGGCGAAAAATTATTTACCCAAGAAAAACAAGTTTACCCAAAGAAAAAGGTTTGTTTGATATAAAAAAAATCAAAAAACAAATTTACCCATCCTTTTTCTATGTGTAGGGAATTTAATATTTTTCATTTTTTCGCCGACTGTAGTACCTCGTGGCATAATGGTTAGTGCGTTGGGCTTTTATGCTGAAGGTCTGGCTTCGATTACCAGCCGCTGCCAACACCTGCCTCTTGCCTGGAACTGAGAAATCCTCCAAGAGTATATACTTGTCATGAATAAGTCCTTCTCATCTAGCCTTTCGGACTCGGCAACAAATTGAAGGTCCGCTCCATTCCTGAGAGTTTTAAGTCACTAGGCCCTGGTTCTCCACCGGCTGTTGCCCCACCAAATTTATTTAATTATACTTTTCGCCAAGGGGACACGAGCCGAAAACCACATTTTTCACGATTGGACCTAGAGTCATTTGGCCGCCATTTTGTTTTTAACGGCTTTTTTTTTGTTTTCAAACGCAACTCACGCTTTTTTGACGCTAAAAAAAATGAAGGAAAATCTTGTAGAAAATTAAATTTTCTACAAAATATGTTAAGTATTTCCAAAAGTGCTTTTTTTTAATTTAAACTAATTTTCTGAAAGAAAAAGGGAGTTGATTTTTGTATATTCGTCACATCTTTTAAAAAAAATGCCAAGATATAAGTTATGACCATTCAATTATCTATATTTTTTGTCTAAAAAGTTTTCTTATGTGGCTTACGGTTCTCGCCCTGTAGCGCATATAGGTAGTTAAGATCATAAATATTTGTAACTACTTGACTTCTGCTGGTAAATAGAAACCTCAAGGTTCGAAAGTAAATTAACGAGCCGAAAACCACATTTCTAGAACTTCACCTAGATTCAATAGTCATTTGTTTTTAAAATTTTTTAATATCTTCGCACGTAACTAAATTTTTTAATGTTAGACAAAAAAGTTGTAGAACAAACTTGGAAAAAAATTTATTTCCTACAAAATGTTTTTTGTATCTTTTTCTTGATAAGTTCTTTTTTTTGACAAAGAATGGCTTGACAGGATGGGGATGAGATTTATTTTGACTATTTACTTGTTCTAGCTTTTTCATTATAAGACAAATATTTAACTTAATCAAATTTATTGTCCCCGTTTCAACAAAAAATTAATTCAAAAAAGAAATCACTTCACAACCGTGAATGGAACTTGATGAATGATTTGATTTACGGATCTTTTCAAATCCTTATCGTGAGAGAACCATAATCTACCCGAATTTAATTTTTCCGATCTTCCACAAACGAAAGGTAAAGAAAAACAAAGCATTTAATTGTTTCGTAAGAGAACTAAAAGTTTTTATTGATTGAAAATATTATCGTTCGGGAACTTTATTTTTTAGGCCAGAACCACACTATTGTCCCGACATCTCGCGACACCGATATACACCCTAGCTACGATTAAATATTTTAATATTGGTGATTTGTTTACTTGCTACCAAGTACCTATGCAAAGCACGGGCCCCTAGAAAGTGGTAAAAAACTTCTTATATAATTAATATTTTATGGCTTAAGATTTGACAGTTGACAGCATTCTTTGCGTTTAACCACACCAAATTCAACCAATCAAAAGTAAAATGAAATTATTTATTATGAAATCAAATTTTAAAATATTTTTTGTTTTCTAGCTTTTTAACCACCAACCATTAAAGAATACTTTGATATTACAAAAAGTCTTTACTATCAGTAAAAAGAATCCTCATTATTAATGGATTCCATAAATAAAAAATGTTTCAAAATAGCACAACGACAATTTTAATGGGAACTATCTTCAAAGTTACTATATCATTAAAACAACAAAACAGGCAACACTCTACAAGATGATTACTTGTTCCTAAAACAAAAAAAAGGAAGCAATTTAAGTACACATTAAAATCCATTGTGCTGAAATAATAAAAACATATTTGCATTCAAATTTACAACAAAAAATAAAAGAATGAAACTTTAAGAAAAACATTAAAAACCAGCATCAGATCAAAGTTCTCCTACCATTGTCATATAAAAAAGGAATATTTTTAGCCCTTCTTTAACTTCATTCTAAATATAGAAATAAAAACTTACAATGAATCTTCTTTAAAGTGCTGAAGAAATTTAAATCAAAACAGATAAAAATTCTTATTTTTACTGCAAATAAATTATTACTTGTCATCGTACATAAATTGGCGTCGGTCGTCGCGACAAATTGTTTTATAACTTATATTGTACATACCTACATCATAATGCATTCTAGATAAGTTATTTATTTTTCGCAAAACTGTTGAAATTTGTATTAATGAAAAATAAGGACTTAAGCCCTTGATTATTTAATTGACATTGGCAAAAAGCGAACAACAACAGTTGTTTGCTACAAAAAGAAACTAAAATAAAATTAAAGTAATTTTTAACATCTGAAAATCATTGAAAAATTATTGTTTAAAGAAATAAGATAAACATTTTAGAATAGATCGCAGGTACTTGCCTTTTTTTTCTTAACAAAATTCACTCGGAAGTTGTATCTTAAAAAGTTATTTCAGTTAAATATCTTGTCAGAGGTCACTTTTCTGGCTTGAAAAAAATAAGTTCTTTGAAATTTGAAAAAAAGAAAATGTCATCTGATTGGTCAGTAATTGCTCAGAAAAGTTCACCTAGTCCTAGAAATTGGTCAGCTTCCGATATCTTGTAATCAAGTTTCTAAAGGTCACTCAAGGTCACGTGCGATTTTTGTTACCTCATTTATGGAAAATTAACAAAATAAAAGATACCATCCGATAAAATGTCAATTATTTTCAGTTATTCGACAGCCATGGTTTTTTTCTATAAATTAAAAGAAAAAAAAATTCTAGGTCCCACCAAAAACTTTTGGAACCTCATTTAGGTAATTTCTGACCAATTGATGACCAATAAGAAGGCATTTTTTTTTCGATTTTTTCATGAGGTGCCTAAGGTCCAGTGCCGAAAAAATGTCCATAAAATATCTACTTAGTAAATATTATTGAAATAATAATATTGAAAAGATTTATTAATTTTACTGTAAAACTAAGTTTTAAGTGTTTTCAAAGATTGGCAGCATCAAAGTTGGTAAACAGGTTTTGGCTACCAAAAACTGAAAACTGTGTAAAAACTTTTTTTTTTGATTCGATTATAATTATTTTTGCAAAGCCATGAAAAATGTGTTTTAATTCTTGTACCAATACTATGCCATAAGTTCAAATCTTATTTTGTTTAATTAAAATATTTAAAAGTTACATCATTTCCTTGGGAGTTTTCCGCTCCCTGCCACCAGCCATTAGCCAGTTACACAATCTTATAAATTTCCATTAGATATAACCCCTTTTTGTTTTAATTTCCGATTGATATAATCGAATAATTTAATCAATCGATTCTATACACTTAAAAATAATTTCATCAAGAGAAAGTAATTCATGGGAATGTGAATCGTATTATAACACTAGCATCAACACATCACTATTAAGTGGAAATTTGTGAGTGTTTTTCCACTGGCTTTTTTTTTTTGGTTTGCTTATAATTTATAAAATGTTATTTTCTTTTTTTTAATGTATTTTGACCAACTTTTGATGGTACCATGCAGCAGAAGGTACCTACATACTTCATTAATGAATTGCTTCGGCAATGAATAATAATAATCTGACTTATAAACTTGCAATTCTTCTGAACTGTGTTGAACAAGAAAGCCATAAATATAATATAAGAGACATGGTTTAAGTTTCGGGAGAGAAAACTGCATCGAATCTTCTGGCATCATGGAAAAGGTATGAAAGAACCATCACCAGAAAGGTTCTTCGGACTTCCAGAAGTAACTGCACGCATGTGAATTTAAGTCGTTTATTCATTTCCAGATTTTTTTTAAGTACATTATTTAATGGTTAGGTTTTTTCATGGGGTTATGAAGACTTATATTATTGGATCTTGTGCAATGTAACGATCATTGTATGAAGACAGTCGAATTTATTCAGGCAATGAAAGTTTAAGGCATTTTGTTTTCTTAGGAATTTTAGATTTATAAAGGAATTCGTATGAATTTTCTTGTTCGTTATGTAATGGTTTCGTATTTTTTATCTTAGGAAATATATTATTTTTATTATTGAAATGAAGTTTGATGCCCCTTAGGGTAGGTGTAAAGTGGGTGTACTTTTAGGTGAAATGTCAGTAATGCCACTTACCGGAATATATAATATTTCTTTTTGTCGAAAGGTAAGACCACCACTGTTTTGGTAGTTTTTAATATTTTGAACAACGCTTCAAGATATTTCAAGTCTTTAAAAATATATGTCATGTAGATGCACTTTCAAGTACAATGTAAGTGCTGCCAACCTTTCGGAACTTTTTTTTTTATGTGTGTGATCTCTACATTTTTTTTTGGTAATTTTCAAGATTTTAAACTTAAAAAATGTTCCAGAAACGTTTCCAGATGCTGAACGCGTATTACAAAAAAAAAATGCTTTGTGTTTCAAAAGATAGGTGTTAAGTAGACGCACCTTCAAGTAAAATGACAATGCTATCAATTTTTGGGAACATACTTTATTTTTGTATGTCAAAGAGTGAGACCTCTATTTTTCGGTATTATGTTGAAACGTTGTAGAAATGCCCCACGATGCTAAATGCGTGTTGGGAAAATAAAATTTGTTTTATAGGACATTAATTTTCAACTGGACCCATAGGTGTATTACAACCAACTAGTTTCGAGATATTTGAACAAAAATCAACAGAAAAAAGTCTCCAAAATAAAGCTGAAAAATTTCTTTAAGGAGATTATATCTTGAGTTTTATTATTCGAATCGTCAAAATAAAACTAAAGAAAACGGCAGAGCATCATTTCCCAGTTTTAATAAATGAATTAAATTGGTTGTACTCTAGACACAAAAATTGAAAACCTACTATATTTAGCACCTAGACCCCACCACAGACTTATGTATTTATGTATTCTGTACAAGTGTACATACTTGCCTACAACCTCGGGTGCTTATTGTTCCGCCTTTTTTATTTCGCTAACCGTTATTTAGTTTTCGTCGAAATAGTTTCCGGTTATTTCGCAAACGTTCTTCTTGCTTTTGGATCATTTCCAGTTTGTTTGCTTTTTGATTTGTTAGCATTGTAAAGGTGTTACAATTCGCGTGAGTTTTGAAAGATATTTAAAATGTGTCAAAAAATGTGTTAGAAAATTAAATTTCATATTTCTTTAATAAATTGAATGCTCTTCAAAAAAGATACCTAAATGTTTTCATTCTTTAAAACTACAGAAAAAAACTTTTCGTAGTTTTAAATTATAATAAGAGCTTGTTTTTCTGTTTCGATTTAATATGTAGATATATTTATTATTTATTCTCCTACTTTAAACTATAGTTCCAAATTTGTTCTAGAATACAAATAAACTACTCTGTGTATAAGAAACACAAAAAAAAAAAAAAAAAAATAGTAACGTAAGACAAACAAATGTATAAATTCTCGTTGAAAACAACGGTAAACCAACAAATAAATTCTATGATTTATTGTTCAAACGTAAATATCAAACAACATCAATTTGTAGGCCAATGTCATTTATTAAAAAAAAACACTACGACCTTGATTTTTTTATTTAAACTAATGTACCATATTTTTTTTTAAGAAAATCTGTTGTTTTTCAATTTTATATATTTGTTAAGTAAACAAATTGCTTTATTATGATTTTACTTCCCTGTCATTTATACTAGTACTAATTCTAATTACTCTAGAAAAAGATTTTTTTCTTGAGAACTTGCGTCATAGTTTTGATTTTTTATTTGTATTGTAATTGAGCAATTTTTGCGAATGTTTGCTTAAAGAATTTTAACTATTCAAACTTTCGCTCTAAAACCTAATTTTAAAAATAAATATTTGAAAAAGGAAACTTCGATATATTTATTTTGTCGATTCATATTTTTTGTATGCAATCAGTATATACCTATAATAAAATGTTTCAGGAAATAAATTAATCTCAATTTTTGGGGATGACAATCAAAGTTCGTTATTTGCAGTCGTAGATAAATATCTTTTTTAGCTATGATTTTTCTACAATTATGTAAATCAAAATAATAAACTTTGCCCTTCCAGGTTGCCTGAAACAGAAAAAAGTGAAATATGTGTTTATTTATTTTAACATTACTTTGGCTATGTTTCAGATAGTTTCTTTTCGAAATCTCAAAACGGTAGATTTACCAACAAATAATTTTTTGATATTTTTTTTCTCGAAGCTATTGGATTAATTTATTTCTAAATGTAAACAAAATTTAGATAAAATTGGCAAATGATTCAATTTTTCATAACTTTAAAGGTAAACATTAGTATTTCTTAATTTAATTGTGATCAAGTTCTTTGTTAATGTTATCCCCAATCCAATATCTAGGCTACCTGGTAATTACAAACCAAACTACTTCCCTCACAAAGATAACGCATCCATATTACTACTGCTAAACAAATAATTTGTGTAAACAAAATTATCTCAAACTGTCTCGACACCAGGCCTTGCAGTATCTCACTATATTTAAATACCTACTCCAAATGTTTTGTAGATCACGTCCATTTTATCAAAAAATATTCCTTTGCGGGTCAGGTTTGTAGGGAATCTTTCAATAACTGGTCGAAGAATGCCTTGTGGTTGGTGTATGTGACCACAAATGTTATGCAAAAATCGATTATGACTCAAATGACAGTGACAAAAAAATAAAGCACTGGGAACAGGTTATTTTCATGGGCCTATTTCCTCAATTTATTAAAATAAAAACCCCAAAATGAAACAGTTTTTTGCCTTTTGTCAATATAAGTAAGCCTTTAAGAGTTTCACAGAAGTCCAATAGTCCAATACCAGACACATTTTCAGTTTTTCTTAAAAAAATGTTCCAATTTCTCAAGTTATCCAGACTTAAACCAATTCAATTCAATTCAATTCAATTCAATTCAATTCAATTCAATTCAATTCAATTCAATTCAATTCAATTCAATTCAATTCAATTCAATTCAATTCAATCCAATTCAATTCAATTCAATTCAATTCAATTCAATTCAATTCAATTCAATTCAATCCAATTCAATTCAACTCAATTTGGTTTTATTCTCACTAAACTTACTACATATTAACAATATCTATAGAATATAGGTACTTAAAATTTAAGTTTAATAATGAGAATATGTAGTAAATAAAGGTTGCCAATCGATTAATGCAATTTTAATAAAAATATTGACTTAGTATTATGATCTCACACTTTTTTCTCTAAATGTAATTGACTGTATAAAAAAAAGTATTTTATTCTATTTTGTGCAGAAGTATAAAACTACAATTTGTACCTTTACATTTGTTCACAAAAAAAAAAAAAAAAAACTGATAGTTTTCGAGATATTAACAAAAAACTGAATTTTACCCCCACTTAAATATTTTCCCACTCCAAATTTTGGGTACTTTTCAGGAAATGCTTAAAGAATCAAAACAATGCTCTCCATCCAAAATCCAGCTTTGTCAGAATTTTTTCTTTAATTTTGCCATTTTTCTTGGTTCTGGACCTTTGTCACCTCATAATGGGAAATTTGAAAAAGAAAATACCTCTAATTGGCCACAAAAGATTAACTAGTTCTAGAAATTGGACGCTCGATTTTTGGCACCTCCTGGGAAATTTACAAGAAAAGTGTACCATCTGAAAAATATCTAGATCGTGATAAAAGGTCAACTATTTTCAGTTATTGGTCGGTCATAGATTTTTTTCTAGGAATTTTAAAAATTTTTTCAAGGTCACAACAAAACTTTTGGTACTTCGCTTGGGTCATTTAAAAAAAAGTATGCCATTTGAAAGGCCACTTCACCGTCAAAAATGGTCAGCTGTTTTCAGTAAATAGTCAACCATACTTATTTTTTTTAAATGAATTTTGTATGAATTTCAAAAAATCAAGGTCAAAGCGTATTTTGGCACCTCATTTTTGGGAAATTTGCAAAAACTGTATACCATCTGAAAGATCTCAAGATCTATATAAAAGGTCAGCGAGTTTCAGCAATTGGTCCGCTTTAGATTCTTTCTTATGGATTTTTAAAGTTTTTTTTTCAAGATCACGAATCACCATGAGGTGCCAAAAATGGCAATGACCTTGAACAGAAATTTGAAAGTTCGTTTTAAAAAGATCTATGGTTGGCCAATGGTGCAGAGGCATGGACACTATTAACGGTAGTTGAGAACGCTTTAGACTGTTTTGAGAGGAAAATTCTCTGGTGATTTTTAGTCCAGATGAAAAATAGAGAAGATACAACCACGAACTGTACGTAGTATAGGATCTCAACCAACTTGGCGACCTTGGCGTGTAAAACTGGAGACAACCAGCTAGAAACCGAGCCAGCTAAAAGAAGCTTGTTGGTTGAGTCGCTGATCCATTCCGGACTGTAGCGCCACCTTAAGTAAGTAAGGCTGACCAATTACTAAAACTAGCTGACCATTTATACAGATCCCAAGATCCTTCAGATGGCATGCAACTTTTGAGAATTTCCCATAAATAAGGTGCCAAAAATAGCTATGAACCTGAAAATAAAAAAAAAACATTTAAAAAAAATCTATAGCTGATCAATTACTGAAAATAGTTGACTTTAACCATCATCTTGACTCTAGAGATCTTTCGGGTAATATACTTTGTTTTGTAAACTTCCCATAAATGAGGTGTCAAAACTCGTGCTTGTCCTTCAAGTCAATTTTAAGCCTTTATTAGAAGTTATCTGGGGCTGACCAATTTCTAGTACTAGTTGCCCTTTTTTGACCAATGAGATGCCATTTTATTTTTTTCAAATTTCCAATATATGAGATGCCAATGGTCCAGAGTCAATTTTCCTGGGCATAAAATTAGATCAAACCAATCCAAATTAGGGTAAAAATACCAACAAAATTTGTATATTGATTATTTCATTGCTTCGAAAATATGTAACTTCTCACCAGTTATTCATACATATTTATTTTTTTGTGGTTTTGGTCTTCTTCCGTAAGAATAAACATCAATAACAAAATACCTATACCTACCTAAAGCTTTTCATATGATGTAATTTTCTCGGAAGTCGATGAAAATCGGTCGTCTCTGGCGTCAATTTGGTGCATCATTTATGTCGATTTTGCGTGCTCAACAAAATCCCAGTCGAGTAGAGAAGGTCCATCGTTGCAGTACCAGTTGACCCAGATTCTCCACACAGCAATCAATAAACAAAAACATCTCAGACATTCAACATCATCATCGAACTGAATAACTGCGTCTGCATTTCTTTTCCGGTTCGGATTGGCCGCTTGTTTATGGCACAAAGTTAAAATATATTTTATTTATTTTAAAATCTCAAGATTTGTTGGTTATTGTGTCGTCTGCTTGGACTGGACAGGTGGTGGTGGTAATGAATTGGTTCTTGGAATTAATTGGGTTTTTATTGTTATTGTTCACTGGAGGTCATTATTATTAGAAAGTCTCCTCTACACTAACCTATAGATGTATTTAATAAAATTAAGTTATATACGAGTAGTTTGTAAAATAATTATATGTGTATCTTTTAAGAATATAAGATTTCTCTTATAATGATGCAATTCTTAATGGAAAATGCAACGGAATGTTACCGACTATATAAGTTACACCTTAATTCTGAATTCTATAGCTACGACTTGATGGAATTTTTGTCGGATAAGATTTAAATATCTTTATGTGTCTAATATAAAAAGGCTGCCCCAATGTTAATCAATGTGACGAGGAGTGATATTCAAATTCGATTTATCACTGTCGCATGCCATAGCATGTGAATCATTTATCAGATACACTCTGGGTTATCTAATTGTAGTCAATTTATTTTTACTATTTTTCTGTGGTCTTAAATCAAAAGTTCAAAAAATCGTTAGAGGAAAAATAAATTACCCCGCAACAGATAAACAAGATTGGGTTGGGGGTGCGAAAAGGTATTGTGGAGATGCGAAAAGATGTTGTGGGGATGTGAAAACGGTTTTTACGATTTCTGGCAAAAGTAGACCAAAAAAGTTACATACAAAAGTTATAGATAACACTGGTCTGCAAAAATTTACTGAAAAATACTTTTAAATTTAACACTTAAAAGATCGAACCAAATTTGTGGTCTAGGGTTAATATTGTTTTTTAAAAATAAACCAGGTTCCTTTACTTGTTTTTCTCCTTCAAATAATTTTTTGAAATCATGACTTATTTGACTTTTTGAAATCTAATTCTGGTTTCAGAAAAATTCTATCACACACGGTTTTTTTTTTATTGATTTTTGAAAAATATTTAACTATTGCCGATTCAGCTCAAATTTGGAAGACCACATAATATTAGCTTTCACATTAAATAAAATTTGTCTTTTTTCTTCAATGTTTACTTACATTTTAAGCCGTTGTTTTAAAAAGCCGCATAGATTTAAAAATTCCTTAATTTTTTATAATTTACACTGTAAAACAAAAAGCATCTTATTCATGAGGTAGTAGAATTTCTCTTCGGTATTCACTTAAGTCAAGTATAAAAAGAAGATTTTGAGCAGAGGATTTAAAATTTTTTTAAATTATTAAAAAAAAAAAGAAATATATAAAGTTCTTTCAAATCTTTTCAGTAGTTTTGAAAAAGCATATTTAGCTCTGGAGAAATTCACCGTCAAATGTACGCAAAAAAACCGGTGGGTTTTGACGTGTTTATGTTGAAATATCTCAAAAACCTGATGTGCTTAAGTAATTTTGACTTCGAATTCAGATTCAGCATACCAAAATACTTCAAATAAAGGTATGGTTTGGTCTAAAGGCGATTTTCGTTGAAGATTAGAGTAATCAAGGGACCTATACATCCTAAAACTTAAAACTTTAACTTGGATAATTTTTTCACATAACCTAAAAAAAATAAGAAATTAGACGGAAATAATTCAATATTGATGAAATTTGTTGATTAATTTTAATTATTTTTTTTTTTTGACTTTTTTATGAAAATTTTTCAATACAAAAATTGACGAATTTGTTTTATTTTTAAAAATTTCAAGACAGCATGCTTTTTGGTTGAATTCTCTTCTTTAAGATGATGTTAAAAAAAAACCACACTGATATTGTGGAATTTAGATCTTTTTTTTAATTTTTGTGAATTTATATTTTTACTTTTTACTTTAATTTTTTATTTTATTTGTTTATATTTATATGCGGTTAACAGTCAAACCAAAAACTGTTCGTACTGAAAAAAAAACCTGAACAAAACTATCACAGAATCCATCGTAGTGAAAAATCTTATAAAAATTGCACTACGAACGGATTTGATGAGACCATTTTACAGGATTCGTAAAAGTTTCCGATTAAGATGGAAGTCAGGATAGTGCTGATTATCGAATATCTTGAGTGGTGATGTAGAGCAGCTTAAAAAAAAAACCAGTAAACTTTTGTCATAAAACTATTTTTAAGCATAAACTGCTACAACAATACTAAAACAATAATAACAAAAATAATAAAAATAAAAAAATAATAAGAAAATAAAAAAATAGTAAGAAAATAAAAAAATAATAAGAAAATAAAAAAATAATAAGAAAATAAAAAAATAATAAGAAAATAAAAAAATAATAAGAAAATAAAAAAATAATAAGAAAATAAAAAAATAATATAAAAATAGTAAGAAAATTGTAAAAAAAATGTTAAAAATAATAAAAAATATTGAATAAAATAATTTTGAAAATAATAAAAAAAAAAACAATAGAAAAAATAGTAAAAAGTTGTAAAAAAAAAATTTAAAACCTATAAAATATAAAAAAAAAATATAGACAAAATTAAAAAAAAATTTATGATTGAAGTGACCTTTCTTATTTGTATTAGTAATTGATTAAATATTAAGAATGATTAAATCTTGTAAGTAAAAAAAAAAATTTGTTCATATGTATGTACTTATGTTTAATAAAATAAAAAAATAAAACTAAAAAAAATAATTGATATACTTAAGAATTTGCGTTGTGAAACTGACCAAGTTGATACATAAATATATAAAAAATAAAAAATTGTCATTTTTAGCAATTTCTTAGGGAATATTATTGTTTAATCATTTTAATGACAGGATTTCAGTAGAAAGAACTTAAAACGGTTAATTAATTTTTAAATATGTAACTCTGCATCAAACAGTAATCTAACCAGAAATAGTTTTGATATTTTCTTCATGTTTTTGAAGTAATGTGATGAAATTATCGAAGTAAAAATTTTAGGGGTCTTTCTATTGAATTTAACTTTTTTCATAATAAAAGGTCAACTTTTTCCAGAAACAATAAACAAAACTCTACTTTTTTTCAGAAATTATATATAAAAACCGTTTTCGTAGCCCCAATCACTTTTTCGCCCCACCACCCTACTATAATCTTAAATTTGCCAACTGCAATTTTTTTTTTTTCTAAAATTATTGGCACCATTAATTTGACAGCAATCAATGTTGAATGCATATCTTGTGAAAAGTCTTGCATTCTTTTTAGTCCATTTAAAATTTTATACTTTTACCTGCATTTTGGGTAGCACAAAGATTTTTTTGTGTGTAAGGGATCTCAGTGTGAGTATAAATTGCATTCTTTTTAATTTCTGGAATCGAATGAAGAGTAAAAAGGTGTTCATTATGTGAAGAACCCCACGGGTAGAAACTTTGTGTAACTGAGGTATGTCATGCAAAGAATACTGCCTTAAGTGGGTTTTGAATGCGAACCCACACCTCTATGCTAGCAGTAAAGCATTTCATCCACACCACACTAACATTACCACCTAAAGGGTTGTGTTATAATGAAGTGTTATTAACATTCAAAATCCACGAACTACCCTTTGGTTTTTTTGAACTAATTATCAGCGACAAATGAGCGACAGTTAATCACATAGCCCTTTTTCTTTTTGCAGTTTATTTTACCCTATTTCGAGGGTGTGGTAATGCTGAATATCATATTAACACTTACCAGGGTTTATTTAAACAAGAAAAAACCCTCACAAATTTAAGAAAATTAATTCAGTGGTTGCTCCTTATTATTATTATGTGACGAAAATTATCTATTGTATTAATACTTGCGCAAAAAGTAGAGCCTCTTAATTGCGAGTTTCTGAAATTTAATTTTTCAGGTTGTTCATTTTTTGATATTCGAATTTTTTTCGACATACAAACATAAATACTGTCGCTGTTTAAGAAAACTGTCATGAGCCAAAAAAATTGATACTTCAGAAAATGAATTCAAAATTTCTGAGTCAGCGCTTTTTTGATAAATTTTTCATGAACGGTTAGTCGAAAAATTAATATTTACAAATTTTCGAGCTGACTGAAAAATTCATAAAAAATCTTTTGTAAAAAAAATATTTAAAAATTTGCGAAAAAAAATTTGATCTTAATCAAGTGACGCGAATTGTTCGTATTGTGACGCCTTTGATGCTGCTACTGCTGTCACTGCCTCTGAATTTTTTCAATAAAATGTGTCATCTTTGAATTAATTAAGTTTTTTTTGTATTGTTTATAAAAGCTATGTAGGTATTGATTGGATATTGTTTTGTATTATTTGTCTCATTGTTATAATATTTTACAGTGATTAAAAAAAGGTTTGTTGTTTAATTATATTGCCAATTATGTGACGTTACATATGTTGAATCAAGTTTGACATGATGTTATAATGTCACGGATTTGGTTGTAAAAAAAAATTATCAAATGTTAAACATTGCTAAATGCCTACTAGTCTGGTTGTATGTCTACGGAAATTAATCAAAAAGGTTGAAAGAATATCAAAGTGTTAATATTTTTGTTAGGAAATGTCAAGCCAATACAATTTTGTAATAATATCAACTGATCTTTGTTAAGTGTTAATTATACCAATTATTTTTTGTATTAATCTATAACATTTGTCTTAAATGTTAGATTTTTAATTTATGAGAAAGAAACTATGACTGATTGATTAGGTTTGTTACTTCAATTATGTTTTTAAATATGGAAGATATGTTAGATTGTAAATATATAATATGTATTTTGAAATGCAGTTTGTTTTTTATCAAATTTGTTCTGATTTTCGTATTTATTTCTCGTAAAGTATAATTTGTTTAAGAAGCAAACAACTCTTATGCAAATAAAAATGTTATTCCATAATTTGTACCTACTTTTCGTTATATTTTCACAACTTCTTCAAATTAAATTAATCTAACTAGAACAATGAAATATTTGTAAACATTTTACACATTTTTTTATTTACAATTTTATACACTCACATGAAAAATTGTTGAGTTGTTACGTTGAATTTCATAGAATTATTAATTTTCATAGAATTATTAATTTTACATATAAAACGAATTAATAAGCTAAATGCAATAAAATATATATGAGTATGTAATGTTATTATACCAAGCTAACACACGGTGGACTTGTCTCTTCCGTTCTTGGTACCTTTGCCTATCAAAACTACAAAAACAATATTGAATTATGTACAATATTCGCATTAAAAAACATAAATTTAAAAGTTTAACATTGAATTTGACGTCATTAATTGTTAATTTTGTACCAACAAATTATTCTTAATCAAACGACACATTTAAGAATGAGCGTCACTTCTAAGAACTTATTAGGTTTGTAAAAGTTAATTAAATCATTGACGTTGTTACTTTTTTAGTCGCGTAAAGGTCGTTCAAGTTCTTCAAAACACTCTTGCAAATAATAAGGTCTAGACAATTTTTAGTAAACAAAAAAGAATTGTATCAAATTGTGCCAAATCGATTTGGGTTTTTTTTTCATATTTACATTAAAAAAACCCCGCAAAACAGGGAATTTGTAATTCTAAAATTCCGATGATGCAGAAGTCATAAAAAAATCTTTATTGCACTGCCCCACTCAAATTGGTCTTAAATATTCGGATCTCCGATCTGCTTCAAAGTTTGTGTAAATCCCTAGAGATAAAATTGGAATTTAATATTTAGCTCATGCAGAACTGATATTTCCAAAATTGTGATTTTGATTTGATTTTCATTAAGAAAATAAGAAAAATATTGGTTTTCAGAAGTTTCCTAAAAATTATTTAGGGCATTGGACATCGAATACAAAAATATAACTTATGAAGAAAAATTTTGAAAAATATCAACTAAAAAAAATAATACAAAAAATTGGGTATTTGCTTTCAAAAAAACCTATAGCATATTATTGTATGTGCTTTCGTTGATTTCAAATATTTTTTTGCATTTAAAAAAAATCAATTTTTCAAATATGCCTTTTGCTTTAGAGGGGGGGGGGGGTAGAGTGTTCCCCCATGCGATTGTTTACTTGCGATAAAGGTACTATAAGGCAAGTTTTGAATTCGAGCAAAAAAAACATCGAAATAACAGTCGAACATGACATTACGATGATAGAAAACATCAAAAAAGTGGGCGGCAAAATTCTATCTGTCTGTATTGTTACAGCTTAAGTGCCTGGTGGATCGATTTTCTTAAAACATGCAAAATAGTGGTTTTTGACAATTTTGCCCAAACATTTTTCTTTTTTTTAGAACTAAAAATAACGATACCTGCCATACAATTTTTAACAGTTTTACAATTTTGCCTCAAAAAAAATTTAATAAATTTCTTTTGGTAAAAGCTACCTTTGGATGGGAAACCATTTTTCTAAAAATTGTTATTAATGATACATCCCCAAAGAACCATTTTTTATTTTATAATTTCTTCAAAACGGTAACTTTTATTTTGAAATTTTTTTATACAGACGCTTCTAAATAATGCAAAATTTTCAAAAAACTATATTTTTCGGTTTTTTAAAATGTTAATTTTTTTTGCAAATTAAATATTATGAAAACTAAGTAGTCGATTGTGATAAAACTATGTATTTACTTAAAGGTTTTTTTTTACACTCTGTGAAGTATTTTAAGAAAATTTTTTACTTTTATGAAAAAAATAACGATACCTTCCATACAAATCTTTAATCACTATGGAAAATATTTTTTTCTTAAAAACGGCTCCTTCGATTTTTATTAAACTTTTTGTGTAAGCTAAAATTAGTGCGAAATACTTCCAAAAATTATAAAAATTTACAAATAGCAAGTTTTAATAGTACTTCTCATGGAACGCTTTTTAAAATTTTTGAATTTTCTCATAATCAGCTAAACGGATTTAGATTATTTTTTATATTCAAATATCAACTTGGATTAAAAAATAGTGCATATTAAAATTTTCAAAATAAAAGTTTTTGAATTAAAAAAAAAAAAAGTTTCAAATTTGTTTCTGTGAGAAATCGATATCTCAAAAACGGTTTGACCATTATTTTTGAAATTTAATTTTTATGTGCACATACATAAATACTCACGATTTGCATACCAATATGCCAAAATACCATACCATTTCTTTAAAATGTTTTAAGAATTTGATATAAAATATTATTTTTTTTAAGAAAACCGTCGTCAATAATCATATTCAATCATGAATTGAGATGGCGTTCTTTTTTTTTCATTTTAAACTTTCAAAGAAATTATTTAAGCTAATTTAAATATCGTATTTCATACTTTGAAATTTTTTTCCCTCATAATTTCCATGTTTCTACCATGTCTATATAATGTTCTTAAACCCTCAGCGCTTGAACATAAGAGCAATTACGTGCGACCCAGTCGTGCATTTTATTTCTAAGTATATTCCGAAGATTCATGACCTTAACAAATATTGACGAGTTGCCGGACAACTTGTTTAATGTTTGTCTTGTCATGTCTTGACTCAACCTACAAGCTTCATATTTTTTGTCGAAATTTATGAGAATCTTCTCGTTTTTATATAATAATTAATTTAATATGTCTTTTACTAATACAATTTCATTTTTGTCTTTTCTTTCTAGGTAAGTCCAAACATGCTAAATTTAGTAGTAAGTATTGTAAAGGTTTTTTTTTCTATCGGGTTTTTCAATAAGAGCGCTACAAAAGTTTTTTTAATGATATTCTTTATTCCTGTGAAAGTACGTTCGATGTCATTATGTATGGAACTCGATTTCTTTTGCATGGCCACCACGGGCACGCTTGCAGAAGTCCAGACGCTGAACCCAATTTTCCACGGTTTTCAAGCATGACCGATACTGCTACAAATTCACGTTCGATATTCTTACGAAGTTCATCAATCGTCGCTGGCTTGTTGGCATAGACCATAGACTTGACGTAGTCCCACAGGAAATAGTCTAACGGCGTCAAATCGCACGACCGAGGCGGCCAAGCGACTGGACCTTTCCGTGAGATAACACGTTCTCCAAACTTTGTTTCCAATAAATTGATTGTGACATTCGCTGTGTGGCTTGTGGCGCCGTCCTGTTGGAACCACATGTCCTCCAAGTCCATATCATCCAATTGGGGCCAAAAATATTCGGTTATCATTGAACGGTAGCGATCCCCATTCACAGTAACGTGCCGGTCTTGATCATCACGGAAGAAGTGCGGCACATTGACGCCGCCGGCCCATAAACCACACCAAACCGTAATTTTTTCGGGATGCAATGATGACTCATGGAGTACGTGGGGATTGCTGCCTGACCAATACCGCATACCTGACCAATGCGCACGTTATCGGCTTTCACAGTGTTATTTACTTAAAATCGGAGTGACTTTTCAAAGTTTTAATTTTACCCAGCTATTTTCATTAGTGCAATAGCACAGAGGTAGAGGTGGCCGACCGAGAACCGGAGCATCACGAGTTCGAGTCCCAGTCGGGCAAAAAATATTTAGCTGCTTTTTTCCACAATCGAGAAGTCGAAAACTTCATTGAGTGGGAAAAGCAGCAAATGTCATCCAACAACACAGCGGGGACATCGAAAGGTGTCCCAGCAACAACAATAAAGCCAGCAATGGCACCACCAGCCAAAGCTACGGTCAGTGCCGTAGCAACAACAACAACAACAACCCAACAAGCGATGGCACCACCAGCCATACCATCAACCAGTGCAACAACGGCACACCCACCAACGGCAACAACAGCCGATACTAAAAATAAGAGGAGAAAGAGGATTAGCTGTGCATCGAACTTGGTTAAGCGCCGCTCCACCACCACCTCAGCCCAGCTGCCAGCCGGGGTGAAGGAGACGGCGCGCACAGCCAAAACAACAGCAGCAGCAAAAATACACCAACAACTGGATACCTCGCCATCCGATGACGACATAGAATACATGTCCGAAGGTGGCGAGGGACTATATACAACGGGTGACTCCAACAGCAACTTGCTTGTGGATGTAACCACACCAGAGGCGTCCTCCGAAGAGGAAAATGAGGTGCAAGAAGCACTAGACGAAAAAGCCATCAGTCAGAAAATAGATGCCATTCGGGGGGAGATGGAACGACTGAATTCCATTGTGACCCCGCTTATAGAAGCTCTGAAAAGAAAGCAAGAAGCTCGAAGAGAAAAAGAGAGGCAGGAGCGCGAGCTTAAAAAAGCAACACAGGTGCCACAAAAAGCAGCGCCAATAGTTATGCAAACAAAAACAGCGCAGACAGAGCAAAGGCAAGCTCAGCAACAACAACAGCAACTGCCACAACAGATCCGACAAGAGCAGCAACAACAGCATCTGCCAACTGAACAGCAGCAACCGAAGGTGCAACGCACGAAAACACAACAACAGCAGCAGCAACAAAAACCACAGGAGCAGAGCCAGGAGCAGCAGCAGGGAGTACACCAGCAGCAGCCACAGCCGCCCCAAAATAAAAATAAAAAAGAGAAGGTGCCACCAATTAATGCATACAAAATGGAACTTCAGGAAACCATAAACCTATGTAAGTCGGCCATAGGCCAAAACTTTTTTATTAAAAGATTAAGTAAAGATCGGCATGCTATCCACTGCTCCACAGTGGCACAGCACAAAATCATTAAAGAATTATTAAAGAAATCCACGACTGAGTTCTTCAGTTTTACCCCCAAAGTGGATAAATATCAAACGGTCCTCTTAAAGGGCATAGATTCCTGCACGGAACCACAGGTGCTCTTAGATGAGCTTCGTCAAAAAGCGAGCGACGATCTCGACTTTATCGGGGTCAAGCCGTTCGCTACAGTCAGAGCCAGACGGGAGAAGCGGTCTTTGCCGTTCTTCCTAGTTCAGCTATCGCCCAGCAGCAAACTGGATAGGTTGAGGAGTATCTCCGTCCTCAACTACCAGGTTGTTACTTGGGATAAATTAAAGAGACGTGGCGACATGCTTCAATGCATGCGCTGCCAAAGGTTTGGCCACGCTGCAGCAAACTGCGAAATGCAGCCACGCTGCGTTAAGTGTGGTGAGGACCACATTAAGGGGGAGTGCAAGCTCGGTGAAGAACGGGTCGAAGACATGACCCAGCTTAAATGTGCACTTTGCGGAAAGGAGGGGCACCCTGCTAATTATCGGGGTTGCTCAGCTTTTCAGCAAATAAGAATTAACAAAGCGGCTAAGCAGACAGCGGTAGAGATACGCCCATCAACGCGTGCTCCTACAGTAACGCCCGTTAATCCCCAAATTTCCTACGCCCAAATGGTGGCAGGAAGGGGAAAAACGGTACAGCCTGCAGCTAAGGCAGCCCAACCGGCCCTAGTGCCAAAGGCGCCGGACGCTCAGGCCGAAATAAGAAGCATGCTGCTGGCAATTCAAGACCAGTTGACAGGACTTCATAACCAGATAAAGGAGCAGGCGACTAGGGTAGACTATCTCTACTCTGTTTTGCCTAGCCTAACGCAAATTAGAGGTTAAAGGCGCGCTGTCGGAGAGGCCTCTTAGGATCCTTGCTGTGAATGTAAATTCACTGATCAGGACCGAACGTAGAGCTAATCTTTTCCAATTGTTGAAAGACCAAAGTCCAGATGTGTTTATGGCCAGCGAAACTAAGCTGAACCAGAAACATAAATTGACTAACAATAATTACAATATCGTTAGAAGAGATCGACCCAACTCCACTCAAGGGGGGGGCGTCGCAATCTTCATACGAAAAGGCATTAATCATAAAGTTATATATAATAGTGATCTGCGCAGATTTCGGCTGTTGGAGGCGTGCATCATATGCATTCCTCTCCAACAGGGGAAGCGAATGTATGTGATCGCGGTTTATGCACCGGCATCACCTCAGCCAACTGATTTTACGACAGAGCTTGAAAAACTTTTCGAATGTCTACACCTGAGCTTGGAAGAAAATTACTTCCTCATGGCCGGTGATTTGAATGCCAAACACCAAGATTGGGGAAATCAAATTCAAAATCAAAGAGGTATTCATCTTTTCAATTGGATGAGTCGATACAACACTGAGTATAGTGTCGACCTGCTGGCTACGGATCGGCCATCGTTTCCAAGAAGCGGTGCCTACCTGGATCTATTGCTAATAGACGCAAGACTGACAATTACTGACACTGTGGGTCAAAGACCAATAAACTGCTTACGAACGATCGAGTACGACAGTGATCACTGCGGACTCGCCGCCGTAATACAGCTTCCGAACGAGCTCGTGGAGTTGGATGAGTATGTACCTGTGCATACTTACAATTACAGTAAGGTGCGCTGGCCACGCTTTACCAACGCCTTATCGAGCGAAATCAGTTCGAACAACATATCCCCACCAAATGACAGGAATTTGACAAATAACGAAATAGACCAATACTTAGAACAAATGGACGAGACGATCAAACGAACAATTAACAGAACAATACCGAAATACAAACAACGGGACACTACCGACATGTACCGAAACGCGACCATTGTCGCATTACACAGACAAAAAAGTGGACTGCTGACAAGACTAAAACTCTTGTACCGACGGTTTACTGACCCTCACGATCTGGAGATTAGGACACTGAAGTCGTCGATCAAAAACATCAACCAACTAATTAAAGAGAACTATCGGTTGTCAATTAATTTGTATTGGGACAACAAAATTCGGGCCGTTAATGCTAGCGACCCGAGCATGTTTCCGCAAATTAACAAGATATTTAGAAGGAATGATCAGAACGATCTTCCGTGTCTCAAGCTTCAAAGAACGACAGACAACAGAGACGTACTTCTGACAGCAGGAATTAATCCAGAGGACGCCGTCTTGGACGATGACCTCTTTATCGTCGAAGATCCGCAGGAGAAAGTGGAGGCTGTCGGGGCTGCTTTCCAGCAAGTGTACAAGGTGAATGCTTGCATCCGCCCGAATCACGACCTGGAAAACAGAGCCTTGCTCCATCACTTCTACCTTCGGAATGACATCACGCAATGGCGATCAGAGAACCTTGGTTTCACCGGGTTCAATGAAGATCATTTGGCAAACGCCATAATCGCCGAGCGAAATGGGCCCAGTTCCCTGTTAATTACGAAGGTGGAGCTCCAGCTCATCCTCGATTCATTAAAGAAGAAGAAGTCAGCAGGAGTCGATGGTATATCCAACGTTGTACTTCGACATTTACCTCAAGAAGCAGTAGACATTTATACTACTCTGTTTAACAACGCTCTGAATAATGCATATTATCCAGTGCGGTGGAAGACAGCTGTGGTGCATCCTCTCCCGAAAAAGGGAAAGGACAACTCCAATCCGGCGAATCTCCGGTCGATAAGTCTCCTTCCGAGTATCAGCAAGGTATTCGAAAAAGTTATCAATAGAGCTCTGTCTAAGTGGGCAGAGGACAATAATATCATACCGGACAATCAGTTCGGTTTTAAGGCGGGACATGACACCATTCATGCCGCGTCGAAACTCGTTTCTGATGTCCAATGGAACAAATCTAAGAGGCAGTGTACGGGTGCCTGTCTGGTTGATTTGGAGAAGGCCTTCGACACCGTTTGGTTAGAGGGTCTTTATCTAAAGCTGACCAGACTTGGCATTAGTAAAACACTATTATATATGCTTTATGATATGCTCAATGGCAGAAAGTTTGTTGTCAAAAGTGGCAATGTAACTTCTGCCACAACCTTTAATATTAAAAATGGTCTTCAGCAGGGAGCGGTCAACTCGCCGATTCTATTCAGCATTTACACCAGCGATCTGATCAGTAGTCTAACTCAGGCAATTGCGTATGCCGACGATCTAATTGCGTACAGAACAGCTGCAAAAATCGAGGACATCAGGATTCTCTTGCAGAGTGACTTCGATGAGATTCAACGATACTGTGATGACTGGAAGTTGAAAATCAACTTTCAGAAATCAGAAACTATCTTGTTTAGGACTCCGTTGCGTGGAGCCACAAGGGATACGAGAAAGAACTGGCGAAAGCTGGTGATCGTAGGGCCAAATGGACATCCACTCGCGAGTAAAAGTGTAGTAAAGTACCTTGGCATCTGGATGGATCAGTATTTGTATTTTGATAGACATATAAATGCTGCTCTGGCCAGGGCTAGGGGAGCCTTTGCCCTGACGAAACGGTTGTTTTATAGCAGCCGGCTTGACAGGAGGGTGAAGGTGATTTGCTACATGGCCCTTATCCGGCCGATGATTGCCTATGGGTGCCCGGTTTGGTTCAACGTTGCCCCATCTCAAATGGAAAAGATTCGGGTGTTTGAGAGGCAGTGTCTTCGACGCTGCCTTGGATTGCACAGAACACCAGAGTCGGAGTACAAACATTACTATTCCAACCTGGTTCTATACAACGGGGCCAACATAAACAGGATAGATAATTTCTTGCTGAAGCTTATTCGGGGTCACATTGCAAGAGCGATGTCCTCGTCTAACAGCTTAATTTTCGGGGCTTACTACCCCAACAACGAATACTACGAGAGTGTGCGTCTAAGCGGCTTTATTCCGCCCGATGCATTCCTCCACCTAGACAGTCGAGGGCTGATCCAGGATAGAGCGGCGGTTCCGCTAATCTACCACGTCGGCCGTAGAACTGTAGATCGGCGGCTCCTTTACAGTCGAGACGTCCTCGCACAAGAAGGAGCTGAGCACCTTCGGTTCAGTAGGACTGTGTCCGAACGGGACCGAAGAGATAGGGTAAGGCAGGAGAACCAGTTCTGGTGGTTGAAAAACGAAGATGAAATTCCTTCAGACATTTAATAGTTGACCTTGCTATTTTCTTTTGTATGGCCGACTTGCATAGGTTTAGCTAGTTAGTTTTAAGTAGGGACAGTCAGGGTGGCACAAAAAAAAAAAAAAAAAAAAATATATATAAAATCAACAAAAATACAAAAAAAAATGTATATAAACCGGAAATGCCTGCTGTGGCTGTTCTAGTTAGTAAGTAGTCTGTAAGTAGCTTATAAGTAGGTTGTAATTAGTTTATAATTAGTTGTAAATAGTTCTAAGTAGCTTTAATTAGTTAAATTAGTTTTAGTTAGTTTTAATTAGCTTTAATTTAGTTTTATGTAGCTTGTAAGTTTTATATAAAACCAAAAAAATAAAGACATAGATACCGAGTTTTTTGTAAATTCTTCTCGGTAAAAAATAAAACCGACCTGGATTTAGTATTAAGATAGTTCTTAGGCCGAAAGGCATTAGCATTAAGTTATTATAGTTTAACTTAGAGCGCCCGACTGGGGCCAGTAAGTTAGTTTTAAGATATCGATAAGTAGGCTAGTTTTTATGAATTTTTGTCTAGCTTTAAGATAGTTTTAAGAAAATGGAAAATAAAAATGAATTTCAAAAAAAAAAAAAAAAATACCGCATATTTTGTATATTGACGAGGTCATTCAGCCAGAAATGAGCCTCATCGCTGAAGATGATTTTTCGATGAAAATCCGAATCATTTTCAAGTTATTGCTCAGCCCAATTCTCGAACATACGACGCTTCTGGTGGTCAAGCGGCTTCAGTTCTTGCGTCAATTTAATCTTGTAAGGATGTAGGCCAAGATCTTTTCGCAAAATTCGCCACAACGACTTCACAGAGATGCCCAACGCTTGAGAACGACGTGTGAGAGACACATTTGGGCTTTCTGCAACTGAAGACTCAGCGGCATCAATATTCTCGACACTACGGGCATTTTTTTGTCTCACTGTCACGGGAACATTTTGTACTGTGCCTGTGGTTTCAAATTGTTCCACTAGACGCTCAATTGTTGATCTGCTAGGACGATTATGAAGACCATAAATTGGACGTAGCGCTCTACGTTTAGGCCACTGACTCCGAATTTCGGTACTACATTTCAATAATTTCCACTCGTTGTTGGCTCATATATCTTTTCATCATGAAATGGCAAACCTTACTGAAGAAAAATGTTAAAAGAGCGACAAGAAATATGGCGTCGTTTGCTGTCCCTGTCGCTTTACTTTTGTAACGTCCCTGTTGAAAAACCCTATACATATTGATTAGAATTTTCCATCAAAACGAATAAGTTCCATATTAAAAAAAGTGTTTATTTGATTTATGTACAAGTAGAACCATGTTATTAATAAACACTAAGCTGTAAAAATGTCCAAGGAAAAGGTAAGATTCCATTTTCTTAAGAAATTAGTAATGCATTTTGCTCGGAAAAAAATTATAAGTATCAGGTGATAAGTATGAAAAATTAACTCTACAATGGACTGATGTGTATCAAAGTGTATTCATGGTAAAATATCTTCGAAAACATATATTCATTAAAATTTGAGATTGGAAAACTTTATAAACATAAACAATTCAATCTAATTGCAACCTTTTATTTTATTTAATATTATCACCCTCATAAGTAGACTATCAATATTCTGAATTCTCCTATATTTTTTTTGTACTATCAACAAAAAAAAAATTGTTTACGTGACATGTAAATTAAGACATTTTAAGTCTTCATAACTGACTTAACAAACAATAACTGAAGTACAATACCTATACGAAAGGTGCTCCTATTCATCAGGCAATGGGTATCTTTCATACCAAAAAAATAAACGAAGCTTAACAAAATTCCCATGTGAACTAACATTATTTAATATTCTTATCTGTTAACAAAAAAAAAATAACTTTATTCAGTAATATGCAATGCATATAGCTTCATAAAAAAAGAAATAAAAATACCTAATATATTTGGAATACAAAATTCTTAAATAGTTTATTAAAAAAAAAAAACGCTTAAAACGCCATTGAATGACATTGCTGTGTATACAATGTACATATTGACAATTTGTTTTCTTCCGTACCGGAAGAATTTATCTGTTCCAATAAAAGATTTGTGTAGTTTTTTTTTTATTGGATCTTGATGTTGTTTTTTTTTCTATGTTTTTTTATTCCGATTGCATATGAGTCGTAACAATAAATTCAAATATAGGAACTCGCGTTAACTGCGCGTGCGATTTTAATGCTAATTTGATGTTTTTGCATATAATTGGATTTGTTATTTGTTTTGTAAAAATAGATGCGGGAAAAGGGCAGTTAAAATGGGGAAGCTGGAGTTAATGTTTCTTTTCTCTCAAAATAAGGGCAACGCATATTTTTCTTTAGAATAATATTAAATATGAAACAAAAAACATAAAAATAGAAGCTCTTATGTTTTTGATAGAGCAACTGATTAAAATTTTATCAAAAGTCTAAGAGCAAAACGACAAACGAGCAATGGAGCTCACTCGATACCTGAGTTATAACCAGAAAATTATGGCTCAGTTTCATCACACAAAATGCAACTGAGTAAAAAGTCTTTATCTCTTCTCGTGAGCATCACCACCGGTCACAACCATCTGGGTTACCACAAGAAAAACATGGAACTCAGTTTGGACCACTTATGCTTGGGATTTAGTGGCGTAGAGATACACGAGGATACTCCTCACTACCTGTTGCACTGCCGTGCGCTATGCCACCTGAAAAAGAGGTTCCTAGGGAGACACTTCTTCAGCGACTTTGAAAAACTCTCTGACATGTTGAAATTCATAAACGCTAATGGCTTGATAATTTTTAAACTTTTTTAACCACCGACCACGAATTTGGAAACTTCTCCAACCAATGTCATAGACATAAAAAGTTTTTTTTTGTATCTTTTTTCCAAAAAAATGTGTTAAACCAGTCAAATTTTGAAAAAGAGTGAAAAGTTGAGAGTTGGGGAAATTTAAATAAAGTTAACAGACGCATTGAACCATGCACAACTTTTTGTTAGAAACGTAATTTTTGTGTATAAACGGTATTGCCAGTTTGTCAAGATTTCAAAAGATTTAAAAGACTTTTTTCGTTAAACAAATCTACTGCACTTTTATTTTTCGGAAAAGAAAATTATTATTCATCAAAATTCAGTCCACTAATTTTTCAATTCTATTCTTAGAGCTTCCCGCTATTAGCTTGCTTTGTTAGCAATAGGATAATGTAATTAATTATGCTATTTTGACTTCTTTTGTTCTTCTATTTGGAAACAAAAGTAAAAATTAGAATATGCAGATCTTCGTAAAATAATTGAATATACTGCGTTTTTTTATTAAAAAACCTACTTCGGAAAATTTTTCAATAACTGGCAACACTGTGACAGAAACTGACCACCACGATTTTTCACAGTATAGTTGTAACACTTCGTGTCCACAGAAATTTTTTTAAAGGAAATTATTTGGTCTCTCATTGCGCTCTTTTGATGCATTTTTTTTGAGTTAACAAACAGAAATTTGTGACAATTTTTAAGAATTTGTGAAAATTTGTGCAAAATTTGCAATAAATTTCATGATAACAAACAAACCTAAAATGATAGATTGACCGATAATAAATGAACGACGCAAGTGTTTCTTTTAGAGGCGGCAGTAAACAAAAAATGGGTACCACGCCTATACACCGACTACTGTTGCCTCTGCGGCGAACATGAGCGTCAGTGAGTTAATAGGGCCAACTCTTCCTAAGATTAGTCAAATCCTCTTGAGGTAGGGACACCCCGGTCGATTCATTCAGCAATCCTGACCAAGTAAACGGACACATAAACCAACCACTGACCTATCAAACTCATCTACCAGACGTTGTATAGAGCCGCTTGTTCCTACTGGCCTGGTGGAGGGATGATTTCCCAAGTGGGGGAAAAGGAAGGATCACGCCCTTAAGAGGCTTCTTCGTTTTCTCTACCCTGTTGTGATGTAGAGACAGCCACTTCTTCAATAACTAAAATATAGCCACCGACTTTTCAGGCTATAGCCTGTTAAAACCCATCAACACCCTTTACGGGCTTAAAGGTTATGGGCTTTATTCTTGAGAAAAGAGACAGCCCTTCGGCTCATTCAGCAATCCTGACAAAAACGAAGGGATATATACACCAACCACTGACCTACCAAACCCCTCTACAAGACGTTGCATGGAACCACTTGCTCAAGGTTAACTGTCATCCCATTAACCTAACCTAACCTAAGGGCCAATTTTTTCACACCTATTTTCAACTATCATTAATTAAAGATTATTGCCAATAATAAATTATAAAAAGTGTATCTTTCCCAAAACCAATGGACCTATAGCTTGAGTTGTTATTCATCGAAATCACTAATCAGAAAAATTGTTGTCTTTCAAAGTCATATTTCTAGTCTAGGCCACTTTGAACAAACTGGCCATAAATGAACTCTAACACCAAAATTTGTTTCGCCCAGATGCGACACTTAGGCTCATCGTTTAGATAGGTAATATTGCATCTTTCTAAGACAGAATTTCTGTTCCTTTTTGGATTATTGACATAACTTTAAATATATATTCCTCCGTTGATTATAATGTCCTAGGCTGCTCCCATGATCCCCTATTAACATATTTGTTCATCATTTAGTTGAATCTGGAAAATGTTTGTATGCTAAGTGAGATCTTTTGATAAGAGAAAGTCTTAAATTGCTAAATTTAAAAAACAAATAAAAAATCCATATCTTAAACTGAGTCACTCCCACACGCAACATCTTCGTGGTTATCTTTCGGTTGTTTTTTTTTTTTTTTGCAAAAGATATTCTACATAAATATGTAAATAAAATGGAATCTCCCAAAAATTTCATAAATAATTTGGATGTTTTCAATGATTTCTTAATTTTGTTTTCAACGTGTCAATGTCCAGCAAAAATCTCCCAGACTCTTAATTTCAATGACAACAAGGTATTATCACCGTTTCTTAAAAGTTGTTAATCAAATCAGTTTATACAATTTAATTCAACAACAGCAAAAAACCCCACCTTCATATAAATTGTTTTGAAAAGTCACTTTGTCCTTACACCAAGTTGTTATACTTAGAATCCAACAAAGAAGACATTTTTCGTTGGAAATATTTATGAAAGTCTACAACAACATCAAGGTGTTAAAAAAAATACTAATACATATTTTTTAAATAATTGATGCTAGACAATTCCAGGAGCTATATTATAGCATAGACAAACAAAAAGTACAAATCTCATTCAACTAACATAGTCACACTTCTGTAGATACTGAGCTATTATTTATATTGTATCTTTATGACACTACACGAGTTGTGATGCGGTTATATTGTCATTATACCATTATCCACTTTGATGGAACATCATTAATCATTTTCTTTTTCTTATATGCGTCTAAAAGGGATACAGATTTTGTATTTGTATAAAGTTGAAGAAGAAGCAGAAGAAAATGATGAAAAAAAAATGTGTAAGATAATAAATTATTACAAAGATGTAACAACGGAGACAGAGAGTTCATTGAACGAATGAGAGTCACTGGTTGAAGCAATTGTTTTTTGAAGGACCCAGTTGTAACAGTATTGCTTGTAGACAATCTGTCATGTTTGAAAAATTGAGTCAAAGTCAAATTATTGTTGTTTTTATTGATTGTTTTCAAAGGAAACGTGTCTACCTACATATGAAGACAAATAATCTTTTTTTGTTAAGGATTCTGGACACGTAATTGACAAGAATCAACTTGTGACACATCCGTTGGGGTTTGTTTGATACTTATTTAAAAAAAAAAAATCAAAAATAATAATGTTGAAAATGATTGGTTTGGAGTTACTTAAAGTTTTTAATTATCAATTAATATTTTCAGAGCAAGAAACCCACAGTTAAAAAAAAATAACAAATTCTAAAAAATTATTTTTAACTACACTTTATGGAATTTAACAAGTGCAATTTGTAAATTTTTCTGAAGGGGGTTTTTGATAAATTTATACAAAAAAAGTTTTCCTTTGCTCCACAAAAATATACATATTTCTGTTGAGATTAGTTAGCGATTTGTTGTGAATTGTTTATAGACCGAAAACTGGGTGTTAAATATGAGCACCTTTTGACTACAGAAATGTATTAGAAAAAACCTACCCTTACACCAAAACTTTTCAATATGATTTAATATAAGAAATTGTTTGAATTTGAATCTGCCTGTTTGAATTCTGCGTGATATATGTTTACGGCAAATGTTAAATTGGAACTAATAAGCACCAGCGATGCCGCACAGTGGTCTGTTTGTGAATTTTGGCGTTTATTTCCCACGTCAATTCTTAATAGAAATTAATGAAATTTAGTACATTTAATGATTTGGGGATGCTATCCAATTTTTTCTACTTTAAGCAGAGACTGCACAATTTAGGTCAGAACATGGTCCCAAATTTCAAAATTTTAAATAAAGTATCGTTGATGTCAGAAACTGAGTCAAGTTAATGTTTGAAATGTCCTAAAATACGTGCCTATATTAATATTTTTTTTTTTTTTATAAAGATACAAATTTTTTCAAAATTTAAAGAAGATTTTGGAGTTTGGAAAATGTTAAAAAGTGCTTGCTTTTATTTATTTATTGGCAAAATTTTGAAAATCAGAATTTCAACAATCAAAATTAAAACAAGCACAATTTCTTAAAATTGAATTTTGATACCAAAATTATGCTAAAAAAATTTTTACCTTGCCCGAATTTCGTCTGCAACCCAAACGAAAAATACAAAGTCCTTGAACAAGTTAAAAAAAATAATAAAGGTATGAACCCACAAATTTTAAAAAATATTTTTATTACTTTATTGGTACGTAACTTTAAAGTATTTTTATTTTACTTTGAGAACCAAAATTAAAGAAAAATCATTCACTACACTCAGAAAAAAAACGAGCTAAAATCAAGAAAAACAGTATTTGAACAAGCCTCTTCGTTGACGAAAGTCTACTTAACTCGGAAATTGTTAAAATAAGTGTAAGAAAAAGTCAAAATCATTTGAAATAAACAAAATAGGTAATGTTTTGCATTTGTAGGGTTTTAATTAGCTTTGCACTTTATTTTGTTATTTTTGTTTGGTTTTATGCATTTGCAGATGCTTTCCTTATCACTCTGAAATTAAAGTATTCAATTTAAGTTTTATTTGAAAACAAATTATTTTACTTAATTAGGTTTTCTGAGATTTGCTTGCCAGCCAAATACGATTTAACTAGGCTGATTAACAATACGAAACTACGATGTTGAAAATTGATTACCGTAAAAAATATATTTCTTACCTCAAGTGAATATTTTTTTCTTAATTGAAGAATTGTAAGCTTGTTTTGAGATTTTCGCTATTAAATTTAATAAAATATCATTTTTAGATCAAGCTAGTATAAGATTTGAAACAAAATAAGCCCGATATTTACCCCGTTAAAAATAAGAGTAAATATTGTTGTTTTTTTATGGGATGAAATTATTTAAAAAGTTTTGAAATTATATTTTTGTAAACTTCAAGTTTGTCTGCTCACTTTTACGGTAATAAAATAAAAGTAAGAAATATGTTCTTTTCTTTTACAAAAAAAATGCTTAATTTAGTCAAATAAATCAGTCTTACGATTAAAAAATTATATAAGATTTTCGGAAAACTAAAAGTCACAAAAAAAAATTAATTTCTCCAAAAAATTGTAACGTTTATTGATGTGAACGAACATGGGACACTCCTTTGTTGTAAGTGCCCTATGCACTCTCGTCGAAAATGTTAAATGCGTTATTTTTATAAAAATATTGTTTTCTACATAACTTTGGAATATAAGTTAAAGAGATCTTACATTGATATTAAATACAAACACTTGAATTTAAAAGCCATTAAATTCCGTTATCAGTTACCTCGTGTACAAAAAAAATTTACCCAAAATCACTGTAAAAAATTAAAAAAACTGGTCTAGCCACCACAAATTTTGAAGAAGAATTATCAAAATGATAAAAAGTAGTGCAACCCGTATAAGTTTTATTTTAAAACCAACTATGTTTAGATAATCACTTAAGTCACAGGTGCCCCACTGTCTAAAGCATCCCAGCTTACCCTACCCAATCTTTTCTTTCTTAAGAACGGCTCCACGACGTTTTTCCGTTTTTTGTCAAATACTGAAAAGCAGATTTAAAATTTTATCTTAGTTTTTGAGAAATTCAAGAAATTAGGAATAGTTTTTCGCAAAACACGAAAATGGCTTGATTGAAAAGAAAACAAGTAAGGGGGGGAAAATATCTTCACTTAAATTTCTTAAAAACTAAGACAAATTTAAACATCTACTTTTCAGTATTTGATTTAAAATTGATATAAGCATTGAATATTCAAGAGAACAGTGGTGCTTTACGTAAAATTTCGAGAAAAATCTATTTTTTTTTTTAAAAATATTATCTTACTTAAAATTTAATTTATAAAAAACTTTTCACTTGAACAACACGACTGAAAAAGAAACGAATAAAATAATGGAATATAAGCTTTCAAAACAATTAACTATTTTTGCTGTACAGTGCATGGTTCATGATATATTTTATAGTAAAACGCGTTTTCCAAAATGGTGGCTGGACGCTTGTGCCCCACTTACTTGGATTAATAAATTTTTAAGAGTGAACAACTACAAAGAGATCTCGTCTCATTGTAAATGAGTTCAAATAATATTGCATATTAGAATTTTCAAAAAGTATTTTTTGAATTTTTAAAAAAGTTTTACTTTTTTTTTTAGAAATTAGATATCTTACAAAAGGATTGACAATTTTTGTTGATGATTTTATTTTGATATGCACATAAATAAATACAAACTTAAAGATTTCCATAACAAATTTGTTCATTAAAAATATTTTAAGAATTTTATATACACGGGGTGCACCCCTGTATTCATGCTTGACATTCGTCTGGATAATTTCTGGCATCATTCTTAGAAAAAAAAAATGCATTTGTAAAGAAAATCCTATATGCATCTGAGACGAGGAAGAATATATCTGAAAAATTTACTTGAAGAGGAAATACTACCTGCAACTCCGAGACGGGGAGGGACAGTTTCTGAAAAACTAACTTAAAATGAAAAAAAAAATATTCGAACACTGGTTTGATATACTATTTTTGATAGAAAAAAAAAACAATTACATACGTATAATTTTTTTTATGTAAATCGAACTGTTTAGATGAATGGTTTTTGACAAATTAGATTTTAAAGTCAATTTTCATATTTTGCGTAATTAAGTGCCAATATCTGTTTTTTACGAAAATGGCGTTTAAATTTTACAAACTTATAAAAGTACCAAACGAAGTTTTTTTTATTGATCCTGTTTCTTATCGGGACATTTTTTGATTCAACCTAGTCACTTACAAAAGTTATATTGTACTAGGCTTAATTTAGCAGGATATCATGTAAAATACACAGGTCAATATTGTTAAAATTACAGTATGTCCATTGAATTTAGCAAGACTGCTAGGGTTGATTCAGCATTAAGTCATGCAAATTAACTAGATTTTCTTGTAAAGTTTACAGAATTACTATTTTAAGATAGTGTTAAATTTTTGTCAAACAGATATGTTGGTTGAACACAACATTAAAATCAGGTATCTGGTAAAACAATTTACCTGGATCAGCTGAGTTTAAATATAATAATTTGATAAATCAGGTTTAACTAACAAAGATTTATTTTTTAAGATTTTTTATGTTAGTTAGAAGTAAGTTAGTTAGAAGCATTGTTATAAGTCAATACCATTTTTCGAGATAAATTTTTTTTTGAAAAATGGAATTCAAAACTGTAGAAAGTTCAAGAGCTTTATCATCAACCAATGATAGATCAGCAGATCAGTCAAAATCAAACAAAAACAAAGTAATTTGTTCCTAAGAGCAATTTTTAAAGTCAAATCATTTTGTATTCTACTCGTAAAAAATCTTTGTTTGAAATTTATAAGTTCTTTCCGAAAAATGAAGATTGGTTTGTGATTATGTTTGTCCAAAAAGACAAATAAAATATGTACTAATTATTGGGTTTAGGAATATCGATAGTCGAACTTTATTCCACTCGACTTTAATCTAGACCATCGCAAAAAGCCCCACCATTTTTTTTTGGGAGCTGAGCACATATGTACACCTAATAACATTTTATATACCTACAGCAAATAAAATCAAAATGAAGTTTAAACGTTCACCTGATATAACTCAGCAATGAAAGTGCTACACCTCACATTAAATCATAATATTGGCATTCAAATGATTTGGCCTTATTCTTTATTTATGGATAATTGTTTCTAATTTACAAAACAAATACCAACAGCTCACCTCAACCAAAAAATAACTGAAGATAAAAAATAATTATTTCAACGGAAATAACATCAGTTTCGCAATTAACTTCTTATGACGTGCTTCAAGCCTTGTTATAATTGTTTGTTTTTTTTTTTACCTGACGTTTTAACATGCCTTGTTAGCCAAACAAAGATGAACTTTAGTTCGTCATCATCACTTTCAACTTGCATTTTAAAATAAAAAATTAATAAAACTACAAAGTATGAACTTTTGGATACTTGTTTTTTTTTTTTTTTTTTGACCTATGACAAGTTGATGATCTTTAATGTTTAAAGTCAATCTTCATTCATTATACTTGAGATATATGACAAATTGAAAGTCAATGATTTCTTACAACTAAAACTTTCTTCAATTCTTCGAAATAAATTGATAATAGCTTTTTTTGTATCCATATCTGGCAACTCATTCACAAAAACAAAAGATCGTTTCGAAATTAAAGAGTAATTTTAAGAGAATTTCTTGTGAAAATGAGTGATAGTTTCTTGTTTGGCTCTTAAAAGCTTTCTCTCTTTCTCATATCAGCAAACATGATCGCAACATCATCAAAATGATCATACTTGTTGTAAGCTTAAATATTACCCAAACCCAACCCAAGCCTATCTCACCAATTCTATTTAGCACCCACAAAATGCACCTCAAATATCAAAATCTTATAGAGTTTTGTGTTGGCTTCTAGGAGACTAGATGTGTAGATGAGAGAATGCATCTAAAAGAGAGAATAAGTTTAAACAAAAATAATATACATACTTCATACATAGTTTGGTTAACACAACCACATCTAAAACATGAGCTAAGTTTTGTTGGAGTTTGTAGTTGGATGGACGTTGGAGCATTGGAGCTCAGTGTATTGTTGTTGTTGTTTTTATTTATTTTGTGTGTTTCTCTATATTTCTTCAACTATCGGATAGTGTGTCTCTGTATCTGGTCATAGAGTGTGCATTTGCAGTGCGATTTGTTTGTGGTTTCGCGCGAGCGAGTGCTTAACTAACGTTTGTTCGTCCGTCCGTCCAACCAACAGGTTTATAGTTAAAAAAAAAAAAAACAAAAATAACACCACACAACCACAAACAGACGCTTTACTTATATTTCATTACTTATTTTCCTTTGTAAAACTCTTCGTTCGTACATGGGAAAACTCTTTTTATTTTGTTGTTGTTGTTTTTTGATGTATTTTCTTGTGTAGCGAAAAACCCCTAAGATACATTTAATTCGGTTAAAAATTTCTTTTGAGTTTCATAAGTACCTCAGTCGACATCGATACCGCGATAAATACGGACGCGTACTAAAATTTTGTCTTCGTATTTTTAACAATTAACAAATTTTAAAAAAAATATACAATTTTTAAAATACAATCAAAAAAATATCATCGTGTCGCCGGATATTAAAACGTATTTTTTTTTATCATCTATTTGTAAACAAATTGTAAATGAATAAAAGTATCTACAACGGGAAATGTTGTTTACTGCTCAAATGTAATTGGATACTTTTTTTTCCTATGAAATAAAATACAATGCAAATGAAATAAAACTTGAACCCCAAAAGCGGTGAATTGCATTTTATTGTTTTTTTTGTTTCGGTCTTAATCCGAAATTGTAATAGAAACTCGACAAAAAAGTTGTTTTTTTTCGTATTTAACAAAAAATTGCATTAAAACTTGTGTGTTGCCACTTAAATAGAGTTACCAGCGTGTTAAATGGTCACGGTTTTTAGTTTTTTTTTCTGTTGTTAATTTTATTACCTATGTGTTGCAAAGTTTTTTTTTTTTTTTGAACATTAAAAGTGATACAACTTTTTGAGGCCAACAATAACAACGAAAAAAAAAATCCTACTAATTAGTTAATTCTTCTAAAATCGATATTGGTTGAGTGCTCTCAAAAAAAAAAACACCATTCTCTACACACCTACGTATATATTCATACCTACCACCCAAACCGACAAACCGTTGAAACCCCGTAAATACCGAAACCGAAACCGTTGTATTGCGTAAAAAAGTGATTCGATGAAAATTAAAACGAAACAAAGTGAAATAGTGAATGTTGTGTTGCAGAGCGCGCTAAAAAGTGTGATGATCTAGTTTCATTATTTTATTTTATTTATTTTTGTTTTATTTATTATTTATTTAGTTTTGTTTGCTAAATAAAAATTGAGAGCGGTGAATGGTAATATATATTTTGCATACCTGATAAGTTTGTTTGCTAAATAAAATTGCAGCAACATAACAAAAAAAAAATTGCAATTAAAACTGTTTAAAAAAAGAAATATAAAGAATATCTTGACAAAAGTGAAGAAAGCTGCTTTTAATATTTAAAGTTCAACTTTAAAAGTCGTGTCGATAAACTGGAATTCTAGGTAAATATCTACTAAATTCATTTTTATGAACTTGTACTGTCACTTTTTTTTTTAAGTTAAAGAACATGACAGTATTAAATTATTTTTTTTTATAAGAACTTTCTATTTTTATTTGCTTGATTCTTCAGATTTTTTTTTTAATTTTTGTTTGTTGTGTTCATTTTTTTTGAGACACTCTTACTAAGTGCACAGATAGTCTTTAGAATCTCAATGATTTCTAGCGAGTTATAATACATCTACCGATAAGGCAGTGTATGCCTCGAGAATATAGAACGATGTGCAAGATGGTTTTTATTTACCTTTTTTTGTTTCTTTTTTTTTTTTTTGCAAAGTTAGGTTTTATGCAGAGCACTTGCTGTTTTATTCATTTTCTTCGAATTTGTTGACCTAGCTAACAAAAAAAAACTGTGAAAATGAAATTAACAGAAAGTATTTTTTTTTTGCATAAAAAAGTTCAACTGGTGCACGCCAGCTAGTTTGTAGACTCTAGTCATGTTTGACCTGAAAGGATAAAAAATGGTTTCGATTTCACGAATTTATGGGTTTTGGCAGTCGGGGCATGTTTTTTAAATGCATTTTAATTGTTTGTTTTAGTTATATTGTTCCGCTTTGAGGAAAAGTGTGCCAGAAGTGATTATGGCGGTTCTGGTGATTTCTGAAGAATTAATCACCGGTCGAAAAGGTTCTTTGAATATTTGGCTAAGAAATTTGAAAGGTAGGGAGTTAAAAGTAGACTGTTTTTAATAGTTCTTTTAGAGAAACAGGTTAACCGAAAACATTTTAACTTGGATCGATACCTTTGTTGCAATGAGGTTAAAGATTCAAATTCAGTTTTCTTGCTTGTTTTGTCAACATGTCATCATAGAATATGTCGGGTTGTTCAATAAGAGTGCTACAAAAGTTTTTTTTTAAATAAAACAAAAACGGTTTTGGATATCAATGAAATTCTTTATTATTGTGAAAGTACGTTCAGTGCCATTATGTATGGAACTCGATTTCTTTTGCATAGCCACCACGGGCACGCTTGCGGAAGTCCAGACGGTGAACGCAATTTTCGACGGTTTTCAAGCATTAATCGGCCCATACTGCTGCAATTTCACGTTCGATATTCGTACGAAGTTCATCAATCGTTGCTGGCTTGTTGGCATAGACCATAGACTTGACGTAGCCCCACAGGAAATAGTCTAACGGCGTCAAATTGACGACCTAGGCGCAAAGCGACTGGACCTATTCGTGAGATAACACGTTCTCCAAACTTTGTTTCCAATAAATTGATTGTGACATTCGCTGTGTGATTCCTGATGGCACCACATGTCCTTCAAGTCCATATCATCCAATTGGGGTACAAAATATTCGGTTATCATTGAACTGCAGCGATCCTCATTCACAGTGACGTGCCGGTCTTGATCACCACGGAAGAAGTACGGCCCAATGACGCCGCCGGCCCATAAACCACACGAAACCGTATTTTTTTCGGGATGCAATGATGACTCATGGAGTACGTGTGGATTGCTGCCTGACCAATACCGCATATTTTATTTATTGACGAAGCCATTCAGCCAGAAATAAGCCTCATCGCTTAAGATGATTTTTCGATGAAAATCCTAATCATTTTCAAGTTGTTGCTCAGCCCAATTCACGAACATACGACGCTTCTGGTGGTCAAACGGCTTCAGTTCTTGCGTCAATTTAATCTTGTTAGGATGTGGGCCAAGATCTTTTCGCAAAATTCGCCACAACGACGTCACAGAGATGCCCAACGCTTGAGAACGACATGTAAAAGACACATTTGGGCTTTCTGCAACTGAAGCCTCAGGGCAGCAATATTCTCGACACTACGGGCACTTCTTTGTCTCACTGGCACAGGAGCATTTTGTAGTGTGCCTGTGGATTCAAATAAATTGGATGTAGCGCTCTTAACGTTGAGGCCACTGACTCCGAATTTCGGTAGTAAATTTTAATAACTTCGACTCGTTGTTGGCTCGTATATCTTTCCATCATGAAATGGCAAACTTTACTGAAGAGAAATGTCAAAAGAGCGGCAAGAAATATGGCGTCGTTTGCTGTCCCTGTCGCTCTACTTTTGTAGCGTCCCGTTTGAAAAACCCTTTACAAAAACTTTATTAACCCTGGCCATTTTCGAACACAAACAAATTTTGAATGACATTTGTTCAATGATTTTGTGTAAATAAATAAAAAAAATGTATCCTAAATTATGTAGAAAACCTATTATGTTTTGATATTTATGGAGGTTGATCTTTGCATTTGACTTCCTCAATGCCTTGAGTTATCTTTAACAAAATAGAGTCAGTAAATTTGTTTGCTTTAGTAAGTACTACTTTTCTCAAAAAGATACACTCTAAAAAGTGGGCGTGGAAAAACACTTTTGATGGCCAAATTTTTTAAAAAAGGCATTTACTGCACATTTTATTGTAGATAACTTTTTATCATTTTTTAAAGAAAACGATTCAATAACCAAGAAATTTTTCATGAAACGCCTTCAAAAGTGGGCGTGACAAACATTTTGCGTTATTCTTTTGTTCTAACTGTACTAACTGTATTTTAGTTTTTTTTGCATAGAAATTATCAAAAAAAAAAAACAACTTTTTCAAAAACGCCCCCTAAAGTCGGCGTGAAAAAATGTCATTTTATGTAAAAAAAAAAATACGACAGAAGGCAATGTTCAATCAGGAAAATGAGATCTTAAAAAATTGACAGTTTGAGTTCCGTAGGCAGGATTCCTAAGCTAAAATTTCTCAATTCTCAGTAATTTGAGGACAAAAATATTGGATCTGCTTGCTCACTTTTTGGTAACGGAACAAAATTAGCTAAGGTCTCTGATGTATCATTTTTCTGGACATGCCTTTTAATTCAAAAATATCTTTTGAAAAATAACTAAAAACTATAAGGAAGCCTGTGTTTAAAAATTTTACTGTTAATTCTTAATGAAAAAGTCGAAAATAGAAAATTGGTTCATAAAACTTATTTTTTGTACACAAATTAAGACCAATGCATAGATTAAGTGTGTATCAAAAATCGTCCTTAAATTGATGTTTTAATAAATACATTTATGTGGAAGTACATGTAGGTATTAAGTCCCACTATTTTTTACTTGAAGCAGTTTTGGTCGATTTAGCTTGTTCATCAAAGGTCTCAAACGCTTATTAGTATATTTTGATAATAACCTTGTCTTTATACCTACATTTAACTTAATTTAATTTTAAAATTGCCTTATGCAAACATTTTTTTTTTTACTTTCTGAAATTAACAAACATTAATGTGTAAGGGTAAAGCCTAATATATTTTTTGAATATCCTAAATTTAAGTCAGGTTCACTAGATTAACCCTGAAATTTTGCAGAAAAAAAAAATTACCATCATGAAAATAGTAGCCTGCACGTATTTGACACAAAAAGAATAATAAAACACCCCATGCTTAAAGGTCGTTAAATTTTAAATAGACGCGTGCGTATAGGTAATATGTTATACAAACTTATTAACGCTTAACAAAAACATGTGTTAAAAATAAAAAACATATTGTTGCTAGGTATACGACTACATAAAGCGGGACAATGAATTTTAATGTATCTTTGGTGAAAGCTTATAAAACCTATGGAAATGTGTTATGTTATCGAATAGGAGTCTGAAGTATGAAAAATTAATCTTATCTCAAATTTTATTGGAAAGAAGATCCTTTTGAGAAACTATAATTATCATAAATTATATCTATAGATGCCCAAACTGCTTACCACATTGAATGCCATGGCTGATATATTTTATAGCCAATGATGTTTCGATAGGTGGAATGGCTATCAAATATAATAGCAAGGTGTGGAAATTCCATTAAATGCTATGGCAATAAAAATTCATAGAGACTAAAAATGTCATCCACAAAATCCTTTTATTAATTTCGTAACAGTAATAAGAATTTAAAACGTATTTCTTTGAGAGATATTAAAAAACGATACAAAACTACGGAAATAAGTGAACAAAAATCATAGGCATGCAAATCCAATTTCATATTTTTTTTTTTTACTTCGACAAAAGGCTGCTCTATCAGCCATACTGTTCTTATTTATTGCTTTGCTATACCACCCTCTTTGGAGGGTTTGTTAACTCAGAGTTGCTAGACGTCAGTTACCAGAAATTTAGTTTAATTAATGAAATTTTACACTTAGGCCGATTTGTAGAGATTTGGTTTAAATTTTGATTCGCGGTTCGTCAGTTTTAACTCCCCGATTTTGGCAGATTAACTGAGGTTCAAGGTTCAATAATGACAGTCGCCAATTGAATGCTTGAAGCATAATTTTGAATATTAGCTAATCCTTGGAAATTTTTGAGTAAAATTGATAGTTGTTTAGAGAAGTGTAAGTACACTCATTTTTGTACACAAATAATACGCAGACCATTTATTGTGTGCCAAAAATCACATCTGTTTTTTTGTGTTAAATTTATCTGATCTGTTCATTGCAGCATGGTTGGTTGTGATTTAACTGTATTTGTATTTGTTGCAGTTTTTTAGATTAATAAAACTGTCAAAATGTCCGTTCCTAAAAAAAGGTATTTCAATGGGTGGATTTCTGAAAACTTTAAATATCTTGTTTTAGGTTCTAAACACAGCTTTTTTAAAAAATACCAGCTCCCAAGACCAATTATTTAAAGTAAAAACTCAAATATAAAAAAGGAAGGCGTGGCAGTTGGTGGGTTTCGAAAAATGTTGTATGAAGTGCTTTAGGCTCTAGACACCCCTGTTTTTTTTTAAATTGCTGAATCACAGATCAACCAGGTTTGTACATCTTACCCAAAGTCAATGAGTTAAAATTATCTTGCCGCTAACTCGCGTTTATAAATATAGCGGTAAAAGTATAATAAATCTTGTAAAGAAATGTAATCTTTTATGAAAAGGAAAGATAATTTAGTTTCTTATTAAAATAATCGTCGAATTTTTTTTAACAATTAGTCGGTCTTGACATATTGGCTAGAGCAAGAAATTTCAAATTAGTGGCTCAAGCAAAGAACTATCAGCCACGCCATTTTGTTTTGTTATCAATTCCCATCACAAACTTTGACTGTTGCTTCAGTTTTGCAAGAAAAATCTCTGTCGACTATATCTTCGTAAAAGTAGACATTGGTATCGAGTAGTATTCTAACTATTTTCTTCTTAACATTTTCCACATTTTTTATGTACTTTTTTACACAAAATACCACCTTCAGTTCCATTATTCTTTATTGAAATTTATCGATGACAATCTGAAGCTTCGGAACACACGATCATCGATCGTTTACTTCACAACACGAACTTCGCTTTAATCGTTTTGTCTAAGATTTACAGATTTTAGATATCGATTATTATGTTTGTTGCAGTAAACAAAAACATTAATTCTACATCATTTGCCGTTGACATAAAATTGTAAACAACTTAATAACACAAAAGGAAGTAATTATGTTAATAGAAAAACGAATTGAAATAAATAAAATATCATCCATACATTTTCTTGTAAGGAACTATCTGTCACAATATTGCGATGACATTATTTTATCGTTTTTTTTTTTTTTTTTTTTTTTTTTACAGACTAATGACATTTTAAATCGCATTTGTTTTTCTTGAATGCACAAATTTAACTTCCCTAAACAATAGAGATATTAAAAGAAATAAAGCGCAATTAAAACCAGTCAAATATTTCACAACACTTTCAAAAAGAAAAAATGCATCGAATTTCATCAAATATAATATATTTTATCTATTATATTTATTTGAACGTGATTTTTTGGGTAAATTTTAATATTAATGGAATTTCAGTGATTAACCGCGTTTTTATCACATTTTTTCTTAATATCTGAGTTTTTTTTAAGCAAAAAAAAAAATGATTTCAAATTAAATGTTTTACATTTGATGAACTCTTTTGATTTCTTCTCGGTCGTGCTCTATATTTTCTCAAAACCTTGAAATAAAAATAAATCAAATATAAAAATGAAAAGTAAAACAAAACAAAATGTATTTATATTAAAATTAAGTCGAGTTGAAGGTGGGGGTGTTCAAAGAGAATGGTCTTGAAATGTACTTTGTTTAATTATTACAAAAAAACTTATAAGTACACATAATCGGATTGACCAAAGAAGTTCAAATATAAATTAGTGTATAGCAAGCCATCCATTAAACATTAAAGTATCATAATTACTTTTTTTTTTCTTCTTCTTCTTCTTTTCTCTTTATTTTATTGAAATAGATTTTGCCATAAAATAATCTATTTTGTTCATTGACCTGAATTGTTTTTTGTTTCTTCTGTTGTATGTATTTTCTGCATAAATTGAATATGGGGAGAAAAAAAATGTTAATTTATTTGTATCTTCTACAACCTTTTTGTTTTTTGTTCAAAGACGAAGGACGTGCAAAATGCTTGAGATTGAGAATAAAAAGAAAGAAAACACAATAAAAGACAAAATGGCTTACTTAAATTGAAAAACCTTGGAGAAATTCTAATTGCTATACAAAGAAGACTTATGTATAATTGAAAATACCCAAAACAATAATAATTAATCTTCTATTTGAATAAAATAAAAATGCACGATTGTGTCGCAAGTTCTTGGTCTTAAATTTTAAGTGTCTTAGATTCTTTAAAATTTAAACCCAGTATGCTACTAATGCGAAACGTTAAAACTGTCGGTAAAACTGTGAATTAATATTTGTTTTGCTGTGTTTTTGTAAACATTTTGTTCAGAGGTAAGCTAAGTCGTGTGGCAGTGGGTGGATTTCTTAAAATTTCACATGAAATGCTTAAGGTTTTAAACTCTTTTATTGAAAAAAATTTCAGCTGTACAGAAAAAAAGTTGATATTAGAATAAATCTCAAGTACAAGAAAAATAGTAGGTGGTAGGTAGGAAGGTAGGCAGTAGGTGGATCTCTTTAAATTTAATATATTGTGCTTTAGGTTCAAGAAAGCTTATTTACAAAAATTCAACTATGGAGAAACTTATAAGAGAGAAAACTGAAATATGTATATGAAGAGTAGGCGTGGCAGTGGGTGGATTTCTAAAAGTTTAACATCTTGTGCTGATGGCCTTATAAACAGCTTATTTACTCAATTTCAGATCTCTACAGCATCGGGTTAAGGAGATAATTCAAATTTAACAAAAGAAGGCGTGGCAGTGGGTGTGTTTCCAAAGATTTTATGTGTTAATCTTATGGTTAAAGACAACTTATTTAAAAAGTTTAGTATCTCTAGAGCAACGGATAAAAAAGAAACATAAAATACAAGAAAAGAAGTCGTGACAATGGGTGCATTTCCAAAAATTTAATATGTTATGGTTTAGGTTCCAGAAACGAGGGCGTAGCAGTGGGTGGGTTTCCAACATTTTATATGCAGTACTTTAGGTTCTGGACATTCTCTTTTCAAAAATTTAGCTCTCTTGAGAAACAGATTTAAATAAATAAATAAGTAAATAAAAAGAAAACATTAAGGGCCGATTTATTCACTGATAATCGTCTGTAATCAATTATTATTGCCACTGCTTAATCATTGAATTCGTACCTTAACCAAAATCCTAAACTGTGGAACTAAAGTTTGAGTTGTAAATCATTGAAATCATTCATCAGCCAATTTTGGTAGGTTTATAGTCATTTCATGAGAACCTGTTAAAGTTATTTTACAAATTTTAAACACTGTGAACAAACTGTCCCTAAGACTTAAGATACTAAAAATTTTCAATTTAGATTTAAATTTTCAATTTAGATTTAAATTTTCAATTTAGATTTAAATTTTCAAATAGTTATCACAACTTTTTTGAATTTTAATATCTAGCGACACGTTTGGGAGTGTATACATTCATCGTCGGAATAAGAACTTAATTTTTTAATTATTTGGAAATTAAAATCTAAATAATAAAAATTAAAAATTGAAATCTTAGTGTTTTTTTTTAAATTTATTTTTTAATCACACAACTTGATGACTATTAATATGCAAAAAATTAAGAAGAAAACTTAAGGAAAGTGGGTGTGGCAGTGGGGGGATGTCAAGAGTTTGCACTTGCCTTGCTTGTCTAATTCAGACTCTCAAGTTTTAAAATCTACCAAATCGGAAAACAAAATCTATTAAAATATCAATCGAAAGAAGAAAATCACGTCATCGTTTCCATATTTTATAGTTTTGTGTTCCTTTCCTTGATTTGTGGTTTGTTTTTTTTTTCCTTGTGATTTTAGCACTGTTAATGTGAATCCGTGATTTTTCACTATATGTGAAATGAACACCAGCACTAAAAAACTGTTCCTGAATATGTCTTGATTGTGATTTTCTAATCACAGTCACAGACTGTGATTTTTTGCTCTTCTCTTAAATCTATTTGAAAATTTTTTGCGTTTGTACTTATTTTCTTAAGACGGAAGATTTCCCTCAAGGAAGTCCTTTAAATATGTTTGTACCAAATGTCAGCGTCGATCACTTTTGATTTGATGATCAACATTTTTTGTGTAAAAATTCGTCAATTCATTATCAAATGTCGCCATCTAAATACAATCTTCTTACTTGCAATCATTTCATAGCTCCGTGATCACTCTACAAAAATATCACCGAATAGTGATTCAGGGGGAATTTTGCCAGCCCATAAAATAATTTCTCATAAAAGCACAAGTACCTATATTATTTGAAATTGTTTCCCAGTTCAGAAAAATGTCATGTTTCAAAGTAATTAATTAACACCAAAACAGTAGGTACTCTCATTATTTAAAATGCACCGGATTATTATTGTTTTTTATTGTTAATTGAACGAAAAAGTGTCACGTTTCTTATGTTTTCTTTTTTTAATGAGTAACTACTTTTTTTTAAAGAGTTTCAGACGAAGTTTAAAGAAATCTATGCATGAGAATTTAATTGATTCGTTATATCTAGAATTTTTGATTCTTTTTAAAGAAATAAATGAAACATTAAATTCGTAGGTAAATACCAACAAAGAATTTAAATGAAGATAAAAAACAAGAAAACAAAACATTCTCTATGAATTAATTTTCATAAAATGATTCAGAACTTACTTTGTTTTGCAAAAAAAAAAAAAAATCATTTGAATATCTAACTTTGCAAAAATTATTTTTGTTTTATAAAATAAAAAAAAACTTTGGGTAGGTTTTATATTTCATCTGATTGTAGATGATGACCATTCATTGAATTATTTTTCTTGAGAGTCCGACACGTTTAATTGATTCCTTTGTTTGGAAAACTTGATGTCATTTTGGAACTATTTGGTAAAACAACATAAATATTTCAGGTTATTGAAAATTTATTTAAGAATTTTAAAATAAAAAGTTATATATGCTTTGTGAATAGATTTACCTATTGTTTGTTTGGGGTATAAGTAAGCTTAAAATAAAAAATCATACTAATTCCACTCTTGCGAGAATGGTCACACTGTCCACATTTCAATATGCTTGATGTAACTGGAAACCAAAACCGAATTTGACAATTTAACACTTAAAACTTTTTGTTCAAAAATTTAATTTTCTATAGAAATTGATGACTTTAAAAATTTTATACAAACGGTTTAGCAAAAAAAGTTAAAAAAAACCAACACAAAATTTTCAAAAAGGTGAAATGTTGAAAATACAGGGTTTTTAGCAAAACAACTCTTTAAGAGTATACATTTTGTCTAAATATTTAATTAAAGTTTCTTAAATTATGTGATTTTTTACAAGAAAGCATTAATAGTATTTTAGAAAAGCTATCATTTAAAACATATCATTATTTAAGAAGTTGAGCAAAACTCAAAAATACCGGTTTTTCGCTCTTTGCTCCTAAACAATTAATTTTTATTGAATAGATAATAATATTTTCTAAAAGAATTATCGTGGCACTTCGTCACATGCGAGAGCTCAGTTCCAAAATATATTACAACTTAAAAATGATCAAATTTCGAAAATACTGGGTTTTTGGTGACAATACGATGTTTCTTTTTTTCAAAACTTTGATTTAAAAAGTTTTTTTTTATCAAAATCTATCGATAAAAATAACTTGACCTGAAAAAATACTAACAGAATATAGTTATGACTGCTTTGTACGCTTAGTTATGCCCCTGAAAAACTTGGCTCAAGAAAATCTGTTTCCCAGGATTCCGCTATTAACAGTAGCAGTGCTGAATCAAATGGCTAATAAATCTTGTCAGTTATTTTGTCTTTAGAATAAAAATGTAACTTAAAAGCAAATATAATTCTAGATGATTCCTTACAAACAATATAGAGTTTTAAATCCTGAACTTTGTCAAAAGCGTATTAGAGAGATTTTTTGGCGATAAAAATTCTAAAAAGAGATTTTTCGTAGAATTTTCTTTGGAAATTAATGTTTCTGTCGTTAAATAATTTTTTTTTTTGAGAACGCTTAATCTTTTCTGAAGAAACACCTCAAGGTGCGTTTCCATTTGAGAGTACTATTAATAAAAAAAAACTCTGGAAAGTGACTCTCGAATAGATAATTACCCCCTGTCAGCTAATTTCATGACTGTGCCCACTTGCGAGTTTTACTCTCGAGAGTTACTCGCAGTCTTTTTACTCTGAGATGGATACTCACTATTACAACAGACATTTTATAAGTTGCTAAGCTACAAATTTGAACTTGAATATTTTTTCTATTAAACAAACACTTGACGGATTAGTCATTTACAATTTAATTTGGGAACCTACGACTCCTATAAGACTTATATAATACTTTTTTTTATCTATTTTACCTATATCATCATTGAGAAGCGCATTGAACATACCTTTTCCAAATAAAAATTTCGTCGAACTAATTTTACAAGTGAAATTACCTCCAGCAACCGGTCTATAAAGGTTCAACTACCTTTAAAATCATTCCTCATCCGTTTCTTACTCATCAAATTAATTAATAGTTTTTGCATTTCTCTTAATACATTTCTTCATTGGATGATGAACTCACTCATAGTTAACATAATCATTAAAAAAAAAAAACATGATGTTCAGTTTAACATAGTAATAGCTAACTTATCAATACAAAGATCGAAGATATTTTTCAATAAAACCTAAATGTATTAAAAAACGTTGGATCAATCACGATCACTTCTATTTTTAACCTAGCACCTCATGACAAAATTGAAAGATAAGATAAGTTCCTCCCCATACAGTATATAAAGCTGTCATACCTTCCTTTGTTAAATGAAAAGAATTTACCACTTTCCACCATCCCAAATGTGATGTAACTATTTTTCTTCAGTACACTAACAATAACAATGGCATTTAATGCAACAAAAAAAAAATAATAGTAAAAACAGCATCAACTTTTATCTAGCCTCCTTGTTTTATGCTTCTTCTGCCAAACGGATTACCTCATAAACGCTACCAAACATACCACCTTCCTTATACCACCACAACCCACCTTCTTTTTTTTGTTGTTGTCATGTGCTCACGATATTGTATATTCACCATCATCTCATACAACATAATAATGTATATCTAACCCCCCAAGCTTGGTAGGTTATATAGCATCAGCTTCAGCATCTGAGTATCTTCAACCAGCTCAATTGTTGGAGGTTTTTGAATGGTTCGAGTTTGTTGAAAGAAGAAGTTGGAAAAAAAATCCCCCTTGACTTATAATCACAAAACAAAAACCGGTCTAAAGTGGGTCGGAACTTTGTGTTTTATTTTTTTTTTTTTTTCATGTAGAAACATTATAACCAACAACTATTACCACTCTTTGTACAACAAAAGCAGCCAGCACTATCCCAGAAAAAAATACAACAACACTTCTTCAAGTAGTATACCCACGAACAGGGTTCGTGTATATAATAATCGACGTCATCATCGCGCATATAGTGTCAAACAGGTCAATCAACCTATGCTTCGCTACACAGTACACAGCTACATGCACTACAAAAAATAAAAAAAAAAAAAAACAACAACAAAAAACCAACAAACCTCCGTTGCATTTATATAAAATAAAAATCAAAAGTTAACTTTTCAGACAAAACAAAAATTATGTCTACTTTTTTATACAATCCAAAAAATCCTTCTCTTCTGCATCTGGTGGCATTGTAGAGCATATCTAGATCGTTTATCTGTTAGTTTCTTTTTTCAGTTTAAATAAACAAAAAAACATGAAGAGAACTTGCAATCATCATTTAAGATCATCATCATTATCATCGCTATAATCATGTTTCATTGTTTATTTATTGTGCAGTGGAAGGTAATTCACGTGCTATTCTCCAGATGTTTTGTAATAAAAAAAAAAATTTATCTGAATTGTGCGAGCCTTCAGTTTGTTACCCCAGGTGCACGGGAGCGAGCTTACACAGAATTGTAATATTTATGTTTCTACAGCACAAGTGGAGTTGAGTTGAGTACGTATAGCCATAAAGTACCTGAAGCATGATGAAAAGAACAAAACAACACCAACGCAATATGTTGTTGTTGTGATTGTTGGACTTCAAAGTTCTTTTTGGTGTATCTTTTGGATATATGAACGAAAGGACCTTATTACCAACTGAAGTGATTTTATTAAAAATATTTGTATTTAATTTTTTGTCAACAAAAAATGGCGCCCAACAGTCTATAACAAATGTGTAGCTAATACTTTCTGGTAATTTTAAGCAATACATAGCTACAAGTCACTGACAAGAAATGTTAAGTTTTACCCACATTGTTGCTAAACTTAAAATATATTCAATTTGACATTGAAAAAAGTGGCGCCCAACAGTCTATAACGAATCAAATATTTGCCGATTATTGTGATTAATTCAAAGCAGCAAAGCACCGACAAAATGTTTCTGGAAACATTTTGTTGCTCCCACATTGTTTATAAACTTAATTTGTATAAAAAGTGGCGCCCAACAGTCTATAATAAATCTATAGCAAATAGTTGCCGATAGTTGTGAACAATTTAATGCAACAAGTTACTGAAAAAATGTTCCTGAAAGCATTAAATTGCTCCCACATTGTTTATAAACTTTAAATGTGTACACAATGCCACTTTAGTACTGAAAATAGTGGCACCAAATAGTCTATAGCGAATGGTTGCTGTTAATTATGAGTAGTTCAAAGCAAAAAGTCACTGACAAAATGTTTCTGGAACATTTAATTATTGCTCCTACATTGTTAATAAACTTAAAGAATATACAAAATTTCCACTTGGTGCTAAAAAAGTGGCGCCCAATAGTCAATTATAAATAAACAAATGCAAATGTGAGCAATACAGCACAACAAGTAACTTACAAAATGTTTCTGAAAACATTAAGTCGCTCGCACGTTGCTAACGTGCAACTAGAATTAATACACGTTGTAAATTTGGTGCTGAAAAAGTGGCGCTCAACAATCTATAGCAAATAATTGCCGGTAGTTGTGAGATATTTAAAACAATATTTCACTGACAAAATGTTTCTGTCATTCTGTAATTGCTCTCATATTGTTTATAAACGTAGAATATTTACACATTGCTCCCAAACGAATATCTGACGTCAAAAAAGTGGCGCCCAATTGTGAGCAATTAAATGCAAAACGTTACTTAACAATATTTTCTTATTTAAAAAAAAAAAAAAAAATTGATAGATTAATTGCACGAACACGCTTAGTTGGCAACAATATTCCTTTTAACCATGTCCAAGTTTAAAACGTTCTATACTACAGACACATTGGCAATGCAGGGCTTCATGCATATTTATTTTCCTTTTTTTTATCAAATCTCTGTTTTACAACATCTGTCCTACCCAGCCCAATGCCCAGTGACTTGAGGACATGACATTTTTCCAATTACTTTTTCAGAGTCCATCGTAAATTTCACCTTTGTCACTTGACACCACTTGCCTATGGGTTCAAAATTCGAATATAAATTAGCAAAGAGAAAAGAAAATGTCTTTAACAGGTGTACCTTTAGCGCACCTACATATATGATCAGAATAACTGCTCATCTCAAGCTATATATCTAAATATTTGTACGTGTGGGAAGAAATTTATTGATCCCAATTGTGTATTTGTAGGTCATGAGGTGAAGAGAAGATTCAATTCATATTAAGCTTCTGAGGTTGATTGATTTTTTATAACATAAAACAAATTGTATATGTACGTGTGACTCACAAATGAATTTTCAAATTAAATTCGAATTTGTTTACATCGTGCCCGCAATGCCGCGCCACCGCCGCGCCGCCGCCGTTGGATGTGCTTTATAAAAATTAAATTTATATTGTCCATTTAGTTATGGCAATTAACAGCAACGTGTTTAAATATTTGCTTATAATAAATACCACAAAGGTCAGGTGTTTTGTTTTGAGAATTAATAATTTTGTTTTTTTTTTTTTTGCTAAAACTTATTTTCTTACATTAAGTGATGTGTGTTGTGCTTAGATTGTTATTGGGCTTTTGAGGGACGGGTATTTATATTGGAATTTTATGAATGAAATTTAAATGTAGTTAATTTTTAAGTAGCTTTACGTTTTTCTGTGTTAAAGAGTTAATAATAAAGTCGCATTTGCAATCATATCGACAAACTTTCTTTGAATTTAATTATAGTCATTATATTTAGTGGGGTTATAAAATTAAAAGCCTTCGAGTAGTTTATATCAGCAGGTTAAGGTGTTACTGTTTTTTTTTTATTATTATTATAAACCCAAAACAACAAAGGGAATAGGTCTTACTGTTTTATTTAATAAAATTGAATTGAATTAGTTGAATGTCTTGAATGTTATTGAATTTTTTCTAAAGGCTAATAGTCTTAGAAAAGTGGCGCCCAACAATCTATAATAAATTAATTTTGAATAGTTGCTGGTAATTGTGAGCAATTAAAAGTAAAAAGTCATTCATACTATGTTTCTGGCTACATTTAGCTGCTCGAACATTCGTTTTTTCTAAGAATGTAAACACAATGTTATTTTTGTGTTGAAAAAGTGGGGCCCAACAGCTTACAACAAATGTATATTGAATGGATAGTTGCTGAAAACTTTGAGCAATTCAAATTTAAAACTCATTCACATAAAGTTTAAGTTTTTTGGCGACGTTTTGCTGCCCTCATATTATATACAAGCTTAGAATTTATACATTCATATTCCTTCCATTAGAATAATTGTTGAAAAAGTGGCGCCCAAAAATATAACAAATCCCTTGCAGCACTTTACTAAAGGTTATTAATGTTGAATTATGGCGCCCAACAGTCTATAATAAATTTTTATTTAATAGTTGCTGAGAGTTTTGAGCAATACAAAGTAAAAATTCAATAACAGAATGTTTCTGGCAACATTTAGTTGCTCAAACATTGTTTTTAAACTTAGAATGCATACACAACGTAAATTTTGTGTTAAAAAAGTGGCGCCCAACAGGTTACAACAAATCTATATTGAATAGCTGCTAGGAATTTTGAGCAATTCAAAGCTGCCCTCATATTGTTTATAAGCCTAGAATTTATACATACATATTGCTCCTATTCACTTAAAATTATTGTTGAAAAAGTGGCGCCCAACAATCTACAACAATCGTGAAATGTAGCACTTTTCTAGAGGTTATTAGTGTTGAAATATGGCACCCAACAGTCTATAATAAGTCTTTATTTATTAGATGCTGAAAGATTTGAGCAATGCAAAAAAAAAATCAATAATACAATGTTTCTGGCAACATTTATTTGCTCGGACATTGTTTTTAAGCTAAGAATGTAATGCAAATTTTCAGTTAAAAAAGTGGCGCAAACCTAGATACTGAATTTAAATTTTTGGAATTTTTAAATATTAAAGTGTTGTAATGTAGAGCTAATACGATATCCTAAATGTATTTTTCAATTTTAAATTAATGATTGGTATAAGATGCCAAACTCGATTATAATTTGCCAAATCCTCTTTTAATCAATCTTTATAATTTGTCTTCAACTTAAATCAGTGGTGAGTCATTGAGTGTGTTTTTTTTATAATAAAAAAAATTCTCAATGCCTAGAACTGTCATACCTAGTAATTTTTTATTTTTGCATTTCGCATTACTTGCAATTAATTAAAAAAAAAATAACTACAAATAATTATGAATATTACTATCGTCATTGTACTCAAAACCTGTATTCTATCGCTTCAAATAAAGACATTCTTCAACTATTATTGTGATATAACCCTACAAAGATACATACAGAATACGACAAGAAAAATAACAAGTTCCTGTCAATTTAACCATTTTTTCTACATAATAACTCCATCAGGTTTAATGCTTCAATTCCAATCAAGAACCTTGGCTTGGCTTCGAATACCTTCAGTAAGTAAGTAGTTTACAAAACTACATTACCAAACCAATAATGTTAACCAAGCAACAGCTATAATAGCTGCAAAAAATAATCTCGCATTGCCCCACCTCACCGTCATGTCAACCAAAAGCTACAAAAGTTTCGTGCAGTTGGAAACAAACACAAAAACAAAAATTATCGTCGTCAACGTTCAACGTGTGATGGAATGAATGCGGAAACTCTTTGTTTACAATTTGCTGCTACATTCGCGCGAGCAAAAGTGTCAACTACAATCCAATAAAATATAAAAGATTCGAAGAAAGAAAAGAAAAGAAACCAAAGCATTAACAACAATTCAGGAAAAACGAACGAACAACACTGATGATGGAGCAACGGCGACCGACGAAGACAACAACGGTGGCGGTCTGACGTTTGCTATTTCTGTTGTTTTTCACAAGAAACATCTATAGTCATCGAAGTTGAAGACTTCGTTATCGTCGTACGTCGTCGTCAGTTGAAGTCTCTTTAAGTCCATCTTTTTCTATGCAGCCCTCCTTGCTATTATAGAGGACAGTTGACTTAACCCAGTACCAAGTGATAAATTGCAATTACCGATTCACGACAATTTATTTCACTTCCAGGGATTTTTTAACAGAAATACCATTCTTTTAGCTATTCCGTGTTTTTGTGTAGTACCTTTAGCTACTTAAGACATTTTGGAACCTCTGCTAGAAATGAGCTTGTTCAATATTAGACAAGAGCATAAGGTGCAATGAAATTCTTTAGAAAGTTGTTTTGTGTTCATCTGCAATTGTCCCAAATTGCAACTTTTTGTTTTTACAATGTTTTGACTTAGATACCAATGCAACTTTGGATAGCAATGGATACTTTGTATCTTAAAGGTGTTTACACTTTGATTTTGTTTGTTATATTTTTTTTTCTTTGCATTTTCGCGTGTGCACATTCAATGCCAAATGGAAATTGAAATGTTTTTGTTTGCAACTTTTTTTTTTATTTTTATTTTAACATAAAATAAATGACAAGTGTTCGTCGACAAAGACCAATGGCATGCATTGTTGTTGTCGTGATATGTGGCGAATGTGTGCTAAATGAATAGTGAAACTGCTTCAAATATAAATTCACACTCATGATAGAAAAAGAGGGTCTTTACTTTTTTTGTTTTTAGTTTGAACAATTTTTCCATCGTGGAAGATAGTTTAAAAGAGGTCAAAATATATTTCATATCGTGGAGGTTAATCATTGTTTGTAGTACAAGATATTGGCTGCTGTTGAATTGGAGAAATGGATTGAAGCAAACTACTAGGAGTTACATAATTTCAAGGGAAGTTATGTAAAATATGTATGTACAGAGATTTTGCACCTCAGACAAAATAAAATTACATGTTATTTGATAAGAAACCCAAAGGTTAAACATCCATAATAATTTTAAATAGAAGAATTGATAACTTTTAATCCTAACAAAAAGCGTTGTAATTATACAAGAAATTAATGCTGGGTGACACTGAAAATTCAGCGAATTTATCGATGAAAGAAAAATTATCGATGAATGTAGATCAGATGTGAGCTCGAAAAATATCTCCAAGTTAACATATGTAGACAAAACGACCTTACAATTCTCTCGAGAAGAAAAACAATCCGACTGGAAAAACAGCAAGTTCTTGCCAAGTTTACTCAAGGTCTTAGAAAGTTTTCCATCGGCAAAATCTAGTCGAGTAATACTAGTAAGGCCCAATATCAAATTGAAAATAGGACAACTTTCTAATTTGTTTTGTCGCAACACTCGCAAGTCGCAACACTCTTTATCAGCGGACCTGACTGGGTAATTGGCACCTTTCAGGTTTTTTCTAGAGAAGTTGTGCTTAAAGGTATAAAGCTATTTGTGAGAATAATACACCCATTTGCTCTTTCACTTACAAGGGAGGCTTCGATGCATGGATCACCGATTCGAACACTTTTTGGTACACTTGTGGGTCTCGAGTGCTGAATAACTGCACAGCAAGATGCCCCAAAACAACGATGTCGTTTTTCTATAACCAGTATCAACCTACGAGTAGTTTGTGCTGTTATTCTTCACTCGAGCACCAGAATAGTGTATAGAAAATAGGGAAATATAAATAATAATTCTAAAATAAACGTTTTTGCTCACACCTATAGAAAAAAAAAAACAACCACTGGCAGGACTCGAACCAGTGATCCTCCGGTTACGAAGTAGTGCCTCTGCGCCATGAGGTAGTTTTTTTTTTTGGTTAACGTTAAAGGTATTTTAATGACAATTACAAATTAAAACTAGTTGATTTCTGGGAAATGGCTGAAAAGTGCACCTTACTACTTGCACCATTTATACTCCTAGTCATGACCTGCACGTGTACCAAAAATCCATGCATCGTAGCCTCCCCTTGTAAGTAAGCACAAATTGCTTTGTGGTAAGACTGCATATTTTAAGATTTTTTCCTTAAATTTAAAAAAGACTTGTTATGTTAACACCAATAATCATATTTATTTATTTTTTTGGAAAAGATTCCTAATCAAGCTGGTTATATACGATTATAATTGATTAAATATAATCATCGTAGGTAAGAAGTCACCATGGTTACAACATTTAAAGAAATTGCAAAAAGTAGTGGACTGAGGTAACTACCTTGAGGTACACCAGACTTCGCATTTATTGAATCAGAAATGATACCAAGTTAAAAATAATTTCGTTAGTCGTTCCCATTAAATTAAACAATCCGATTATGGACTTATGTCTCTCAAGTGGGATTTTAATTCCATAATTCCATTTTTCAACAGATAGAAAAATTATCACGTGTTAAAATGATATTCGTGATTTAGTAGAAACAAAAGTCTATGTTAATATGATCGAAGACAGACCAATTTGTCGATTGGAGCGTTCAATTTTCTTAAAAGTTTAAAAATTGTATCTTTAAAAACATACATAGTTCTTTAAATTGCTAAAATGACTCCCAATATGATAAGTTTGAACTGAAAAATCAAAAATTCAATCTAAGTTCTTTAACAAAAGTGAATACATGCAAAGAAAAAATAATTTAAATCGTTGTCTAGGTGCGGGTTTTTAAAAAATTACTTTGTTTCTTATATTTTTTCTAATATTTAATACTAAAAAAATTCGAAAAAAAAATGTTTGTATATATGTGAAGCGAGTTTAACCACCGTATAAATTAGAGCTTTTTTTATCATGTAATTGAACAACCATTTTTGTTTTAACTGTGATAAATTTCGTATGACTCCACTCGGCCAAACTTTAAGTTTCGGCAATGACTTCAAGCGCTTTTGATGTTCTGTTGGTCATTTAGTGAATTAATTTTTAAAGCCATTTTATCTCAGTAACTATTCAGAATCTTTGACTAATTAAAAAGAGGTTACCCAGTGCCATCCCCTGCACTGAAATTAATCTTATGACAAAAATGTTTGTGGTAAAACATTTCACACAAGAAGTATTCCCGATTTGCTTTTTGATTCTGTTTATTTTAAGATTTTGATTGTGAGCCCCAACTATTGAAAAACTCGAAAAGGTTTCAATTACGTGAACTTTTCACTCCATAACAAATATATTTTATACATTTAAGCTCAATCGGATAATTAGTTTTTAGTTTTATGCTAATTTGGGTATTTTTGGTTTTTAACGCCATCTGTTGGAAAACTTGAAAACTTTTGATTTAAAGTTCTAACTTCGTGAGAAATATATTTTGTAAATTTAAACTTAAACTAATTATTGTTCTTGGATTTAAGTTTACTTTTATATTTTAGTATTCAGCGCAACCTATCGGAAAACTTGCAAACGTTTCGCAATTCGTAGAAAAAATATTTTGACAATTCAAAAATGGTGAAACATTTTTTTAACAGCTCTTGTTGAATGATTCTTGAGATCTTACCCGTATACAAAAAAATTAAAGTTTACTATTCCAAAAATTTAATTGATCCTTAAAAACTCCAACCTTCCGAAAATACATTCAAAAATGGTCATAGTCTTTTCAATTTAAGTATAAGTATAACCTTTTACCTACTAGCCTAGTGGCCTTTTAAATAATTGATGAGTCTTAAAATTAACAAAACTCGTACATATTTTTATTTCAAGAAAACATTCCTGCACACCTAAATCATAAAAATTATCAAAACTCACCTAGAAGTTTTTTTTTGTATAGTTCAAGAGCTATTTTGTTTTTTAAGTTTTAAATGCTTTATGAATAATTTACAAAATAATAAATCTTATTACCTTCAGAACTTCATATAAATAATGTGAAGAACCTAAATATTTATTATTTTGTTTTGATTATCGTGAGATACCTCGTCCTTCGTCATCATAAATAACCTACAATATCCCAAATGAGTTTTTCTAGATTCAATCACAATAATACTTCATATTAAAATGTCAAAAACATCCCATCCTTGTGTGTTTTGTTTGTGTGGGGAAGACAAAAAAAAAATTCACCACCATCATTGCCATCACACGCGATGCATCAATAAAACGATGCAACAAAAAAAAAAATAATTACTACTATGGTGTATCTCATGTGAGGGTACGTACGTGCGGAAAATCAATATTTAATGAAAATTGAAATTTTGCATCTTATTTTATAGTTTTTGTAATTTACAAAAAAAAAAAAAAAATTTACTGCCATGGACGGTCGCACGCACAAAGGTCGGTGGCGGCTCAATCACCAGCAATGCATCGAATTAATAAAATCATGAAACTTTCACGATTTAGTGGTATCGTGAAACTTTGAAAAATTGAAAAGAAGAAAAATAAAAAATTGAATAAAACAATTTGCAAGTCGATAACCGATTTCAATTCGTTATCGGTTAAATCGCCCATCGAACCTTCCATATTTGACAGCTTAAAAGTTATTTCAAAAGTAAAAAAAAAAGAAAAAAGATTTTATAATCTGAATGCTTCCATTTCATTTGTCATTATTTTATATGGAGAATCCAATGTGTGTGCGTTTCCGGCCGCCATAACCTTATATGGGAGTATATTTATGTATGTACAACATTGCGTGTATGTCCCCATCCCCACAGCAACAGGTATATCAACCCGAATACGATACACATCGTTAGTTTTGCGTGTTGGCAAATTTACTTTATTTTATTTCCCAAATGTGTATCCAACTGTCTATACCCTTTAACCAAAAATGGAATTATATTGCTTCTTCGAGGAAGACAAAAAAAAAAAAAGATGAAGGAACTCCTCCGGCCTAAAAGTTAATAAACTTAGATAGGTACCCCGACCGATTTCGTGCTGAGTTTAAAGGGGCTATGGCTACATGTATTTATATAAGTTTTGACTTCTGGGAGTGGAAGAAGTAGTTACAAAAAAGGTCTTCCATGGACCGAACACCAAAGATATGATGAGATGGGTAAAATGATAAATTAAAAAAATTTGCTTTAATTTTTGTGTGTGTTGTCCTTTTTTGGAATTGGTAGCTGCTGCTGATGGACCAGCTGTTGGCATTGACATTGATTTTTTTTTTCACTCTAAATGGGAAGTTATGGATCAGGTTTGAATGATAAATTATAAGATAAGGATATATACAGAGAAAACATTTCTAAAGAACAAAACAATAGCCGGTAGTCGAAATCAAAGACCAGTGGAAGCATGATTAATTACTTGTTTGCTAAAAAAGGAGGCTAATTTCATTGGAATTAAATAGAAGCACAAAGATAAAAGAAACGTGGGTTTGATTGGTTTTTTGTTTTTTTGTTTGCTCACAAGCAAAAAAGTAGCTTTGATTAATGATTTGTTACTTGTATTCTCGTAGATTGAAGGAAGTGGTTCTAGTTATTTATTTATTTAATTTTTCAGATATCCTGTATGTTATTTTGATTTATGAACACTCGTGAACCTATATTTACTTCTTAATAAATTGTTAGTGTGGGAAAAACTTGATAAGTAGCTTCAGATGTCTTTAAGCTTCTAACTTATCAAGGTTTGAAGTGTTTTTTTTTCACTAACACCAATCACGAAAATGATTATGGCAACAATCCGCTACAATATGACTGATAAACCCAATAGCATTATGTCACTTATGTAGATACAGCTTATAAAATGTTGAATTAAATTCTGTAAAATTTTACAAAAAATTTGTCGATTTTCTTTTCAAAATATTTTCCGATTAACTTTCTTTTGGTCTTTAAATCTATGTTTGGGTTTAAAATATTTGACAGGTACATAACATATACAGTTAAATTGTAGCAAAGTTAAAAACATCTTAAAGCCCTAATTCCTTGCGGCATCAGCAAATTTAATTTTTGGAGACAACCTGATTTATCTGGCTTGAATGACCAAATATGGGTTTTTCTTTTAAATAAGCTCATTAAGAATAAGCCATTGCTTTTGCGATCTGAATTGAAATATTGAATAAACCATATTTAATCGAATACTTGCTGACTCCGAGCACTCTTGTGAAAACCTAGTTGGATAAACGAAGTTTGAAAAACTTGACCTGCGTACATATGTATGTGCACATTTCATTTTATAACTAATACATTGTCTTAGTTTCAACTCAATCAATCGAATGGTTAGTTGAGTTTTGAACTACTAGTAATTGAAGATTTTATTAATAATTGTATGATTCTTAAAGCTTTGGAGGTTTGCATGCTAAGTGTATAAAAAATATATTGTGTAAGTTTCAAGTCAATCGGATGATTAGTGTTTCAGTTCTGACTTAATTTAAGATTTTTGTATTGAGCGCCATCTGTTGGAAAACTTGGAAACTTAAGATTTTACTACAATGTGTTTATATTAAACAAATTGTAGACAAAGCTTAAGTTTCCAAGTGTTAATATACATATTGTGTTAGTGTTAGGTGCATCGGATGATTAGTTTTTGAGTAATGAGCTGATTTAAAATTTTGTTGCTCAGCTCCATCTATCGGAAAAATTGAAAACTTGAGGTTTGCCCGCAAAGTGTTTAACAAATATTTCTTACGAGTTTCAGCTCAATCGTATAATTAGTTTCTGTGTGTTTTAGTTATTTTTGAGATTCTGTTGCTCAGCGCCATCTATCGGAATACTTTTAAACTATATATTAGTTTGACTTAAAAAAATTGTAGAAACATATTGTGTAAGTTTTTTGCTCAGCTCTTTCTGCAGGAAAACTTTAAGAGTCTGGTATGCCTGCAAAGTGTTTGACAAAAATATTGTGTAAGTTTCAAGCCAAACAGAATCAAAAATAATGGTCTTTCATGACTAAAACATTCTTCGTCTGTACCCGAGTGTAATCTAATAAAAACCAACATCTTTTTCATATTGTTAATTGGACATCGAAATATTTGACTTTTGAAAGTAATGATGTTTTCCGAAAACAAAAAATACATTATCGATATTTACTAAATGGAATCGTATATCGATGTTTGAGCTTTCTTTCTAAACTAAAAAAAAGTTCAATACAGTTTAATGTTCGTCAATATTGATAAATTATAGTTGTGTGCAATATTATCGATAATTAAAATTATTCATACGTTATCGATATTTTGTTTAGCTATTTTTTTTATATGTTCAGCAATGAATATGACTTGACTAAGTATTACTAGTTATCTATTCTCCTTCCTCATACTTATTGTAATCTAGAATCGATAATCAAAATTATCCATACGTTATCGATATTTTGTTTGTCTCATTATTTTTAATTCGTTCAGCAATGAATATGACTCGTGAATAAAAATTACAAGTTACCTATTCTCCTTCCTGATACTAAATATATGTATTATAGAATACTTTGGGCACTTATCAAAAATTTCGTTATTTTTTGGCCGCGTTTGAGGAGATAGCGTTTTAAATAATTAATGTCCTCTTCTTCCGAGAGTTTTACTCATAACAACCAAAAGGCTTTGAGTATACGAGTCATGTGAACAAATAACATCAGTTAAAGCAAATAACAAACTGTATACTACTTGTTCGTAAACACGTCAATTATATTGTTTAAAATCCCAAAAACCCTGTTTGTTTTTTATTTTATTTTTTTGTAACCACTTCAATACACTTCAAATCAACTCAATCAATTTTGACTTGATTTTTTAAATCAGCCAGCTATATGCAAGTTGAATAACCTTATTTGTATTGTTTTGATTTATCAGGAAATTCTTCAACAGCTTGAACTATTTATCTCATTCGTTAATAATATCCGTGTTTTGTTTTATATTTGTTATTTTTGTTGTTATGCTGCTGCTGTTGTTGAAAAACAAATAAGGTAATTTTAAAAATTGCAATGCATTTATTTCTTTTTAAAATGAACAATCAACATTAACAGAAATGCAAGAAGTGCTACATGTCATCGCTCCATCATTATTAAATCAAACACTTATGCCGCTCATTTCATACACTTTATACACTTCAGACTTGTTTTGTTATTTTTTGCTTCCTGGACATGCTGACATGCCTTAAAGTTGATTAAAGAAAAATAATTTCAAGCACTATCAGCTTTTGTGTGAAACTTTCACAAAATCAAAATTATAATTTGCCAAACAGTAAAAAGGCCCAAATTATATCTTTTAAAGAAAACAATGCATTTATGAACGCATCCACGATTTAATAAACATGACCTGAAGTTTAGCCATAACACTGCAATATTGATTTGACAGTTTAAAACTTCAAAAAATAACTGGAAATTACTAAAACTGTAACCATCTCATTGTTATATTGATTTGACATTTAAAAACTTAAAAAAAAATAACTGCAAATAACTCAAAGCACGAACAAACATTAAATAATACATAAAAGATCAAAAATGTGAAATTACATCATAAAACACAGCAAAACGGTTTTGTTCAAAAGATAAGCAGATCAAATGAAACTGTTCACACACCGCCAAACTGCCGCCATTTTCCAGTGGCAGTAACAAAATGTATAAAAAAAACTGACGGATGAACCGACGACAGATCAAGTGAAGGTACGTTAAAATGTTAATGTACTTTTGTTTCTGCACATTTTAAACCTTCAAAAAAAAACTTCTGTTTCTTTTTTTTATGACAACTCTTTTGTCTTGTTTGGCTATGCATCATTACATAATACGAACTCTTTATCCATAATTCGTGTGGTCGAATTGTGTATGGTAATGCTCTCACTTTCAATTATGGCGAAATGTTTTTTTTTTTCATCTTCTCTTCGATTTAATGGCTAATTGGTCAATTGGAATAAACTTAGGTTAAGCATTTACAATTCCATTTTAAATTGTCAGGGTCAGTTTGGTACTGCTGTGCAGTTTGGTAATACAAAATGACATATTTATACGTCAGCATTCGAAATTGTTTTGAGAGAAGGAAAAAAAAAAAAAAAATTGACAGTGCCAACACCAAATTGATATTTTTTTTAGAAAAGTAATTTTTCAAATGCAATTTTGAAATGTCAGTTTCAACGTTGACATTTCCTTTAAAATGACGTTTAACATAAATTAAATCGATTGAAGAGATAAACGTCATCTTCAATGACAGTCTTCCTGTGACGACTCCCATTATTCTTCATGAGTATAGACAAAATATTCAAAATGCACTAGAAATGGTCAATGTTTCATTTTCTACCGACATTGATTTTATTATTTACTCTTTTGCTGTCAGACAAAATGCACACATATCTAGAATCGATAGTTCTTCTTGTAGATATACCTTTCCATTTCCATCATACATGTACCTATATATACTTACCAACGTTTATATAGCGGTAATGTGTCAAAGAGACGCCCATCATTGGAAAATGAAGAGGTTTATGTTTTGTTGACGTGTGCACATTGCACATTTTTGTTTTCTTTTTTGTTGGTGTTATTTTTTTCTATAAAATGTGAACAGTGACATTTACAATATAACATCTTGTACTATGACGCAAAACGTGGCGGGAATGCAGTTCTTTTGATTTGTAGAAAGACCGTCAATTGACAAGAACAACATAAAACAAAAAATGGTCTATAACAACAAAATAATAACAACAAAAAGTAAAGAAATCGAAGTTGATAAATAATGGAAAATACTATTTGCCGTGTGTGCTTGTCATTTGAAGAAAGAGGATATCGCCACTTAACCTCTTTTTTTAGTCTTCGATCTGTCATCGGCATCCATCGTGAGTTGTTGATGTCATCGACGACATTTTCGTCGTTGTCGTTCCTTGTAGTGAGTCTTCTAGAACTATAATAGTGGAGAGTTATTGATTTTACCTTATGCAGTTGACTATGAAAGTTGTTTGTTTATTTCGGTAAGTTTAGTTTATGGATACTTACATTGTTGTCTAATTGGCAACAGGCAGTTTATATAAATTTGGGCAGAGAGAAATTATTTTATGGTTTAGACTAGAATTGGCAAACAACTTTTTAGTTATTTACGAATTTGTTGCAAAACCTTTTATAGAAAATGGGAAAACTTTTAATAAAACAAATAAAATAGTCCCTGCCTAATTTTTAGTGTAAATAGACCAGTTTCTTTTACTAGGGCATTCGAGGGTACCTAAATGAGCAATTATATGGTCGAGTAGAGTTTATTTTTCAAATGAATACATTATGAATTTGAAGTTTCAAAAGCCTCAGTGCACACGAATCAACTATTTTGCAATTCGAATTGCAAATTAGTTGACGATTAACCTATTTCAAAAATATTTAGGTTAAATGCAAAGAAAATTAGTAGTTTCTTGAAACTGCTATCGAAATGGATTACTGATAAGAGTTTCGACTGATTTTGTATTTAATAAGTTCGTTTTCAGTTGCAATCAGTTTCAAAGTAGTCTTATTTGTTGTTGCGTTGTTAATTAATTGCAAATTATTTGCCAAAAAACTGTGTATCATCAATCTATTAGTCTTAATGCACACGAAGCAACTATATTGCAACTGGATGAAACCATTTGAACTTCTTTGTGTGCTTCAATCTTTGTATGTAGCATACAACTGGTTTCGAAATGGTTTATCTATGAATGTTTGGACTTATTTTTTGCAAACTATTTACGTTTAGAGCCTTAACGCATGCAAATAAACACTTTTGCAACTTGAATTTCCAACCAGTTGGCGATGAAACTATATGAAAACTGGTTTCGAAATGGTTTATGGATTAAATTTTCAATTGATTTTTCATAACAATGTTTTTTTTGGAGTTGCAAACTAAACCAACAATCAATAAGCCTTAATACACATGAAGCAACTATTTTGCAATTTGAACTTTTAACTTAGTAGGTAATAACCAACTAGTTTTGAAATGGTTTATCAATAAAAATTTCGACAGACTTGTTAAGAGTTACTGCAAAAAAGTAGCAAAGTCGACCACCAACAAATTAGCTTGAATGCACATCAATCAACTATTCTGCAACTCGAATTTCCATCAAGTTAATGAATCATAAAATCATCTGAAGACCCTTTGATAGCAGAATAAGGTATAAAAAAGTATCAAACTGGTTTTAAAATGCTTCATTTATTCATGATTCCAAACAAGTCTAATTCTGTTCTGCATTGTTGCTTATTATTGGACCAAAAGTCTTGGCGGTATCAGATGCCAACAACTAATTAATAAGCCTCTATGCTCACGATTCAATTGTTCTCCAAATTGAACTTCAAGAGAATTGAAGGCTTAACCATTTAAAAACCCTTTAATTGTGAGTAGGTTGCATAAAACTGGTTTCAAAATGTATAAAATGGTCCACAGATTTTTTTTTTATGTATCACATTAAATTGGAGTTACCAATCAATAATTGTTATTGTACACAAATGACAAACCAACTATTTCGCAACTGAACTTTAAACCAGTTGACGTTTAAACAAGCATTTGAAACCTCTTTATGTTGTTTTATTAAGTTTTGGCAGATTTTTTATTAATTGCAGGTTTGGTTGTAGTTGCAAACCAATTTCAAAATAATTTCATTTGGATTTTGCTTTGAAAAAGAGTTGAAAACTTCCAAAATATAATGCAACACCAAATCATTAGCCATCAATCAATCAAAATTAGTCAAGTCTATTGGTTCATGAAGCAATTTTAAGAAGAAAACATCTCAGAGATCCCACCATCTACATTTTTTGTTTTTACTGTGTTTACAGTTGAACTTCCTTAAACAGTGTTTTTTTTTTAGTTTTATCTTTGTTCGATTGCACCATTGAATGTAACACGTAAATTTTAATGCTTTTAAAAAAATATAATTATAATATGCAACTGCATTAACGATCATCTGTATACCAAAAGTGATGACAGAGATGGCATGATATTCGCACATTTTCTACCATAAAACTTAGTTTTACATAATTCACGGCTGGTTATCTCATAATTCGATCGCATTAAAAAACATTAATCTCTCGTTTAAACGACTTTTATGCATGCAATCGAGGTGGATGACATTTGGCCTGAGTAAATATATATATAAATTGTACCTGCATAGATTTTTATCCACCATTCTGCATTAAACTTCAATAAATATAATTATTTACTTTCATTACACAAAAGACTCATAAAGTCCACACAAAGAGTAAATTATCGAAAAAAAAAACGAAAAACCAATCCAAATTCGTATGAAAAAAATAAAGTAAACGTTTAACATTCGTTTGGCCATTTCAATCGATGCTGAGTGCTCTGGCCATCGTTAATTTCCAGCTGAATAAACTCAAATTGCAGTAATATTTCCAGGCGGCTAAGCAGCACACACACACACATTTTTCATTCCCCCAAATATATACAAATACTCGATTATTCGAATAATTTATATCGAATGCATATAGTACAGATGTGTATATTATACAGAAACCGTTACGTTGTGGCAGATATTTTTATCCATTCATTAGTTTCATTCAAGTATTTTGCTTTTGCTTCTGCCTTTTTTCCATTTCGGTGACGACGACGACCAACTGAACTGATACAACGCCGATGGCGGCGGCGACGACGCGATGACGGACTAACATTATTTTGTTGTCAAGCATTGATTTTTCTTTTTTTTTTTTGTATCTCCTTGACCGATCGTTTTCTTATTTTGAGGAAATGTATTACTGTGACGAATAGCTGATGACGAGTATGTGTGTGACACGATAAAACACCACTTGTTCAATGTGCTATCAGCTTAAAGCCCATATAAATGTTCACATCTCATTATTCACCATAGGTGTCAACGAGGTGTTATAACAACCAGAGAGGATGAACGTTGGATTATAATGGCCGACCTGTCAAATAAAAAATGCGGCCATCATGAAAGTATGTGCCATGTAGGTTTTCGTATAGTTTGATATTTTTATCAACAAAAATGCGGAAGTTATTATTTTTTTTTTTTTGTGGAATAGTAATTTTACATTCCCATTGTTTATAAACAAAAACATAAAATTTCCTTTTGTAAATTCATATTATATTATGAAGAGCTTCTGACGTTTTCTACTTCAACGTTTATGTAAGTAAAAAATCAAAAGAATGTTTGCTAAGAACTTTTGACATGGCTGTTCGCCCATTGTTGTCGTTATACTTAATTGAATTAAAGGAAGTTTGCATCAAAAAGTTTTATCTCCTTGTGTGACAGGTGTGACTAATGTGAGACGGCACATTGGAAGCAGGAAAAAAAATTTTATTACACGCTTCATTTGGCATAATGACTGGATTAAAAGCTTTAAAATTCTTTTATCTTATGTGAACAATCAGTGAGATAAGTTCTTAACTTAACCCAAAATTTAATTTAAAAAGAACCTTACATAAAGGGCCCTTATATGTAGGTAAATAAATTAAATTAAAAGTTCAGGGATTAATACACTTGGAAGAAGGACTAATTTGGTTAAAAGAAGGCCACGAATATGTGAACTTGTCAACTTAAATACTTGGGTGCCTACTTTTGATTTATAACGGGTGATTTTTTAAGAGGTTTAGAGCTTTTTAAAAAAAAAACACAAAAAATTCGAAAAAATGAATGAAATATTTATTTGAATCGATAGTTTGAACCTTGCAATTTAATGTTTAAAGATAATTTCATGCAAATGTTGACCGCGGCTGCGTCTCAGGTAGCCCATCCGCTGAGTCCAATTTTGGCATACTCTTTCACACATATCGGCCGGTATCTCACGAATGAATGCATGGATGTTGGCTTCCAGTGCGTCAATCGAAGCGGGCTTGTCCCTATAGACATTAGCCTTGACATACCCCCACAAAAAATAATCTAATGATGTCAAATCGCACGATCTAGGTGGCCAATTGACCGGCCCGAAACGTGAAATTAACTGTTCACCAAACTCGCCTCGCAATTGCGCCATTGTTTCGCGTGCTGTGTTGCATGTGGCACCGTCTTGTTGAAACCACATATCATGCAAGTCAAGAACTTCCATTTCGGGCAAAAAAAAGTTTGTTATCATCGCTCGGTAGCGTTCACCATTGACAGTAACGCTGCGATTCGCATCATCTTTGAAGAAATATGGCCCAATAATGCCGCCGGCCCATAAACCGCACCAAACAGTGGCTTTTTCGGGATGCATTGGTAGCTGTTGCAATGCTTCTGGCTGATCTTCACTCCAAATGCGGCAATTATGCTTATTTACGTACCCATTCAACCAAAAATGAGCCTCATCGCTGAACACAATTTTTCGATAAAAAAGCGGATCCTCGGCCAGCTTTCCAAGAGCCCATTCACCAAAAATTCGGCGTTGTGGTAAGTCGGCTGGCTTTAGTTCTTGCACCAGCTGTATCTTAAAAGGCTTTACGCCCAAATCCTTCCGCAAAATTTTCCACGTAGTGCTGTAACAAAGGCCTAACTGCTGGGAACGGCGCCGAATAAACATTTCGCGGTCTTCTGACACACTAGCTGATACGGCCGCAATATTTTCTTCACTACGCACAGTACGTAAACGTGTTGGTGGTTTAATGTCCAACAAAGTAAATTTGGTGCGAAATTTGGTCACAATCTTCCGAATAGACTGCTCAGAAGGTCGAGAATGCCGACCATAAAATGGAAGCAGCGCGCGATGAACATTTCGAACCGAGCACGAATTTTGATAGTAAAATTCAATAATTTGCAAGCGTTGTTTATTTGTAAGACGATCCATGGTTAAATTGCAAACCAAACTGAAGCTGTTTGACAGTGACACAAGGTACTAAACACACGTCAGCTGTCAAAACCAGTGTTGCCAAAACCAAACCAGCTAAAAAATCACCCGTTATAATATACTCGGATTCAATTCTCTTGTTTTACAAGCAAGGGGCTTCCATTTGTCCTGTGTTCTCCAGCTTATATGATTTCAAGCGATATATTTAAGCTCACTTGAACTCTTAGGCTGGATCCAAACCTTTGCAATGAAATAAGCAAATAAGCCACTTATTGGTCACTTAGTGTGAAATGGAAGAAGCATCCCATAAAAAAGTGAAAGTCTCAGTTAAGAAATATTTGAGTTTTTAATCTCAATAAACGTTTAAAACAAAACCGGTAAACTTATTTGCTTCAAATCTATTATGTTAAACTCTATAGAGCCATGTGAATGTCAGGAGTTTGATTACTCGTACCATTAAAATTGTGTGTGTTTGTCCACCAGCTCAATATGAGAATAAAAAAAATTGTTTGTCTACCTCTATGGAAAAAGTTATTCAACTTTTCTTTTTTGTACCGAAAAACAAAAAAAAAGGCCTCCAAAACCCCCAAATGAAATTTGAGGGGGGTGCAGTCCGCCTTTGATTCATTCTCACATTTTGGTTCTAACATATTTGTGATCGATACTTTATTGTCTAAAACACATTGCAAATTAGTCATAAAATTACACAAATCTATTTTTCCTTTGAAATTGGTTTGCTTTTTTTTTGGAAAACCAAAAAAACAAAGTGGTGAAGCCAATTGCAGACTACTGCACACTTTGTTTCGAGCAAAAAAACTGCACACATTTTCTTAAAAAACGAATGAAAATAGTTCGTTCGCAAAATTCGCAAATATGATATGACTTGAATAACCTTTGCGGCTCAAAGCATTATGAGTTCAAATAACGGCAAAAAAAGTGTTTTTAAGAAAATCCAAAATTTAACAATTTCGTTCCCAAAATTTGCAATGTTTCAAATTTTATTAGAAAAATTGAAAATGGTAAAATTAGTTCGTTCGCAAAATTTAAAAACATGCGAGCTTTTTTGTACCCTTTGTGGCTAAGGTAAAATAAGTTAAGCATGAAGTTGAAGTCTATAGTAACAAAATAACTTGCTTTTTGGTGGGACTAACTGCACACTACTGTTCAAATTTAAAAATTGCGATTTTTTTGTTATCTTTGCGGCACTTTAGGAAACTGGTAGAGTTAATTGACCAACTTTCTATACAAAAAAAATTCTATAAAAAAAGCTGAATTTGTGTGCAAACCTTGTAAGTTCGTTATAGTTGTGTGTTTTTGAAGCTCAAAATAATTCTGCCTAAAAAAACGACAGCAAAACAAAGCAATTTACATGTCAAACACAACCACAACTATAGAGTTAGCTATGTCCAGATAATTAAGTGGATCTAACTTTTGCCCCGATAAAACCGGTATTGCCAGACTCCTATTGTCGTTGTGCTATCGATAATTTGTAAAGAAATGTCAAATGTGTGTTAGTAAGATTATTCAATACAAAATGGCAGACCAAGGTAAATGTTGAAATGTCCCGATGACGTTTTTTTCGCCAAAGTCCATATGGACATGCAGAAAAACGACAAAAAACTGCACAACCCTATTTTTCCCAACTCGAAATTTGCGATAGTTTTTTTTTTTTTTAATCTCAACTAAACAAAGCAGCACGACATGTTTTTTTTTTTATAAATTCCCTCTAAAACTATCAAATCAATATCAGCGTAGTTTACTGTGAATTTTATGACAAAGGTCTTTTTAACAAATTTTCACATTCGAACTCTCATATTTCGATTTTTAGAGGTTATAAATTTGTTTCTTCCTACTGTTTTCTTGTCTGTAAAAAAGCCTATCTAGTGCAAAAAAAAACAATAATCTTATCATTTAAAAAATCAAATTTTCTTCTCCTGCAAATTTGCCCTACGTTATTGTTTAAACAAACACCTTAACAATAAAAAAGTGAATGAAGAATCAAGCAAAAAAGTCCGAAAGTTCTCAAAAATGTTTACCCAACAAATTATTTATTATAACAAAATAAATTTTACTTTTCAGAAAAAAATTAAAACAAATTAAAAGAAAAAATCTTGCCTATAATGGAAATCAAACAAAAAACCTTTATCGACCTGAATAATTAATACAAAACAAAAAAATACAAAATAAACATAAATTATTGTGAAAAAAAAACAGTAAAATTCAACAAAATGACAGCAATGCCTGTCGTTTGGTGCACTGATCCAAATTCAGTGAACAATAAGCCAACAGCATTTGCTCTGCATGGCATTCAATTACAAGGAAATGTTACAGAAAAACAAGTTCTTGCTTTGCGAGAATTGGTAAATGCTGCCGCCGAAGGTCGCCTTATTCTGCCCTCCGATGGAACATTTGTCCTGCTCGATAGTGGAATTAGTATCGAAAGTTCAATTGTTAAATCAGCCACAAATAGTGCCAAATCTGCTGAAGATGATGATAATGATGATGGAAGTGATAATAAAGAGAATATTGACTCTGCGGAACAACAACAGTCACAGAAGTCCGCTCTAATACAGAAACCAAATAAAAGCACCTACATCCTTATGCCGGTGACGTCGAGTAATATCGATCAATCGACAGTTCCACCAGTCAAATTATCAAAGCCTCCCGATCTAGAGCCGAAATACTCGTCAGATGGCTGTGATAATGGCATGGAAACCACCAGCAGCACAGATGATATCCTCTATGAGTTCCTCTGTTGTGCCAAATGTATGAATGACAATTATTCGCGTTGCCCGATGAATTCTTCGAACTCATCGACAAAAATGAATTCAGCGATAATGCTTCAGAGGTATCTGAAGACATGTTCAAGATCCTGCAAAGCTGATCAAGAACACGATCCGATCTACACGATTGCCAACAAATATAGCAAACAACGTCCAAAACGACATTTGAACATTGCCCTGGCACGAAATAAACAAAAATTCGGCAAAAGCAGCCAACTTAAGTTTCATATTCACAACGGGAAAGTGTTGCATCATCAACATCATAGCGCTGGACTACAAAGCAACTCCACGTTGAAAATGGAATTCCCTATTTATGCAACCGTCAATAAGCAATGCAAGTCCGAGCAGTTGGAAGCTATTGCCGAAAAGCCATGTCAAAGGTGCAGCCAAAGTGATGTCGATAAAATCTTCACCATCGAAGAAGATGCCACGATCGGTAACGATGATGGCCAACAAATCTGTGATAGCAATGAGACTGTTAATCCAAGTAGTGTACAACAACCCGACTTGATCATATTCGATGATGACGACGCGGTACAAGTTCCAATAACCGAAGAAGAACACATCCTTTCGGAGAGCATCAGTCGACTGGTGACAATCGATGAAGAGGAAAAACCCGCGGACAACACTAGCAATGGTTCTAGTCGAAAGACAAGTTTTGACTCAACCTGCACGATCAGTTCGATGGACTCTGGGTTCATTGAAATGCAGAACCGAATTGATCAACAGCAGATGCATCCTCCTCTGTCGAGCGTTTTTGATGGCCGCTTGATGAACAAAGAAGTCCAAGCTTCTATTGAAAATCTCGAAGATAAGGGCGAAAAGATCGCTCGACTGAACTACAAAGAATGCCTAACACAGTCCCGAAACCGTCGAAAGTCCTATGAAGAATTTAAGGCTATCTTCTCAAGTGCCACTACCTCCCCCTCGGCAACCAGTAGTCCATCCGCAAAGGATACACCAGACAAATTAGAAAAGCCTGCCTCACGCCGACGATCATATCAAGAATTTCGATCGATGTTTGCCCCCGATCTTGCTCCTCTTAATGCAGGATCATCCTCTTCTAGCAATCATCACCTGGAATCGATTTTGGAACAAAGTAAATGTCCACTCACACCAAATTCAAGTTCGGATAAAGAAAACGATCGTGCCCCTGATCTAGACACACATTCACCATCATCGTCATCGACATCAACATCCGCAACATCCATGGAAAAGAGAAATGCAAAATTTTTGTCTAAAGAAACCGAAACCACAATTCTGCGTAAGAATTCTGATTTCCTTTCGAAAATTCTCGATCATAATTTGATATCGAACGATAAGGAAAAGGCACGCATTCGACGAAAGTCCTATGAGGAATTTAAAAAACTCGTCAGGGAATGTGAGAACTTTGATGCTGCCGCCACAACTTCTACCCCAACAACAATTACCACAACAGAAGCAGCAGCAGCAGCAGCATCAACAACAGCATCGTCTCCATTTAAAAGGCAAAATTCCCGTCAAAGAAAAACCGCATCGTACCTCATGCGTAGAAATTCATCCAAGGAAGTCGAACGCACACCAGATGTTCACAATTTGAAAGCGATCATCTCCAAATTAGATTCGGACATTGAAGCGGCGGGAAAAGTTCTTTCCAAATCCGAATCGTATAAGAGAAATTTTAAAATCTATGACAAACTAGTGTATGGCACGATTTACGATATAATCCAGCGTAAGAATGACATTTACAATTTGACATATCAAAAATATGACAAGTATATGACATATGGAACGATTTACGAGATTCTTCATCGTAAGACATCACAATCGGATCTATTTGATCGTAAAAGTCTAACAGCGATATCGGAGAAGAGTGAGAAAAATAAAGACGAAAAGAAATCTCCAGCAATGATCTACGATATCATTCAGAGACATCAAAAGCAACAGCAAAAGGAGGAAGGCAATAGTCCTTCGAATACAATTGGATCAGTGACAAGTGTCAAAAAGTATGGAACGATTTATGACATTGTAAGAGAAGGTGGTGAGGCAATCGATAAACCATCGAAATCAGCAAAAAATCGATTCTCCGTTAGCAAAATTGATGAATCTAGTGTAAATCTAGAAACAACTGTAACTGACAGCCCTGCAACAACTGTCATTCCTGCAAAACTTTCAGACGAGGACGTGGGACCAAAAGTGCTTAAAGCAAAGAAACCAACAAAAATGCGTCGATTTTCGAATATTCTTGCCTACAAGTCCTCATCTGCGCCATCTGTTGCACAAGCTGTATCTGTCAAAATTTCACCAACTTTTGATGAAGCAATGATCGAAGAGGTTCCACACATCGATTCCATTCAAGAGGAATCTAAGACTGATACACTCTCAAGTGAAGATCTTCTCGCTTTGGACACCGATGAGTTATACTCTCGCATTAACAAAGATCGATTTGATCTCTCGCGAAGTGGTCACATGATCAAATCGAGCTCAATGGACGCTATTTCAACTTCAGCGGCATTATCACCGCCTTGCTCTCCCAAAATCCCTGCCAAACATCATCTAAAACTACTAAACCAGCATCAGAAAAGGTTATCCAAGAAACTGTCAATCGATAATAGTGAAATAAGTCCAATTCATAGACAGCGACATTATACACAACAAAATTATTGCAAGGGACACGTGCCATGCCTTTTAATAAATGACAAACTCTGCTCTGACCCAGACCAACAACTTTCTGTTGACAGCACAATGACAGTTAATGCCAACATTTTGCCACCATTTGTCGCCAATACCACCGGTGGTGTAGTGGTGCCATTAACATCAACATCATCATCATCATCGCCATCAAAACAATTTGAAACTGATTGTGATTGTTCAATCGTTAAAACGTCAAATCCACTGACAGTTGTTCCATCAAATACATCAATGTTGTTGGGCAATAGTGCAACTTCATCAAGCCAACAACAACCAATATTAGTCAGTGTACACCACCACCATCACCATCATCATAGCAGAAATAATAGTATCGATAGCAATTGCAACTCTATGACAGTTAATAATGGCGGCAGCAGCAGCAATAACAGTAATGTCGATAACAAAACCGATAAAAAATACAAACAAAGTTCATTTTTGGCAATCGATTCGACGACAGTGACGGGTGTTGGTTGCAGTAATGCCACTGGACATTCTGGAGCAGCAGCAGGAGCATCACCCTGCTCATGTCAATGCACTGTTGCTGCCACAAGTAGCGGTAATAATCCACCAAAGAGTGGCAGAACAACAAAAAAAGGCAAATCGCGAAGACTGTCGGAATTTACGAGAGGTGAATTTTTAAATGAAAAATCGTAAGTGATTTAATTTTTTTTTTAACTTAACTTTTAAACAAATACATTTAGGTATACAAAAAAAATTTGAGCTTTGGGTATTTTGCTAGGAAAAAATGAATAATAGATGAACACCAGGTAGATTTAATATGCAAAAAACTAAAATGAGCAAGACATCGTCGTCGCTCGTCGGTTGACGTTTATTTGACTGTGGGGGGTCGAAGTCAAATGAAGGTATGGTACAATGATCTTATTACCAAATCAATTGGAATGTCGCTGACGCTAGTCAAAATAAATTTAAATTTTGGCTAATGGTGGTTTTTTGATCTTCTTTATGGGGTGGCCTTCGAATGTGGAAGATGAATAGCAAACAAAATTTCAAAGAATCGAATTTTAAGTAAAAAGATGAACAAAAAAGCTTTTTTTTTTGCATTTTATAGACTTTAACAATTTGTCATTCTTGAGCATTAAATTATTATTGTGAAGCTTTTAACCCTTTTGCACTGTTTAGAACATTAGAAAAAAACGTCAAATTGATCGTCAAATATTCATTCGTTTTTGACGCACGTATTCCTTCCGTCATATATTGCACAAGATCTGTTCGATTTACGACAGTCAAATCCATTTCAGGCTTACGAACACATTCTTTGGCTTTTCAATATTTTTATTTTTTGTCATCAACATGATTTTTTACTGCAAAATTGCACTGCACATGATGTTATCGAAAATATGACTTTTAAGAAAACTGCACTATCGTAAACGACAAATAAATTAATCGTCAAATGATCGTCGTTTTTTTTTGACGCAGATATAGCTTCGTCAAGTAAGTAATCATCTTTCTTTTACACATTATCGGCTTGATCAGCGTCATTCAACTGTCTTGTAAACGCATTTGACGCTCACCAACACGATCTAAACCAAGTCAATTTTTTTTTTTTGCAAATTTGGGTAAAAGAAACAACAATTAAGAAACTGACCAAATTCCCTTAATGCTCTCAACCACTGGTTCGAGGTTGTCCTTTAAAACACAAAACAGTACATCTAAGCTATTTTCGAATTTTTAATCAATTTGAATACACGGATATCAAGCTCTTATTATTTTTTATTATTACTGTAAAGCATCATCCTGGAAAGTTAGAAAAAAGATATACAAATAAAAGAAAAAACACACACACTCTCCCACTTTCCCAATAGTTTTTAACCCGTTTTAGTTTGTATAGTACTTTAAACTATAAAGTATCCGGATATTTCGGGTATCTATTATATCCTTAATTTATCCGAATCCAGGATCGAATATCCGAACGATCAGACTTGGCATGAATATGGATCCGGGATACCAACACCATCCAGATAGTGTCAGCTGTCTCATTTAATTATCCGGTTATCTGACACCTATCGGATAAGTCGGATATCTAACGCTGGACTCGGATCTATTTCAGATAAATGGATACTGAAATATCCGGATACTTTAAAATACTAATTTTAACTTAACCATCTTACAACTATCGGGAATGTGTGAAGACCCAATTTTATTGTTTGCATTCGCTTCTGAATTAGAAACTGGTTATCCGATCTTGGCATCCGGCTTTTGTAGTGAGGGAAGGAGGTGATATCCATATATCCATTTATTTGCAATTGACGGCGTTGCGTTACCTTGTTGATGAATAAAATATTTGCCATTATTTTCACGATAAAAAAGATGACATTGAAATGACGTCGTGCAAATGACTTTTTCATTATTGCCAATATAATGACACAATATCAGAGTTCCATTATTTAGGCTTCGTGTAAATTCATTTAATTTCTGATTTTGATTTTATTCTGCTAGTTTAGTAACAGAATTAATGACAGTTGTTAACTCTTGTAAATGCGGCATAAATTTCTCTTATTAATGATGATGATTTTAATGTTTTGTGCAGTTTTTTTTTATCATGCTAATACAGTTTGAGCTCATTTCCATGAAAAAAAATAAACATCTGCATTTTTAACTTGCGTCCTTCACTTTGTTGCTAAGCATACCGCCAAAGCTGCACAAAATAAGAACCAAAAAATACAGACACACATTTGATGACCCACTAAAAGTCGTATACATGATTAACTGCCAGTTTTTCTTAGAAAAATAATGCAAGTCATTATATCCCATTAATGCCGAAACAGTATTGATGAGTATATGCAACCTTGAGGAACTCCATATCCATCAGTCGGTGGGTAAGTTCGTACCTACATTCTCTTCACACCCGATGATTCATTATTCTATAAACAATTCGTATTGTTAAACTTGCTTAGCAACTTTTTTTTAAATGGTTTTCTTTATTATATATCCAAGGTAGATTTTCTTAACTTGATTCTTGAAGAAGTAATAAAAAAGCAAATGTTCAATATGTTTTTGTACAATAAATCTCGAAATCTTCAAAAATTTTCTATTATATAAATTTGAAACAATACGGTAAATGAACCGTTGTGTTTATTCTTTTCTTTAGATCAAGAATAAAATCTAAGAAATAATACAAAAAAATAAATCAAATAATAAAATGAATAATAACTCGTTTCTTTCCATTCTTTCGCGTATATGGAAGATAAAGAAAAACTTACACACAGTTACTTTCAATCTTTTCAAATTTGATTTTGTATAAATTATTGTGCCTTTACTCCCGTTCGTTGTGTTTGTTTTGTTGTGTGGCTTGTCTTCGTTGGTGTCTTGGCATTTTGCATCTAAATGTTGATTTTAATGTCGTCGTCTTCGTCGTCGTGGTTGTTGTCGCGATCAGGTGATTGTATTGTCTTGTATTTCCACTTCTGACTCATCTGGAATAATTTATGACCCTCGATTTACCCGCCCGCCCGCATTGTCGCAAGAAACAAGAAAAATTATAAATTTCAATAGCCCGCCATGCCGTCAAGTTGCGGGAACTTGATGTAGGTAAAACAGTTCAAAAGGGAGTAGAAGTATGTAGAAGAATTGCCGACACACCTACTCGCCAATCTTTTGACTTTTTTTTGCTTGGTTTAGTTGTCAGAAACTCTCTCAGAGACCCAAGTACATGCACATACTCTGGTAGACGACATTGAAGGCAGGTTTTTTTTTTTGTTCTTTTACTTGCAACTCAGCTGACAATGTAAAAGGGGAATGAGAGGGTACCGGCTTGTGGAAGGCTGGCCGTTTTTTGTTGTTGTTATTTTTACGTAACGTGCCTGCGAATGAATGCAATTACCTATTTCGACAAAAAATGGTATTTCTTGCTTAGAAATCGACTGGTGAACTTCTATTTTAATGATTGCTGAAGTTTTCTCTGAATGTTAAATAGGCGCACGGTGTCGAGTCGCGTCGCGTCGGTCAGCTGGAGTGGTAACAAACAGTGTTGTTGTTGTTGTTGCTTCTGCTGCTGCGTTGACACGTGCGCTTTGTATCTTAATAGCTACTTTGCGTACTTGTTAAAGGCTTACTGAGAGTAAAGACAGAGAAGAAAAAAAAATACATAAACCTTTTAGTGGCAGCCATGGTTGTTTTTTTTTTTTAAGGAATGTAACATTTTCATGATTCCTATGTTATGTTTCATAATCGCTTGAGCACCTATAATAGTGTTATCAATTTATTAGACATTCTGTTTTTGAAATCTCACATCAAATAGTCTGTTGATTAAATAAATTAATAAAAAACCTTAAGCAATTCACACAAAAAAAAGGATCATGCAGACTTGCAAATTAATTTTTTTTGCATCGATTCGCATAGGAATGTCAATGGTATTAGGATTTTAACGAGTTTTAAATTACATATCTGTGTTTTTATGTTTTTTTTTTTTTTGCTCTAAATTAGATTAACGACAAAAGCTTTAAAGCAATGTGTTGTTTTGAATACTTAATCATAACTGATTTTATAATAATATCATGGCAAAAAAAAAAAAATGGCAAAACCCTGTGACGTTGTTGGATCATACGATTGTTTGGTAATTAGATTTTAGATTTTGACACATGAAGTCATGAGATTATTTTTGTTTTAAATCATTTAATGCATAGTGAAGCGAGGTTTTTGTTCCCATGTCTTGGGCTTAAGATTTGTTTTTTTTTTTAGAAACTTAATTTCTGTCATTCTTATGCACAAAATTTAGTAATTTTTGCTCATTGTTGCTGGAACCTTGTGATTATGTCAATAAAATATTGCTGGTGCGACAGCTCGCGGAGAACCGAGATTCTAAGTGCTTTCTAAACCAGTTACACAAATAATACAGTTTAATCTAAAAAGATATCATTGTTGTCAACAACAGAGTATCAAAACTATACTTTCATACTAGAAACAGAGTTGGCCCTAGGACACTTTCTTGTGGTACACCGAAATCAAATTTTTGTGTTTCTAATATTCTTGCTTGATCGTTATTGTCCATTCGCTTGATGTGGCCGAGTCAATTTAGTTGACGTTGACCAAATATCCGTCGAAGAAGTTTTCTTTCCAAGGAGTCCAGTATAAGCTATCCCATATTGCCTATCGGCCGAAATTCAGCCCCATAAAGCAGGACTGGCCGTAGAAACGTTTTATAGAGCGTGCACTCCGTCTTTCGTAAGGGGAGTTTTGAGCCCATCTGTTGCGGCAAACCGAAGTAGCACCAGTTTGCTAGGGTAGGTAATTCTTCTTCAGATAAATGGTCACTCCGAAGTAGATGAACTCAATAACTACTTCAAGGTGTTTGCTATCAACAGTGACGTTTTGTCCTAGCTGCTTTACAGATCTTTCAACGTTTGTTGATAGCATGTATTTTATCTTGTCCCCGTTAACTTGGGAACCAACAAGTTTTTCCTGTTCTTCAATTGATGTGAAAGCCTCTACAACTACCTATTGGGAGCGGCTCTTTCAACTCCAGAAGTTGAATACATTTGTTGAAAATAGTGCCTTCAATGTTTAACGCTTCTACTGCGCACTATTTGCTCCAGAACTTAATTGAAAAAATCACACGAAAGTTCATTTCATTGCCAAGCCCCTGTGCATGTTTGGAATAGTTCGGAAAAGCTTTTCCCTATTTGCACATTGCATCGCGTGCTCATCCATTGGCATATAGAGCTTCTAACGATGAATGTTATCATATGCGGCCTTAAAGTCGATGAATAGATGATGAGTCTCGACTTGAAATTGTTCTTTTTTCCAAGATTTTCTTGAGAGTGAATACTTGGTCTATCTTCCTCGCCGGAAGCCACATTAGTACGTGCCGATAACATAGTGTTGCAGAGCGGCTTAATATACTCACACAGTTTTCTGGATAGTATCTTGACGTATTTTTAGCTGTACCTGATGAAGAGGAATTCTTTTTGGCGGAATGCACAGTTTTCTAAAAAAAATCGATTTGAAATAAAAGCAGATTATTAAGGATCATGAACAAATGAAATTCTTTTATTTTCTTTTTAAATAAAGTTGTTTAAATGAACAGTTTTTGAAAAATAAAATTTCAAATTTTTTCTTTGTTGTTAATATTTAATGCTTTTAACAATTTTCAGTCCAGTACTAAAAATTAAATTGTTTTAAGACTTAAATTTTTCAAGATCTTAAAAAAAAAAAATATGTCGAATTGATCATTTCAGCAACTTTTAAATGAACATGAGTCTAGTATTGTCTTGTTTTGATTAATAATCTGATATGAATCTTCTTCTTCCTGAGTATTTGAAATAAAAAAGAATTTTGTATTATATATAAAAAAAAAAAAAAAATTATACAAACAAACCAACAAAAACCTCAAACGAAAGAGCTGACGTACAAACTTTATTTACATAATTTACAAAGCTACAATGTAAAAACGTATTTATTTCAGTTAAATTCCAGTAATTTTCAAAAAGTCCAACAAATATAAACAAAATTAGAATATATTTATTATAAATCTTTTAATAATTTTATTCAAGATCTTAAAAAAAAAAGTACGAAAATCTAAGTTTCTCTACCAGAATTCATAATTTTCAATTTTATTTTAACTCTAACATTGATATTACCTTTAATTACCCCATCAATAATTATCATTGATAAATTCTATTTATTGAGTTACTAAATATATTAATTCTATCAAATGTTGGCATACATATTAATTAAAATATCGCATATTACCTTTAATAGTCACACATTATAACAAAACCTCTGTAAAGCTTAGAAAATTAATAATGTACCAAGTTCAAAATGTCTTGTCCCTGAAAACTTATAATTAAAAAAAAAAAACTCATTTTACAAGTCAATTCTATTCAAATCTGTTGGGATTTTTATATAGTCATTCATTGACAAAACAAAAAATTTTATTACTATTCATCATATTGTCGCGAAAAAATGCACCCAAAGTCTCCTAACTTAGCAACCTGAGGTGATATTATAATATGTACATATATGTAGTTTGTATGTATATGTATATCATTACCTATATAATACAGTGAATGGTTAATTAAATCAAATTAATTAGTTAAACTCAAACCATATTTCGTCGTCGTCGTCGTCGACACAAACACTAACAGTTTTATGTGACTAAATAATTAATGATGGTGCGACCGCATCGTGCCACCACTAGTACAACTCTTAACAATAACAACGTTTCATTGCGACGTGCAAAACAGTGGCACAATTTAGATAAGATAGTATCAAAATATTTAACACAAAAATTATTTTGTTTTTATTTTTCTGTATAAATGATCTGAAAAATGATTTTGAAAATAAAAATATTTTTTTAAGAGGCAACGCCCTGTTTATGATTTTTCTGCACTATTTTCTTACTAAGAACTTATTTTTTTTTATCAAGAAATATTTTTATATCAATTTGGTTGGTTGTTCAGCCGGAACGTTTCACCTTTTAAATTCAAAAAGCTAAAATTATTTAAGATTTGTACCTATACATATATCTTTGATGGTTAAAAGAAATAAACAAGGATTTTGTACGCTATTATTTTGATTTAAATCAAACTTATTGGATATTCTGCCTCACTGTGCGTCATCGAAGTGTATTCTTAGCACGAAAATTATTGCACGCACGCTTTTCAAAAGTGGACTTTTAAAGCACTCTCTCTTCACAACCAAAAGTTCACTCAGTAAATTTCTTTTTAAATGTGAAAAAAAAATAATAACAACAAAGACAAAAAATAGAAGAAACAAAAAAGAAATAGAAAAAAAAACAATAAAACAACAACTCCCACCATAATTATTGTTTTTTCTACTTTTATCTCAAATTTCGCAGGTAGTTCAAGGTCATGCCTCTAAAGTAACTCATGTATCTTATTACGTCTGCTTTGTGAAAAAGTCCGTAAATGTATATGCTGTAGCCAGTCAGAAGAGCAGAGACCAGACCTATGCGGTGCGTAGGTCTGGTCTAATATATCTACTTAATAAGCTTCCAATCATTTCTGATCGTAGTCACTATATACCTAGTATTGCAGACTATAATAATAGGAATCTATCTAAATAAGATGAGAAAGATACATAGGTACCTACATTGAAGATATTCTTGTGAAGTTCGATATATTGATTGTAAGACCACACAAAAGCCGGCAGATTGCTACTTCACTTTGGTGTGGGAATTTGTTTCGAAGCTATTTTTTTTTCCTTCTGTACATATCTCATTTCTCTCACGTCGTCGTCGATGTCGTTGCTGCCGGCCGACTTTTTGTGCCTTTATATTTATTTTATGTTATTGTTGTAATAGAGTAAGAAATAAAATAAATAATATTCTATGGAATTGCATCATTTTAGTCTAGAGATGGTATTGGCATATACATACATATCTAACCTAAAGCATCATGATACGAGTATATATTATTGTTTTTTTTATGTAATAACTTGTGGGATTTTCTATTTTCTATTTTAGTTTTTTTTGTTGTATTTATTAAAGTTGATATTTGTTACATCAAAAATATTAAATTTCATATAGGTATAGAAGAATTGTAGGTATATATATTTTTTTTTTTTTTCTAAAAATTGTTTTTTGAGGTTTTATAAGTTTTAAAAATAAAATTTTGAGGTTTAAGATGAGGGAATCAATCTGAACTTTCTTAAAAAAAAAAAAACAGACATTTGTGGTTTGTTGTTCGTATGACTACATGTAACCACATAACTAGTATTTCATTGATTATCTCTTAAATTAATATTATTTCGTTTTTTATTCAGTTGTGATGAAATTCTTAGACAAATTTATTTTTTTTAACGAAGTGATTTCTTTCCATAAACTAAAAAAAGGACATAAATATGAAAGAAGTCTAAATTTTTAAATTTAATTTGTGTAATATTGTGCTACTTGTGAGAAATAAAAAAAAACTGAAATTTCCCAAACCAAAACCGTGAATAACAAAATCTCGCATTTATTTAAGAATCTCGAAAAAATGCAATCTCGCAATATAAAATCTCGCAAATATCAATCGAAATCTCTTGCAATTTACTGTCTTGTATTTAAAAATCTCCCTTATTAAAATTTTACAATTTTAAATCTCAGAGCAACACATTGCTCTCAATTTCGCACCAGAAAAAAGAATTTTGTGAACAAAAAAAATAAAACTAAGAAACAAACAACTTTGTCTTTGGATTTAATTGTTTTCCAAAACTTAACAAAAAAATGAACCCACATTAAAACTAGGATATATACGAGTAATTTCTATGTTCTCTTTCTTTTTTTATTAACAACAATATTAAAATGTAAAATAACAATTATGAATAAAAAAAACATATTTATCTAAAAAAAAGGTACACATACAAGGCACTCGATTTATTTTACACATGTAAGTGTTTTAATCAAAATCTCGCAAATTCAAATTTCTTGTATGATTTCAATTTGCGAGATTCTGATGAAAAAATTTATTTGTTTCAATGCAATTAAATTTTGCGAGTTTTTAATTTGTGACTTTTTAATTTGTTGAATTGTTTTTTTTTTCGAGATTGTCAAAAGTAAGATTTTGTAACTGCAAGATGATGAGAGCGAGATTTCATAATTTAGTAATGCAAGATTTCGAATGCGAAATTTTAATTTATGGCTTTTCGTAGCCACCTAAGGTTGAAATACTCAATTTTCGGTAAAAAAAAGAAAAACTAAATATGATTTAATTCAAATAAGACAATGAAGGGGCACATTAATTTAAGAGGCTGTACTTGGCATGTAATTTTCCTCAAAGTCTAATACATAACAGTCAAAATAACCGTCAACCCCCTTCTAGCATAATCCTCATATTTCGATTCTCTCTATTTGCTAATCGATTTATTTTCTTTTGAGTTGGGATAGAATGATTTCTTTTTGTAATTCATTTCAACTTTCATTTTAATAATCTACAAGTTATCAGTAATTGAACTTTTTCGATTCCAATTACATATAATTGCAATTGAAAAAAGCACATGTTTCCACTAGGTAGGTACTTGTAATTGTAATTAAAAAAAAAATCACTTAAAAATGACACGTAATTGAACAAATTAACTTCCCAAAATTACATGTAATCGAAAATAATAATAAGTTTTTACAGAGTAGAAAGAAAAGCACTGTGTGCTTATAACATTTAAGGTAAACAATTGATTTAATAAATGTTAATTCATTTCATATTTCTATTAATTTAAAATTACGTAATTACATTGACAAAATCAATAATTAAATTAATTATATTTTTGTGTAATGATAACTGAACAGAGTATTCATTATTGATTTTGATTACTTTTGTTTTCAATTAACACTTAATTGAATTGGACTTTTCAATTAGATGCAATTGTTATTAATAATTATTAATTAAATTTTATTAATTAAATTAAAAAGTAATTGAAAAGTGTTTGGAAACTTCAACTACAAATCATTGTTATTTTAATCATAATTTTCCAACTCTGAATTTTTAAAATAATTTTTCTTACACAGACCAAAAAATCTCCACTTCTCGGGTAAATTCTTTGCCATTCAAAATTAGTTAAAACTTAAAGATTTATTCAGCTTAATCTTCTAAAAAAAATAAACAAAACTAAAAACCCTCTAGAAACACTGTATTCTATTCAAAGTCTTGTTTATTTAATTCAACTCAGAAATACAATGAGTTATTTTGATACTTAAATTAAAATTAAATACTTTTTGTTCAAGTTGATATCTACAGTTGGGTATGTATTTTGTTTTTAGATAGTAAAAATTGTGAATTTCATAACAAACATGATTTATTTCATAACATTTGAAAAGAAGACTGATTAAATTAATTGCAAATTCTGTTTGTTAATTATTATATTGCGCATTTCATTTTCAAATTTTAATAGAAAAGAAGTTAAATATGCCTTGCAGTAAAATCAACAGTATAGTTTACAAATTTTACCATGTTTTTGAAAAAAAAATATCTTTAGATACCTGTAATAATCAAAATCAATATGTTCCTATATTTATTGCTCCATATTTCTAATGAGCTTAAATCATTAGTTCATTAACCTCCAAGCAACTTTCTAAACTAATCAATTTAAATCTTTATTCATTCTATAGTCGTGTGAAAAACGAGAAGGTGTAGAGTGTAAATCAATTAATTGCTACAATACTAATATCGTTTTGTATGTCATTCATCTCATTTTACCGTATGTAACCATTAATCAAACAGTTTTAATTTAAAAAAAGAACACTTTTTATGTAGGTATTTTTAAATTTATTACAAACTTCTGAATTCCGTACGGAATTAATTTATAAACATACATTTATTTATTAATTTATGTAGCTATCAACAAACAAATAACATAAAGAAAAAAAAAATAAATAAATAACACAAATTCATGAAATTTGACACTAAAGTATGTAAATGAATCTTATTAATGTTATCTTTTTGATATATTTATTCATTTAAGCATTTAAATATTTAAATTTTGTTGATTTATGTTTGTAACATAGCTTCGACCATATATTTGTGTTAAAAGAGATGCCACAGACCTATTTCGTATTTTTTTTCTGTAAAAAATAAAAATACGATACAAAAAATGATTTTGAAAATTTATAGACTATTTTTTTAGACCAAGAAATATTACCAAAATATTTTTTTTGAATTTTGTTAACATTAATCAGTTTTAAAAAACTTTGAAAATTTTCAATGTTTTGATTGTGAGAGTTGTACTATTTCTAATAATCATAATCAATATGAAAACCCTAAAATTCAAAATTCAAATCTTCGAAAAGCAGGTAAGAGTTTCGAGAAACTGAGATAAGTCCGAAAGTATACAACCTTCTACACATCCGCAAGGAATCCAAGACAAAAATAAAATTGTTTCCACCATAATGTATAGCCTGTCTGGGCAGTCTCCAGAGATTTTGACAAAGAAAGATAAAAACTAGAAAAAAAAAAAAAACAATATTTGAGAACTACAGGGATTATTATTCAGTTTTAATACTTAGTTGATTCTAGATTAACATCTAGGTTCGCATTTATTTGAGTAAAAGTTAACAAAAACTCCAATGAAACCGGGAAGGGTTTGAGAGGAGACTTTATTATACAAATAAGAATTAAAATTTTTCGATTTCACGGTTCAAGAATAAAACTAAAATTTATAAATTTTTGTGAATTAATTTATAAAATGCTTTGAGTCTGTAAATTTATTATTAAATTTTAAAAAAGCATTCTGGTAAAAAAAAAGAAGTCGTATTCTTCGGTAGTTAAGCTTTATCGAAACTACTTACCTCTAAAACGTTTTTCTTTACAAGCCCCTCTAAAAAACGTATTCAATTGTTTTTTTTTCCTTTTTTAATATAAATTCTCCTAATTGGTTTTATTAAAAGAAAATTTTTTTACTTCTTCCTTCTTTTCGGTAGCTTCTATTAGATTTTCGTTCACAAAACGTATGACCAATTGACATTAAATTGCTTCATTTTAGAAGATAAATTAAAGTTGGGAGTTCTCATAGTTAAATAAGCTTAAGACTATAAATGTGCTTCTATAAGGCTTTCTTTTGTAAGAAATTATGTTCCAAATTAAAAACAATTCGATTGACTTGTTTAGGGTATAACTCGATGAAAACTGGAGGTGGAAACGAAAAATAATTTTTAAGTCAACACATCACCCACCCATGTACAGGGTGTCCCCGTGCACGATTTTTTTTTTTTGGAAAAGATTCCTAAGATCATTCTAAAAAAGAAGCTCTAAGGGGAGAAAATTCTGCTCCATTTTCCATTGCATTCGTTTAAGAAATTTAATTTTAAAGTCAGAATTTTGAAAAATAAATGGGATTGTAACTTGCCACTGTTTTTTTTTTTTTTTTTTTTTTTTTTTTTTTTTTTTTTTTTTTTTTTTTTTTTTTTTTTTTGTAATATTCAATGGTATTTTAATGCTTAGTCAAGTACTGAAAACTAGATGTAAAACTCTTTCTTAGTTTTTGAGAAATTAAAAAAAAAATGACAAAAAGGTGCTTTTTCAAAAAAAAAAATCATAATAATAATAATAAAAAGATTTAATCATAAAATTAACAAAACAATCAAGCAATTAAAGTAGTGTTTTTTGGCTAAAAAAAGTACATTTCTTTCTTTTTAATTTTTGGCAACATTTTGAAAAAAAATAAATGTTTGACTTAAATTTAATTTAAAAACCTTTCACTTAATTGTTTTGCTAAAAAGAAACCGTTAGAAAGAGCTTAAGCTCATCATTGTCCGTGCTTTCATTGATGTTAAATACTTTGTTTTTTTTTCAGTCAATTTTTCAGAAATTGCCCCCTCCAGTTCAAAAAATCAGTTTTTTTTAGAATAATCCCCTAAATTACCCTTAAGGGGATTTTTCATATTTTTAAAAATTGCCATATGTTAAATAATTTTTTTGTGCTCTCGCGGTTAACCGCTTACACTTATGCTTCTATAAAGTTTTTTTTTTCACAAAACCTAGCTTCCTGCATTAGATCTTCCCTGTTATAATTTTTTTTTTTTTTTTAATTCAAATATAAAACTTCAAAAACATTTAACAAGATTTTTCCAGGTCTATTTGCTTTGTAAATAGAATATATTTGGTAGACTTTCTGATCACAGAATAAGACAATATATTAATTTTGACATGGTTTCGATATTGAAACTTTTTCGAAGCTATAACTTCAAGTGCTTGTTGCATTGTAAACGGAACGTCTTTGGTGAACTTTTTGATCACAGAACTAGACAGTGAATACTCTTTGTAACGGCTTCATGATAGAAAGTTTTTCGAAGCTATAGCTTCCAGTGCTTGTTACTTTGTAAATGGAATATCTCTGGTAAAGTTTTTGATCATAGCCCTAAACAAAAAATTCAATAAGACGTGGTTTCGTGACAGAAACTTTATCGAAACTATTACTTCCAGTGCTTGCTCTCTTGTAAATGCAACATCTCTAGTAATCTTTTTGATCACAGAACTAAACAATGAATTCATTTAGAAATGGTTTCGTGATAGAAACTTTATCGAAGCTATGACTTCCAGTGGTTGTTGCATTGTAAATGAATTACCTTTAGTAAACTTTTTGATAAGTTACATCAGCTACAATGTTACTATAATCCCATTTACCTGACCCATTTACTGACACCTTATCATTTGACAGTAATTCGCTTTCCTACCAAAAAATATATCTAATCCTCAGGAATTACTGCGATTCATCTACCATCACGTTCCAATTTTAAGTCTGTAAGGTATTCTATAGCTGTCGCTTTGTATAGCTTTCTATCCATATATTTTTTTTTTGTTTGTTAAAAGTAAAAAGTCATTAAACAAAACTCACATCATTAAACCATATGAGGGTTTGTAAAAATTATCTAGTGCGTGAAATTGTGCTTCGTATATTTAACCTGTGCCTAGATGTTTTATGTCATGTGTCGGAAGCAATTATTATTAATTACTTTTTACTCACAAATCAACCATATAATGACAAACCACATAAAAACCCGATGTTGATGATGATGACGACTATACGACAAATACGAGTATATATAGAGAAGCAACGATTAACCGGGTGTTACTATTCACATCTACCCCAATCAGACAGGATATACTCAGTGTGGTGTTCCACAAAGCTATTTTACACTGGCGCCAATAAAAGAAATTTAATTAGAGTAAAGCCTCGAGGAGTTTTGAAATTGGGGTCTAGTTTTGCTTCTTCAATCTTGTCAGAGTGTTTTAATTGAAAATTCTTTGTTTTTGAAAGCAACAGCAGAAACTATGCATATATGATAATGAAATGAAAACAAAAACCTATGATATACTCGCATACGCATCTTTTGGTTTAAACAAAAATAGTAATTAATTGTATCTATGAGATACCCGTGCATATTTTGATTGACTAGAAGAGTTATTATTAAATTGTCCTGGATTGGATATATTTAGTATTTTTCTGCTTCATATTAGGGAGGAGGAGTTGGTCAGAGACAGACAGTCAGTTGTTTTGACGTGCTATGACCACAAGAATCCTATAAAACTGACCATCATCTCTCGAAGGCGTATAAGGAGAGGAAAGCGTTGCTTTATATCTGTAGTTCGTTGGGGACGAACAATTAACCGACAGACCTGTTGTGGTGTGGTGTGGTTGGGACAGCTCAGAGCTCGATTATGCTGAAGCTAAAAGAGCACTCTGAACATAGAAATACCTGGTATTTGATTGGAATTTCAATGGAAAAGAAATTTAATTGGACTTGTGCTGCACAGAGCATAGGCATGGCAGCAGCGATTCATTCCTCTTGACCATTTGATCGTCTTCGATGTTGCTTACGTTGATGCTCCTGCAGAAACCAAAGATCGTATTATACAAGTTTATTATAATCAGAGAGTCACATAAGCCTTGTATAGATATGAAGCTAAAACTGAATGCAGTGTGAAAAATGTATGTTGTTTAGTATCTGTGATACTTGGAAGTGAACTTTTTCATGAATACGATGCACAGCAATCCTCATATAATAGAGGATCACAACATCATGGAAGATGACTATGATGATGATGACCAACTATTATATAGGTGCAGATGTTGGTCGTTAAATGTCAATGATTGCACAAATGCAATAGATATCAGTGGGAAGACTATTTTTAGATATTTTATAACTTTCAATTCTTTTTTATTATGCGTTTTATTGGATGGGTATGGAGTATTGTTTGAGTATGGCTTGCTTTTATTTTATTAGTCATAGATTTCGTTGTCAGTTAAGATTAGGTTTATGTTTTTTTTTTAATATGAGTTTTTCTTAAGTACATATATACGTACCTAATAAATGATCCTCAATTAAAACGGTTTTTATGCATTTTTGGTCATAAAAAATTAGAAGGTTTGCTACCGACCCCGACTTCGAGATAAGGTGGGGCAAAAAAAATGGGTGTGTACGTAAAGTCCCCCCGTATAGGTCAGAAGTGCAATTTTCTAAAAAAAAAAAATGCGACTTGTTGCCAATACTTTTTTTAAATCAAAAATCCATTATTTAATTTAAAAAAAAAAACAGTTTTTTAAAACATTTGCGCAAAATGTAAAACTATTTAGTATGATACTTAAGCAATTTAAACATAATACTAAGTTAAAAAAAGCATTTTGCCAATTTTAAACGATTTAATAGAAGAATTCGAATGTATTTATACAGTTTTAGTGGAAAAAAAAAGTTTCGTAGCAACATTTTGTGTGGATTGGAATTTTGTGATCGACGCGTCAGGAACGAACCGAAGGGTTAAGAGTTTGAATCCTGGGGGTATCAAACTTTTTTTTTTTGTGAACAATAAAGTTAAATCGATATTATTATCATTAAGTATAATTGTTGGATTTTTCCTCAAAAAAAAAAAAAAAAAAACCCTACAAGGGTTTGTAAAACCCTACAAGGGTTTGTAAAACCCTACAAGGGTTTGTAAAACCCTACAAGGGTTTTTACAAACCCTACAGAGGTTTTTAACCCTACAAATGTTTTTAAAACCCTACAAATGTTTTTAAAACCCTACAAAGGCTTTTAAAACCCTACAAAGGTTTTTAAAACCCTACAAATGTTTTTAAAATCCTACAAAGGGTTTTAAAACCTAAAAAAAACCTTTTAACAAAATGGAACTAGTAGTTAAAAAAACAAAAAAGGTTAAACATTTGGAAGACAAAATATTTAGCAGATTGTTAACAAGTAGTATGCCTAGTCCTTAACAAAAGACAGTTTAAAATCTGCGCCACTTTTTTTTAAGGGAACAGTTTTTCAAAAACTATTTTCCAAACTTAAGTTTGAAAAAAAAAAACATTTTAAATAAATTTTTTTCAAAATTTTACGTTATTAATTACTATTTTTGCTTTTAAATACTGAAAACCAGATAATTCTGGGACTTTGACTTTTAATTTTAAAAATATATAAAATTGAAAAAACCAACTTCCTAGTAAAAATAAGAAAAAAAAAACGAAGTTGAAAGTATTTTTTTTTTTATTTAGGTACAATAAATCAAAGGTGATATTTTAATATTTTTAATTTTTTTTTCTATTTTGAAAAGTAAATATCAGGCACTTAAAAGCAATAAATTACGCAAAATTTTTAATAAAAAATTGGTCTCAAACACTTTTTAATTTTTTTTTCAAAGTTTGAAAATTAATTTTTTAAAAACTGTTTACTTAATCAACTAAATTAAAAATAAAATAAAAAAGGATTTTTTTTGCTATAACGAGTTGTTATAAGTGTTTCTGCTGTTTGAAAAACATGTTCAGTATTGAGTCAATAATTTTTTAGAAAATTGCTTCTTCTGCTTAATGGGGGGGGGGGGGGGTTAATAAACCTCCACTCGAACGATTTTTTACTGGCTTCACCTTACCTTCATGCTGTATCACACTTGTTACACAAAAAATTAATCACCCTGCAAATCTTAAGTATTTATTAATACATATGAATATAAAAATTAAATTAAATAAGTGTATACAAAATATAGAGTTTTCAAAACACAAAATTCAAGCTTTTTTCTTAAACTAGAAAAATATATTTTTGAAAATTTTTTGCTTGAAACTTTTTTTTTGAAATTTATAAATACGAGTATTTACAAAAATGTATTTAAATCCGTTCAGCCGACAAAGAAAATTCAAATTAAAAAAAATGTATGGGAGAAATTACAATGTGTACATCGCACTGATTCAAGCAACCGCACTGAATTTTTTTTTCAAAATCGTATGATCCGTTCTTAAAAGTGATTTGTATGGAAAGTACCGTTATTTTTCATTAAAAAATATTTTTTTAAATATTCTTTATGGTAGCTGTTATGATATTCGATCGAATTGAATCCGTACGGATTGAAAACGGCCAACAAAGAGATACCAGAATTGAAAACGACAAAAAATGGCAAATTCGGGATCCATTCGTTTAGGGGTTTATCTATGATTCATAGGCACTCGGAAAAACGAACAGAATGACGTTTTTAACTGGGGTTTATTTTTGTTTTCTGTTTTCAATGCACACGGATTCAGTTCGATCGAATATTAAAACGGCCGTGTATGTTTCAAAAACTCGAATATTTCGTTTTCAAAATATGGTTTCGAAAAAAAAAATGTATGTTTTTTAAAAATCCAAAAAAAAAAATTGAAAATTTTAGTGCCTACATATAAACAATACTTTTTATATTTTTGAGAAACTTATCCATTATAAAAAATAAAAATATACGTTTTCCAAAAAAAAAGAAAAAAAAATTTAATGATTTTTTAAGAATCATTAATTACTAATTATCGAAAAATAGTTTTCCACACTATGGTTGCCTTTGCTAAAATTAATTTATTGAATTTTCGTTTAAAGAAAAGTTATGGAGCCGTTTTTCAGAAATATTAATTTTGTAAAAATTACTAAACAAAATTGATATAGTAACAAGTGTAAGGAAAATTGACCCAATCGTTAAGGCTGCAGCCCAACATTAACATACAGACAAGACACACAGAAACAAAATTGTGAGACCGTCTTACAATATGTAAACCATCGAACGTTTTTTATATTAACTATTTACCTTGTTGGGTTTGACTGCATTTCTAATTTGGCTTTGAAAGTTCGGTAGCTTAAATGCATGATACAAATTCCAAAGATAATTTCATATCAAAAAATCACCAATACACAAAAGAAAAAGCAAGGTAACAGGAAGGAAATACAATCACTAATAAAAAATAAATAAATGCATTTTTTTTCTTTCAACTTAGTCATAATAAAAATAATTTAACTTAGAGAACAGTTTCGGAAGATGCAACTTTTTAAGATCGTTTGCCCATTAAAATTTTTGTATTTCTTTTTTTTATATTCGTTTCTGAAATGAAATCATTTATTATAAAAAGTTATAAAATTCGAGACAGTTTTGTAAGCTCATCGAATATAAATGTCATCATAAAAATTAATTTTAAGTTTGAGTTATAAATATATTAATATCCCTTTGAATCCTGTTTAAAATATCCGGTTAACTCTACCAACTAAACCGGCTTATTAATTGATGAAGAAAAAATTATGAACAAGCTTGTGCCTTACCGGTTAAAAGTTGCTACCAATTTCTAAAAAAGAACTAAATAAATTAACATAATTTTTGCCATTTAGATGCACTACTTTCAATGTCAGTTATTTATCTTATATTTTTTTTTTTGCGGAAGCAATTTAATGTGGGTTGATTTAATCCTTATATATTGCATATTTATTAATTGAACGCATTCCATCATAAATTCAAGTCAAAAAAACACCTTCTCTTATTTTGACACTCAATTTCAGAAATCTGTTTTTTTTTTTTATTTTAATTAATAATTCCTATGTTTTTTCATTTTAGTTTCGATAAGGTCAATTTAAATTTATATGTTTGTTTTTTTTTTTCGATTATAATAATGTGCTGAAGCACAGCGGTGACTGACACAGTTATTTTCGGTATTCAGGTTTTATAATTTTTTGTTTGTTCTGCAGATGACAAATGGTGAGATGTAACAAAAAAAAAAAAAATACACACAAAAAAAACTTTGAATACCAAATGTAGGTTACCAAGACCAAAATCATTGTGTCGTGTCGGTGAAATAATTTATTGATGTTATATAATTATTTATATTTTGAAGCTTTAAGTTTATTGTGTGAAAATATGTCATTTTTAACTTTGTCAATGAGATTTAGAATGGCTTTACAATTATTAATATTTCAAAGCAAATATTTTTGCAAAAATTAATGAGGTTTTTGCTTATTTTTAGATTTTGACAGAAAATTAGTTCGTTGATATTTTTGTTCTATTTACATACATAACATACAAAAAAACTATAAAAGTTAGATAGCTTGTTATGTTAGTGAAAATAAACTTTTTAATATGGAACAATATTACGTTCATGAATTTTTATTATTGAATATGTTTGTTTGGGGCGTAAACATGCTTAAAATCGAAAATTCTACACTAGCCACCTTACAATATGTTTGGTATAACTCAGAAACTAAGTGGAATTTGATGATATTACATTTAGAACTTTTTGTTTAAAATTGAATTTTACATGAAAATCGATGGTCTCTAAAATTTTATAAAAAGAATTGAACATAAATTATTAAATAATTTGCGAATTCCTTTCCTTTTAGAGCAAAGAAGCATAAAAACATACTAAAACAAAATAAAGTTGAGGCTAAAAGGTTTAATATTTTTTTGTGTAAATTTGTTTTATATAAATCTTACTTTTTGAAAAAAAATTGAAAATGAAAATTAAAAATAACTCCTTACACCTCGATTCCCACTTTAGATAACTTTCGGTGAATAGGCAACCTCCTCCAAAAGTTAAGTTGGTGGAGGAATCTTGTACTCCATCTCTAGGGTCTTGTTGATCTTCCCCTCCTTGAGTTCGACAAAAGAGTCACTTTCTGGCAATTTCTTCTTTGGGGCTAATCTTGTTTTTGGGGTCGTAGGACAACATGATCTCGACCTTGATAGCCAACACTCCTTGACGCAATAGAACGTGACGAGTGCCGGTTTAAACATAGTCGTTGTATAGTCGTTCCTTGGCGCCGAATGCCATGAAAGGCTGCACCCAATAGCAAGCACGACGGACGGCCAACGCTTTGGTTAAATTGTAACGGAGCGACTCAGCCTGATAGCGCACAGACCGCGGCTGTATCAAACTTCTTGGCGTGAATTCAATGCGACCAGCATTTTTATTCAAAATTGACAAGAATTTACCCATTAAAACCTTAGAATTTCTTATAATTTTTCGCAATTTTGACCTGAACGCCTCTTTTTCGGTACTATTTTTAAATCCTTCCAGACCTACAGATTGAACGGCTTGACATACCCAAACATTTATTTTCGAACGCAAACTGCGAAAAATTATAAGAAATGATAAAAATTAAATGGCTATATCTCTGTCAATTTTTAATTTGATTAACTTTTCGAAAATATCATTTTTAAGGCTTAAGCATCTACTTTATTTTGTTCATCATATTTTGGTGCAAAAAAAAAAAAAAATTATGACCAATTTATAAAAAATTTAAAATATCTCCTATTTTTGGATTTATTTTTGCTAGTTTTTCTGCATAATATTTTAATGAAATTTTTTGAACCATCAATTTTAGATAGGAAATTTGATTTTAAACAAAATGTTTAAATCTTGCAATTTCCAAATTTGGCATAGTTTTCGAGGTATATATTCCAAAAGTGACGTGCGATCATTCTTTCAGAAATGCAAGTGAATTTAGTAGCATATTTAATTTAATGTAGGCTTATATCCTAAATAAACATATTCAATAATACAAAACCCTGATCCAAATTATTCCTTTACCTCTTTTATCGGTATATTCAATATCCTTCAATTCACGGTTTCATTCTCTTTATAAAATTCTTAATTAACGGACAAATCAAATTTATCAAAAAACTTGCCTTGTATTTTCTTTGGTCACCTTCATTTTCCAAATTTTTCTCGTCATTTAATTAAATTCTGTTAAAACTAAACAAAAAAAGTCAAAAAGATCTCGAGATATTCTGACGAACTTGAAAGGTCCCTTGATATATGAAAGATTCCCGAGATATCTAAAAGTCAATTCAGGTGGCTGAGAGGTCTCAAGATATCTGAAAGGTCCCAAGATGTCTGAAATCTCCTGTAAAGTCTGAAAATTTCTGTGTGAAATTTCTGAAAGGTCTCAAGCTGTCCAAAAAAGTCCGAGTTGTTTGAAAGTCCCATGATGGCTCTAAAATCCCAAGCTGTCTGAAAATTTCCGAGATTTTCTGAAAGTTCCGCAGAAAACTGAAAAGTTCCAAGATGCCTAAAAGGCCCCAAGATGTCTTGAAAGGCCCTGAAATAGGTAAAGGTCCTAAGATGCCTGAATGATCCCAACATTTCTGAAATGTCCCTTAAAGTCTGAAGGGTCCTGAGATTCTAAGATGTCTGAAAAGTCCCGAGGCAGCTGAAAGGTCCCAGGATGTGTTAAAGTCTCAAAATGTCTGATAGGCTCCGAGATAACTTAAAGAGGCAAATATTTTGAAAAAAACCCCGAAAAACCTAGATGGTCCCAAAATTTACGAGAGGTCATGACATGTTTGAAAAGTTCTGAGATGTCTGAAAAGTCTCAAGATGCCTTATAGGTCCAGAGATATCAGAAACCTTCTGAGATATCCCGAGAAATCTAAAAAAGAAAAGATGTCTTGGATGGCTTTGTAGGTCTGAAAATGAAAATATTGTAAGCTTGTTGTCTTAGGTTTTACTAACCATAAAGTCGTTCCAACGGTTTTTTTTTTTTTTTTTTTTTTTTTTTTTTTTTTTTTTTTTTTTTTTTATAGATGTTTAGAAAAATACAAGCTTTTCAAAAAAGATACTTTAAAACAAAAGGAGACATTAAAACTAAATCAATCTTTTATGAAATTTAGAAAAAAGATTATGGAAACATCAGGTTTTCGCTCTGGCACATCAGCAAGTACCTTAGTAACAATTAAGACGTTTGACGTCGAACAGAAACTCTTACTACTGGCGCGGGAGGACTTAATACAAATATCTGGTCAGTCTCACCCACATAAAATTGTCTCAACTGTCTGAAAACAAAAACCCCAACTCCAATCAACAAAAAAACAAAAGAGTCAAATTACCAAATTGACTGGTTCGTCAATACGATCATTAAAAAAAAATTAACTAATTATTTTCGTATGTTTCTGAGTAGGTATTACGCACATTGTGATCTCGCCCATCGCAGTTAGTCTTCTTGCCGCTTTTTCAGTTAAGTATAGCAACTATCACGTATCACAAAATTTTTCATATTACAAAAACTATTCGGTTTCGGCCCTGAAAATCTATTAACATTAAAAATAAAAATCGAAACCAATATTTTCTAGTTTACTGTATTTTATAATTTCCGAAATCAAAAAAACGTGACAATATCTGAGTTATTTTAAAAGACAGTTTTTCAGTTCAGGGTCAACTCTGAGTTAAGCCAGAGTTAGCTAATCCCGAAAATAAATTAACCGCGAGTTGAATAAGGAATAGTTTTTTAGTTGAGTATTTACTTTATCTTTCAGTTGTCAAAAATCTAGAGCCATCGATGTGCGACACTATATAGATATCATCCTTCTACGCTATTTACACATGAGAATAGAGATGGCGCAACAACGGAATTGCACTGACAATGGCTTTCACAATCGAAATCGAGATGGCGCCACAACTGAAACGGCACTCAATTTGGTCCCTGAGTTAACTCACCAAAGTAAGTGAGTTAACTCGGAGTTAACTTAAATCGAAAAACCCGTCTCTGGAACTAACTCAATTCTAACTCTAAGACTAGGATGAGCTCGCACTAAAAAACTGGCCCTAAATATTGTTAAAACCTTATTAAAATGTACATCTTCTAGAGAAATTTCTAAGAGAGTATCATAGATTCTCTTTGAGATACTTCCTTCCTCTCTATCAGTACTTTCATTCTAATTCTCTTAAATACCATATAATTTTGTTTGTTTACTTACTCGTTCGTATATATTTCAATTCATCAAAAATGTGTTTTCTCTAATTTTTTTTTATCTGAACACAATACAAAAAATTATTTAAAATCGATTTTGGAATGATCAAGTTGTAAACCAAACCTTTAACCAAAAATATAAAAACAAACTTGTCTCAAACTACACAACATCTTGAAAAATACTTCTTTTTTAAGTTGTTTCTTTTAATTTAATTTAATTTATTTCTATTTTTTTTTTTATTTAATGACTGTTGAAGCCTGAAATTGGAACAAAAATAGATTTTCTTTATACAAAAAAAAAAAAAAAAAAAACCAAAAACAAACCGAAGAAATAAAGGTAATGCCTATCTACATTATTTTTATTTTGTTGGTAAGCCTATACCATCTTTAATGATATACCAATGTGATGAATCCACAAATAGCCATAAACTATTTCTTGCATTATAATTGCAACATGTTTTATATAGAGTTGCTTTTAGTTTCCTTTTGGGTTTATTTTTATGGATGAAGTTGTATAGCAAACTAAAGTCCGAACTTGTAACTGTTTTGTTGAGATTTAAAAATAGAAATAAAATAGGATTGCCAATGCCATGTTATACGAGTATGTAAACCTAAGAAGGAAAAAAAAAAAAAAAAAAAAATATACTTTTAGGACTCTTGGTCAAGACGTGTAGTATTATTAAGCCATGTACTTTTTTTTTTTAAATTTATACACTACCTTTATGATTTTTTTTAAAGAGTATAAAATAACTAATTAGATAAAAATAAAATATCTAATTAAAAATTCATCATGAATATTTGATATAAATGCAAGACCGACATTTTGGCGCCGGTCTTACTGTCGCCTCGTATCGAGTCTTCGACACCACGCGCACGCCGGTATATCCATACCGACACTATACTTAAACTGGAGTGAAAGTTTTTTTAATTTAATTTGCTTCAATTTTTGTTTTCTTTCTTTTTTTTTTATTTCGCTCGCATTTATTTTTGTTATTTCTTTTTATTTCAGTTTCGTTTTTCATATATATTAACATTTCTTTTAAAATGCGGTAATAATCATAAAAAGTCACTTCTTCGGCATTTTTATTTGAATAAGTCAGTGCCATCAACAATGAAATTTCAATGTCAAACTAATAAAACGAGCAATTTAGTACCTTGCATCCCAGAAATTTGCAATTCGTAAATAGGATTGAAGCATCACTAAAAGTTTGTTTAAAAAGTGAAAAAAAAAAAAAATAGTAAATAAGAATAATTAATTTCAATGTCTTTTTTGTAGACAGATAGGTATGAAGAAGTCAGCCCTGAATGTACATTATTCCCTTGAAGAATAATATAAATATGCATTTCTATGAATTCATTACTATTACTCATGTAATTTTTTAATATGGATCTCGAATTATTTAGTCTCTTGTAGATAACTATTCAGGATTTGCCAACAAAAACTACGCTCTTATAATAAGTTGGTTCAAAGTTCTTAGCCTTAAATGAAGGAAAAACTCTGGTGTGCCACAAGGCTCCGTATTGCTTCCAACACTTTTTATATTTAATTGAATTATCTGAAACTTGACAACATTGCAAATATTCGTTTAGTTTGTAATAAATCTCAACATAAAGAAGAAAACGTCTCAAAATATTGTTGTTTAGGCAGTCTCTGATGTCAAATCTTTAGGTTACAAGACTTTTTTTTGTAAATGATTGTGTTGCGTCAGGAATGTGCAGTTGGAGTATGTTTTTTTTATTTTTGAGCTTTAAGTTCCTCAAACTAAGGAAATCTGGATTTATTGTTTTTCCTTTAAAAAAAAGTCACTTCAAGAAGCGCTTCTTTGCTCTCAAGTTAATTTAATATAAATTTTGTTCGTATCTATATAAATGCAGTCAATCGTATTAATATAGCTTCTAAATAAATCAGATTATAATTTCACAATAATTATAATATTGTCGTAGGTGTTAAAATGAATTGTGTAAATGATCTATGTAAACGAGTCAACTATTGAATTACAAACTTATTTAGAATTGATTTCTAAGTGACTCCTCCTTTTATAGACCGACAATGTACATTGATATAGAAGTTTTTTTTTTGCTAAGTAGTAAGCAAATCTCCCGGAAGACGTACGACATTTATATAAACAAGTTTCCAGATCAACAGACTGTGATAGTTTTCTATAAAGTATTTATTTACTCAAAACGATCAGATCTGATCAATTTTTTTTTCTTGTTCCTTTTGATAAATCGTTAACTTGAACGAACGTGTCGTGTGATAGGAAATTTAAAAAGTTTTCTTAAAAATATTCTTAAAAAAATATTCATTTCAAATATATTTGTCTGACCTTTGATCAGACGATTAGACTTTGGACTATTCATTTGAAATGATTTTTCGATCAAATGAAGTCAGAAATAAATACTTGTCATAATTTAAACAGAAGTACAAACAATCTTTACTACTGGGTATTGATATTTGACACCTTCGAAAATTAATTTTTTTGTTTGGTGTACAGACTTGTCAATATTGATCTTAAAATCTAAAACTTATTAATGGAGAAATAATTTGTTTAGAAAAATAATAAATGTAAGGTGTTTGCCATCTAAATTAACAGTTTTGGATGCATTTTTCATACAATTAATAAAGTATCTGAGCTTAAAATTAAATGCACACTTATGATGGATGTCATTATTGAATTTTTTTTTACTTTTAGCCAAAACTGCCATAAATTAAATGAGTCTACAAAAATATTTTTTTTTTTCATTTTTAAAGATAAAATAAATATGTAAATACTGAAATCAAAATCCTTGAACTTTTATTTTAAGAAGAAAATAAATTTTAACATTTTTTCTTGTTGATTCATAATATTTATTTAAAACCACAACTGAGTCGTAGGTTCGTTTAGATTTAGGTTGATATTGCAAAGCCCTGTGTTTAATTTAATCTTCTTTTTAGTTCATTTAAAACAATTTTAGTTAATCAAGGCAATCTTGTTTCTTTTAACCTAATAAACTACCCTGTTTTTATCTGAGACTATATTATTTTTAACCCACCGAAAAAGACACTTGGCTAAAAATTATTCTCCTGCGTGTTCTTGTTTGTTAAATATTATCCAAAAATTTGTAACAATGCGAAGAGAAAAGTACCTATTAAGTTTTTCGACACAAAATGACCTCAGGAATTATTATTTTTTGGACTGTGGGGCACCCTATATATTTCTAAAAGTGTGAAAATATTTTCCACTTTTTTCAAATTAAATCAAATGGCATTCTTTTTTTTATCTCAGACTTCTTTTGAAGCTTTAAAAATTAATTTAATGCTCCTGAACATTTTTCTGTAGTAACATTATAATCTTTAAGAAGGTGCACTATTTGCAGTGCTGCCACTTTTCGAAACTGTTTTTTTTTTTTAAGTCAAAGGTTATCGTGATAATCTCTTGAAAAACTTAAAATGTTTTCAAAAATGTAAAGCAATTAAATCGATTGATGCATTAAAAAAAAGTTTTAGTGATGCCACTTTTTGAGAACTAGGTATTGGTTTTCTTAGGTCAAATGTGATTATCTGCATATTTGAAAAATTAAAATTAATGGCAACTGGCTTCATAGTCTTAAACGCCTAGAGCGAATAAATTGGATGATAAGAATAAAAGTTTTGAATAGATACACCCTTCAAAAGCCTGTTGGTTTTTTTCTTGCAAAAGTGACATATCAATTTTTGAAACTGATTTTTTAACCTATCTATAGATTTCTTTATAACTCTTAGCCACTTAAAGTGTGACTCGGTGTGTGTCCTTTTTTGGATTAACCCGAACTGAAAGGGTTATATGACTATCAAACACAGTTGGAAAGAAGAAAAAAGATAGAGAAGAAGATAACGGGATATATTTGCCTTAAATATTTCAATTTTGAAATAGGAAGTATTAGGCTAGGAACGCTTCTGTGCGACAAAAAATCGCAAGTATTTTCCTATTATTAATAGAGTTGCATTAATAGGTATACCTACGGCACGCGCAATTTGATTTTTAAAGATCTAAAATTTAAATGAAACCCTGAAATATTTTCAAATAACAATAAGCTTACCTACACATTTTTTGTTTTAAAATCGATTTTTAATTTTTTTTTTTAGATTAAGGCTATTAATACACTTTTAGTTGCGGTTTTCTGTCGAAAAGACTAAAAGCTGGTTTTTTGTCTCACTGAATTTACAAAGTCTTTTTCGTTCAGTCATTTCAGTCAACAACAGCTGATATTTTGCTGTCAGAATAATTGTCTCCTCATCCATTATGTTTTTTCACTTTTTCTGATAAACTTCGCATGTGCGAGTGAAATTATCTCATCTTTTATATCCAGGGATGTGAGGCAAACTCAGTCTAATTAAAATGTCCCTAAAATATCCCTTTTCTGAAACTAAAACATTTTAAATGTCTGATAAAATTTAGAAGGAGTTTAGATAAAGGCAATTTTACTAGGGTAAACAGATTTTGATAATTTTTGTCGCTTAAGCTTTCGAGGCCTTCTGAAAACCTCAGGAAAATCTTTCTTTATCACAAAAAGTCTAAGACCCTTCTATTAAAAAATATGCATTCTTGGTGTTAGGATCTAACAGCTCACAAAAAGCTTTTATTCTCCTGGTTCCGTATGACACCGCCTAGAAAAATGGCATTTTTTTATCAAGTTAAGTCAAGGCCCTTAAAAGGCTCCGGCTAGGGGCAAGACAAGGAAAACTTATCAAATACTAGTAAGGCCCTCTCTAGAAAAAACTTTTTTGGATTTATTTCGGAAATATTTTAGGCCCATAATAGAAAAGTAAGAAAAATTAAAGTAGGTTAGGTAATAGTTTTTCATTTTCAACACTATACACAACTGAAGATCGCAGGAATGCATCCCAGTCGAGACAACTTTATATTTTTGTTGTTGTCTCTATAGGCAAAAAATTACCTAACGAGCAAAGACCGAGAAAAAACGATAGTTACCCTTGCTACTATCAACGCTAAGCTTTCTAGGGCCTCGTTAAAAACTAGATTTTTTTTCCAGGTGGGATATGTTTGTAGGAACATATTTGTGTTGATCTTAAAATAGTATCATCAGCTCCCATAGAAAATAAGATATATTGATCAGTAAGACTAGACTGTTCATTATTAATAAAATAGGAAAATTAGACACTCTATATGCTCCCAGAATCACCATCTAGACATCAACTACCATTATCATTAGCATAAATGGTCTTCTCTGTCCAGTTTCTCTCTTAAGGCTAAATATAGGCAACAACATTTATAGCAGCAGCTAATGTAATGACAATAACTCGTTTGAAATGCACACACAATGTCCTTCCATCGATTAGACTCTCTTATACTATTTTCACACTGATTTTAAACGATGAAGAAGCCTGTTTTGATGCATGTGCGCGTTGCATGCATTTTAAAATAAAAAAAAAAACAAAAACAAGAAGGATTCAAGTCTAAAAATAGAAAACAACTTGTAATATCTTCTCCTATAGCCAATCTAATTGCTAATCAATCATCGGCAAGCATCGGCCAACAAAATTGAACAAATTATTTGGAATTAATTGGTATGATGTATACCTACCTATATGTATATCTACATACCTTCCTATATCTCTCTATTGATTATGAGTGCATTTTAAGCCTCTGGAGCCAAGCAGTATTTATCTCAAGCGCACAGATTAAGACTATTTTTAGAACCAGACTCTATCGTAATAATTTTTTTTGCTGTTGTGGTGTTTTTTGTTGTTGTAAATATCTAAACTAGATAGATTCCATGATAATGATGGTAACGCGGACGCCACAATCTTAATCGCCAGCAAAAGCCATATTTTTTTTATCGTAAACAGTGTGACCACTTTAGTTTTTTTTTTTCAAAATCATGTGTTTTTTTTAATTATGAAAATAGTATGAGTGTTTGTACATTTTACCTTAAAGTTAGTAAAATGCATATCAAGAATTTAAAGTTTGGTTTAAAAAACTAAACAGTGACGACGAAATATGCAGCCAACCGTTTAGTATTTTTTTTATAAAAGTACCTAGAATGAGAACACACATTTTTGTGTTTTAACTTTTTGAATTGATTTATTTTCATTCAGAAAAATTGTTAGATCTTTTTTGAAGAACATTTTCTTACCCACAAATTTGATTAAATATGTTTTTTATGAAGGACTTACCGTTAAAGAGAAATTAATCATACCCAGTTTTTGACCTTTATAAAAATGGCACAGTTTTTTTAATGCGTTGATGTTTGAATTAATCAAAAATGAAATTAATATACATAATTCTTATATTTTTGAGAAACTTTTTGGACTTAACTATTTAAAAACGATTGTTTTTTTTTTTAATTTATTTTTACTTTTGATCAAAGTAGGTACCTTCTTTTGGTAACACTATTTGTCGTTATCAAATTGAATTCTCGTTTTATTTGACGTAGTCATCGCATAAGTGCGTGCGCTTGCATTCAACATTTTAAAGGTGTGCTACCACGGGGTGCTGATGCCACTGTTTGTGCAGGAAGCCAAAAGTCAAGTATTTTCGTCAGGTGCATTAATCATTTATCAAAAAATAAATATTATCTGGCTGCCATTTAACGCGTTGTCAGATATTTTTTTTTTTCAAATTATTTTTAAACTAAACATATATATTAAACGTAAACAAAATACAAGTTTGATGTTAAATTTAGCTCAAATTAGATTGTGAATATTATTTTTGTCTTTACATCCACAGCATAGGTAGCCAGTTTTTATCTAGGAAAATATTCATAAACTTTGAATTAATTGCTCGAGTTTAATTTTTTGTTGATGTTTTGATATAGGCAATTTGGCATGGGGATTTTTTTTTTGGTTTTTTTGTGGGTATTTTGTGGTGATTTGTCATATCTTAATTGAGCTTAAAAACTATGTTGACGATTATCATGGTGATTTGGACCATTAATAAGATGCAAGCGGAAATTTTGAAAAAACAAAAAAAGTACAAAAAAGTATGCAATACTTTGGGAATATTTCGTGTTTATTAATTGCAAGACAAAACTGAAAATTAAATATTTTGACAGTAAATTTCCATGTAGGTACAAGAACTATAAGCTATAAGCAAGCTAACAAAATTTTTATCGAATGATGTGATGAAACGATAGAAGAATATCAAGTAACTTTTTTTCTGCATACATTACATTATTTATAAAACTTTAACTTTAATTGCTTTAACAAAAACAAATGTTTTTCGGTGAATTAAGAAATATTTTATTGCTTTTTTCTTAAGTTTTTAGGTTATGTATTCTGAACAGGGAATGGAAAAATTGATTAAATTCTGGTTAAGAAGATTCCTAGTCTTGTCCTTATAAGTGATTCTTAAAAATAGTGTTATAGATTTATGGCAACGAAAAACTTGTTGTCATTTCTTAATTTATGTCTTTTGATGGTATAACTTTTAAAAATTTTTCATATGAATAATTTGGCAGTAGCGAATCTAAAAGAAAAGCAAGAGGAGTAGAATGACTCGAATCATTTTTACGGTGCTGGTGACAGTTAAAAAATGTTCAAACATTTCTAATCGGTAATTCTTACTTTTTTCATTACAACTTTTCTATAACGGTAAAATAAAAATGCAGTATCGAGATTTGTCATATTTTTTTTTTTTTCAAAATCAAATGGTGCTTTTTTTTACGTGTGGTTTTCAAGAAGAAATAAAACGCATATAATCTAATGTTATGGCGAAGAATTTTACTTGTTTTATTTTTCCATTATATTTCACAAATGTTTTCGGTCAAGTGGCCGCCTCGGCCAGCCGAGAGCCCCAATTTTCGACCACTTCTTGCAGCAACTGGGGCCGTATGTTGGCAATAACGCCGCGAATATTCTCTTCCAAGGCGTCAATGGTCTCGTGCTTATCTGCGTAGACAAGCGACTTCACATAACCCCACAAAAAATAGTCCAGCGGAATTAAATCGCACGATCTTAGGGGCCATGCCACAGGCCCACGATGTGAGATAATGCGCTCACCTAAAGTTTCCTTCAATAAATTGATTATTTTGCTGGCTGTCGCGAACCAAACCATTATTTTGGTAATAAATTTCCACAATTTGCAAACATTGTTCAGGAGTAAGTCTATTCATTATGAAATGGCAAACCAAACTGAGCATAAATCAAGTGACAGCTGTCAAAAAGACCAACTCCGAAAAAAGTATTGCCAAATTAAAAACCACACGTCTTAAATAACACCCTTTAATTATGACGGTTTTTATTTATCTTAATAATTATAAGAAAATTTGTGTATCCCAGCAGGAAGCCACGTAAGCTAACGCTGTAGATTTTATGTATTACTCTGTACATTTATGTAAGATTAATAAATAATAATAATAATAATATGACGGTGTTGGTGACAGTCTAAAACTTAAGGGTTTTTTGTTCGACACTTTTTTACTTTGTTCATCGCTTTTTCTGTAACGGTAGATAAATAAAAACAAATTAAAATAACGTATCGAGATTTTGTCATGACGAATCGATTGTCAATTCATTTTTCAAAATGCAAGCATTTTTGCAGCGCTGGTGACAGTCCTAAAATTTGCAAGGTTTTTTTGTTCGTCTCTTTTTACTTTTTTCACCATAAATTTTCTACTAAGGTGGTTAAAAAGAATAATAAAATGATTTATCGTGATTTTGTCATGACAAATCAATTGCCATTTAATTTTTTTTTTAATCAAATTATTTTGCGGCACTGGTGACAGTCCAATAATTTTTAAGGTTTTTTAAGTTGCCTCTTTGAAAATTTAAATTATGTACCTAAGTATTTCGAAAATGAAATAGGTAGACGATTTTAAGAATAATATTTTTTGGACCAAAAATAACACGTTTTCTACCAAACAACTGATGGAAAATTATTAGGGATATTCTTATTTCTCTCGTCCCCAAAATGTTTAAGGAGCCAGCTATACCTAATTTAAAAATACGGTCTAATTTTTATAAGAAAGTATTTTAACAAAACTGTACTTTTGATACTTTTTGGACAAAAAATAAAACTTTCTACTAAACAATTTTTAGAAAATCTTATTTTTCTCGGCCCCAAAATGTTGAAAGAACTAGGAACTTATAATTTAAAAATACGTTCTACTTTGTATAGGAAAATATTTTAACAAAAACTGTACTTTAGGTAGGTACTGTAGCCTTATAAGTAGAACCACCCCTAATTTTTGTTTTCAAAGTTATTTTAAATCGCAAAACATGTTTTTAAATTCAAATTCGCAAAAAGAATGATTTTAGAATAATTACTAACTGGTAAACATAAAAATAATCAATTTTGCTAGACAAAAAGGTTCTAAATTTTTGAACACAGTTCATTATGCAAGTCGATGCAAGCAGAAGCACACCACTAACTCAATCCTTAGATATTTTTAGAAACAATCATCCTGGTTATAAAAGTCTAAACGTGGGAACATACCAATCTGAGGAACATCTGAGTCTATGTTGTTTTTATTTTTTGTTTCTTCTACTCTTTCTACGCTCTTTCTTGTGCAAAACATTAGCCGGATATAAAGTCTTGCATTCTTCATCGTTTTATACTTTGTCTACATTTTTGTTACTCTTTTTTTTTTTAGAAAAAAAAAAAGACAAGAAAAATAAAATTAATCCCTTGTCCAGAATTCCAGACGATGGATATTTTTCTTATTCTATTTTTCTTGGATAAAAGATAGTCAATGAACACGTCAAAGAAATTTTAGATGTTTAAAGTTGGTTGTTATGTTTTTTTGTTCATCTTTTTTTTTTCTATACGCATCGGAAATTATGTTTGATCCTTGTTCAAGAAATGGCTGTGTGCTTCGAAAATATTCCGTGAAGTCTAGGGAAAAGAGATTCAGAAAAAAAAATAAATAAAAAATAAAGAAACACATATTGCAAAAATGTGGCTATGGGAAAAAGGATATGATAGGCAGGGCTTATAGTGTTTGGCGCCATCGATACATTTTTATTCATGAGCTAAGATTTTTTTTTTTGTCAGAAGTGGAAACTCATCTTGGAATCATTTAAGAAAATAGAAATTGTAGCTTTGTATCTAAGAGATGTTTATAGAGAAACGTACCTATGTATGTAACTTTATAGAAAGAATGCATTTTTTTTTTGTATCAAATGAATTTTGTTATAAACTTTTGTGTGCGTATATTTTGGAATTTCAAAATCTGCAAATAAAATTTGAATAGATTTAAAAAATTGATGTTTGAAACAACAGATATGATATCTCCATGGAAAGCGAAAGAAAACTTCTGAAATCTTGTAGAAGAAGCCGTTTCAAGTAGCAGCAAAAAAAAAACGATTAACTACAAAAAGTTAAATCTCAGATATTACCTATTGTCCTGCCTAGGTCCTTTTTTTAATTTTTGGGAAGGGACACTTTTTTTTCTGATCATAAACCCCGTTTGGCTTCTTTTGAAAGCCGGGGCAAAAACTTTTGGAGCAGTGAATTTAAGGTTTTCAAAAATGTGGAATTTTGATAACTTTAGTTGGTAGAGGGTGACTACAAAAAAGTTAGGACCGCATTTACAATTTCGATCACGTGACTTTTCAGTCGGAAAAAAAAAGTATGAGTTTGAATGAAAATTAAGGCACATGCTGCTAAATAATCGCGACGACTTGCGATTTTCTGTCGACACTTTGTTGAGTTATTTGGTTCATGCGCGTCTATTCTCATTTAGAGCCTCATTATGAATAACGAATCGAATGCTCGCTTAAAAGCGAATGATTTTGTGAATTCCTAATTTGCCATTGTTTGACGTTCAAAATGTGTTTATGAGTTATTATTGCAATATTTTTAGCAGCATTGATTTTTGAAGCGAATGTGGAAACTCGCTATTGATATCATATCTTATTAGGGTATTTCGCTAAATTATTCGCTTTTAAGTGAACGTTAGATTCCCTATTCATAATGAGGACCTTAATCGCATGCGATCCATTTTTGCACTGAATAATCGTGTGTCAGAAAAACCCAAGTGCGTTCCTAGCCTTAAAGTTCAAAATTTATTTAATTTTTCTGGCATGCAACTGTCGAAATATAAAATACATAAAATGCACTGTCTGTGAGTGTCGCCACTACAAAAGAGTTTAATTTTCCATTGCACGGTTTTTTAGCCGCAAGAAATGATACACATGAATTAAAATTTAAATGCACACATATGCGACCGCAACTGTGGTTTTCAGTCGTTGCAAATGAAAAATCTGTATCGCACGAAATTTTGGTCAATCACTTACTTGCGATTATCTATCGTGCAATAGCTTAAAAACGACAAACCTACCGCTTTTAAAGTGATTGCACGCACATGAGATCTTTTTAATTTTGCGACTGAAAAATCACTCAAAAAATATCTGGTTCCATTTTTTTAATCGTTGTGATTTAACTGTCGCATAACTGTCATTTTTGCTAGGATCGCACTTGTAATTTTCTGTCGCACGATAATTCATTCGCAAAAAATAAAACAAATGAATTAAAATGTGAATGAACGCACATAACACCTCAAAATCCTACTTAACTGCCACCACTTTCTTAGTCGCTGCGATAGAAAATCGTAAGTGCGTCCCTAGCCTTTAATTTAAAACCATGAGTCTCATTTCTTACGGCTTAGTAATCGCACGATAGAAAATCACAAGTGCGTGCATGATTATTTTTTTCTAGTATTGACTACGATTTTTTAGTCACACTGTTTAAAGGCTAGGGCCGCACTTCCGATGTTTTGTCGATGCGACTAAAAAATTTAATAGCAACCTAGTATGATTTCTCGGTATCATGTGCGTTCATTCTCATTTAATGTCATGTGTTCTTTTTTATGCGACTGTTTGATCGAACGACAGAAAATCGCAAGTGCATCCCTAACCGAAATCGCAAGTGTGAGTATAAACATCTAACTGCTTATGTTTCATTTTAAACATCGACAATCGCATCGCCCGAAAAATGGAATAAATTTTCGACGTTAAATCTTTGCAATTTATCGGTAGCATGTGCATTCATTCTCATTTAAATTCATGTGTTTTATTTCTGGTGACTGAAAAGACGCGCGATTAAAATCGCAAGTGCAGTCCTATATTCAAATATTGAAACTAATTCTATTTTTTGTGTGCTTTGTCTGTCCCAAAGTTAAACACCAACATAAAATGAATTTAAATGGGTCTGTTGGAGTTTGCGACACGCTGTATTTGTTTGCGTTTAAAAAATCGTGCGATAAATAACCCCAAGCGAGTGCATGCCAATGGATATTTTTTTTAAGCAATGATAGAAAATCACAATGTCGTTTCCAAGTTAGGCTAAAAACGCACTAGCGATTTTTTGTCGCACAATTATTAAGTCAAAAAATAAATAAAGCACATGATCTAAAATGTGAATAAAAGAACAAAAAAAATCCTACTAAGCTGTGATTTTTTTAGTCGCTGCGACAGAAAGTTGCAGAAATAGTCGTCAACAAGTTATTTACCATCTAACCTTGCGATTACTTTTGCATTCACATTAAAAATGCGCCAAAAATAACAGGAAATAAGTGCATGACAATAATTTGTTACTATCTAAATTATTGATAATTGATAATCGTAAGTGTGGTCCTAGCCTGAGGCAAGTTTATCAAATGTCTAAACAAATTGAACTTAGAGCCTTTATGTTTGTTCACAAATATTATTTGCCTCTTACTGAAAAATACGTGTACCTTGAAAAGCATTAGGTACTCTAAATCACTTTGCTTGTCGTCCATATCCAGACAACGGTATAAATGCAAAACCTCACCTTAAACCCATCAGTATAGAACAAAATATGCATTAGTTAGAAAAAATGTATAATCTATGTCACTACGTCTTTTGCAAAATAAACAAAACAAACAAGAAGCTTCTGATGCGAAAACTACACACGATATGCGTTCCTCCTCCTCCTGATGGAGACACAAAAACCAACCCACAACAAAGTCCAGTTAAAAAAAGGTTTTTTCTTCGCCATAAATGTAGGTAAATTATTTTTCCCTTCTTTCTAATTAAATATTCCTATTAAGACTGGTTAAAACTAGTTTATCAATTTAAATCCATTGAATCAATTAATATAGGTATGTAGTTGCAACAACGACAATGCTGCCTTATCCATTTATTGTCATACGAAAGAGTGTCCCACTGATGTTCAAGGTTTCAAAGTTCAAAATAAAAAAATAAAAATATACTAACCCACTATACTTAACTTAGTATATCCCTACACCTAAATTAATGAATGCAACCATATAATTGTCTATTAAGCGACATGAAGTGTGAAGATTCGACATTAATTCGAACTTATCGTTGTTGTCGTCACTGTCGTTGTCCGTTGGTCGTTGAAATTGATGTAAAAAAATTGATTTGTGTCACTAAACCCAGCTCAACTTGTATGTTGTTGGCGACAACGATAACATGAGCCCGTTAAGCTTATTTTAAACATGAAATCCTTCTTCTTGGACTTTGTAACTTTATTCCAAAATCGATAACCAAGAAGAGTCACAACAACAACACATAAACAAAAACAAAAAATAAAGGGTGTTTTTTATTCGTTTTCAAATTTTGTCGATCAACCTCTTGAATTTTAATTCAATATTTTGAAGAATGATTGTCCTCTAGTTTGATTTAAGATAATCATAGTTTATTTTAAAGAATATTTTTTTTTTAACATTTGAAACAAGACTAAGAAAAATTTAGATTTTATTAACTTCATCTTTAATGGCGACTTTAAATTTAATGAAAACTGAATAAATTGGAACTTTAAAAGCCAACTGACAATCCGTCCAAGAAAATTTGATTAGTTTATCAGGTCTAATAAATCCTGGGCAATTATTTATTTTTTATATAAAAATTATATAATTTCCTACTGGTTTCTTTTTTTTTTAATTTTCATCACTTTACTATCTTATCTAAGTCAAAAGTCAAATCTTATCAAACAAAAGTAAAAATACTCCTATCATGGGAAAATATATTAAACCAAACAAAAAAAAAAAACACCCTCTATCTCTTTAATTCACCACCTGCCAGACGATAGGCTGACCATGGCGCCATTAGACAACCTGGTACGGTTCGTGTCGCCGCGACTTACACATTTGCTTTTGGAAGTTTTTCTTTTTTTAGTCGAATCCATGCAAACAGCAGTCTAAGTGTAGAAGTTGCATTTCTATTTTGATACCAAGTTTTCGCTAATGGCATTTGCAAAATGGATGAATATCGAAACATCGAGAAGCTAAAAATTGCAAGTCTTGTTGTTGTTGTTAAAGGGGATTTTTACTTTGGTAGTTTTTCCTTAAGATAATTATATACAGTTAAGTCGTCACTTAAACATGGTCAAGTTGGACATTTATGCTTGTGAGGTGGTAGAAAAACTTAAAAGAAGTGCGTTTATGAAGTTGATTTGCTTGGACTGACACAACATCAGCCTGAAAGCTGAAAATTTATTTTTATTTTAAATCTAAAAATAGATGGTTGCGTTTGCAATTATTTTGGGGCGATTTACTGCGGTTATGTTTTGGATAGGTCTATTTGTGATGAGTTTGTTTGAAATGAATTTTGAATGAGGTTTTTTAAAACTTTTTAAGTATTTTAATTAGAAAATTAATGCATTTCGGTAAAATGCACATGAAATTAGCAACGTCATTTTTGATTCTGAAATGACGGTGCTTATTTCATGCACATCAACACCTGGCCATTTTCAGTTTGTGCCAACCGGTTTTTGATAGACACACCGATGTTATTAGCCCAAAAATATTAGACTACGCAGCCTTAAATTTTGAAGAAAAGAATAAAAGAATAATTTCGCAATGGTTTCCTCCCCATGACTATGTTCACTTTTATTTTTCAAAAAAAACATGATGATTACGAGTTTGCATCATTGGCTTGGATGTTCTTGAGACTTCAATTAGTTATATTGAAAACTTATACACTTATCGAATTGGTTCACAAAAGCTGTCGTTTTGTATTGTTTCGATTTAATTAAGTATAAAATCAGACTAAAAGGAAAATGGGAGAAAATGGGGTCGTTAAAGGAGAATATTTTCTGTAATTTAAAAAAATCAAACTTTTTTTGTGATAAATTTAACTTCGTCAAAATTGTTTTATTTATTTTGAAAAAAGACTTCTTCATTTTAGTTTTGGTAATTTTTAAATAAATATATTGAATCCTTTATGAAACCGAAAATAATATTTTTCTGAGAAGTTTTTTCGGGTATAGTTTTAAGAGCGTAGCGTAACGTGAAGTTAGTACCGCCATTTTGTACTTATAAAAGCAAAAATTTGTGCTGTATTCTCCTCTACTTGTCTTATTGAGCTGAAAACATAAAATGAAATTTGACTTTTTGCAACTTTAACGGCCAACAATAAAATGTGCTGAGTGCTATGGCGTGAAGGTAGCACATCCATTTTCAATAAAAAAAAAAATAATGTGCTCAGTTTGTGCTGCCAAGTGTCGTATCTAAATTTAAAAAAAAATTTAAACTTTACATTATATGTAATCTTACTTATCTTATTAAAATCTTACGATTTTCTTAAAAAGAAAACTTGTGCTGTTTTCTGTTCAGTTTGTGCTATGTACCGAAAAGGAAAAAAAACTGAGCACAAAACACCATATTTTTATTGTAGAGAAAGTCGATTTTTTTTTAAAATACTTACGACACAAAAAAACACAAAACACAAAATTAGAAATAATGGTGTTAACTTGACTAACAAGAATTGGCCGTCAAAGCTGCAATTATTCGATTTTTTTCATCGGCACATCATGACAGCACAAACTGAGCATAAAACAACTCAACAGAAAAATGGTTGCGCTGACTCTACGTACTTTTTGAATTTAGACATTCTGTTGGACCGATATCAATGTTTCCAAAATTTACGATTTTCTTAAAAAAGAAAGTGCTTTTTGCCGTAGATTGAGCTGAAAACGTAAAAACAAATTCGCATTCTTGTAACTTTTACAGTCAAAAATATACTCTGTGGGATGCTCTATTGCTGTATTGTGCTCAGTTAATGCTAACATGTGTGGGAAATATTTAAAAAAAAAATAATAAATTTATGGATGATTTTTTTAATCTTACAATTTTCTTTGTGCTCAGTTTGTGCCGGAGAAAAAGAACTGAGTTGGAAACAACATATTTTTTTATTAAGAAAGCCAAAAATTTGCAAACAAATTAAAATCCTTAAAATATCAAATTTGTGAATATTTTTTTTTAGTATTTACGGCACAGAAATTGAGCACAAAAAAACACAACTTTTTTTTGGAAAATTAAAAATGGCGGTGTTTACTTCACGCTTAGCTTAGTTTATTTTTGGGCCTAAGAACTGCGAATATTCGAAATTTTGTATTCCTTTGTTGTATGGTATAGCACAAAACTGAGCACAAAATGGTACAATAAAAAATACCTTAAATAAAATGTTTAACTGGTTCGCACGTACTTGCACTAATGTTTAAGTAACTTGGAATTTAAAAAATAATATTAAAAAAATTTAAAAAATGGAAGAACTGATAAAACAACTCTTTTAATAGTTTGAGATGAAGATGAACAAATTATGAATTTATGCGAACATTTTTAAAAACTTTTGGAGCGGTTTTTTAAAAAATTAATATTTAAATAAAATATTTTCGTTCACAAAATTTTCTTTAAAAATTTTAGTATGCAAGTTTTAAGTTTCTTTAATTGTCAACGAAAATTTGAAATATCGATTTTTCAAAAAAAAAAAAAAACCCCCGCTTATAGTCAATCTTTTTTTGGCGTGCAAAAAATTTAAATTTATCCAAATAAAAAAAAAAAAAATAATAATAAAATAGCAAGAAGTCACAAAAATAGACAAAGAGAAATTTGTGTTGCTAATGCAGAAAAGACATAAACGTTTTTATTATAGACAGGCATCGATACAAATCTATCAAAAAAATCGGCACGAAATTAAACGATACTGATACCATTAACTTTGATTTTGTTTTAAACAAATAAAAAAACTATAAAATATATTTAAATACAATTAAATACTTCTAAAAATCCTCTTCTATTTCGCTAATATAAATTTAGTATTTTAAATTTATTCTAGTAGTTGATTTACCTCATTTTATTTAAATTGAAACACAAACGAGCACCTGTCAGTTTTTAGGTAACCTCCACTTTATCAAATTTTATTGTGAAATATCATTAAATTCCACCTATTGGCCTTTTGTCAAGTAGTAAGTTATATTCTTAAGCATTTTTAAAAATTTTTTTTCAATCAAACAAAACACAATAAATCACAACCCCTTTCACTTTGTCTTGAATAATGGCCGTCAAAGGTTTGTCAATTTTCTAATAAAGATACAAACATCATTAGAACTTATCATTAAATAAATTACCATTGATGCAATTATTGATTACCTATATTGAATACTTTTCAATTAAATAATTTTCCAATAACAAACAAAATCAATCAAAGTGCCATCTTCCATTATGTCAAGCTGTTTTTGTTATTTTTTTTTTTAATCTGTTTTTTTAATTATTTTTCTTCATTTTAAACGTCAACTATGCAATGAATCATTTAAAAAAAAGGTGTTATAATAATCCTTCCGTATTTATAAGGTTCATTAATGCTATATATTGTTTTTCTATTAGCAAGATATTTTCTAATAATTATAAAGTTATCAATGTGTTTTGTTTCATTAAATAGATTTTTCAATTACATCGAATTTTTTAATTACGTAGAATTCTTTTTTTTTTTTTATTGTTATTGGTTCTTAATAGAATTTAATCGTTGTTGGTTGGATTTGCTAAAGAATGTTCTTGAAGATACCGTAGTTGGTGTCATCAGTTATTCTAGGCAGCATTTTGCTATATAAAATAGATGTGTGTAAAAGTTATTGCAAATCCTCCTATGGTTTTAATGGTTGATAATAAAAGTGTCTGCTTTTGGAGAGTATTACTTTGTGTGGGTGGGTCTATTACTATACCTACACTGAACGAAAGAATTATAACATTTCCATCAAAAGCAGTATATATTTGATATTTTCATATCTTAAGAGTGTTCCGGAGTGAGTGAACAAAACCAGTCATTTGCTAATTTTTTATTTGCGTGTATAAGACTGGGTTTCATCCAGATACTTTGTTTTATAAAACTTTGGATTTTTACTTATTGGTCACTAATAGGTGTATTATTGTATTAAAACAAAAATATTTTGTTAAAGAAACTGATTTAAACATCTGAATTTTCTGTCAAAAAGTGCCTTTTAAGAATAAAAAAATTCAATATCAAACTACGAGTATACAATAATTATTATATAATAAATCCAAATCGTGAATAATAAATTGAATTTATATCCACTAAGAACAATTGCAAAAAAATACCCGCAGCTAAGCTATAAAAAAAGAATGTCAAAAATGCGTTTTTTTCAAAATTTACAAACACTTTAATGTTATACCGATTATTAAAATTGTTATCAAATACGAGATTAAAAATTTTCTTCAATAGTGTCTCAGCAAAAATATGAAATTTTATCTTATTTTTTTTTTTTCCAAAAAAATCTTTTGTAGCTTAAGCTATATTTACTTGGCACTCGTTTTCCTAAAAGCATTCTAACAAATAAATATGCACAAAATTAATTTTGTTTAATGATGTTTAAGAGAGTAAGTTTTTCTGTCCATAGACTCCTTAATCGTTTTGATCGGATAAAATTACCATTTCACTTTGGAACACTCTTAACAGCTACCGTAAACATTCATAAAAAAATTATAAATGCTGCATTGGTATTTTTTTTATTTAAAATCTAGTTTTCAGTTAAAAATAAGAAAAAAATTGTGTCAAGTCTCCAAACTATCAAAAAGTGCTTTAAACACAGTGACAAAATAAATTTTGGAGACTTCTATCAATTCAAAACAGAAACACATTATAAAAGTAGAGTTATAATTGAAATACAAATTTGTCTTTGGTCTCCAAACAAAACAAACGAATAATTTTATGGAACGGTTGCAAAATTAATTAGTGGAGACTTTTTTTTAAGTAAATTATCTAGTATACTTGTTATATAGGGTTTTTTTCGGAGCACACTCTTAGCTCCCAAAAAATCTCGTTAAATTTAAAGTCACCAATAAAAAAGGCAAATTTATTGAAAAACAAATTACCTAATGAATGAAAACTTTAAACTCAATAGAGAGTCAATAAATTTGTACTAAATATATTATAACAAATATTTAATTGATATTTTTTTAACAATAAAATTGAAAAGCTCTCATTTGTGAACAAAACAAAAATGTATTTTGATCTTTCTTTAATCTAAAGTTTTTACACTTCCTGGAAAAAAGTATTTTTTTTTTCGGTGTAATGCCTACCACCCATCATCACGTTTGCTTTGTAACTTCAGAGGAAATCGATAGTTTTCCATGGAAGCTATTTGCCCTACACTAATGTAACTAAAGAATTTCTAATATATATTTAAGGGTGTGGACGGATAAAGTTAAGGTATAAAAAGATAGAGAGAAGGTTTGGCGATAAATAATTTCTGATATAAATCAAATTTCTGGACAGAAAGTAAATCTAAGACAAAACACAAAACAACATCCAACAAACAAACAAAAAAAAAAAAAAAACGATAAATATTACTATATAGAGTGATTTATAATTTTCTTATTAATATAAATAGAGCTCAATTACTCAACCCCTACTCTTTATCTAAGTGTAGGAACTCATTAATAAACAACTACAATTTTTCAAACTTTATAATTAACAAAGAGTTGAGTCATTTTGTTTTGAATTTTGATTGATTGTCCTATATTTTGCTCTCATTTTCCTTAAACAATAGCCCAATAAGTCCATGTTAGGTGAACTAAAGATTTTAAATAAAATAATTGTGTCATTTTTCAACGAAAAGCCCAGTGAACTACATTGAACTTCGAAAATATTTATAAATACCTATATTTGACACTTAATGATAAATTATAAACATGACACATGATATTCTACCACAGTAATAATTACCTTTCATATCAGGTTATATTGTTTATATACCTCATGTCCAAATTTTGAATAAATCAAACTCAATTTTGGTTATTAACATAAACATGTGCTGTAGGTTGTCTTTATGTATACCGATGGGCCTGGGGCTAACAAAGTAATTTGATCCACATTTGAAACTTGACATTTTTCGAGGTAATTTTGATTGCCTCTTTATACCTGGAATTTGATGTGAAATATTTGTTGCACAGGCAAAATAATTTTGTTGTTATAAAAGTTCATTGACTTTTTTTTTTTTAATTTGATACTTTCATATAATTGAACAAGAAAATGATTTTTTTAATATTGTTCTTCAAAGTGTTTTAAAAATTGGAGCTTCATATAATAGATGACAATTAGGACACCTAACAATTACTAGAAAAGAATTTATTGCAAACAGAAATTTGTATTTTTTATTTTGGCTTGTTAAAAGAGTTTCGGAAATTATATATATTTTATAATACAATTATACATTTTTTAAATCACATGATAGTTACGATTTTTAAAATTTCTTATTCAATTTTTTGAAATTCTGTAAATAAATTACTCTTTATAAAAAAAAAAAACAAAAATTATGAATCTTATAAGAATATTACTTGTGTTGGGATGTCAATTAAATATTATTTTTTTTTTTTTTTTAATACTCGCAATTATAAATTAAATAATTCAGTATCTATTTTTAGTCATTCAAAATTTCGAAATGTTTTTTTCAATATTTTAAAAAAAAATAAAACAATTTAATTAAATTTTACAATTTTATTTAATTTCAGATGGTATTTCCGAAAAATAAAACGCATCGAGGCTGAAAAGAAATTGCTCTTACCCGAAAATGAACATGGAGCATTTTTAATTAGAGATTCAGAGAGCCGACATAATGACTATTCGTTATCAGGTATGTTAAATATTTTATAAATAAAATTTAATTGATATAAATAGAATTATTGCTCCAAAAGGCACCAAAAAGTATGCAAATAAAAATTAAACAAACGGTTACTTTTCTACTTGTGTGGATATTGCAATAAGTGTTTATTTTATAAGTAAAAACAGAAATATATTGCATAACTAAATCAGCCTTATTCATAAACTTCACAAAACTTACTATATCAAGTTGAAGACGTTGAAAGTTAAATAGTTATTGAATAGTCACTAAATTTTAATGTAATAGATTTATTTTGTTGGTACTTTATTAGTCCATCAGGAAAATTAGACTTTCACATCGAAAAAATTCTGACAAAGCTGAATTTTGGTGGTGAGCTTTGTTTTGACGTCTTAAGCATTTCCTGAAAAGTTCCGTAAAGTGTAGGGGGCTTAATTTTTTAGGGCGGAGGGGGGTTAAAGGAGGTAAAATTCAGTTTTTTCTTAATTTGTCGGAATTTTTTCGTAGTTTTGACATTTTTTGTCTAATTTTCCTGGCCTATATTTGACACATCGTTGAATATAGCCCTTATAAGTGCTTATACGCCCATTGAAAGGTAAAAAAAAGGTAGGCAAATTTTTATGAATACGGCGGAATATGAAGAACTTGATCAATCAAACTTGGTCTTCTGGTGCAAGACAATATCTCTACATTGAAGATTTGTCCTAATTCACTTTGCCAACACAAAAGTGTAGAAAGTACTTACAAAATATTTTTATTTTTCATTTTTCTATTGTGCATAAAAAAATGTATTCATAAAAATTTCTGAATGCAATACTATTTCTATTTTGTAGGAAATACTTGTGGCACAAGTTTTCATGAAATTATGTCAACCCATTTCCAAAATATATAAAATTATAACAAAACAAAAATTAGAAAATTTTCGCAAAAACAATTGTCAAAATAATTGCCATTGTTTTTAGTGCATTTAAAAAAAAAATGTTATAGACATTTTTTGAATCGGAGATAATGCCCTAAAAACAAGGCTAATGTTTCAATCTTCATTTTTCGTCCTGATGCAAAAATGCAGAACGATGCTTAATCAAAATCATTACGGTCGTTTTTTGAGAAAAAAAAACTAAATGCTAAATAAAAAAAATATAAACTTTTATGTAAGGTCAGCTGTCAATCTATATTTTGTTGTTCAGGGTTTCCAAGACTTACTGCAAAGGATTTTTTCTTTAAAAAGGGAAATAGTCGATTTTTTCGAAAATTGTTTTAAATATTAAAAATAACAAAAAAAAAAAAAAAGTTGAAGTTCCAACCTTTGATATAAAGAAGTAGGTATGCTTCCAAAAAGTGGCAACACTCATATTTTATCCGTGCGTCTACTCAAAACCCTTGTTTGAAGATATCAATGGTTATTTTTCCAAAATACGTTTGACGTCTGGAGGCGCTTCCGCAACTTTTTCACGTTAAAAACTACCAAAAAAGGGGGAGCTTAGACATTTTGACATATAAAAAAGTATCTCCCTGAAAAATGGCAAAATTGAAATTTAAACCGAAGCTGCTTTAACTTAAGGTTTATTTTTCAAAATATGAATTTTAATTTTGCAACATGCGTTTGGCATTAATAAGAGTTTCCGCAACTTTTTTCTCGTTGAAAATAATAAAAATTATCAAAAAAGGAGAACTTTCACCGGTTGACTTAAAATAAAATTATGGTCTCAATAAGTGGCAACACTGAAATATTATCCGCGAAAGTACGTCTACTATAATCCTTTATTTTGAGACATCAATATTTATTTTGACTATGGAGAAATATCCAAGTAACTGCCTGAACAGGATGTGAGACGGAGCTGCAACAGAAGTCAAAAATGCTGCAGTGAGAGTAAAAATTTGTTCAATTCTTGCAGCTGCAGCTTTTTTATATCTAATCCAGCTCCATCTCCAGTTCTGTTCAGGCAGTAATTTACGCTTTTTTTTTATTTGCCATTTTACACGTTTTTCAAAAAGGAGTCCAAGTGACAGGATTACCAAAATGACTCCAAAATTTTTGAAAATGTCATCCATAGGACAGTATTACGAAAATTGAATTGGAAATTCTGAATACTTTTAATGGCATTTATATGTAATTTTCGAATAACTGGTAGTTTTACGAACCGAAAAACTCACAAAAAATGCATTTTTGCATTTTTCATGTCATGAAATTTTAGTCGTAAACCTCAGATTCGGATTCAGCACCCCTGAAAACATAAAAAGAGGCAAAATTAAAACTACACCCTATTTGCATAGTAAAAATACAATATGGCTAGGGTTACCATACGTCCCCATTTGGGAGGGACAATCCCTTTTTTCTATTTTTTCTAAGTTCTGCAATTGGATTGAAGTTTCTTTCTTTCCTTAAAAGTCTGTCCCTCCAAAAAGGGACACAAAATCCCGGTTTTTTCCATTTTCTAAAATAGTAACCCTAAATATGACTGGACTATTAGATCAACAATTATCAAAAATAGTTGATAAATTTCGAAATTTGTTTTTTTAAACTCAAAAAAAGTGATAATTTGTTCTTATATAATTTTCAATTTTCTTGTAGTTCACATTAACGACCTGCATCATTCTCAATGATCAAAACTTGTATCAGTTGAGTTTTTAAATGTCAAATTTCTAACTTATCAATTATCAATTTGATAATAATCTTAAAACATGAGCTAATCTCATAGTTCATAACCATAACACCTTATAAACTTATTATTTGAATTTCCATGTCAAATTCAATTTGGTATTTGTTTGACAGCAAATTTAACGTCAATTTGTCTAATACATATTTTTTTAGCACTCTTCATTTTTTTTTAGCAAGAGTTTGTAACCAAATCAAGCTGACAATGAGTTGATTAACAAATTCTCTTCCTGCCAATGTGTAATTTTTCTTGTAACTTTGACAATAGTAAATTCTGCTTAAATCTAAATGTTTCTAGATTCTATTGATTAATTGCGCAATTATTTGCTCTCAAATTTCAATTCAATTTGCTGACGAAACATTTTCCATCATCTGACCTGCCAAATTCTGTATTTAGTTTGTTTTTCTATCAATTACCAGTTAATTATTGTCAATCAAATGTCAATAATTTTTCCTCAATTATCCCTTTTGAAATGTTTAAATAAGAACCTACACATACGCAGTTGAACTGTAAAAAAAAAAACTGCTACCTTGTCAATAAATACCTAGTAATTGTAAATGTAGGTATTATCCAATAAGTTTGGAAATTTTTCAAATATTAATTTAAAAATAAAAATATCTCACCCTTTTGCCTACGAAAAAACGTAAATAGAACTCTAGCAGTTAACTTTCATATAATAATTTATAACATTTTACTTCTTCTTTTTTTCAGTACGAGATGGCGATACAGTGAAACATTACCGCATTAGACAATTAGACGAAGGCGGTTTCTTCATTGCACGACGAACAACGTTCAGGTATGATTAATTATTTTATTTCACTTTTTTGTTAGTCAGTATACAAAATATATAATTTTATTGTTTTTTTTTTATTATTAAAACTTGGAGTGAGCGACACGTGAAGTTGTTGATATGTCATGTAAATAAATTATACAAGCTAATTGTTGAACTTGAACAAAACCATGTTATTCTATTTGGTTGATTGCTGAGTGGGTTCACTAAAATGTAATTTGTCATAGAAACTCTGAAATTGGTCTTGATAAAAATAAGGTGGTAGGAGTTTATTTTGTTTATAAAATTATAAAAAAAATATTTAAAATAGGTGTTTTTTGTCTTTCTTTTTTAAAGTAGTTTTTAAAATTGCTCAGACAAATTACACATATTTAAACTCGACATAAGGCTCTACAACGTTGTTCACATGGCCGCACGTTTTTTTGCTGCATAATTCCAAACGGCAAGAGTACAAACGTCGTTGGGAAAGGTTTTTTGTGGAATGCATGCATCTCTGTTCCTCCGCAAGGATTTTTACTGCCTTAAAACGTGCGGTGCATTTCCGTTTGAACTAGGTCTACTCGTTAGCTTTTTGTTACTATTTTAAACCAGAATTGGTGAAACCTTTTAGTTATTATTCTTTTAGTTGATTTTTTTCATTCCAATTAGTCCAGAGTTTATCAAAAAAAATCTGTGTCTTGACTCCTTAAAATTGACAGGAACAACACACAAAAAAATAGCTGGTTAAAAACTACGTAGTTCTCCTTTAATATTAGATAAGTGATGTTGATAATATACAACCTGCAAACTTAGCCCTGGTTCACACAGCAATATACCGCTCGTTTTTTTGTTGTCCATTCGCAAGGATTTATACTGCGAAAAAACTTGCGGTGCATTGCCGTGTGAACCAGGGCTTACTCCCTTGATTTCACTTAAATGAACAAGATTAAAAGAATTAATTTAATTTAACACCCTTATATATAAAATAACCCATAAATTCTCTTGATTTAACGATTAAATCAAGCGAATAGGTTATTTAGTAATCGATATATTAATCCATTCAAGTAGTTAGATTAAAAAATTTGGTTGATTGTTTTAACTTAAAAACTCGTTTAAATTAAAGAAGATATCCATTTTTATAATTCAAACAACAAGGTTGTTTGATTTAAATAAGATAATTGTTTAATTTTAAATCAGATGTGTGTGTCAAATTAACTTAATGCAATTATTTAAATTAAACGAATTACTCATTTAAAATAAGCAATCTTACAAATTCCAAATTTTAAACAAGTTTCTCGGTTAATATAATAAAGTCCTTTGTTTAATTTAATCTTCCTTTTAGTTAATTTTAAACAATTTCATTTAATTGAGGGAACTATGTTAATTTCAACTTAATTTACTACGTAGTTTTTACTCACCGAAAAACGCACTCGGTTAAATTTTTTTTTTCTGCTTGAACATTTTACAGGAGTAAGCTCAAGTTTTACCCCTAAAATCGTGTAACTTCGCGTTGGTAAACTATAAACTTTAATTTTTATAGTCGTTTAGTGGGACTTTGAACTTTATGTTAAATTTTATTCTAACGGTTCGCAATGGAGGGAGGGGGTGTTTAAAATTTGTTTTGAATACTAAACAAAAAACAAAATTTTTTGTTTCAGGGTATAAGTTTCCTTTTGTCCAATTCATCTTATCTATACTTTACAATGTCTCACTCCAGTTTAAGAGTTTTTTAATTTTTTTTTCCGGAATCATTAAAAACAAAAAATATGTTAAATTTTTTTTTTCTTAAAGGACTCTTCAAGAACTTGTTGAACATTACTCAAAGGATTCCGATGGATTGTGTGTCAATCTATGCAAACCATGTGTTCAGGTAAGATACTTAAATATTCCATTAAATTATTGTTACAAAAAAATAAATCATTCTTCTTTACCACGAACACTATTTTATTTTTCATCATAAAGCCTAGTACGCTACTGATACAAAACGAAAATTTTAGTTCGTCTCCAACATGTCAACGAAATGCTTACGAAACAGAAGCGGAAAAAGATTCGTTGACAGTTGCACAAATTCAAACAATTCCAATTGCAAAAAATCTCAGGCAGCCATTCTGTAATGAAAAAAAAAAAAAAATAATAATAATACAAATAAAGACGAGAAAAAAAAAACAAAAATGTAATTTTTTCGGCCTGAGTACTTTATTGTGTTCGAAAAAAAGAGTGTAGACTTCTTCAAATAATCTACTACAATAATCAGTTTCGCTCATCGAACAGCGTACTGCAAAACAAAAATTAGAACTACATTTTTCGTTTATGATTTCGTTTTGTCATTTTTGTATGAAATTCTTCGTTTCACATCAGCAGCGTACTAGGCTTAAGCGCGAGAAACTGCATTTGATTTTATTTCTTACTAATTTTCCTCAACTCATCCAAACTCTCAACATTTTTCAACACAAGTTTCTGTATATGATTTTTTTCAAAAAAAAAAAATGTTATGTCAACTCCCCTTGCATTGTTAAACCATTTTTAAGTTTTTTTAAAAGATTTTCTTTTATTTAATCATGACAATTATAAAAGAAAATCACAACGAATAATGATTGTTATTTCGTTAAAAAAATATGATTCTTGTTTTATTTTTTGTCTTTCTCTTTTTTCTCTCCGAATATATTTATTTTTCTATTATATTATTTGCGTTCTACTCGTATTATAATATAGTCAAACCAATTCGTGGGTATATTTGAGGTAGGATTTATCAATTTTTTTATCTTTACAAAAAAAAAAAAAAACAATAAACATTTAAACATTTTTAAATATACATAAATTACAATGTATACCTATATACCATTCATTCACTGCCAGAATTTTATTTAAAAACTATTTTTCATTTTATTTTTATAATCTATTTTTTTTTGTAAAGTACAGACATATTTCTTTTTAATTTAGTGCTTATTTTTGTTATTTTAATTGGTGTGTTCCATAGTTTTCCAATTCGTTTGTCTTTAAAATAAAGGTTTGTAGCATATTAAGTGCTTATAGTTGTTTCAAAAAATCTTATATGTTTTTGATATAAATACATATTTATATACATATTAAATCTATATGAAAATAATTAATAATAAACAACTCCTTAGGTTTTGATCAATGTTTTTGTTTGCAGTGGCTTAACCCTGGTACGCAGACAGAACTTAAATTTTGCTCTCATACAAAATTCTCTCCAAAATTTAGTCAAGCTTAAATGTAGCCAATTATTTTAGCCTAAAGATACGAACCTCCTGTAAAAAAACAGAAATTTTAGTTTCTTGACAGGTTCGTAAATTGTGACAGGTTCTTTTATTAGTGAGATTTAAGTGAACTTTACTTTGTGAAAATAAAAATTGAGAACGAGAAATATTTAAGGGCAAACGATTTATCCATGGATTTATCCAATGAATAAATCTATATTATTTAATTCATTTGAAATATTTAAAATAAAATTCCTCATGTTGAATAAAATTTCTTTGAATAAAATTTCTTTTTAGAAAACCGCTGTTTTCTGTGAACTGTGATGTATATTCCTCATAAAATTCATATGTCGGAATTGAGGTAGTAGGTATTTAAAGCTGGTGTTTGGAGAGAAATGTAGGACCGTGATTCTAGACTAGGCTTTATGCTAAAATTAGTGCGATCTACTACCAAATATTAGAAAAAAAAGCTTAAAACCTAGCAACTATTAATGTTACTTTCAATAGAAAGGTTTTTTGGCTTTTGAATTTTTTCACTATCGTTTTTACGAATTTAAATAAATTTTGAATGTAAAAATTACAAATAATAGGGGTATTCATGCAACAGCGTAAAGTCGTCGTAAACGTAGTTAAGTTGTAAACTTCTTAAATCTGTCAAATTTTCCATACAAATTGTGACAGAAATTACGAAGTTTAAAACTTTACAACATTTACGATGAGTTTAAGCTGTTGTATGAATACCCTTAATATAAAATATAATAGGTATTGAATATCAAAACTTAAAGAAACAAATTTTTTTTTGAATTTTTAAAAAAAGTTTATTTTTTTAAAACAATTTAAAACTGATTTGAAATACCATTCCCAGTCATTGAATTGAACAATTTTAACGATTTAAGTATTGAATTGAAACTCAGAAAACTTTCGTCAGTGTTTTTTTTTCAATTATTTTGTATGTTCCGTTCGATGGTATCAGTATCATGATATCTCACGATATTAATTCAATTAATCCCACCCAAGAGTTTGCCTATAATATCTATATGTCATACAACCAGTTTATTTTTTTTTTTTGAAAAATTTGCCAACACCCAAATCTATAATAATATTATTGTGTTGTTTTGTGTTGTGTTGGTTTTATTGGAAGGCCGGATGAATTAAGGGTGTCACTGAACTTAAATTCAATTATTTTGTCGGTCTCTTTCAATTATTTATTTAAAGTATCAACTTAAAATACAACATATTGCCAATTTCATGTATAAATGAAAATTCAGGCAATATATACATGCGCCCGTTTTTTTACGTTTGTTTCATTGTAATGGAATTGCATTACAACACACACTTAAATTCTTAAGTGCACTTTGTTCAAACAATCGAAAAGCCTTTTTGTGAATATACAAAATTAAATTTAATGTAAAAGTGATGTAATTGATTTAGTCTTTAGAACGGAAAAATCTATTTATGTATATGGTAAAGGCTTTGACAAATTGATTTTTTTTTATTTGACATTGAATAAATTAAATAGAAAAACAATTGAATCATCAATATTGTGTAAGTTTTTTTTTTTTTAATACTACGCAAACTTTTTTATACGCATCATGATGTATAATTAATTATTGTAAATTGTAAAATAGTGAAATAAAAAAAATATATAGTATAGTCTGAAAGATAGAGTGTCGTTTTATGAAGTGATTTTTATACTAATTGTCATAGATCAGTGTTGTCATAAAATTACCCTAACCCATGCCGAAAAAGTATGAATTCTTGAAAATTAAGTGCATTGAAAATTCACCAATATTCTCCTACATAACATAAATGTGCTTTTTTTTTTGACATGTGGTTTTCAATCTGGCAATACTTCTTTCCTTCAATAAATTCATTGTTTCGCGATGGAACGCGCAAACCAAACCATTATTTTGGTAGTGAATTTGCAAACGTTGTTCAAGAGTAAGTCTATTCATAATATGAAATGGCAAACCAAATTGAGCATTAATCGTGTGATCGCTGTCAAAAAGACCAACTCTGAAAAAAGTATTGCCAGATTGAAAACCACACGTCTAAAAAAAACACACTTTACATATTTGCAAAATTTCATTTTCCAAAATGATAATTTTTTAATAGGTATCGTCCCACTTCGGAATATTGGTATCATTTGCCGTTATCTTGGATTGATAGAATAGCTAAACAAACCAAAATTTGTAACTATTCTTCTATTTTTGATTCCGTGTAATTAAGGTTATATTTTAAAAGCCTAAGGTTTTATTAACATTCAAACAGTTGAAATTGTATTGAAATTTTTGTGACGGTTATATTATCTAAGAAAAAAGAAGAAAATAAGCTGACTGACAGAACAGTTTACAGGAAATAAAATTTGGCTAAATTTGTTTGAACTATACATATGTACCTTCGAGTTAGTATCACTTGAACTAAAAATAAATTCTACAGACTGAAACTGAAAGGTTACGGTGTGTTTAAGTGAACTGCCGAAAATTTTCTTCTCCAAAATCATTTCAGTTTAACGAAAAATACATCATTTGCAACATTAATTCTCAGACCATTTAAACGAATCAAAAAATCTGCGGACGGAAATAATTGATTTGCAATCAAATTTAGACAGAGAAATCAAATTTAGCTATAAATTTGTATGCTAATACGCAAAAAGAAATGTGTCGTACTCGTATAATAGTGGTGCAGTGGGTATAGGTAATAGTATCGACTTGATTTTAATTGAAAGCGTGGTTTAATTTGATAGCTTTCCGGTTTCCGGAAATGTGAATATATTGAACATGGATGCAGGCAAAATAAAAGCGACAACTGTGCGAGATGACCTGTGCATCAGGTGCTTAATTAGTATAGATATACGTTATCAGCAAAAAAAAAAAAACTTATATTGGTTAAGCCTTAATAACAAAACTAAGTAGGGAATATAGACTTATAAATGTAGGGGCTTAAATTTCAGATGAGGCATTTGCCAAATATTAGCTTATTAGTTAATTTTTTTTTTAAACAAATCTTGCAAGTCGATTTAAAGTAAAAATTTAATTCTATTGAATAACTTTGATACTGCAAATAACGGATATAGTTACAAGTTTGAAACTGTCGATAGATAGAAATGTATAAATAGTAAATTAACGAATGCTTAAAGTGCTTACACTTTCAATCGAGGGAATAATGTCACATAAACTGTACAAGTAATAATTCAATAGGCATAAGAAGTAACATTGTGGACTTACATTTAAGGAGTTGTTTTTACTATAAATCGACGCTTTCGTTTGACGTCAGAATTGTAAATACATAAATAGAAATAGTAATTACTTTTTCAATTGATAGAAAGTTTTAAGGGAATAGCAAGTTTTTTAATTAATATTGCTGTTTCAGATTGAAAAAAACGATGAGTAATTCAAAAACCTTTTATTTCTTAAGCAAAACATTTTAGTTGGTATTGTTAATGATGAAATAGTTCAGGGGTACGGTTCTCTTAAAAATATTAACGCATATAAGCTAGTTTTTAAATAGGTACTAAGGTATCTGAATCATGCAACAATGGAAGAGAAAAATACAAGCAGTAATAGCATATTACATTCATGAAATGCGGCTAAAAAAATCTTTGAAAATACGAACATTTTCATTAACTTTTTTGCTAAGTTTTTAAATGGCTAAAGTACATCGTTGAAAAAACCGGAATTGCTCGAAGAGCAATTTTTCTCCTTAATTAAAATTTTGTTTCTAATTTCATCGAAAAGAATCAAATGAATTGAATTGCATTCGCCTACTTTTCTTAGAAATTTCACTGAAATTTTGGGTGAACAAGTTAGACAAACTGATCCAATTTCAATTTCTAGACCTTAAAAGAAAAAAAAAAAAAAATCTTTTAAAAGTATCTTCTGAATCGCTTGATTTACAAATTATTTAAGTGTCTTCACAATACTTTTGGGAACTTGATTTAAAAGTGACACCCGATTTCCATTATTTCTGCAACTCGATATCGCCTACAGGTAGTTCGTTTTGATTGAACTAAATGTGAATCTATCCAGTTCAAACACACTGACGATAACTTTTTCTATGATTTCCAGGGCTATCTCGGCTTAACTCGACTGAAAAAAAAAACAGGATCAGTTTCTAAATCTGTGTAAAATTTTGGACCCAAAGACACAGAAAACTAGTTTGTTACTACTAAGTTTTCGTGTAAAATTATATAAATTATGTTGCTTTGTTAATTTTACCCAAGTGAACTAGATTAAAAAAAAAAAAAAATAGTTGCTCGGTTAACATAACAGAGTCCTTATTTTAATTTAATCTTTTTTTTAGTTCATTTTAAACAATTTCAATTAATCGAAGCGTCTATGTTAATTTTTATCAGATGCACTATACACGTAGTTCTTACCCGAGACTACTTTATTTTTAACACAACTTTTTTTTAACCCAAGCCACTCGGTTAAAAATTATTTTTCTGCGTGAAAGCTGAATTAAACAAATTTGTAGAAAAAAATATCCATTAGTCTTATTTTTTTTAGGCATGAAAATGTTATGATTACTGGACAAATATTTATGAACGAATTTTAAAAATAAGTAGGTTTTTTTCAGGCACCTATGACTGGTGACTCGCAACATACATTTGTCGAATATGGGTACTTGAAATTAATATTTGCAACTTTACCAAATAAAGTTCGTCTGAAATGTCAAAAGTTTGAACAAGATTGGAATTTCACTTCTTATTTTTGAAAATTCGAACGTTAAAATTCTGGTCTCTCTGGTCTTCCTCAGTTGGACTCATAGTGTATATTTTAAACTCATATATCAAATACAAAAAAATAATAATAATAAATGTCTTCGATACCCTAAAATAAAATGTTCCCGAATGAAGTTCTGTTTGTGGATTTTCAAATCCGTCCCTTAAAAAACGGAAATCTGTATTTATGTTTTTTGTATTGGCTTTAAAATCCACCTTGCAAATTCCAATCTGAACTTGTTAAAGCCCTAGACTATGTTTACTTAATAAAGCGGTTATTTTTTTAGTTTTAGCAGGTACTTCTTTTTTCCAACACACCTTCAAAAAAGTTTTATTTTCAACAAACAACATTTGTATATTAAAAAAATCACCCTCAAAAGTGGGCGTGGTAAAAAGTTTTGTATAGAATAATCATTACAAATCATATTATCTAAAACTTTTTTGAAGGGCACATTTGATCAACTTTGTTTAGTTGACCACTTTACAAGTGTGCGTGTCAATGAGCAAAAATTGTCTCTTATGATTTCCTTTGATATGCATGTTTGAAAATTGTATCGAAATCTGTTGACTTCTTCAGATTTCAAAAATTAAAGAGCGTTTAACCGGCTCTATTGCGTGCAATTTAACCACACACGGTAGGATTATTTTCTTTGAATCTAATGTCAAAGTTATGTCTATGTCAACACTTAAAGGAATTGCCCTTTTTGGATTGATTTAAAATGAAACGTCCTGTTGGAACACTCTATATTATCAGTTCCTCTTTTTTTGAGAAATCCTTATTTAACAGCTACTCTTTGCTTAATATTTGATACCGTATTGCTGAACTCCACTCCTAAATTTAACAAGAAAAAAAAAAACTCATGATTTTCAAGTTATTTCGAAAATAATAAAAATATTCGAAAAAATCAAATAGATTTTGAAGAGGAAAAATTAGTCCTTCTTGAAGACATTTAGAGTTTTTAGAAAAAAAAAAATAATTTGTGTGACATAACCTCAAAACAAAGTATTTTTGAACTTTTACATTCAAACATCTCGCAAATATTAGCCAATAACAGTACAATGGTGGAAAAATTATAAAAGATACAAAACAAACATTTTTTTAGTAATTTTTCAAATGGCCTCATCTTTGTTAAAAAATAAAGGGACGAAATATTTTATTGTTTTTCTTTTTTTTTGTGGAAAATTGTTTCTAACTTAACCACCATATCGACCTGATAACTTGTTTATTCAGTTTCTATTTTTTTTTTATAAGCCTTGATTTGATCTTTTCTCGCGAAAATATCAGAATTTGAATTGAAAAAGATCATATTGTCTTTGATAATAAATATCTCAGCAAAAAAACCACCGATCGCACACAAAATTGATAGTAGGTTTTGAGAACTTTAATAAATTCTCTACAAGAATTGGGCATTGTTATTTTTCGACAAAAAAAATATTTCCATTCTTTACAAGAATTTGAAAGGCGAAAGAAAAGAGCTTTTTTTTTTGAAAACCTCAAATGGATTAATCAAAAATATCGAGAAAACTACCAATGTAGGGTATGCTTTTCATTGTTCAATATATACCCACAAAAGCTCTTCAAAGTTTTTATTTGATATGGCCTTTGTTGTGTTTTCTTCAAATAAAATTTTTAAAAATTGAAAAAATTTCCTCATCCTCATAACATTATCCTTTAACAGAATGAGAACAAAAATCTCGTAGCCGTTTTTATTGCAATTTTCAATTTTTTAAACTTCCTGAAGTAATTCCAAAGTTTGGTTTTTAATTTTAAAATTTAAATCAGAGTAAAAAATAACTGCCGTTTTTCAAGTTAATTTTTATTTATATATACACACTTAAAAATCTTAAAAATGTTGTTGATTTTTTGAAAAGATCTTTGCATTTGTTATAGTTTTTTTTATTAACAATAGTTTTAATATATTTTAATTTTGAGAATTTTTAAAAAAAAAAAAACAGAACTTTCAATAGAACTTAAAGTTGTGGATAATATTGATAAAAATTAAGATTAAATAAAATAAAATAAAATCAAATCAAATCAAAACATAAAAATAATTAAATAGACTATCTATTGATCGACAACACTCCGTGACAATGTGGAATTTCATCTCCCGTTAAATTACAAATAATCTTTCAACAGAAATTACACACATTATGAAATTTACGTAAATAAAAGAAAAATCCCATTCATGGTATTTCAAACTTTTGCAGCTTGTTAATCACTATAAAATTCTTTAAATTCTTATTTAAATAACTAAACTTGTGAAATTTCACAAATATTTGTGCACAGTCATTTATCTACTAATTTCAAATGCAACATAATGTCAACTAAGCAAGAGTTAACGATGACGCGATTAACTTGTGCCAATAAAACAATAAAATCGATATTGAAAAAGCATCAAATCAAATACATATTTTTTTAAGCAAATAAAAATTGTAGATATATACAAACCTATATATATTTGTCCACTCGATACAGTATATTAACGTTGTTAAATAAATCAAATATTAAATGACTAAGTTAAAGTGAATTTAAGTGTGGTTTTCCCGACATCAATTGAATGACATATAATTAACTATGCATACTTACTTGTTTGGATATTGTAGTTTGCATTTATTTTTTAATTTATATCTACAATCAATATAATAGTTAATCAAATATTTAAAGAATAATTTTATATTGAAAAGTATATTGAAATTAAAAAACGACCATTTATTCAAGATTGTTTTGTTTGCATAAATAAAATAAAATAATATATGAATATTTTTTTCTCGGGTTGAAATTAGTTAAGATGATTGATTTACGACTGTCATAAACAAATATAATTGCATTTATGTGAGTTATGAAAAAATATGTTACTGTCACTTTCATAATATTGAAGAAAATGAATTTGTTCCTTGATTTTTTATTAAACAAAAATATTGACAGGAAATACATTTTTGCAAATTTTAAAAACAACTGATTGAGCAACAAGACAAGAACAAGAAGAAACCAAAAATTAGTCAATTTATCAAAAAAAAAAAAAAATACAACATTCTATTTCATTAAGCGAATTGCAGGTATACTAAAATCAAATTTTTATCAAAGTCGTTCGAGTCGTTTTTGAGATAAAATTAAACAAAAAAAAAAAAATAAAATAATTGTTGTACACATTTTTCCCTCTAAATGATCAAACAAATGCTCTGTACTAAATTTAAAAAATCTCGCCATTTAGTTTAATGAAGGGATCTGATAGACCTTAATACAAAATATGTATGCATTTGTGGTGGTGTTAAAACATGATAACTTTAAAAAATAATTTTCATATTAACCTACACCTAGCTAGAGCATATAAACAGCTGAATTGATTTTATTCAAATTTAAAACACAATTTTATAAATATTACAAGTTTAAAGGTCCGGATCAGTCTGACCGTTTAAGCTTTAAAGTGGCCAGCTACAGCGATCAGGAATATGCATCAGGAATCATTTTTCAAATGGATTATTTATTATGCTTTCAACGGATTTGAAACACAAATGCCACACGAATCAATGGCAAAACATTCAAATAATTAGTTGTACTACTTGTTGTAGTTGTAGTATAGTTTTTATAAAAAAATGTATTGTAATTATTTTTCTGATTCAAATCAATTTGTTTTAACAACAAAAAATTACTCAAACAAAATTTTTGAGTGAAGTGAATTATAGTCTGGGAGGCGATCGGACTCGAAGTAAAAACCTTCAAAAGTCTGTCTAACCATCAGTAAAGTAAAAAGGACAGTCTAATCATTCATTTGATATCCAATTTATCAAAGTTCCTTTTGTGAAAGGTATATTTAGTCGAAAATGCAACCCTAAAACTGCATTTTCTAACCCAAACAACCAAGTAATCTTATCCGACCATCGGCTTTGTAAATGTTTGGAACAAAGCTCTCGGCGGGTATCCTGCTTTCAGGAGCCGTAATGAGATAAGAAATGTTAAAGGTCGTCTCTCGAACTATAGTTCACAAATAATTATTAGTCTTGTTATTTTATGAAATAGGCCCCTGGTTGTTTAATGTAAGAAGTTCTGCTAAGTCCACATGAAGTGAGCAAAACAACAAGTTTTCACAAAGACTGCACTTCGTGTATTATTTCGATCGAAATTTCGATTCAAAATTCGACAACAAAGAATCCATTTTGGAAGTATAACTTTGCAATATTTCCCATTGTTGTCAAAGCGATCAATTTCCTATAACAGAAATACAATACTTAGTTCTTGTCAAACCTTAAAAGTCATAAAAGTTGTCAGTGTCAAAATAAACACATTATGGTTTAAAAAGAAACCAACAGATGACTCACCCTTTACTACCGCAAATTTACTGTATGAAAATTTTCATTTTATCCCACCCCAACTGCCTTAAATCATTTTGAGTAATACATATAACAATACCAACAATTGTTCACCAAAATGTATTCTGCCAATATTGGTAAATTTTCATACCTTTTTCTGGTTGAAAATTGACTATTAAATATTTCTCAGTGCAAATAACCTTAAAACGCCATTTGCCATTTCCATTTTTTTGATATTTTCGCGATGTCTTTCAATTTTTTTTGTTTTTAATATTACGTTTATCATAGTAAATTAGCTATAGAGAAACTTTAAACTGATTTATTAATAAAAAGTAAAATTAAAATTGAGTATCAGCCGCATGGCTGCACTAGTTTTGCGGTATTAAAATTCACCATAATTAACTTTTGCTTACCAAATTTACAATAGAAAATCATTCAAACCCCGACCAAACCAAAAAATAAAATCATGAACATAAAGCCAGATTCTTCCTTCAATGTGTTCCCACGAATAGTTAGTGTAAAAAACAAAAAAAAAACTCCTACTTAATTAATATATTAAATAAATTCTTCTTTTTTTTAAATTATTTTTCTTTGTAAACCCTCCAGCACATAAATAAACAGCCCACTTATACCCTATAAAAACCTTAAACACCTAACACTCTATTTTGTTGTTGTTTATTTAAATGTATTTCATCCTAGAATTTGTTTTCTTGAGTAAACTTCTTTTGAAATTAATTACAATAATGTTTATTTTTGTATTTTTTAATAATTCACAGATTGAAAAACCCGTCACTGAAGGCTTATCACATAGAACCCGCGATCAATGGGAAATCGATAGAACCTCCTTAAAGTTCGTCCGCAAACTTGGCTCTGGTCAATTTGGTGAAGTATGGGAAGGTTTGTGGAACAACACCACACCGGTGGCTATCAAGACTTTAAAATCTGGTAAGAAAACTAATAAAAACATATTTTTTTTTTATGTTCCTCAAATAAACTTCTTTTTTATTTCTATCTCTTCTACTACTACTATAGGTACAATGGACCCTAAAGACTTTTTGGCTGAAGCTCAAATTATGAAAAAATTACGTCATAATAAATTGATTCAACTGTATGCTGTATGTACAGTAGAGGAGCCAATTTACATTATAACCGAACTTATGAAGCATGGATCTCTATTGGATTATTTGCAAGGTATATTATAATGGGATACTTTATATAAAACTCACAATAACAATTTTTTTTTTTTATCTTTGTCCCACATTTTATAGGCAAAGGACGAACCTTAAAGATGCCAACTCTCATTGATATGGCAGCACAAATAGCAGCCGGTATGGCATATTTGGAATCACAAAATTATATTCATCGTGATTTGGCTGCACGTAATGTGTTAGTGGGTGATAATAATATTGTGAAGATTGCTGATTTTGGTTTGGCGCGGTAAGTTTTTGAGAATATTATTTGCATTATTTACCTAACTCAAATTCTAAAGTAGGTATAAGTACCAACATATAGTAGTATATATGATTTTTCTTATATGGAAATGTATTAAAAACATATGTCGACAGATTTGATAGTAATAAATTGTACGTGCTTTTGTGGCATTGTGATAAAATATTTTCATATGAGGCCAACAAACCTATCAGATTGATAGATCAGAGACATTTTTCTTAGGGTGATATGATTATAAACTACACACGTGTCATTTATATAAATGATTTATCGAATGAACTGGAATTTATTAAAGTAAATTTTTCCAGAACTAGTGCAGGTGATGTGAAGTTTATTTCCTTAAAAAAAGCAGAAAAAGTAACTTGATTTTAAATTAAAATCACAAGAATATAAAAAAATGTAATAGACCTGAAAGTCTTTTTATTCTTGTTAATTTTATTGTTGTTGTAATAGGAAAGGTTAATGCTTTTCTTCATTATCTAGGCAAAAAAAAAAAAACTATATTTATGCAAATGGAATAGAGATTAAATCACGTTTTTCGCGTTTACGATAGAAAACCGGTTTCGAGGTAAATTAGCTTAGGTTATAGACTACTATCTCCAACCAAAAAGTTGATAGTTACGCTTTAGAAATATAGAATATCATTCATTACATTCATGCAAGTTAATAGAGCCATGTGTTTTTTGTTTCTTAATAAAACAAAAACAAAAGCAGATTGATTAACAATCATCATTTCATTTGAAAATTCTATCAATGTTATTTACATATTATGTTCTGAGAAAAAAAATTTCATTAAAATGAATACCTTTGCTCGTCGTTGAAAGTCTAATAAGTAGAGTTCAATTTTCAGCACTTCATGTAATAAATCAGGAATTATATGGCGCTAAGTATTCAATTTTATTGCAACCATTATTGTTGTTTCATTCACTTAACCCCCTTGACTTAAATTCATCGGATAAGAAGAAGTCCAAAGGTGTTTAATCACAGCTTCTTGATGTCCATTTAACATTGAAATTTCAGGAAATTATTAAATATCAGGAGGTCTCACACAATAAATTGATAATGTGTGGTACATCTTCTTCTTTTTAATCTTGAAGCACAAAGTCTCACTGAGAAGTAAATCCAAAAATATTTTGTCTCAGAAATCTTAAGAAAATTAATAGAAACAAGCGTCAGGTGCGAATTGTTCTTACCCTTTAAAATATCGGAGGTCTCTGTCTAATGGGACGCGCCTAAAAGCGATAACTTCTACCTTTTTTTTTTCGAAAAATAAGAATTGAAAAAGAAACCTAATGTCTCCCTAGCACAAACAAAACCAAGTTGTTACTTTTACGGAATGTAAAGGTTGAGGATTCCCCATTGATATGTTTTAACTCTCATCAAAAGATAATTTTATGACAATCTTGCTTATTTAAGATACCGACTGCAGAAAATGCGCTTCATCAGAGAAGATAATAATTCTTATTTGTAACTGAACCGTTTAACTCATTACTGTAATCCATAATCGATTTCATCTTTCTGAGGTTTTTAATATCTTAAATGAAAAAATCAATTTGGAGCTTAAAATATTCCATTTTTTTTTCATTTGTCTCCAAAACTCTCGTTACAAAGGCAACTATGTAACTCGATTTTACAACAGAAATATTTGAAATCAATGATAACTCAGCTCGCTAGTTCTTAATCAAGCGCATATAAACGGAAAGCGCTAATTGAAGATTCTGTTGCAAAAATCCCTTAAATTTGATCCCACTTTCATGCATATTACCACCTTTAATAAGCCTTGAAAACAACTTTCTAATGAATTCGAAAGAAGAAGAAAGTTTCATAGTAGGGTCCCAGCATTTGCACGTACCTTCTAGTCCTCCTCAATATAGGAGCTATAAAAATGCCAAAAACAAGGTATTACTGGTTGGATCCTCACTGATAACTGGATGCGTCCATATTTATTTTTTTAATCGCGAGAATTGCTTTAATGCTGTGATTAGTGTTCCCATAAGTATGGTATACCTCTCTTGCCTTTAGTGCATAAGATTTGACTATAAAACAAGAAGTAGCTTTTGCTCTAGTGCTATAGAATTCATGGGCGTCAAAGATCGATGATTGTTGATGTCAAAAGCGTCTTGGAAAAAAAATCAATCATGACCAAGCTTGGTTAGTTATCACAGCTCTTTTACCTTTTGATATTTTCAATTCCAAGAGACCACCCCTTTCACATTAGCTGAGAAGGAGCACATTCATAATGTCTCTATAATAAAAAAAAATATAAATACCATGATACCTCAAAAACCAAAGACAAAATCTCAGAAAACAGAATCTCATAATTAATAATTTCGACTTAAAAATCTATAGAATTAGCATAAATGATCCAAGAATTGCAAAAATCTCTAAACAATACTTGAATGTAACGTTAATTTCGAACTCATTATTTTCCATGTACATATTATTATTAACTCCCACATTCGACTTCTTTAAAATATGTCTTCCTTCAGGTCAAAATTCTGACATTTTCCCGGCTCAGGTTAAACTCTGAAGGTAGTGAGTGACCAAAAAGATAGAAAGCAGTGAGGTTTCCAAAAATCAATTTTGTTTATGTTTTGACCTAATAAAAAACTTAAATTTTTTTTTTTTTTTGAACTCATCAACTCAGGATTTATTATTAAATTCATGTTTCTTCACTATGTACTCATTCTTTATCTTATGTTTGCAGGCTAATTAAAGAAGACGAATATGAAGCTCGTGTTGGTGCCCGTTTCCCAATCAAATGGACTGCCCCAGAAGCCGCAAATTATAGTAAATTCTCAATTAAATCTGACGTGTGGAGTTTTGGCATTTTATTAACTGAATTAGTTACTTATGGACGTATTCCATATCCAGGTAAAATATTATCTGTTTTTTTTTTTTTTTTATTTTCTTAAAATCAAATTTTATTATATATTTTTTTTTCTTTTTGCAAAAGGTATGACAAATGCTGAAGTATTAACTCAAGTCGAGCATGGCTATCGTATGCCAGTTCCACCAAATTGTGAATCACGTTTATATGAGATTATGCTCGAATGCTGGCACAAAGATCCAATGCGTCGGCCTACCTTCGAGACATTACAATGGAAATTGGAAGATTTCTATACATTGGATCAAAGTGATTACAAAGAAGCTCAGGCTTACTGATAAATGCTTTAAATTGCAAATTTTTAATTTAAACAAAAACAACAACAAAAAAAATACAAAAAAGAACAAGAATAGTATACAATGTACACAAAAACAAAAAACAGAAGAAAAATAATTCTATATATATATTTTTTGTTTCATATACCATTATATTTTTCTCTTAAATAATTTCTTCTCCGCGCGATTCCGTAGTAAGACAAAAACAAAAACAACAAAAAATCCATAAAGAAAAGATAAATGTATTAAAAAATAATTATAGTAAATGTATTTATCACAAATTGTTTAAACAAAAGTAAATAGCACAGACCACCCACGACATAAAAATAATAATTATATAGATTTATTTATTGCAATAGACTTATTAAATTTCCAATATTTACTAAATGAATATAAGATAAAAGAGAAAAAAATTAACGAAACATAATAATATTAATAAAATAACGACTCTAGTTCCCAAAACCCTTATTTGTAAAATTGTTTAATTTAGCGAAAATAAATCTCTTTTTTTATAAATATATACCTACTTAGGTATATAAAAAGATATTGTTAGTCAATTTATTATTTGTTTCTTCCATTTTAAGTATGTTTGTTTGTTTTTCTATGGCAAGGCAATAATAATATTATACAAAAGAAAATAAGTTAAAAAAAAAATAATGTAACTTACTTACGGAAGCTGGTTTTTAATATTTATTATTATATTTGTTTTGTTAACATAATAAATTTATATTCTTCCGCGCGAATTGGCAATTGTTTCATTTTTTTGCACAAATAACAATACCTTATGTTCATTAAATCTTATAAACAAAACAAAATTTATAATTTCTGTAATTTATTTAAAAATCTACAAATCAACCTACCTTAACACACGAAATGTCTTCAGATTAATTTTTGATTTTGTATTTTCCGTTTTTATGATGAAACTAATTTGTTAGCTTTTAACTAAGCTTTTGAACACACACACGCACGAATGTATAAAACAGTATTAAGTTTATAATCGAAACTAAACAAAAATTTATTAATTATGTAAATGTGACTATGTGTAACTAATTCTGAACAATTCCAGTGTAAAAGCTGCTTAAAAGTTAAGATTATCATAACCAAAAAAAAAAAACAAAACAAAAAAGGAAAACACCTTCTTATGACAGAAAACACACAAAAAAGCACTCCACTGCCATTCAGTTTGCTTAAGTTGCTTTTTTTTATTAAACAAAGAGGTTTCAAATATGAAGAAAATTAATACTTTTTTAAAAAATATCTAGAATTCTACTTTCACAACGTCTGACCTTAAATTAAAGCTAAAACTGCTCTTGTTAACTCGTATTGAGTATTGTTTTGACCGAAGTCTTCTATTAACGGCACTTGTATTTTTTTTTATGTCAGACGATGTAGGTTAAAATTAATAAGATATAAAAATATTTTATATAATATTTCGTCGGGCCCAGACAAAAAACCGACACAATTCGACAAATATTTTGTTTGAAAACTTAGAATTTCTACTACATACTTAGTTTCTTAGATAAAGCTAGAGAGTGTGGTGAACCTGCTCAGTTCTTCAGTTGGTCCAATCCTTACCTATTACATATCTCCAGTTGCGCATTTATAAGTGTGGTTTGATCTCTACATTTGAACATGCCTTTATAAGCGATGTCTTCCAATCGCTAAGCATTCATTTTCTATCCATCTATCCATAGTGCTGTTTCGCTGTAAAACCCGTAAAGTTCATAATTGAATTTTTTCCAGCATAGCTGGTCCACGCTTTCTACTAGCGATTAAAACTATCTTCATTAGATTCTATACAGCTTATGTCTCAGCTCCATCAAGTAGTTTTGGTAATTAGCAAAAGTTATTATTTGCTTGATTAAAGTGTTATTGAGATAGTGGAGTCGAGGAAGATGAAGTCGATTACTAACCCCCACCTTCAGTGCCAACAGGGATTACCTTTTTAAATAACAAAAGCGATCTAGAGACGTTGTAGTTTCATAGTAGCTAGTTTGTATTTTTGCAAAAAACTGATGTTTTCTACATAACTCACAATCCTTTGCGCCTAGAAATTTTAAGATTTTAACTGCTTAAATACTTTGAGCAGTACAAAACATTCAAACTGTTAAAAAACTTTAGCTTAAATAGAAGAAATGTCTCAAAGAAGCCACATTAAAGAATACAAAACACTATTAAAAGTTCAAGCAGGCTGAAAGTAGTTTTAATAAAGACTTCAAAATTAAGTGGACTTTGTCATCATCACATTCTCATTTAGATAATTTTCGTACTTGCTTTGACGTGTCCTCTTCTTCAAAAATCGTACTTTCTTTTGAAGTTGCTTGAAACTACTGACAGCTATAAAATTCCTTACTTAAGAAAGAGTTTTCTCGTTAGTATTGTCTACCTTCCAAGTAAATGCCGCCCCCCTCTTTAAAAATTCCAATTCAGAACATTGCATTTTCAAATGACAAAAAGTTTATTCTCTTCTTGAAACCTTAGAAAGCCTCTTAGTTTCACAATAAATGTAAATTAAAATTTTGTTTGCTGATCAAGCAAATGTGAATCATGATAATGGTTCTACTCGTATTTTATCCGTAAAATTGATTTAAACTTTATATTGTGAACAAAGGGGTTAGTTATTTAAAATCGAAAAAAAAACAATCAAAAGCAACTTTTTCTTTGAAAACCTTATTCGTTTGAAAAAAAAAACTATATCAACCACCAACAGTTACTGCATTTCTCTTATTTCTTTTTTTTTTTGTTAACTAAATAAACGCGCTATAACTAACTAATTAACTAACTAACTCTACAATTCCAAGTGATTTTCTATCTTTTTCGGTGGTGTTATGACCAAATATATGAACACAAAAATACAAAATCAATTTTTGTTGTTTATTTTTATTAATAAAATCAATGGCTAAGGCTGATTTTGAATTATCTTTTTTAAAAGATAATAACAAATAATATCTATAAATTAATAAATGTATGTAGGTATTTGAATTACAATTAAATATTAAATTAAAAAAAATCTCTAGCAAACGCACACACAATTTAAGAAAGAACAAAACAAATCAAAAACAACAGAATTAAGGCGTCTGATTCTAGTAATAATTTTGCTATTTAACATATTTTTATATACTTGAAAAAAATTAAACAACAAAAATTAAATATATTAATTACTTTAACATCGATTGTTTTGTGCAAGTTGTATGATATTAATCTATAAATTAAATTCAATTAAATTATCTATGTTTTAGTGTACAAATTGCACAAAACACTCTTTAGAAATGACACACACGTAATTTGAAATTTAAATTATAAATCAAAATATAAGTACATATTCATATTATTTCGCATTTTAATCATTTATTTTACTAACAAACGAACAGCTGTTTCAGTTATCATTATTATGTGTTAAAACAATACTGAAAAAGCGAAATGTATTAAATTTTAGAAATTACATTTATACAATAATAAATAAAAATAATATCAATGTGTATAGAAATAAAATTAAAAGAAAACATTTATATAAATAATAATTATTAATAATAAAGTTAAATTAATGAATTAATTATTATATTTAAATAAGAAAAAAAAAACACATACAAAGTTAAGTTTGACTGCATTTTCTTTTAATTTTGTTCTCTTATATACGTCTCTTCTTATTGTCTAAGCTTAAGTTTTTTTTTTAATTTGAAATTTATTTAAATATAAATTATTTTTCTCAGTTATTTTTATTTTCGCATACATAATTCCTTTATATTAGTATTTCTATTTTTATTATTTTATTTTATTATTGCAAAATGTATTTAGTAAATGTTACATACATGAATGGTGGGTGAAGCGAAAATTAAAAATAGCTATATAGTAGGTATCTTTTTTTTGTTATTTTTATGTAATAAGATACAATTATTATTAAGAATTATTAATAAATAATAATCGAATGATTTTCATGAATTTAATTTGTTTTGTGTTTAAGATAAATGGATATATTATACATATATACATAATAATAAATATGAAATTATTTACCAAATTTATGTAACTGAATTATAAGAAAAGAAGTAAATAGAAATGAAAATATACTTATTAATATTATTATAATTAATTATTATCGATTAATTTAATCAAAAAAACGTAATAAAAAGTAAAACATATAAACAAATAAATAAGGATAAAATTAAACAAAAAGAAAACAAACAAACAAAATACGTTTGTATTACGTAAGATCCATATAAATGTAATCTTTTAAATATATATATTTTCATTTTATATTTTTTAATTAAATAAAAATAAATTCATCATTATATCAAAATTAATTTGTAGTCTTTTTTAATAGAAACATATTTATTTTTTCTACTGTGTCCAGTCCAATATCAAGGCTCAAACTATCAGTTCTTGTTGGAAAATCCATACTTTATTTGTATACAAAATTGTAAATTTTCAAGCTTATGCCAATAGAGCCCACGAAACCAATTTTCCAATGCGGAGTATAGAACACTGGCGCAAGAAATTAAGGAATTGGTACTTATAGTTTTGGCATCTTCCTTTTAGCCAAAAATCTTTTTCAAGCCCGACTGTGTACTCTGTACAGTATACGTTGCTTATACTCATCAGATAGCTTGCTGTGATCAATAGTTTTTTCTTTTAAGATGGCAGTGGTAGGTTTTTATTTAATATTTTTTATATAGGTAGTCATTATATTATATCTGATCGCCAATAGACCTTCTGGCAGTAGAACGAGAGTACGCACGGAAAAAGAAAACGGAAACCGGAACTGATTTGGCAATCACAGGAGCAAAGGCAATTACACAACAGAAGTGGCAGGAACGATGGGAGGGTGAAAGCAGAGAGCGTTGGACTGCGAGGCTCATCAGAGACGTAGGTAGGCAAAGTAAGAAGCCCCTCCTGTCAGTATGGAGACTCGAATTCCGATGACGTCTACCATACTGTCTTTGAGTGCAGCAGATGGGAAACCCTCGGCCAGGACCTACATAAAAACATCGGCGAATTAAGTCAGGACAACATAATACCAAAGATGCTTGTAAAAGAAGATCAATGGCAGCAAATAAGTGCATACCTGACCCAGATCTTGAGAACCAAAAAAAAGAGAAGAGAAGAGAAGTTTTGAAATTTTGTTAAAAATATATTTTTTCTTAGTTTTCTATCGTGCATTTTAATAAATTTAAACAAATTGAACAAGTGTTCTGATACAAATAAAAGCTTTATTTTTTCTTCTCAAGCTTTAGGTTTAGTGTAATAGTTTGCCGGTGTAAAAGGCATTTTCACAACATTAGCAGGGTAGAGTTTTTCACGAATTTTCAGCTGAATCTTATTGCCAGGCTTTTTTAGATCTTCTCGAATATATCCCATAGCAATGTTACCTCCTAGACTGGGACTCGGGCATCCACTAGTGACTTTTCCAGCTAACTCATTGTTATGATAAATTTCAACACCAGCTCTTGCGGGAGGTCCTTCGGTCATTCGAACACCAATACGACGACGTGTGACGCCAGTTTTAAGTTGATTAATAATTTCTTGGGCTCCTGGGAAATTTGCCTCGGCGCGACGACGTTTTGCTACCGAAAATTATTGAAAAATATATTTTTTTAAAAAGAATTCAACCTGCAATGGTAAATGCCATTTTTAAACTTACATACTAACCAGGATAAGGCAGCTTCGACGGGAGAAGTGTTTGGGTCAATATCGGAGCCATATAAACACAGGCCAGCTTCTAGTCTAATAATGAATGATATAAAATTATGTATATGCTATGCAATGAAAACAATTTAAAAACACTAACTCCCTATGAAACCAAATTAAATGTTAAGTAAAACCTGATAACAGTCAGTGTTTACCTCAAAGAATCCCTTGCTCCGAGACCTGCCATCCGAACGCTATCGACCCCCAACAGCGACTCCGTCAAGTGTCTCACTTTCTCTGATGGAACTGATATTTCGAATCCATCTTCGCCAGTGTAGCCGCATCTTGTTATCCGGCATTCGTTGACCCCTGCAACCTCAGCTACGATAGTTTCCATGAAATACAGTTTTTCCAAGTCAGCACTTGTTATTGTTTTCAATGCTGTGACGCTGCTCGGGCCTTGCAGGGCGATAAGTGAATGATCGGCCGGCGATAAGAACTCAATTGAAACATCTCGCTTATCACCAACAAATTTAGACTAAAAATATAACAAATTAAAATTATTTATTGAAAATTGTAATTTTACTAGGTTCAGATTGCCTTACCACTGCAGCTTTCATAATTTCCATATCTTGTTGCTTCATTGCTGCATTCGATACAACATACAGAAGGTCATCCGTGACCTTGGAAACAATTAAGTCATCAAGAATGTTTCCCTTGTCGTTTGTGAAAACAGTCAATGTTCCAGAGTTTGGCGATAATCCTTTAATGTCAGTAGTACAAATTGACTCAAAACATTCAACAGCATCCTTTCCTCGAACATATGTTTGCAGCATGTGTGACACATCAAAGATTGATGACTGTTTTCGAGTGTGAATATGAGATGCAGCAATGCTCAAGTCAGCATACTGGACTGGCAATAGATATCCACCGAAGTTAACAACTTTTCCACCTTTTTCAACATGAAAGTTATAAAGGGCTGTTTTCTCAACTGGTGCTGCATTCGTTGATGCATTTCGAGCAAAAACTTGAAGACATCGGGCTATTTTTGACATAATGGAAATCTACTTTTTAAGCTGATAAGACAACACAAAGATTACTGTCCCTAAGGCGGCGTGTTAGCTCTTCAACGACAAATAATATACTGATTTTTCTATTCAGTATTTTGAGGCTTATTAGATTCTTTACACTCAAATACTTGCTAGAGTACGAACATGCATAGCATTGTCTTCTTTACTCTTTATTTGATAGAAGAATCTGATGCTGAGCCTGGAGTATTCCTAATTGTGAGACGATTACTCATTAAATTATTTGCAGATATACAGGATGATTCGGAAAAAATGCACCAAAAGCTAGAGCAAGTAGATTGGGTTAAGACAAGAAAAAAATCGTACAGGAGGAGGGAGTCTATTTCCCCCCGTTTAGGCATGAGAGAGGCAATTTTCTAAAAAAAATTATTTAAAACTGAAAAAAATTATTTAAATACAACGGTAAATTCTACAATGCCTTTTTTGGAAAGCCAGAAATATCTGCATAAAATTTGGAAAAATGTGATTTTGAAAACTTTGTTTAATTTGGTTTGAATTTTTTTTTAAATTTTTATTTCGAGTTTGAAAATTAATTTTTCAAAAACTATTCACTAACAAAACTTAATTTTAAATGAAAATTTAAGAAGGGATTTTTGGCTTTCCAAAAAGCTTTAGCATGGCATTAAGAAATTGAATTTATATTTTTGTGTGTGTTTAAGTCAATTTTTAAGAAAATTGCCCCTGCCGCCTAGACGGGGGGAAATAGATCCCCTTCATACGGTTTTTTTCTTGTCTTAACTCAACATCCTCGTTAGGTTAGGTTTGAAGGGGTGATAATATGGCGAGCCGCATCATCTCATTTGGGTCTCAGTTCCATTGCGCTCCCCAGAGTGTAGGTAGGTAGGTGTGAGGATGGGTAGGGAGGGGGTTAAGGGGATTGGTGATTAGGGTGAAGGCTAGGGTTGGATGTGAGGGGCATCCCTGTACCATCCTGAGTTGTTAGTGAATTTTAGGTTGTTTCTTAGTGGCAGAGATGTCGCCAAGTTCGTCGAAAAACTATTCCCCTAGGGCTGCTTTTCTAGTTCTAGCTAGCCGGGGGTACTCACACAGGAAGTGTGACATCTTGACACCCTCTACAGAAGTCCAAAGAGCTGATGCCCATTGTGTATGTTCGTTATACTGTGCACTCTTAACTTATTCCGGCAACGTTCAACCAGTTGGGACTTTATGGTGATTGAGGAAATGCCTGACTATCTATGAAGATGTCAATAATATTGCTGACTACGTTGCATAAGGCGAAATATTTCGCGGCTTCACAAACTGCAAGAACTTCCACCTGGAATATACTGCAAAATTTGGAAGCTTTATGGACCTATTTATGGGTGGGTTAACTGATTAGATGCCTGACCCAACCCCCTCCAAGGTTTTGGAACCGTCAGTAAAGACCGAAACATGATTCTCATTTATGACCCTGCTCTCATTTCAGAGTTTCCCGGTTGGGATATCTGTTAGTGTTATGGTTACTAAGTTGAAATCAATGTGCGGTGAAACGTAGTCTGTCTGAATGGCTAAATCTGTAAAATTTATTATAGTTCTGTGACCGTAGAGGCCCCTTTTCCAATGTTTACATTGTTGAAGTCTTAAAGCACGTTTGGCCGCCAACTCTTTCGTAAACAAATCGAGTGGGGCAAGTGAAAGGAAAGTTTCTAGGGCGGCCGTTGGAGCGGTCCTAATGGCGCTGGTTGTGCCAATACACGCTATAGTCTTTGAATTTTAGTCATGGTTTTCAGATGGGTTTCACTATCTAAGGCTGGCCACCAGACAATGCATGCGTACGGTAGAACGTTTTTGTCTACGGTTGATATTTTTTTAAAAGTTGTAGATAATTTAATTTTGAACAACTTTTGTTGAGCTAATTTTTACTCAGATGGCGACCAACTTAAAAGGGGTGGGTGGTCGAAAACTTGTTGTCAAACTCTTTCTCTGTCATCCTCTTCTAATGAGTCGAAAAAAATATATAACTTTTTTTTACTTGAAAAATGTTCATTGTGCGTTTTTTTTTTTGATTTAGTCGAAAAATATCAATCGTAGCCAAAAAAAGATGATGACCAAAGTTGTAGATAATTAAATTTTGAACAACTTTGGTCAAAAGTTCAAAATAGGCGAGTTATTTCACAAAAACCGATTTTCGTTAAATTCAAGATGGCGGCTAACGCAATGGAGCTAGGAAATCGAAAAACTTTTTTTTATACTTTTACTGAACCCCTCAAACGATTAAGATAAAAAAACCCAATTTAATGTTTGCATTTTAGCTCATTTTTTGTCCTAAATTTTCCTGAGGCCATTAACACAATATCAAAGGCGTATGCAAATACCTTCATAGCACTCAGATTAAGTTTAACTAAGATCCGGTTGACGGCAAGGACCCAAAGCAAAGAAGATAAGACTCCATGCTGTGGAGTTCCCCTACTCGTTCTAACTCTTAACTTGCTGTCATCCATTTCTGCATTTATTAGTCTCGTTTGAAGCTTGAATACCATTTTATCAGTAATCAACCGATACTGACGGAGTTTAGGGCTTGTCGAATTGCGCTGTTATCAAGGATTGCTGCTAGAGTGAATTCTCATTCACTCAACAGATTTGCCTTTCATGTAAGCATGTTGGGCCTGTGAGAGCACATCATCATTCAGTTTTAGGCGAGAGTGGATGTCAATTAATCTTTCTAATGTCTTCAGGAGAAAAGAGTATAAGCTTATGGGCCTGAAATCCTTCGGTTCGGTGTAGGAGGGCTTTTTGAGCTTTCGGAATGAAGATGACATTGACATCTCTCCAACTGGTGGGGATGTATGTGATGCTAAGACAACCCCTAAAAATATCCACTAGAATTGGAACAATTATATCTTTTGAGTTTTGGAGCATCATTGGAATGATTCCATCAGGTTTTGCAGAAGGAGTCAATGGCCCAAGCCACCTTCCTAATAACTACGATCTGTTTACCTATATCATAGATTTCACTTATGTCGGGCCATTCTGTCCACAGAAGATTTATCGAATGTACATCCTGGGAAGTGAGTGCTCATAAGTGACTCTAAGGTCTCGGAGTAGGAGTCTGTCCAGGCATCATTAAGTCTTTTTAGAAATCCCAAGCGAGTGAGTACCTTACACATGACTATCCTGAGCCTAGCAGCTTCATTTCTAGACTCAATGTCTGACCAAATGTTTGCCAGGCTGCCCTATTTGTAAGATAGTTCGGTTTTTGTATATATTTTTGCAAATCTTGAAAAGATCCCAGTCAGCAGGTTCATTACTGTATTTTGCTCTATTGAAAAGCCTCCTTGAGTTCTTCCTAAGGACAGATATCTCTTTGGGCCACCATATGGGGTTGAGTTTATCTTTTCCCTTAGTAATGGGGCAAGAACATTCATAAGCATTATTAATGGCAAATACAAGTTGATTGATATGTTATTTAATATCTGAGCGATTTGTCAAAGGTTGATTTTCATATTGACCCAAAGATGAGGCCATTCTTATCTTGAAGGCATCCCAGTTTGTCTTTCTGGGGTTTCTATAGGGCTCTTAGGGTTTTCTGTGTTGTGTTCAATATGAGTATATGCTTATATTCAACATACTCGCTCTAGCTTTTTGGTGTGTCTTATACGAATCACCTTGTAAAAATGCAACTTTTATTATTCTGTATTTTTATAAGTCATTCATTTACAGAATTTGCAGTTTGAGTTCAAAATCAAAAACCGAGTTTTGAAAAAGTTAAATTAAAAAAAAATTATTTTATTTTCGTTGTTGTACATCTGTGTTTTAAGGAGAAATTTAATAATACATGCATCGATTCTGATGATCAGATCAGCATACGTCATCGTAAATTTGTAAAGTAAACAAATGAATGGCTTTAAATTGGTGAGTAAAATATCGAGCACCAATAATTTGACATCAGTTTGGCGCGAAAAAATGGTCACTACCTTGTTATTCGTTATTTCAAACACCATTTACTTCTATTCATGGATCGAATAATTTTGTAATAGTGATTGCTAAATTTATCTTAAATTTATTCGGAAAATATTTTGAATCAAACAGTTTTTTAGCAGAGTGGATTTAATTATGAAAATTTCACTACCGTGGCAAGTAAAAATGTGTCACTACTCTACGGTGGCATTTCATCATTTTTACATGTGAAATCAGGAGAAATTTCATTATTTTTACATGTGAAATCAGGTGTACAAGAAATTTTCACTTATAGTGCGACAGCATTAACTTAAGTAAGGATAAGAATCACCATGGCATCAACATAGTTCAAGAAATCTAACTTTTTTACATACATTTTGCGCACACAAAAGTATCAACTTGCGGAGTATCGTCCAGATTAAAGAGAATTTAATCATTCGCAAACTTTTTTTAAATGGTGTGTGAGAAGAATGATTTACAATGATAAAGATCCATATTTATGATTGGAGAACAAATATATAAAGACCCCTTTAATTTTTGAAAACTATAAATTTAATTTCTTAACTTGTAGGCTTGTGTCGGACATTGACATGATGAAAGAGCCTCTCAAACATTGACATGAACAACTGCGAATAATGGTTGTGACTTGCGACGACAATCTCTCATGACTTAACTTTTTCGCCATCTTGTTTCCAGCAAGAAAGTACGATTGAGCGCATTTTAAAATCTCGTATCATATCCTTTTATCTTCTTGCAGTTAATCCTTTTGATCTCTTTTCCTCGAAAAGATCTTGGACTTTATTTTCAAACAAAAATTTTAATAAAGACAAATACAAATGCTGAATGTTTGACAAAAATATTAATTTTATTTTTGGTTTTGATAACATTTTACATAAGTTTTTTTTTTTTCTATTGTTTTACACACATACGAGTTTTTTCTTGTCCCACCTATTTATTAAACAGTTTTTATTTTGTTGAGCATTTCTTATAGTTTATTTTTGTTTTTAACATAATAAATCATCTTCAATCTTTTTTTTCATTTTCACAATGTATAACTATCCAAAATTAAATCATTCGATGCAAACTCTAATTAGGGATAAAAATACATCATAAAATTTATTATTATTAACGTGACAGCTCTTAACAAATACAACAATGGCAATTGATCATTTAATATCTACTAAATATAACTACATTCATTTAATGTATGTATATATATATTTCTTTTTGTTTTATAAAATACTTTCACAATTTTCTTTTTTAACAATTTATCTACAATCTATATATATATATAATATATTTTTTAAACAATGATATAGTTTTTATTCTTAAATATGTTTCTTTTCTATTTTGTATTCCTTTGTTTTTATTTTAAAGTATAAATTGTTTTGGTTTTGGTTTTTTCTTTTTTATGTTTTGTTTCAATTTATTGGCTCATTACAAAATTGTTGTTGTATACAATATCTAATTATATAACTTAAAATTTATATTTTGTATAAATATTTTCTTATGTTCATATTTTTTCTTTGCTTTTTTGTAAAATATTTAAACAAACAATTTCGAATTGAATGCGTTGCGCGCGATTTATTATTTTTTTTTTTGAATACATAGTTAAGTTATAGTTTTTAAGATTTAGTGATAGTGTTTTTTTCTTAAAGAAATCATTTTTGTGTTTGATTTTTATATAGAAGATATGTATAAAAGGGATTTGCTATTCGGTTTTTAAATATTTATATAATTATTTTGGAAGGAATTTATTCTAAGTCTAGATGTAACATTTATTATAGAGACAAAAAAAAAACTGGCAAACAGCAATGGCATAGCACTCATATTTTTATATTTTTGTTTATATTTTGAAGAACACAAATGTTTAAAAAAGAATTAAAATACTTTTCTGATATTGCTTTTATTTTATATAGTAAATACACTAGTTACTTAAAATAATGCTTTGTATTGTCAAAAACTATCATCATAATTTGTGTGTGTATGTTGTTTGTTTGTGTGTATTTAAATTTTACAAACAAGAATTTTTAAAATAATATCGAAAGAGAAAATTGTGCTTAATTACCTACTTAATTTAAGTTCCTTACAAAATTTTAAGATAGAAATTTTTGTACAAAGAATGCAAATTTTATTTTAGTTAGTTGATAAAGATCTATAGAGATAACCTATGTACAGAGAACACAAAATTTAATTTAATTACAGGTTACACCTTAGGAACAGCAAAGTTTATTCAAAATTATTTTTTTTAAGTTGATGACTTTAACATTTCATAGAAAAAATTTAAACAATATGTAAATAGTTTTTGTGTCAGCATTGCATATATAAAAAAAAAATCGTATTATTTTTCGAACTAATAAAAAATATTGCTGAATAAACAAAAAGGCTTAAAATGGTAATAGAAATGAGCTTTCAAAAATATGTCAAAAACGGTTGCTTGTAAGAAACAAAAGATTTCCATAAATATGTAGGAGTAGATAGGTACATATAATTGAAGCAATGAACCACACAGAATATGCAAAGAATTTTGTCTAATCCTTCAACCATGAAAAAGTGAGTAACTACACTTCAAATTTCAATCAATCACAAAGTGTCCAAAACGCTAACTAATGAAATGAAGCACACTACTTGCGGCTTTTGTATGTTATAACCATCACAGACCTACATAGAACAGTGTTATAAGCCAGAAAATTTATTCAACATTCAATCAAATTCTGAAGAAGATAAAATGATATCCTCGCTTTTCAAATCCTTTTGTTCCTATTATGTAATGGTTCAATGCTCACTACCATCATTAATTTCTTCCCTTCATTTGAATCAAATTGAACAGAGCTTGTGTGACTGTCAATGACATTAACCAACTAACAAATAGAACAATGCAGGGTTGATGCTTTCCGACAACCACAACAACTATTAGTCATGATGAATTTTACCGCAAATATTAGAAATTGAAATAAAAATCTATCAGGGGTAGCAAAGGTTGGAGATTCAAAACATTAGCCATGTTTTTTTTGAGAGAGAGGGAAAATAAAAATTTGAAAATTTTTAAAACAAAAAAATACAAAGAGACAATCCAATTTACTTGTTTTTATATGCTCTTTATTTGGTAGATGGGTTTTGTCTACAATACCAAAAAATAACAATGGAGTCGTTCCGAATAAGTGTGCAAGTGTGCTCCCTTTAGAAGTGTGCTCCCTTTAGAATTATTTGAAAGTGAAAATTTAATTGTATGCAATCTATTTAATTTGTATTCTAAATACATCTATCTTATCTATGTTTAAATAATTTCATTAAAAAGACTTTCCCCTAGGCCAAGGAATTTATTCTTGAAATCAAACATTATTAAATGAGAAAAAAAGGCTTAAGTTCACTTGGGTTGATTCCGAGAAAAATCAAATGGTAAGCTTGTTACTAAAATTAACGCTGTTAATTCAAAGGAAAATGAATGAAAGTTACTTTCTCTAGCAACAAGTACTTAACTATGCATCATTTATTAATCTTATCTGCGTATTTTTTTTTGCCTGATACGCTGACATGAGTCAAAATGACCTTCCACCAGGTGCGGATCCAGGGTTTAGTTCAGGGGGGAGGTGCAATTTTCGTGTAGCCTTGCCATCTGTGCTGGTGAACTGCACTGCGAAATTGTATCCATGGAAATTAAAAAAAAAACATCTTTATTCAAAAATATTCAGTTTAAAATTTAATTTCTCAAAAACTATGATTTTAAACACCTTGATTTAAAAGTAAATAAAAGAATGAATAAATGACTAAAAAAATTATAACACATTATTGGATGGGCTTTCGTCGATATTAAATAATTTCTTTTTCGATTTTCGATAAAATTTTTTCAAAAATTGCCCGCATTGCTTTAGGGGGTTGAGATAGAATTTTCCCCCATACAATTTTTTTCTTTCAATGAATCCAAAAATCATCTCCAAAAACATCAAGCACGAATTTGGAAATACCCAGTTTATACCAATATTAATACAGGGGGTTTTTATAGCAAAACTTAAGGAAAGTAATTCACTTGAGTGAGTACCACCTTTCATTATACCTAGGACCTAGGAAGTTGAAATTTTGTGACGATAACATAATGGATATAAGTAACAAGTTCCTGGACTACCCTACAATGCATCTACCGTATTGCCATTTTAAAACGGCGCAGGGTTAAAAGTCCATAAGCCAAAAGTCCATAATGTGATTTTGGGTCATTTGGGTGGGTTAAAAGTCCATAAATGCATTATGAACTTATAACCCACCTAAGTGGGCCAAAAGTCCATTCTGAACTTTTTGCTTATGGACTTTTAACCCTGCACCTTTTAAAACAGCCGAAAATAAATTTATAACAAAATTTATATCATATTTGTAAAATACAACTTTTGGAGAAACAAAAAAAATGGATTTTTTCAATTTTGTAAATTGGTGAAATAGGGCCGTGGTCACATAAGGCGATGTTAGTAGCTGAGTAGCAATATTTCATTCTTCATAACAGCCCGTGTTCGAACATATACATACGTAACGATACTTTGGAACTGCGTCAAATTAAGCTAGTTTGTGGCTGTAGCATACATGGTGTCTTTACAGCGTTTTTTGATTTCCCTTTGAGCTCTGGGTCTTTGTAACACCATCTTGAATTTCGAAAAGCTTAATGGCAAACCGGTATGTTTATATTCCCATACATGACGTTCTAGGCTTTTTTATTTTGTAGAGTAAGATAATTTAGCCAATAACCTTGCCAGTTAAAGGTCGTTTTTGAAAACATCATGTGCATTTGCAGAAAGTTCGCGTAAACATGAGGACAGTATACAGCTCCATGGGAAAAAAAATTTAAGTTTTAAAAAAGTGTTTTCAAGCCCCCCGCCTGTATCCGTGCCTGCTTTCGACGTTGGAGCCAAATATTCGAACGTTTTTTTTTTTTTAAATTCTTTGAAAAGAACCGGATATGATAATTGGAATCAGTTGATTGCTTTTTATTGGGACATATTTAGATTTAATCAAAGATTTTCATAATCGTGACATTGGACCATTTTTGAAATGCAATTTTTTTTAAAGGATTTCAACCGGAAGTATTAAGAATATTGCATAATTTTTTTTAATTGCACAAATTTTCTTTTTTTAAATATCGTTTTGTTTAAATTTTTAAGCAGTAAAAAAAATTCGAGTAAAGTTTTTTTAGAAACATTTTAAAGTCTGTTTTAGATAAACCTATACTTCATCAGATACAATTCCTAAAAATCAAGAGATGAATTTATTATAGTTCAGTTTTTTTTAAGGTGGTCTTTAGCCGTTTTTCCCCTGGACCCTTCATATTTGTCCTGAAAACATTATACGATAAATAAACTTTGAAGAAAGTTAGATATCAATTTTAATATTTCACTCATAGTAAAATTTTCAATATTTTTGTCTGTTTCACTCCGCTGGTCATCCATGGTAGCCCGTAATTGCAGTGATTAGATTAATTTTCGTACTAGTTTGCATAAGAAAATTTGCCACCAAACATTTTACAAACTACGCACAAATGAACAATTAAATCTTAAAATTATATAAAGCTTTTTTTTGTAAAATATAACAGTTTGTTTTTTTTTTTTCTTTAAATTAAAAGTAAAAATATCGTTTTCCTTTACAAAAAATATATAATTACCTAATTAATACTTATAGCAGTAGTGTACTGTAACATTAATCGGCCATTTAAGTAAATATTGGACGTAGTAGAAAAACTTATTTTTATTTTTTTATTTTAAGTTTATATAGTTTGTATGAAATGTAAATAATATTTGTCTAGGTATTTAAATAATGAAACGGAGCATAAGCCAAGCAATGAAACTATGTCCATTTTGAAATACAATTTAATTAAAATAGAATGCCCAAGGCGAAAAACCCAGGGTCGATTAAAGTTAAAGATTAAAGAAAAGTTATGCGAATTGAAAGGGCATTAATTATAAATAATGATAATATAAAATTATTTTCTGGAAAGTTGTCCCCAAGTTTTCAATATTTGGCTACAAATTGATAAGAAAATTAAAACTTTAAAAACAGCAGTGGTGAAACACACGTGAAATTTAAAAAAAAATCAACTTTTAAACAAGAAATCATATTTTTTTTCAGAAATGTTTACTTTAAAAAACAATATCTCAAAACCTATTCTTTGAAACAACTTGATGTAAAAAAACAAATAAAAGGATAAGATATTGGTTTAGAAAAAAAAACTATACCACATTATTGTATAAGATTGCATTGATTTCAAATGACTTTTTTGAGATAGAATTTTCCCATTACAATTTTGTTCTTCGGATGAAACTTGAAATCATCCCACAAAATATAAACCATGAATTTGGGGAAACCCAGTAAACATTATCATTTATACAAGGGATTTTCTAGAAAAACTTAAAAAAAAGAAGCCACTTGAGCACTTTTTCGGACCACCCTAATATACATAAATCCATCTCTTTCCTTTTCTTTCTTCTTCGCACTATCTATAATTTTTTAATTAAAAAAAACTCGTTCAAGTTCTAAAGAAAATTATTTTGCTGTTGTATACCTAAAATTGATTATAGTTAATTCGCCGAGAATCATATTTAATACATTCTTTGTATGGGGAACAATTAATTTTTTTTAGAAATAGTCATAGCCAGTCTCGGAGATAGCTTTAATAAAAAAGTAATTTCATATTTTGTATCTAAAATACAATTTTGGGAACTCTCCTTTTAAATTGTTTTGTTTTAAAGCCAAGCTCGTGGCACTAAATCATTTTACCGGAACAAACTAAGGTAATTTCGACCCCTCTTACTTCAGTAGATACCAACAAAGTCAGAAACACTTCAAATTCATAACATTCGTAGAAGTTATCATACACAACAACCTCAACAAATTTTAATTCCTTAGAATGAATGGTTCCTGATGAGATATATAGTCATAGCACTTCAAAAATTGCTAAAACAAAAACTGATTGAAATCATGGAGCTGGAGCACTTCCCAATACGGGAAATCCACCAATTTTTCGGAAATTCTATGAATGATATGCAACTTCCGATCGATGTAGAATGATGAAATTTAGCAGAGCAAGCAATTTAGTAAATTACGTTGTAATTTACCTTTTTACTTGCAATTTATATATAGGTTCTATATGGCAAGTTACTCATTCGTAAAAAAAATTCACTCGAGATTTTGATCAGACTTTTCATTACAATGATAGGGAAGACGATAAAAGTGCGTCTAATAATTCTGTCTGTCTTACCGTTTGGCTACGACCGAAACGGCTACATCGACGTTCTTGAAACTTTGTATACATAATGGTTTTTGTTAACTCTACCCACACAATTTTTTCATAACTAAAAATAGCGGTACATTCCATACATTTTTCTTAAGCAATTTTACAAAATCTTATTTTTCTCAAAAATGGCACAACTTTTCTCAAAAAATTCAATAAATTTAATTTAGTAAAAGCTACCTTCGATGGGTAGGCACCTCCCAAAGAACCATTTTTCTTACTTTCGACTTTCTTCTAAGCAGTTATTCTGATTTCAACCATTTCTTTTCTTCTTCTAAGCAATTTAAATAGTTTTTTTTTTTACAAAATTTTAAAAGCAAATGTTTTTTGGATTATTAAAAAATAGCTAATATATCTTTTTGAAAATCAAATATTTTGAAAACTACATAGGTACATATGTAGTTGATTCACAATATTTTAAGTAAAAATGTCACTTATATGAAAAAGTGACAAAACACAAATGAAAAAAACCGTATCTTCGATTTTTATTAAGCTTTTTCTGTACGCTTAAATCGCTTATATTAGTGCAGTATATTACCAAAAATTATAAAAAATTACAAATTGCTACTAAGTATTAATAGTACTTCTCATACACACATATATAGTCCAATAGAATTAAATAAAATAGTTCGAAATGTGTATCTACAAAAAATACTGCGTTGAATTAAATGTTTTTTTTCAAATATACAGCACATACATTGTTGTAAGTGTTGCCCTTGTTTCTTAACGATTTTTTCATTCTGAGTATCTTTTTTTAAGAAATTGCTCCTCCGACTTAAACGGGAGGAGATAAGCCCCCTTCCAAAGATAAAAAATACTTGCATTGATTTCTTCTACAAGAATCCGTTATTATTTTGCGTCACAGTACGAATCAAAGTTTCTCATTGAAATACTGTATTTAAGACATTTTTTGCTATACAGAAAATCTAAGTATACAAAAATTTTGGAAATTATGTGTTCTACAAAAAATTATTTAAGTTATTTTTCGGTCAGATGAATCAGAGGCGATATAAACTCCAAAAAACATTTGTCACTCGAAAATTTCGACAGTTTTTCGACAATAACTTTTCATCTGAAAGAGATTTCAAAAATATTTGTAGGCAAACGTTGTAGAAAACTACTCCTAACTTCAAAGTCGAACAAAAAATATTGCTCACGTTCAAAAGGAGCCGAGAAAATTGCATTAAGGTCTTCCAAATATTTTTCTAAATGGCGGAACACGCATACACTTTTTTTTGTTCGAACTTTGTGAAATATGCTAAGTTCGAAATTAAAAAAAAAAATGTTTTGTATTTTTAAAGAAAATAGATTTTTTTTTTAAATTTTATATCTCAAAAACGATTGGACAGTTTGTTTTTGAAATTCAACTTTCATATCCCTATTAGTAAATACTAAAATTTTGCATGCCAAAAATTTTCTTCAAAAATGAAAACCTTTTCTACATACAAAGAAATAAGATGGCTTTCATTTTTTCATTTCAAACTTTCAAAGAAGTTGTTTTAGCTAATTTAAATATCGTATTTATGCTTTTAAACATTTTTCTCTCATAATTTCTTTACATCTAATGCCCTTAAGCTCTCAGTGTCTTGAACATAAGAGCAAATACATATGACCCAGTTGTGCATTTTATTTTTTTGGAACTAAGAATTTTAACAAAATCCTATATGCCTTAAAAGAAGTGGTGAAACTGATTTTTCTTAAAATAAATGGAAATTTTTTAGTAAAAACTACATGTTGGTGAAAACCAATTTTTCGAAAAATGGTTATTAATGACAGGCAGGTAGTAAGAGCCATTTTTTGGTTTTTGTTTTTTTAAAGACGGTTTATACTTAATTTTTATTGGTGCATAAAGAGGTAGGCAAATCACAGAAAAAGTGTTTTCATCTGTAATTTGTGAATTTCGTTTGACATTTCATATCATTTTTGAATTTCAACTGGCCGTTAATCGCTTTTGGTTATTTTTTTTCTTCTGTTTTTCATACATTTGGGTTTTCGACATTTTTCAAACTGTGTCCAATGGTACCAATCTTTAAAAACAACGTTTTTTTGTTTTGCTTAATAGATAGTTCCAAAAAAAAAAACTTTAAGAAATATTTTTGAAAAATATGAATTTCGTTTGAAAATTTTTCTTTTAAAACTTAAGAGCAAGGACGAACGACATAATTTTTTGAGTATCCCACATATGAGGTGCTAAGATTCTGAGGACGAAAACACATTCTGTATGGAATTTCCCAAGGAACAAGAAACCAAAGAAAAACTGGATAATTTTATCTGTTAAAAATTTATTTTGTTTAGGAAATTTTAAGACCTTCTTTAAGTGATAACTGAATAAATAAACATGATTTTTCAGAGGCAATATGAAGTTTTTTAGTTAAAGATGTCTAGTCCTCGAGCTCCCCAAAACCTTCAACAAATTCTTTTAAAAATATTACAAATTGTGTTGAAAGACGTGACTATTTCCAGATTTATACAAATAATAAAAAAAATTTGTAAACATTGCTTGGCCTCGTTCATTGCCTAATATTTCTTATATGTTTCTGTACAATTTTCTAAAAAATTAAACAACTTCAAACAACAATAAATCATATTTTACAATCTTATAGCCTTAATCTATATGTAACAGAATATATGTTCAATAATTTGATATTATTTGTTTGTATCCTTGGACAGTTTGTGTTCCCGTTTGTAGCATGCATTTTTAAACAAAAGTTTATAACAAAAACAAAAAAAAGAACAAAAATTTGAAACACTTAGCTTTTTCTAATATCTATTTATATACCTACATCCCTATCCATAAAGTACACTACCTATCTAAAAGCTATTATTATTATAATTATTCTATTTATACAAAATAACAAAGTTATTTACAAATAATCTACAAATCACGTTTGACTTATTGTGGCATACACAGCGGTTTGTGGTGCGGCTTGTACCGAATAACAGCAATCAGCACATTGTCTCGTTGTAAGGCGGATCCTTGTCCGATTCCGTACTGCTTTTGATATTCGAAGACAACTTGGCTATCTCGTCCTGCACCAAATTAGTGCTTATTGTCGGAATTATCATCTGTGCATCCGAGTGCTGTTCGTCTTTGGACTCTTCGGTGCTGGAGCTGCTTTCTTTAAGGATATTCATACCGAGTTTTGAGGTTGTTGGTGGTTTAAGTGAACATTTTGCTGATACACCGGACGTGGCGGAGGTGGTGGTGGCACCGGTGTCAGTCTTCTGTTGTGTTGGTTCAGCTAGTGCAGCCTGCCCGACACTGCCACTCGTCGAGGAGGCCGACATGTGGGCTGCTTCAGCTTTGTCTGATTCTGAAACCGTTCGATGAGGCGAACTTTTACTTTGGTCTATGCTGAATTGCTTTTTGAACATCACTGAGCGTGGCGGTGGCAGCGGGTAGTCGGCCGAACCCTGTTTGGCCTTGATATAGTCAGCAGCACCCATCGATGATGTCCTTAGGGGTTGGTATCGATTCTCAAATATTGGGGTCGGTTGCAGGGTGTCACCTGCGTCTAGCGACAATTCATTGCCCAGCGATGGTGTGTCGATGTTGTATGATCCCGTCATTGAGGTGGTGGTGTCGTTGGAACTTTGTTTGATAAATTTGTACGGATGAGTTGAGTACTCGGTGTCAGTGCTTGAGTTCTTCTGTAGGCTTTCGCTGGATTTCTTAAACAGACGTGCTCCTTTGCCACTGATGACGCCACCCATACTCTCGTATGGTGGGTTTAGGTAGTCTCGAGAGCACGGTGCTCCCGATAATGGTTGATATGTTTGATCGCCAGTGGAGCTTTTCAACCACGTTCTTTCGTTTTGCTGGAAGCCAGCATTGGGATCGCCAATGCCCATACCTCCACCGGCAGTCTTTGTGGGGGATAATTCTATTGCGGTTTCTCGGCGCAAAGGATGTCGATTAGCATAGTCTAATGGCATTCCCTGTAACAAAACAAGAAGAAATACTTGTCATTCGAAATACCAAAACTTAAAATCAATTTATATGAAATATCGATTCAATAACTCTTAAGAAGATTTATTGAATTTTGTGGGTCGTTGGCAGAAAATGTGGTTCAGATTGGATAAGGAAGTAAGTATAATGCCTCAAAAGTGGGTATAAATCAAGGGAAAGTATTTTATGTGCATGAAGAATGTTGTATGAAAATTCTGGGGTAAAATCTGTATAATGTTTAGAGTAGATATTATATTTCTTTTAACCTCAAATTAGTTCTCATCTTTTCATACAAAAAAAAAATTAAGGTACACAAAAATATAAATGGTATTCGTATTCAAAGGGTACCTTCTCCGTACGTGTATGTGACCCTTCTCTCTAACGAAGAGTTTATCTGGGAGATTTATATTGCTAGGTGCTTTGTCCCTAGTGATTTGACAAAGGGATACATTTGTACGTTTTATAAAAAATTCCATCGTTTGCCAAGTAGAGCGGAAACATTTTATAACAATGGAATATTTAATCGTATGAGTTTGTCGGTATTTTTTTTTAGCCACTTCTACCCAACTTAACCTTATATTAACCTTACCTAATGTGTCAGTTCCTTATAAAAAAAAAAATTCAGTTTTACAATCTACTTTATTAAGGTAGTATAACACATATGTAGTCGAATTAAGTGCATCTTGGATGAACATATTTAAAAAGATAGTAAATGATTTAAATTTAAAATTGGTGTTAAAAAGTAAAAAAAAAACAAAGTACTTGTAAAAGAGGCTTGGTGTGACACACGCTGGTAACTTTCTTTTATTGTTCCTCCAATGAAATAATAATATCTGGAACAAGGGCGTACGTAGGATTTCGGTTAGAGGACGGGGGGCGAACTCATTCAGCAGGGAAGGTTGCATTAAAAAAACAATTTCGGTACAGAAATCGTGCTTTTAAATGAAGATAAATTAATTAATGTGTCAAATATATTGTGATTAGAGGGGAGAAAGCGCCTTTACTTCCCCCTCGTTCATTCGCCCTTGAGCTGGAGACCCGAAGTTTTTTTGTAATTAAAAATTCATAACCTGGACCCGATATTATACTTTGCTCTTAAGATTTTCGAGCCAAAATACATTTTTGTTTATTTAGTATTTTGTTGAAGATATTGTTTTTTTTCCTTTTAATACTGTAAATCCTGCAACTGCGTGTATAAAAGCGGGTGGGTCACAAGGGAGTAGCCTCTTTCAAAACTCAAAGAGCTAAGTAAGAATCACTTAAAATTTTGTAATACGATTTCGAAAATTTTCTGTAAGTAAAAAATATTTACTTTAAAATTTAATTTCTCAAAACTACTTTTTAACAACATGATTTGAAAAACAAATATAAAAATGAGATTTTGTGTTAAAAAAAATTATAACACATTATTGTTTGTGCTTTCATTGATTTTAAATATTTTTGTCTGTCTTTTTATGTCACTTTTCCAAAAATTGTCCCCTTAGCCACAGAAGGGTAGACAGGATTTTTCCTCAAAAACTTTGTTTTTCTTACAATAAAACCAGAAATCTACCACGAATTTTGGAGAAACCTACTTTACACGAACATTTATGCAGGGCATACATATTCTAGCAAGACTTAAGAGAAGTAATTCGCTTGAGTTCCGCCTTCCATTATACCCAAAAGGTTAACATTTTGCGACGATAACACAATAATGGATTATACTCGTAAGTAAGGCAAAAACCATCCCATCGGTCATAAAATAAAAAAAAAACAGTTTTTTGAACTATCCTAATGTAGGAATATAAAGGTTTTTTTTAGATGTGTGGTTTTCAATCTGGCAATACTTTTTTCGGAGTTGGTTTTTTGACAGCTGTCACTTGATTTATGCTCTGTTTGGTTTTCCATTTCATAATGAATAGAATTACTGCTACCCAACGTTTGCAAATCGTGTAAATTTATTACCAAAATAATGGTTTGGTTCACACGATGCATCGCGAAACTATTTTTTGTGGAGTTATGTCAAGTCGGTTGTCTGCAAAGATAAGTCCGAAACGATTGACACCTTGGAAGATAATATTCGGTATGTTATTGCTGACATACGGCTCCAATTGCTGCAAAAAGTGGTCGAAAATTGGTGCCTCTCGGCTGGAATTTTTCGATCCAGCTGCGGCGGCCACTTTCACGAAATCATTTTTTAAACATAATGGCAAACCCTTATCGTTATAATTTATATAATGACCATAACATTATTATTATATGCGTTTTATTTTATCTTGAAAGCCACACATCTAAAAAAAAGACCCTTTACATGCTAATGGTAATCTTCTCACCATTTTCATTTTTTGTTACAATTTTTTTATTCCCTTTTTTCTCTTTGCAAGAATATTTCTGGCCAATTTTAAAATTTTCAAGGATTTAAAAAGAAGAATGTTAGCCCTTTTCAATAATACTTTTGTTTACAAGCTTAAAAAAAAAAAAAAAAACAATTTTGGAGAAGTTTATTTAAAACTTATTGAAAACCGGCAGCAGCTGGCTGTTTTGTATCAACGGTCAGTACTAATGATTGCACTGATAGAAAAAAATCGATAGAAAATCATGGAAGCTATGATCGGTTTTTAAGTACCGTTTCCAATACTTTTCGAGAAAATTTGGTAAAAATACTTCAAAAGATATAGAAAGATTAAAAGCCCTTTCTTTAGCTAAAAAAAAAAGACATTAACACATCAAACTTTATGTAGTTGGTCCCTAAACCTAGTTTCAAAAAAAAATCATCAACTCATTTTTGAAGTATTGAATTTTCAAAAAAAAATTTAATGTTTTTTTAAAAATCCAAAATTTTGGTATGCAGTATTATAAACATTTAATCAAAAATTTTGCATAGAAATAAATGAGAAAATCGAAAATTAAAAAAATCGTTATATGGCAGGTACCGTTAATAACGGTTTTCGGTAAATTTTTTTCATGTCAAAAAGTACATCATACCTACAACAATACACCATAACTTTTTCTTATCAAAATCGTTTGAGCCGTTTTTGAGATAAATTAGCTTTTCATTTAAGGTTACAAGGCATATACCGTTATATTTGTTGCTAACAAAAATTCTATGTTCCCTCTGGAGAGTTACAAAAAAACTTTGAGTTCACAATTTGAAGAAAATTGCTTCAGTAGTTAAGGCTGTAAGTCGATATACGGACAGACAGATAGACAGACAGAATTGTGCCACCCACTTTTTTCGTGTTCTCAATTTTTTTTTGCACGAATCCAAAACTTGCCCTATAGTACCCATATATATCGGAAGTAAAAATATTTAAATCAGAATTACCGTTCTGAAGAAAATTGAGAATTAAAAAAATCATTCTTTGGGAGGTACCATTAATAACAATTTTTTGAAAAATGATTTCCCGTCCAAAGGTAGCCTTTACTGAACAAAATTTTTTGATTTTTTTTCAAGAAAAGTTGTGGAGCCTTTTTTGAGAAAAAATAAGATTTTGTAAAATTGCAAAAAAAAAAATTGTATGGCAGGTACCGTTATTTTTTGTTCTAAAGAGAAATGAAAAAAACGTGTGGGTAGAATCACTAAAAGCCACAATGTATTAAGTTTTAAGAAAATCGACAGATAGACAGAATTGTGAGACCCACTTTCTTCGTCCTCCCTATTATCGTAATGACAAGTCTTATCAAAATCTTGAGTTAAATTTTTTCTTACAAATGCACTACTTGCCATTTAGTACCTATCTAGAGTAGCAAATTAAAAAATGGCGTATCGAGATTTTGTCGTGGCAAATCTATTGCCGTTTCAATTTTTAAAATCGATGCATTTTAACGGTGCTGGTGACAGTTCAAAAATTGTCCACATTGTTTTTTCTTGGAACTTCCTTCTTTTTTTATCATAAAATTTAAACAAAAAAAAATATAAAAATGGCGCATCGAGTTTTATCGTGACAAGTCTATTGTCGTTTCATTTTTTAAAGTTGAACTATTTTCACGAAACTGGTGACAGTCCAAATATTATAGCCAAATCGTCTGCAAAGATCAGAGTCATAAAAAATCAGCTTAAACAAATAAAAGTAATTATAATTTTATTAAATAATTTTGATTTTGAAATTTAATTTTTCAAAAATAGAAGTGGGTTAATATTCTGGTTTCAAAATTCTGTTTTCTTTCAGTTTTAAGTTTCTTTATCATTCTTCCTGCAGAAATTCTGTTTTTGAAAGTTCTGTCATTTAAAATTTTTGAACACATAAACTGAGATTTTTTAAAGCTCATATTGTTTTAAGAAAATAAACAAAAGAAAAATAGCTAAGCATTTTTTGAAGGGGGATAATACCAGCACAATTACATTTTTTCCATTAACCTTTTTTTTTTCAAAATAAAATAAATAATCATCCATGACATCCATTTAAATTATATCTTCATTTATTGTTCATAATAAATGAAACAAATACCGCTACACAATTTTTGATCATTGATCCTAGGAATCACTCCAAAATATCAATCATGAATTTGCAGGGACACCCTGTATTCTGTTTCAATTATTTAGTATTCAAATCAATTGAAAAAAAACGTGCACTCGAGTCCGTTGAAAGAGAATAAATTATGAGCCCAAATGCACGAAACTATTAAATAAATCATTAGATGAATTTTTTCACAATTGTTAATTCTTTTAGTAAATTAAATCAATGTCCTTGACATTGATATCTATTTGGATAATTGCTAATTTATTAAACATTCTTTGAATTAAGTAACATGAACAATTATTGTTCATATACATACCTACAAATGTCTTATAAATTAATGTTTCGTGGAAAAATTTACAACTTTATTCTCTTTCAAGGTTATAGATTGCTAATTTATTCAAATATTTACTTAAAAAAAAAACTTTTCATTTAACGAAAAACTGCTATAATTTATGTATTTTGCACGCGAAAGACCGACCGAACCCACTCTGAGGCGTTTCATCTCTTAAGGATATTATCATCCATTATTCTATTCCTTTGTATAGTCGAAAGTACTAAATCAACTCTATACCTACCGTTACCGTTGATAATACTTTGAAGTTTTGAATTTGTAATAAAACACTTTTGGCAAAGAACTTTCTATAAAGACCACTGACTGTGCAAAACTTGACTAAACAAATAAACCGATTTATTCCTCCATAGTTTTCATTAAAAACAACCCAAGTACCGAATTAAAACAAAACTTTGTAACCATTTAAATTCCAATTCACTCCATTAAGCAAAAGCATTGGTGTCGTTATTGTTTTAGCCTTGCTCTGTGGTCTCTGTGATGGCTCAATATAAAACATAAATTATTCATCAATTTAAATTCTCAAAAAGTAGATACTCGTATCTCACAGATTTATCACAACCGACCGACGCACGACGACGCCGACGAATCGGAATCACTTTTCTGTGTTTATATTAAATTTATTATTATTTTATATTTCCTCACCTCAGTGGAGTCATCTGTGTCGTCGACAGAAACTCGAGCCTGAAATAGTCCTTCCAGCATTCTATAATCGTTCTCCTCACACTCCGTCAGATGCTTCTTTTCCAAGAGGGCGGCAACCTCCGCCTTGGACAGTTCGTGTTTGTGACGGTCAGTTGGACCTGTGGGCAAAGATGGAAGAGGATTGAGGATAGAGAGGAGGATTTTGAGTTAGTTTCAAGGAAGTAATTTAGCATCAAATGAAATTCGAAAAAAAAGACAAATTAATTGGGAATGTCTGTATGTACCTTTGCCTGGGAGCGATGCTGTCGGAGATGTCATCAAGTGGCAAACACTTTCCAATTCGTCCGTAATTGAAGTGTATTCCGAGTGTAGTTTGAGAAGGATATTTCGGGTGGGTTTTGCATGCAACATTGATTTTCCTACTTCAAAAATAAATTGAGGAAGTATGAATTAATAAAAATGAAAATGAGGTATTCTCTGGATGTTTCTCAAGTTTTTATGTTCTTGAAAAAGATGGCTCACCTGTCTGCTCCTTTTCACTTTCAGGTTCAGATTGAGTCAGACTCAGCTGCCGTTTGGACATAGTTATTTGATTTAGGCTTATGTGGGAACGATTGAGTTGGTCGTAAATAGGTGTTGTTTCTGAATTTCTCCGGCATAAGGACACAGTTCGTTGCCGCATCGCACGATGTTTGGCAGCTGAAAGGAAAACAGAAAATATTTATCAGAGAATGTAGGTAGCTTTGTGGAGTGGTTTTGGAATATATGATCCCTATTTGAATGGTTTGAAGAACAATACAGAGGATTTGAAGGATATCCAACTCAAATATGATTATTTGGCATGAATCTTAAGCAAATTGTTTACAGTGGAAAATTTAATCAAATCTGAAAGAAGTTGAAAGTGGTTCAACCTAGACAATGAAGCTTTTAGTTAATTAATTTACTTTTTCTATCCAAGTGTGTTCTTAAACTCAGTTAAGGTTTTATCTGTGGGGTGGGGAATGCATATCAATTGATTGGTTGGCTTTTGGGAGTTCAATTGTAGTGTTTCGTAAACATTGATAATAACCGATGAATGCGTTATTTTTTGATAAAAACATCAGATAGCTGTATATTGCTTCCAATAAGATTTATGGTGGCTAAAGCAAAAGGGTGAAACTTGAATAAAGATCCACCGTGAAAATTGTGTTCCCTTACTTGTACCTTAATAAAGGGTGCACTCCTTTTTTCGGAGTTGGTATTTTTGACAGCTGTCACTTGATTTATGCTCAGTTTGGTTTGCCATTTCATAACAAATAGACTTACTCCTGAACAATGTTTGCAAATTGTGAAAATTTATTACTAAAATAATGGTTCGGTTCGGGTGACACATCGCGAAACAATCAATTTATTGAAGGAAACTTTTGGTAACCAAATATTTTTCGTTTGGTTTTCATCAAAAATAAGCCAGTGGTGCTTTGGAACGTTGCTTTTAATCTTTTAATATTAAGACGAAAGTCAAAGCCTGGATTATGATTAAGTCGTTTTAAATATGGCAATTATTAATGTCTACAACTGTGAATGTATTAACGCTATCATGATTTGGCATTCGGAATGCGCTAATAAGTCAACACCTTTTACTTAAAAATCTTTAAAAATGGTGGTTAGATCCTGATTGAAATAATATTTTAGAAAACAATTAAAAAAGCCTTAAAATTCGTAATGGATCTATTTAAAACCGTAACGGAATTTTGGCAGGTTTTGAAATTTTCAGAAAAAAACCTTTTTCTATAACTGAAATTTATTCCTTACACATTCGGGATGAAATTTAGCCCGAAATTAATTTTTATAATCCTGTCGCTTGGGCGCCATTTTCAAAAATGGTACCCAATTTGTAGTTCGGAAAGGAAACGGAAATCCCTGAACTTTTTGTGGGGAGGACATTATTTGAATGTTAAAAAATTATTATTGACATGTTAAGGATATTATTTAGCTTAAGAGTCGTAGTTGTAACCCTGTCGCATCCAATTTTCAAAAATGGCGCCCAATCTGTGGAAAACGGTAAATTAAGTAAAAATTGTAAATTAATTGGAAAATTTCCATTATCGAATTAAAGATTGGTGTATTTAAAGAAAGGCTTTGAGTAGATGCTCCTTCGGGTAAAATTTCAGTGTTGTCAATTTTCGGGAACATGCTTTTTTTAAGTCAACGGAAACTCCACATTTTTGATCATTTTTAATATTTTCAACAAAGTTGCGGTAACGCCCAAGCACAGGTTAGGAAATAAAAATTGATATTTTGAAAAAATAGTGTTTGAGTAGAGAATGCGTTATTTTTTGATAAAAACATCAGATAGCTGTATATTGCTTCCAATAAGATTTATGGTGGCTAAAGCAAAAGGGTGAAACTTGAATAAAGATCCACCGTGAAAATTGTGTTCCCTTACTTGTACCTTAATAAAGGGTGCACTCCTTTTTTCGGAGTTGGTATTTTTGACAGCTGTCACTTGATTTATGCTCAGTTTGGTTTGCCATTTCATAACAAATAGACTTACTCCTGAACAATGTTTGCAAATTGTGAAAATTTATTACTAAAATAATGGTTCGGTTCGGGTGACACATCGCGAAACAATCAATTTATTGAAGGAAACTTTTGGTAACCAAATATTTTTCGTTTGGTTTTCATCAAAAATAAGCCAGTGGTGCTTTGGAACGTTGCTTTTAATCTTTTAATATTAAGACGAAAGTCAAAGCCTGGATTATGATTAAGTCGTTTTAAATATGGCAATTATTAATGTCTACAACTGTGAATGTATTAACGCTATCATGATTTGGCATTCGGAATGCGCTAATAAGTCAACACCTTTTACTTAAAAATCTTTAAAAATGGTGGTTAGATCCTGATTGAAATAATATTTTAGAAAACAATTAAAAAAGCCTTAAAATTCGTAATGGATCTATTTAAAACCGTAACGGAATTTTGGCAGGTTTTGAAATTTTCAGAAAAAAACCTTTTTCTATAACTGAAATTTATTCCTTACACATTCGGGATGAAATTTAGCCCGAAATTAATTTTTATAATCCTGTCGCTTGGGCGCCATTTTCAAAAATGGTACCCAATTTGTAGTTCGGAAAGGAAACGGAAATCCCTGAACTTTTTGTGGGGAGGACATTATTTGAATGTTAAAAAATTATTATTGACATGTTAAGGATATTATTTAGCTTAAGAGTCGTAGTTGTAACCCTGTCGCATCCAATTTTCAAAAATGGCGCCCAATCTGTGGAAAACGGTAAATTAAGTAAAAATTGTAAATTAATTGGAAAATTTCCATTATCGAATTAAAGATTGGTGTATTTAAAGAAAGGCTTTGAGTAGATGCTCCTTCGGGTAAAATTTCAGTGTTGTCAATTTTCGGGAACATGCTTTTTTTAAGTCAACGGAAACTCCACATTTTTGATCATTTTTAATATTTTCAACAAAGTTGCGGTAACGCCCAAGCACAGGTTAGGAAATAAAAATTGATATTTTGAAAAAATAGTGTTTGAGTAGAGACACCTTCTGTTTAAATTTCAATGTTGCCACTTTTCAGGAACATAATTTTGTTTGTCATGTGTTTAATAATGAAAAAAATAGTATACTATTTTGAACATGAAAAAGTTGCGGAAACACCCAAAATGATAATTTGAAAATAGGTGTTGAGTAGACGGACCTTCAATTTAAGTTTCAATGTTTCCACTTTTTAGGATTATACTTTTAATGTCAAAATGTCGTACTTTCCCATTTTTTTGAAGTTTTCAACGAGAAAATAGTTGCGGAAACGCCTCCAGACGTCAAACATGTGTTGCAAAAATAACGATTGATTTCTTAAAAGAAAAATGAGTGTTGCCACCTTTTGGAAACATACTTTCTTTAAACAAAAGAGTGGTACTTTCCGCTTTTTTAGAAGTTTTTAATATTTTAAACATGAAACAAAACGCGTATTGGAAAAATAACATTTGACGTCTTAAAAGATAAGCGTTGAGTAAATCACTTTCGACTTAAATGTCAATATTACTACTTTTCGGGAATATACTTTTTTGATGTCAAAGGGTGCGATTTCCAATTGCTTTATAATTTTTAAAACCTTTTGAATACAAAAAAACTTGTAACTTTTGTTCCCAACATGCATTTGGTATTTGGCATTTCCGCAACTTTTTTTGCATTCAAAATATTAAAAATTATCAAAAATGTGAAGTTTCCACCCGTGTTGACCCAAAAAAAAGTATGTTCCCGAAAAGTGACAGTACTGAAATTTTAACCGAAGATGCGTCTACTTAAAGTCTTTCTTTTAAGACATCAATCGTTATTTTGACTATTGAAATTTTTCAAGTAATTTACGATTTTTTATTTGATTTACCGTTTTCCACAGGTTGGACGCCATTTTTGAAAACGCGGCTCTAACGGTTTGAAAGACATTTTCACGGTTTTTCTCTTTAGTAGGAAGAAGGTTCAAATTACTCTTCAAATAAGAGCCACCCACTTCCACGCCCATTTTATTTTTCTTGTTTTTCTGAAACTAATCATTTGGACAAAAATTTCAGGCTTGGTTCTTTTCAGCTAGAGGAAGTGACTTTAGTGTGAAATTCAACAATTTCGATGACACCGAGACGATACTTACAAAAGTGTCTTTTGGTTTGGTATTGTTGGCAGCTCTACATCTATTGCCCAGTATGGTTCAAACGTGCCTAAATTAAGGACTAATGGACCGATTTTAATAATGCTTTCACCAGTATCTTCATAAAATATTCAAATTGACTTTTCATCTCTTTTTAGTAGATTTAGATAAAAATTTCTCAAAAAAATTAGATAAAACTAAACATGGACTGAGTTTGTTATCAACTTTAGGTTGTACCAACAAAAAAAAAGTTGTATAGGGTGTGAGCAAAAAGTTGAAATGGATTATTACATATAACACGCAGGAAAATGGTGCGACTGAATATCTCAAGGATACATGAATACATTTTTCAAAACTTTAACAAAGTCATAAAATTCTAAAAATCACATATCTTAAAGCCTTCACTTGAAACAAATATTTCTTCCATATTTTAAACTTATAGAAAATGTTTGCCTGTCTGAAAAAAATTAGTAGTTAATACAAAAAAATGCATTTTGGAGGTTTGCATACCTTAAACCACTCTGACCAATTCGCCTCAAAATACCCAAATATCCATTTTATTTTTTTGTGAATATTTACCTGTTAATAAGATAACTTTTTCATAAATATTTTTTGTCAACATGTTAATACCTAGGGTTCTGCCAATCACTTCAAACTAAAATTTTTCGTTCCGACAACTTTCAGATTTATTTTAAATAAAGTTCCCCAAAATATCTCATTGTGGACAGTTGCCACAGGATATTAAGACCAAGTTATATTATGTTTGTTAAAGTTTATGCAAACTATACGAAAAATTAAAGCGAGCCGCTAAAATGTTTGTTTTTTAAAAGAAAAATATCAAACGAAACAAATCGCAGAAAATATTAAAAAAAAAAAAAAAAAAAAAAAAAACGAACTTACAAAAAAAAAAAAAAAAAAACAATAAAAAATGTTACCTTCAAAGGTTAGTTCCGGTGCGGTTTCATCGGAATCCCCAATCAGCGTATGTTCATCATCGTTACCAAGTGGCGTGAGAGTGTCCTTGCTCTCCGTGCTGGCCTCAGTGTCCTGTCGCACCGTTACATAAGGCGTTCGTTTAACAGTCTCACAAGTTGATGGTCTTTGTGACATAGCTGTTGTATAAATATCAGAATCCTCTGACTGAACTGAAATCTTTCGCACAACACTTTCATTTAAAGCTTCTCTCGACTTGACAATCTCATCGGGTTCCTCAGGCACAGGAACTACTTCGAAATGCGTTCCATCATCAAAGATGTATGCATCCGGTCTCACTTCCGTCAGAGATCGGTTGAATTTCTTTCGATTTGTCACCTTTAATACGAAAAAAAAATATAGAATAAGTCGAAATCCATACAGAGGATTTAAAGCTCTGTGATTGTTTTTTTTTTTTAATGTTTGTCTTCTCTCTTACTTGTAAACTATTCATGTTTTCTGTTTCGGAAACAGCCCGGAATCGTTGCATATCACCAGGACCAATGGCAGAAGTGATATTCACATTTGAACTATGAAGGTCGTCCGAAGGAAGAGTCGTGTGGACAGACATGAATCGATGGATAACAGCTAAATGTGACAGAATCTGTTCCGATGCTTCTTCCATTTTTCGTAACCGGAATTCGATGTTCTGAAAAAATAATAATAAAAGAACATAAAACTTTTTTTTAATTTTTAAATTGAAATGTGCTCTTGTACGGATTTTTTTCTTCTCTTTTTCAACCATAAACTTTTATGGTTCAAAGCATTAAATAGCTTTTGTAAATTTGTGTGTTGCGGTTGATTATTTTATTATTAATAAAATTAAATTGAAAGTTTAACATCTGCTGCGAACCTATACCGACCCCTCGATTAATTAATTTAAAGGAAACTTTTTCAATAATTATTTCTTAAAGCACTTTTTGGAAGAAAAACGTTCCGAACCTCAATGGCAAGGTACACACTTTTCGGTTGATATATTACAATTTGAAGGCAATTCGAAATTGGTTTTAGGTATAGGTAAGTAGGTATATAGGTTGGTACTTTTATAAGTATTTGAAAGGGACACTGTTGTTTTTGGTGTTGCGTGTTGTATTAAGCTTCATTATATTTGAAGGTGTTTTGGAACACGTGTTGTTAGACGTGTAAAGCAATATAACTGGATTTAATGGTAATGGAGTTTCTATATTAAACTTTTTCGATAAGGGAAATTTTCAAAGTTTGAGAACGAAAGGACAAAGTATTTGTTTTTGAAATTGATGGATTAACTTGTTTAGAGGCTTATATTGCTATGGAAGGCATTATTATTTATGGTTTTTTATATATATTTCAGCGAAATCAAGGTTAAAATAATTTTGGTATTGATTTTTCGTGTTGGATTAACATATTCCTAAAGTCTCACGGTATTATAATTTAAGGGTTAATCTATTGTTATGATTATTACAAAAAGATAGATAAATAAGCTGAGCAGCTATATACTTGCAGTCTGAGCTCTTAGACCAATTTGAAGCTTTATATGAAGTGTGATTTTTAAATTTTGAAAAAAACGTTGAAATTTTCCTGGTAGTTTTTTATTTCAAAATATGAAAAAAGACATTTTTGGAAGGACACGACATCATTTTCCGAACCGAAAAACTTGTAACCAGAAATACCACCCATGATGGGTTATGCTAACTGAATATAAGTGTAGCTTGCACAAACCCCTTCAACTGAAGGGAAGAACTCATCTCTACATTGATCCAAAGAATTTTATATGCATATACACACACCCTTTCCATCGGTTTCACAGCCTTATATGTAGGTAAACCAGGGAAAAAAGTAATTTTGATCTACTTAGTGGTACGTCTAGCTCTGATCTCCCAGCTAAACTGATACATTTTATAATGGGAATTGAAATTGAAGAGATACTACTGAAACCTTTTCGACCGCAGCAGATACTTATTGACTAACCTATACAGTAAACAAATTAGGTCATAATTTTTTTTATGAAAACATCAAATTGAAGATTTATAATAGCATACTTCTGATCAACTTGGCAATGTTTTTTGAAAAGTCGATTGCCAGATCATGGGAATATATAAATTGATAATCGGTATTTAGGAGTATGTATTTAACACTTTTAAAACTCTCCAGTATATAATATCTTAAGAAAAAAAAAAGTTTTAAAAAACCGTGAAGTAAAATATTTTTTTTTTTTTCTTAAAAACAGCTCCTACGATTTTTATAAAACTTTTGCTGTATGTAAAAATAAGAACGATCTACTACCAAAAATGATTGAAAATTACGCTAAGCAAATTATTAATAGTAGGTACATTAGGGTGGGTCAAATTTAACGAACTGTCTTTGATTTTCTTGATACCATAAAAAAATTGGTGGTTCAAAAAAAATTCTCTAAGCAAATTAGCTCAAAATTCGAACGTTTAGAGGTCCCTCATTTCCATTTTGTTTTTTCCATACAAATTGTATGGGAAAGTGTTGGAAAAAACTTTCAAATTTTCTAAAAATTGAATCTGGAAGAGATTTAGTGCCATTTTTGACCATTTTTGGCTAAAACCAAAGTTGTTGACATTTTACATTTTTATATAAACTAGGCTAAGTAATTAAGTTTAATTTTATGATACTGGTCACCAAAACATTCTTTTCTATAGGTTTCAAGTGTTTTAAACTCGATTCTGAATTCAGAAATATTCCATACGATTACTTTTTTCAGATATTCCCGTTAGAAAATCAAAAAACGAGCTTTTTCGTAGTTTTTCAGTTTATGTCGCATAATAGTCTAAGAGCCAGTGGTGGACAGAGTTACGGTATTTCAGTACAATTTACACAGGGTTTCCGCCATAGGAAGATATACTATTATGTTTGTTTTTAATTTTAGATTAAATTAAAGAGAATGGATCTTATAATGATAAATGTTTTATTTAATGTCAGCAATTATGTATGGAATACAATATCAGGTTAATGTCGGCCTCTGTTAGTCTCACAAATTCGAGCCCTTTTGAGCACATTTTTCATTACATTCTCGCACATTTCACACTGTATTTCATTAATTTCATCACGAATATTTTATCGGAGTTGCTCAAGCGTTTCTGGTTTGTTTTCATAAACCTTGCATTTCAGATAACCCCACAAAAAGAAGTCCGGAGCAGTCAAATCAGGTGACCGTGGAGGCCAATCAAAATCACCATTTCTTGAAATAACTTGTTGTGGAAAGAGGTCTCGCAGTAATTCCATTGTAATCCTAGCTGTATGTGATGTGGCACCGTCTTGTTGATACCACATGTTAATCAAGTCCAAAGCATGCAGCTGTGGTGTTAAAAAGTTTTCAATCATGTCACGATATTGCTCCCCATTCACAGTTTCCGTTACGCCGTTTTCATTTGAGGTTATTGGATTGTTTTGAACACTTCCTTTAGCATCAGTAATGTTTTCGGCCGATCTTGCAGTACGTTGTGGTCCATGCTTGAGCCTATCACCTACAGACCTTCTAACTGCGAAATCATTCACTACACGATAAATAGTGCGTTTTGTTGTTTCTCCCAAACATTTCACGTAACTTTCTCATCGTCACAGTAATCGATGATTGATTTTGATAAAATGTTTTAACGATTAAAACACGTTGGTTTATTGAATATTTTTCCATATTTTATTTGCCACGAGTCTACTTCACGACTGCCAAATATGAACTTTTGAGACTAATGTTAATCAAATGTAGTAGCATATCTTCGCGGCGGACACCCTGTATAACCCAAATCACAGGCAGCCATGCTCTAATGAAAGAAACAATAAAAATAAACACAACAAAGTACAAATGTCACTTTTTCGCACACAATAAATGGTCTGGGTAATTATTTTCGTGCGAAAAAAAAATAAATGTGTAGACTTCTCCTAATGATCAAACAGCGTACTGCTGAACGAAAAGTATAATTAAATATTTCATTAATGATTTCGTTGTTTTGTATGGGATTTTTCGTTTTGCATGAGCAGCGTGCTAGGCTTTCCGTTATGCAGTACGCTGTTTGGGGAGCGAAATTGATTATTCTTGCAGATTATTTGGAGAAGTCTACACTCTTTTTTTGCACTTAAATAATTACCAAGATCATTTATTGGGTAAGGGAAAATGATATTTGTGTTTTTTATGTTTATTTTTGATGTTTCATTCATTACAGCATGGCTGTTTGATTTTTTTTTGTATTTGCAAATTTGTAAAATTCAAACAAATAATTTTTTGAGTTTGTGTAACTCTCAGTGAATATTTTTCCACTTCGTTTTCGTAATCATTTCATTGGGCTCTGGACCTTTGGCACCAAATATATGGGAAATTTGAGAAGCTATTTAATTAGTCAGTAATTGGTCAGAAAAGGTCAACTAGTCCTAGAAATTGGTCAAGGTCATGCACGACTTCTTGGCACCTCATTTATGGGAAATTTACAAAAAAATTATATTAACTGAAAGATCTTAAGATCGTGATAAAAAGTCAACTGTTTTCAGTAATAGGTCAGCCATAGTTTGTTTTCTATGAATTTTCAAAATTCGTTTCCAGGTCACAAAAAAACTTTTGGCACCTCATTTGGGTCATTCCAAAAAAATTAAGTATGCCATTTGAAAGGCCACCCTACGATGATAAAAGCTCAGCTATTTTCAGTAATTGGTCAAACTTTCGTATTTTGTATGAATTAAAAAAAAAAGGTCAAAGCGATTTTCGGCACCTCATTTATAGGAAATTTACAAAAATTGCTTACCATTTGAAGGATCTCTAAATCTATACAAGGAGTCAACTAGTTTTAGGAGGTAATTGGTCAGCCATATATATTTTTTTAAATGAATTTTAAAATTCTTCTTCAAGGTCATTGTTTTTTTTGGCACCTTACCTGTGCGAAATTTGAAAAAATTAATACCACCTGAAACTCCCTAACATCTATATAAAAGATCAGTAAATGGTCAGCTATAGATTCTTTTTTACGATTTCTTAAAGTTTTTTCAAGGTCACGAACCATAAGGCATAAGGATAAAAATTCATAACAAAAAATCTATGGCTGACCAATTACTGAAACTTACTGACCTTTCATATAGATCTTAGGGCCTTTCAGGTGGTATTAATTTTTTCAAATTTCCCACAAATAAGGTGCCAAAAATCACAATGACCTTGAAGCAGAATTTTAAAATTCATTTAAAAAAATATACATGGCTGACCAATTAATAAAACTAGTTGACCTTTTATATAGACCAAGAAATCTTTCAGGTGGTTAGCAATTTTTGTAAATTTCCCATAAATGAGGTGCCAAAAATCACGCGTGACCTTGAGAAACTTTAAGTCCTTATTACTAATTATCTAGGGCTTGTTACGGTAAAATTTACCGCAACAATGATCAGCCTTCGAATCCTTAACTCCCTCTTTTAATTTTTCCGTTATGGCTGCAAAATACTGGTGAAGTTGAGGGCAACTATGGTATCATCAACCAGCGGTGTATTTTGCTAGCATTTTGCAAAACAACAAATACAGGTGTACAAGTCATTGTCAAAATGCAATCGAGTGGAACGAGCGGTTCCGAAATTCATAAAAGTATTTGTCATACAGAAGAACGTCTCATGACAATATGCCAACGAATGAGCTGAAGAAGTAACGAGTCAGGTGGGCTCTTACTTGTTTCTAAACGAACAACAAAACATTATACTTAAAATTCATCTTAACTTAACTAAACTTAACTGAATAACTTATTGCAGACATTTTTGGTAGCTAACGTATTTACTTGAATTTTTAAAATCGTATCTTTATTTTTAATTACTAAGGTCTATCGGAATTGAAAAAAAGGATAAAGTTTGTAGTTTTTTAAAATATGTGTCACTCTCTCGTCTCGAAATAACAATGGTTTTGAATAGTTACTTCACGCTTCGAATCACCCGCGAGTAGGCCTTTTCTTGGTTTTGATTCTTTTTATTTTTTCTCAAAAGTTAAGTTTGGGATAGGTCTGAACTCGGCCATTAAGACATTCAAAAACTTGTTGAACTAGTCTTTGTGAGAGATTGAGATTCAGGAAGTTTTGGACAGACATCCAACAACTTGTTGATCTTGTGTTTTTGAGAGTTTCGTTGAGATTCAACAATGGTGGTTTTCTGGGGAGCGAAAAAGCCTTCCAGGAAGCCGATGTCCCGTGACCGATGGTCACGAAAACGTATGGCTAAATGTATAAATGTGTGAGTGAAGGGAATGGCCGATGGAAGGATTGTGTTGATAGCTGGGAAGTTCACTCTTCTGAAGAGAAGCTATTTGAGGATACGAGGAAAATGTAAACAATATTCAAAATCGAGAAAAAGTTTTGGAATTTAAAATAAAGTAGAGTTCAAAATTTTAATGGTGATTCGAAGAGTGAAGAAACTAGGAAGGAGTTTCGAGAAGATAGAGGAAAAAATTTAACCAGGAAAATTACCAGGAAAGAAAAGATAAGGAGAGTGGTAATTTTGTATGAATTTTTGGAATATTATTCGGTTTTATTTTAATCGTTAGTTTTATCTTTTAATAATTGCGCTTTAATTTCTACTAATTTTTGGGACGCGGTATTTTCTTTTCTTTACTGTGAATTAACGGCCCATTTTGTGTTTCATTTTCTTTGTTCTTTTTTTTTTGCTCAACAAATCCCCGTGAGCCGTTATAAAATACTTACTGTTTCTTTTTTATAACCGAAAAAATTTTGTGTTTTTTTCCTGGTTTATCCAATTTATCCAAGGTTTCCCAAATAAAAATAATTTAAATTCTCCATCTGGGAATATAAGACATTGTGTTTCATCTCTTTTTTATTTTCATTTCGTATTATAATTAGATTTGGAATTTTGCTAATTAAGCCTAATTAAAATTCCTGGCACCCATTATTTATTTCAAGTACCCCACTGTACTTGTAATAAATCATATTCCTTTATCTTGATTAATAAAATCAACTATCCTTTTTTTATAATAATCTTTTTTTTTTCTTCGCTGAGCAGCCGTGGTGGTATAGCTTTTATAAACGAGCAACTGTTAACACTTTTTCGCGTCTCTTTATCTTCTCTTCTTTCGCTGTCTTTTTCGGTTGGTTTGACACATCTGTCAAAAGAACCAAAAGTCATAAATTGTAAAAGTAATAGTTTAATCGTGGTGAGCAGTAAATTAAAAAATTATTCTTAACAATTTGTTCGCGGTCGTTTACATATCAATGAAAAAAAGTTTTGAAGTTTAACAGGCTGACCAATTTCTAGGACTAGTTTATCTTTTTTGACCAATTACTGACCAATTTAATGGCGTTCTCAAATATCTAATTTCCCATACATGAGGTGCCAAAGGTCCAGAGCCATTTCATTGTCTTGTTGGAGATCAACTAAAAAATTTCGTTTCGCATCAGCAGCATTCTAAGTTTTAGAAGAATTTATAAAAATAAAAATGATTGCCGTCTAGCGGACCTTAGATCAATAACAAATTTTCTCTTTCTTGAGATTTAATGTTTTGGGTGGTGATTAGCTTCACCCTTTTTTCAGACACTTGAAATATTAATAATAATTTCGTTAATCTTCTTTTTACCTCCATTTTGAATGATTAATGAGAAAAGCTATTCCCGATGAAACCTTCTATTTCATAAATTTCAATTTTAAGGTGTTATTTCGAAGTGCCTTCACATATACATGTATATATGAATGTGTACAGGGGATATGTACTTTTAGTGTAAAAGGTCTCTGTATTGAACTTGTTTCATTTGTCATAATCAATTAACCATTTTGTATTATGCATAATGACTGTGCACAAATTTCACACTATTTATCATTGCAAACAGGTAAGGTACACATAATCATTATTCCAGACGACGAGGTGTTAAAAAGCCCTTAAAGAAATTTTCAAGTCTTGGCAACTATAAAGCCTTCTTATCCAATACAAATTTTGACAAAGGAAAAATAGATGATAGATAATAATACTTAATACCTACAAACAAGATTATATATGTACGTTATCTAAATCAATGCCAATCCTTACCTGAACAGTGACAGTTTGTAAATTTTCCTTTTGATTAATATCTTCAATTTTTTGCGACATTGTTTCAATTCGATCTGTTGTGTATTTGACGCGTTCATCCGTCGACTGATTAAGTATAATTTCTTGTTCGTGGAAAAATCCTTCGACACATTCTTCTTCGAAATCATAAAGACGTTCCAGATCGTCTTTCTCAAGGAACAATTTTAATCCATTATCCCTTTGTACTTCAAGACCTGGAAAAGAGGATTTATTTTTTTATATATTCATTTGATATTGTTATGTTAATGTTGAAAATTTCAATCACCAAATAAAATAAGACCTACTTAGATACTGTTATCGATGAAATTAACATACCTTTCGCTTTACGTATACAATATTTAAGGAGCGAATAAAAATGACAAAAGGCTATAAATGGAGGTGGCAGCACAGGTTTCTGTTGATATTCCATAACAACGGTGAATCTTTGAAACATCCAAACCTGAAATGATATAAAAATTAAGTACATTCTTTATTTTGATCCTTTTTGAGCAAAATTCAAAAGAAAGGATATAAACTTACTTGATGTGAGACGGAATTAACTTCGTTGAAGATATTATTGAACACAGCTATAAGTAAATTGATGAGCAAAATGTTGGCAATTAAAAGGTACATTGCCATAGTTATCGGTGTCACCCAGTGTCCTTTAAGGATAAAGTGAAAAAAACACAATTTATAATTAAAACTTATGCTCCATAGGAAGTTTTTATTCAATAATAATTCTTCGATGTGAGAACGTTCTCTGTCGTCGTGGATACGTTCCATAAAAGTGACAATTGACAGAGAGAATAAGGATATAATGGATCAAAATGCAAAACGATGCCATACCTGTAACACAAGCCGGCTGACGAGGGTCCTCTCCACATGGTGGGTCAATATCATCGGCAAAAACCTCACCATACAACATGAAGTAGGGTTGATAGTATACCTGCCAATGACAAAAAGGTTTTAAGTGACTTATAAATAGGGCCGGTAATGAGCAATGATGTGATGCCTTGCTTTTGATAAAAATAATGAAAAAAAAAAATAAATGTCAGTTGAAATTAAATTGAATTTTATTTAAGGACATTCAATTCGATCTGTCGTTTTTTTATTTTTTTTATATTATTTTTGAATTTTAAAAGAGAATTTCATTTTTATTTTCACACACAGATATGCTATACAGATATAAATAAACCATGCACTATCCCAGCTATATAGTATAATTGAAAAGGACAAAGGTTCGTATTTTATAAAGATTGATATTTATTGAATTTCTTGCCCATGAAATCCTTTTTCTTATGGTAGGTACATTATTTTATAGAGATGGAATCTTCAATATTTTTTTCATAAACAAAAAAGTAAAACAATTGAGAGAATCAATAAAAGGGTTCAGTTTTTTTTTTTTTTTTTTTTTGATTATTATCTTCGAGTACTTATTTATTGATAAAGCTCTTTAAAACTTATTTTCATGGAAAGTTTCCTGAAAAATATTAAAGGTACTGTACAATGCTTGTTATTGAGATTTTTTTTTTATTTGTTCGATTGAACTAGACTTGCTTTATGTTAAAGGTAAAAAGTTGATTCATTATACTTTTGCAATAAATATTCAAGGCCATCATCAGGATATACAATGAATACCAAAAAATATCCTTTATTTTAATTTCGTGAAAACCTACCTTAGTTGCAATCACAATCAACAAAATTAAATAAAAACAATAATTATATGAATATAAAGTAGATTTTAAAAATTAATAAAATGAATTAAATCAGATAAAATTTAATGGTACAGCTGATGGTCAGTGGCGTTAAATGCGGTTAAATGGACTGGATTTTGGTTGATCCATGCATGATCTAATTACCTCCTGGATATATACGCAATTGCATTTTATATTAAACCAAAGAAATTATTTTGTGGATTAAATTAATAGGAGATAGGATTAAAATTTAATTTTATAAAATATTTCATTTTTAACGTAACTAACCGCAGAATAGATGACAAACATGAATATAAATTAGAGATACATTTGACATAAAAACAGTGATTAATTGAATAGATTTTAGAGGGAAAATTTATTATTATGTCTGGAACAGATTGAAGTCCTTGAATTAAAAAGTTTGAAATAAGGGGACAAGTGAAAAGTGCATTTTTGTTTATTTCTTATAAATTTAGCAATATGTCTAAAAGGCCTCCCGGTCTTTTTAAAAGTATATAAAATGTGAATATGAAAAAAAGAAGGGAAAGAAACTGTCCTCGACGGAGTCAGAGAGGATTGAAAATAACGTGGTTGTTGTGGCTTTTTGAAATTATATCAGAAATTGTTTTGAAAAAGCAGCAAAAAATAAAATTGAAACGAATTGAGTCAAAAACAACCACTGATCACTTTAAAAGATGCCAAAAAAAAAATTTAAATTTTCCCCAAAATAATGCTTCCCGAAAACATATCGGCAAACATTTTTTTTGAAGGTTAAGAGAAAGGCTGAACAGTCAGTCAAACTTCTCAAAAATAGGACTTTTTGCAGGTAATAAAGTGGAAACAAGCATTATTTAGAAGTATGTACCTGAACACGAATGTATTAAGATGGTAGGTACTTATATTGTTTTTTTCTTTTTTTAAATTCCGTGATGGATTGGCATCAAAAAGGGGCTTTAAATAGAAAACAAAATTTCCCTAAGATTTTCAGATTTTTATTTCAACCCCCTGGTCTCCCTCTTATTATGGGGTTTGTGGTGATTCTTATACAACGCAAAAAAAAACATAAACAGTCAAAGGTAGATTACATTCAGACGAGCAAAAAATCGTAGTGTTTCCCTCCGTTCAGGCACCCAACTAACAATTTCGCTTCTATATTCTTCTATAGAAGCTTTTCGGTTTCAGTCAACCTAGGCATGTAAGTAATGTATAGAATTCCATAGAGTGAATAAGGCGACCTTTTTTAACTTCTATTGTACTTTTATGGAGTTAATTATGAGAGTCTTAAAGAAGTTTATATTAGATTAAATAAAAAAAAAATGTTGATAAGTCCAGAAGTTGAATCCGTGTACTTTCGAACCAACTGTCTTTCTCAATAACCGCTCCTCTAATATCTGATATACAGTTCAATGCATTAAATTGGAATCACTTTTATCTTGAATTGTCCCGTTTGAGACATAAGCTGCTTGCATTAATAAGAAAAAATTTGTTAAAAAAAAATATAATGGCAATTACACACACGTATAGTTAGTTAAATAAATAAAAGATATTATAAATAAATTAATCAATTTATTAATATACCAACCTTAAACATTGACAGTAATAAGAAATATATGTGCTCAGATGCTTAACTGAATATAAATTATAAAATGGCCAATTATAGCTTGGCGTCACCATAATCACTAATACAAGCAATATATAGAAACAAAGACTGACATAAAGATTGTATAAGAATTTTATGGGATGACTATTGAAGTAAAAGTATCTTGGTTATTTCATAAGATCATTATAGAAGGATTAAAGAAACATTGGTACATCGCTTCTATCAATCTGAAATATTTTGCACCAGAAAATATTTAGGGATTCAGTAATAATCAGATAAGGTATTTACTTTCTGTCAGAAGGCTAAATGGAGCGCTATAGAAACAAATAAAATTTTAATGTCTGAAATGCGAGTAATTTTGTTAGTTGGGCGGGAGGGGTAATTTTCTAAAAATTTGGCTCAAAACAGAAAACAGAATTACTTAAAAATAACTGGAAACACTTAAAATGTCATGTTTTAGCTTTTTTTAAAGCCATGATTACATTCTATAATATATTTTCCAAATAAAGTTTTTATTATAAATAGCATAAAATATAATTTTAATCCCTACAAATTGTAATTTGTTGTTAGTACTCGTACCTTGTGGCATAATGGTTAGTGCATTGGGCTTACATGCCGAAGGTCTGAATTTAGTTCCCAGCCACTGCCACCTAAAAAACAGAAATGTTTTTCCCGAGGTACTGCCTCTTGCAAGGAACTGACAAATCCTCCAAGAATAAAGGTACTTGTCATGAATAAGTGCTTCTTATCTAGCCGTTCGAACTTGGAGAAAAATTGTAAGTCCCCTGAATTCTTGCCAATAACACGCACACAGGAATGGTTGAGAGTTGTAAGTCACTAGGCTCTGGTTCTCCACGAGCTGTTGCGCCACGAAATTTTAATTTTTATTTCTTACAAATTGTAATTTAGTTTTTTATCTTTATTTTATTTTTCACAAAAACTATTTAGAATAAAAACTTTATTTAAAAAGCATAAATGGAATGAATCTGTAGCTTTAAACAAAGTAAGTGTTCTCGCTTTAAATTTTTGTTCTCTTTCGAGACAAGAAAATTAACCCTTCTTCCTGAACGGGGGTAAATAGACCCCCTACGATGCAATTTTTTTATCGTCTGAGTCTAATATTAATTTTTTCGTGTGCTATAAGAATAACCCGTCGCGTGTTATAAGAATAACCCCACATTTAGTATCTTAAAGTGAAAATAGGATGACCAGGGCCCTATTTCATAAAAATTGATAGATAACAATTCTAAAAATTTGTCGCGCTTGTCTGACAATTTTTCGATTCATAAAATATTGACATGTCACATAATTGCGATTTAAATAAAACGACAAGTTTGTCATGAATATTTTGTCATTGTCAGATTATAATAAATTGTTCACTTAAGTTTGTGACAAATTCTCTGTGATAATTTTGTCATTGCTATTGTTTTTTCTCAAATTTTTTAGGCAATAAAACTTTTTTTTTTGAATTTCAGAATTTTCCGCCTGATATTCTTCTGAGCAATCAAAATTATTTACTTCTTTCTTTTTTTTAAAGTTTCTAATAGTATAGTAATTAAGTTTTAAATAAGTTTAGAATATTTCTAGCTTGTTACATGAAATTCTTTTTGATATAGTTCATCATTTGCTCTTACAAAATACTATTAAGCTATTTAACTCGTATTTTTCATTTCATTATCATCACTTGCCTGTCACAATTGTCAATCAAATACTGACAAATAAACATATAAATTGTATATTTTGTGTTAGCGTGTTCAGGAAAAGGAGATCTCGGAGGGCTCAGCAAATTTTATCCCTCAAAAAGTGAGCAAGCGAATTTAAAATTTTCTTTCAGAAATTTTTGACAGACATTTTTCTGAGGAATGCTGTTCACGAGACGGAGATTGCTGAGGGTTCTGAGATCCCAATTTCCTGAAAATGCCTTTTGTCTCAAAAAACAATTGTTACTAACGGACTAATTAGAGACAATTTACTGTCATGTCAAGGTTCTTATCAACCGAAAACTTGACAATTGTCGCATATATTTTGACAAATATATAATATTGTCAAATTATTTTTGGGACAGAAATCTTACTATTATCAAGTTGTCATTTCAAAGATTGTCACCTGTCACCTAAGGCCGTAGCCAGGCCAGGGAGTCACAGAAGTTTGATCTCCCCGAAAGTTTTGAGAAATGCTATTTAAATCATACTTTTTAGTTTAAGTATGAAATTCATACTCAAAATTTTTGCAAAAGCTATTAATTATGTTCAAAACTTTCGGAATTTAGTATTAAGCTCACGTACCTAGTACATAATTTTTTAGGAACATAGTATGGTACCATTTTACCTTAATGATTCCATTAGTCAGAAATTATACCTTGAAATGATATTCGAGAGCCTTCCTTTTTGTGGAGTCTGATTCCCACAATTCTTTGCAAAAATGAACAAAATTCAAAAGAATTAAATCAATTAAAAAAAAAACTGGATCGTAACCTTTTTAAGTTTATATCCCTCTGCATCTATGTTTTTATCTGGTATTTTTCACATTACCTTGTAAAAAGCTCATTACTTTATTGACTGAATTTGAATTTCTTTTATAAACTGTCTTATATGCCTACTGCCGTAATTCATAAATGCCAATATTTGTCGACAAAATATAAAACCACCTACATTTCTCTTCAATCAAAGGAAACTTCTTCTGGTCTTGTGATTCCAATTATTATAATGGAGAAAAACTAATTAAGTTTGACTGATTTGACTGGTGAAGGGCTATTTCATCGTAGTTCTAATGAATTTCTACACATATTATTGATAAGGTACGCCTGAGACAAAGAAACAATTAGAAGAGCAGAGCAGAGGAAGGTAATGAAATTGACTTGGAAGATTATTTGGAAAAAGTATTTTATGATCAAGGTCGGATTTTATTTTATTGATTAATGACAAGTGCATCATTATGCATACAAATCAAACAAAAACAGCTCAGAGACTCAGAGATAGAACAAAGAACTAAAAATTGAACAGTTTTAGTTAGGTTTATCATGATTTCACATGTGAATAAGGAATTAATTAGTGAATTGGCTTTTGATTGGTTTCACATGTGAATATGGAATTAATTAGTGAATTGGCTTCTGAAACGCTTGGAGCAAAGATCACTCTTAGATGGTGGCAAGGAGTTTTCAATTAATATGAGTACTTGTACCAGACTCGCCACCACTAAAGGAGTCTGAAGATCGAGATGGCATTCGTGAAATAGCTATAACTCCAGCCCATATATACGAGTATGGTGGCAGCACACACAAAAGTTGTTATTGTTCATTCAAAATTTGTATCGATTTTCATTTAAATACAAAACATCACTTTAAATTCAATTTAATACAATTCAATTCAGTAAAATTAAATTTAATAAAATTAAATTAAATTAAATTTTATTCAATTCAGTTCAATCCAATTCAATATAATTTGATTAAAGTCAATTCAACTCACTTTAATTCAAATAAATTCCATTAAATTCAATTCAATTAAATTTAATTCAATTTAATTCAATTCTATTCATTTAAAATTAATTCTCTTACATTTTTGCTACCTAAAAGAAAGGTATAAGTACACAAGTGAGCTTAGATCCGTACAAAGTCTTCAGGCCAATATCTAAAAGGAATGAAGGCGCTAGTCCTGAAATTCTAAGAAAAGTGATGAGACATGCTCTGGAAAAAGCATTTTAGGTTGAAGGTCAATGGTCTAAGGGCCAGTTTGTTCACAGCTAATCATCTTTAATCAATGATTATTGGGACTGGTAAACTCGAATGTGCTTGATAACTACAATTTCAGTCAATGAATACATAGTTTGAATTTTACATTTCTTTCGAAATCGCTTTATTAGTAAATATTGGTCAATTAGCTCCTTTTTACCAGAGCGTGTGAAAAATGTATTACAGATTTAACCCAATGCAATGTGAAAAAACTGGCCATAAGAACCACTATGTCATAATTATTGTCATAAATCAATAACTTGAACAATTTATTTTCAAACTACATTGTTATGTACCTATTTATAAGCCTCTTGTTCGTACTCATTAAAAAAATGGAGCACCAATTCCAATATTAAATTTTTTTCGGCATAGTTCTTTAAGGAAACAAATTACTTGGTAAGTCCTTAACCAAAAAATTCAGAAACAATGCCATTTGAAAGGCCACTTCATAGTCATAAAAGGTCAAATATATTCAATAATTGGTCAACCATACAAATATTTCAATGAATTAAAAAAAAAAATCAAGGTCATTGTGATTTTCGGCACCTCATCTGAGGGGAATTTACAAAAAAATTCTATCACCTGAAAGGCCTTAAGATCTTTAAAAAATGTCAACTAGTTTCATTAATTGGTCAGCTATAGATTCATTTTTACGATTTTAAAAATTTTGTTTTCAAGGGCACGAACGTTTTTTGGCATTATGATTAAAATTCATAACAACAAATCTATGGTTGAACAATAACTGAAACTAACTGACCTTTTATAATGATCTAGTAACCTTTCTGAGAATATAGTTTTTTTTTTCTGAAATTACCCAAAAGAGAGGTGCCAAAAATCGTTTTGGACCTTGAAAAAAAAAAACTTTAAAAAATCATAAGAAAGAACCTATAGCTGACAAATTACTGGAACTAGCTGACCTTTTGTTTAGATCCTAAGGCCTTTCAGGTGGTTTTAATTTTTTCCAAATTTCCCTTAAATGAGGTGCCAAAAATCACTATGACCTTCAATTTTTTTTTTTAATTCATTAAAAATTCATTAAAAAATATGAAAGGTTGATCAATTTCTGAAAATAGCTGAGCTTTTGTCACCGTGAAGTAGCCTTTCAAATGGCGTACTAAATTTTTTGGAATGACCCAAATGAAGTGCCCAAAGTTTTTTTTTTGTGACGATGAAACGATTTTTTTTTTTAATTCATGGAAAACAAACTGTGGAACTGTGGCTGACCAATCGGTGAAAATAGTTTACCTTTTCACACGATCTAGAGATCTCTCGGATGGTATTTTTTTTTTTTTCAAATTTCCTCTGAATGAGGTGCCAGAAATCGCACGTGACCATGAGAAACCTTAAGCCTTTATGACAAGTTATCTAAGGCTTACCAATTTTTAGGACTAGTCGACCTTTTCTGACCAATTACAGACCAATTAGATGGCATTCTCAAATATCAAATTTCGCATATATGAGGTGCCAGAGGTTCAGAGCCAACAAATGGATCTCATTTGTTGAAGCTTTTTTTTGATTTGACGTGAGACAAAAAAGTTCTTCGAAAAATTACCTTTTGGGTAGAAAATAATATGTAAAAATCTGCAGAAACTTAAAAGGCAATTTATATATTCAACACTGTATGTAGATATTTTATACACATGATTATCACCCATCTCATTCCAAAAATCTAAATTAAAAAAATATATTTAACTTGAAAAATTTGCTAGAGTACATTTTGTATTATCTTATATCAACATGAAATTTACACATCTGACAAAAATTTAAGTATATAACAGCAATAAATAATAAAAATATAAATTATTTGGTTTTTTAAGAAGAGCGAGATAGATTTTTCAGATACAGAGAGAAGAAGAGAAGGACAGATAGCGAAATAAGAAGAGGATGTCAATTAAAATTTGGGGTACATCGATTTCTCATGCAGATCACCTAGAATTTGAACGACTAATAAGAATTCTTTATATACTGTTGCCATTTAATTTATAAATTTAAAGCAAAAAAAAAGTTATTAATGATTATAAATTATCCAATTGGTAGAAATAAAAAATAAAAGTTATAATAAAAGCAGTATACAAGAGTACACACACTAATGATACATGCATACTAGATTTTCATTTTCGATTTTTATATAGAACTGCTGGTTTTCCAATCAATAACATAGATTTTTTTTTTGATATACACAACATCAACTTGATTTTGTTTTTTTTTTTTGTTATAATTTTATATCAAACCAGTTTACATTGTGATTTGCATTTCCGGGATATCGATTTAATGGATCGATTCTACCGTAACTTGCTGAACGATGCAAGCTACCTTGTAAGCCAGTATTTCGAGAGTTATGGGAAGATCTTGTGTTCATATTTATTGCGCCAAGAAATCCAGGTGCTACAATCGAACCAGACAATAGCTGGAAGGCGGAAGAAGAATAAGAAGAAGAAGAAGAAAAAACATACAAGCTCATCGTGAATAATAATCAAATCATTCAAATTATTTTTTTATCATGTATAATTATATGTATGTACTCTTATAATATTATTTTATTTAACTTATTTTAATTTTTATTTTTATTTTGGTTAAATTAAAAAAAAATATTTTTTGTAGGTATAAATTTTGATATGAAAACAAAAAAAATCAAAAACTAAAACACATATTTATTTTATACTTACAAATATTTTTTAAAACAATATCCCAATACGCATTTTTAATAACAACATTTTAAAATTTAATGGTAAACCATTTTTGACATATTTTAATTGCATGTACATAATATAAATAATATTTTTAAGCTCAAGCTGTTTCAATATCTTGAATAAATGAACTTTAAGTCAAAACAATAACTTGATAGCTCTGTTTCCAAAATACGAACGAGTTGTTAAAAATATATTCGTATACATTCATAGATTAAGTTTTCCCAGTTGTACTTTTAACTTTTAAGGAAATGTCTACCTATTAGGATGAGGACTAACATTTCTTGACGCAGAATTGAAACTACTTACCACAGTTGTCTTAAACAGATTTAATATTTTTATTAAAAATAAATGATGAAGCTACTTAAAGATATAGTTATACCTAAACTAGGGATAGTATGTACCACTAGGGTGTTGGAATTTTTTCAATTTTTGTATAATTAAAAATTGGTATCGTGGATTCAAAAAGAAGTAATTTTTGTTCTGGGACATTTTCCAAAACTGAATTTTGAGACCCCGAGACCGAAAAGTGGTAGTCAGAAAAACCATTTAAATATGCGTCGATATGTGGTCAAAGTTACTAACAGTGATTTTTTCTTGCTTTTATAACCTGCTGCAAAGAAAATAGAATACAAAACTGCTCCTTTGAAAATTTCATAAAATAAATTTTTACCAAAAACCCAAAAACTCTATCGATTTTCAAGCTGTTTTAGGATTATTTTTTCCAAATGGAATGCTCGAATTGGCCCAACAACATTATAAAGCATACTTTAATTGATGTACGCTCAAAACAAATGAGTAAAGAAATCTCAAATTAAACATAATTAGTAATTGTGACTACATATCAACGCAAATTTAAATGGTTTTTTTGACCACGTTTTTCGAATGTGATTTTCTTCCTAACACCGGCCGTGGGGTTTCAAAATTCAATTTAGGAAAATGTCTCAGAACTAAAATTACTTCTTTCTATATCATTTACAGGATCCATGATACCCATTTCAAATATAAAAATAAAAAACATTCCACCATCCCTTATATACACTCGGGCGTATGCGTACTTTTTTACATAGGTTATTTTTACTGTTTGTCTTCAGCTTTGTTTTAATTTTTAATAGCTTACGTTCCTTATAGTTAGATTCAATTGTATTTATTTAGCTATTTTTTTAGGGCTTGTTTCATGACACTTCTTTTCGTCTACTTCGGAAAACTATGAATTTCTATCAATTTTATCATTTTATCAAATTTTATTTTAATAATAATTTTGAGTTCTACTTAAGTTCCGAAGGAAGCCATACAAATTTCGGTATTCTAAGTGCTACTTAAACGCTTTCTCATGCATATACATACATATATACGCATTTTTGGAGTCAAGAGCTGTCATTTTGGATACATATACAATATACAAACACATAAACACATATCTACTACAGGTAGTTACTCAAAAGTCTTAAAACGTTTAAAAAAAATCCTATTTTCGGGGAAGTCGATTGTTTTGAGACCGCTGTCCTAAACATATTTATAAAAATCAGTGAGTCAAGTGCTTCGTGTCAATTTGTGATAAATTACTTGATACGTTTGCTAACATCATATTAAAAAAAAAACATCATCCGAATGCCACAGTGCGGATATAATAACTTTCTACCAAAAAAATTATTTCACCAGCAATCGACGTAAGAAACATCTACATATAAATATTTTGAGTGTGGCCCACCGGTGGGTGGGTTAATTTGCTTCAAACTTGGAACAGAGAATTTTTATGTAGTTTTCTACAGTGGTAGAATTCGTGTATTTTTTTTTTTTATTTTTTCAAGACATAATCAAGGTTTTGAGTAAAAATCTTACGTTTTTTTCTTTAAAAAGTCTAGGTTTTAGATGAAAAATGCAGATTTTAGAAGAAGTACCTATACTTTGTTTAGATCTTTTTAAAAAAATTGTCTTATTTTTGGGTTTATTTCTATATATGTTCCTATTGTACATAATGTATAAAATACAATTTTTTTCTAATTTTGTTTTTTTTTTTTAAATATAAGTAAGCTCAAACTTAATTTTTATTAACGAACAAAAATTGATGAAAAATGTATTTTAGTTAGTACTCTACTATCTTACACGATACCAATTGAATGACCAATTTCGAAAAAGTCACATCTCGCATTTTTTGACAACTGCGTTTTTTTTCATATCAATATAATCCTTACCTTCCCTGCATCTATTATGTTCAAGATAACGTAATGTTTAGTTCTTAAATTGCTGTTATTCCTATTATTTGTACAGAAATAATTTCAAATTTCTTCGAATTTATTACATTAAAAATACTAAAAACCGAAAGGGGGCCTGAATAGAAGGTTTATAAAGAAAATCAATAATTTATGCTTGATTTAAGTATCTTGTTTAATTTAGACACCAAAAGTAAAAAGTTTCATGAAATTTGTATGGTTTTTCCCTTAAATTCTTTGTACTCAATTCCATCAATTTCGAAGAGGTCACATTTCATAAACATAAATTATCAACAAAAATTATATGAAATAACGTTTAACAACAAATATTTCTGTAATGACCCATTGCTTACTGACCCCAAAATTAAATTCAAACATGAATTTTATAAATTTTGAACTAAATACTTTAGGAAATAATTAGTTTTTTTCATTTCCTGGACATTTTAAATTTACAGAGATGCGAAATAGGTAATTGGACTCGTGGAAGATAGTAGGTATTTGCTTCATTCAATCCCATTCAACAAAATAAAATTAAATACAATTCAATTCAACACAATACTATTCAATTTAGTTAAAAACAATTCAATTCCATTCACTTTCAAGAACAGGATAAATAAATTCACGTAGTTAACACTGATTTTGTAAAGGCATTTAGTAGAGTAAACTTTGCTGTTTTCTTTTTGTTTTTTTCACCCTATATGGGTGAAAGCAACTTGTGTCTATAGGAGATTGGTAGGTTCAGGTGTTCCCGAGGGAAGTCACTCGGGCCCGATTTTCTTCCTACACCTTGTAAACGATTTACTTTATATTATTAGATTTTGTCCTTGCTTAAAGTTATGATAAAAATTTCGATTTAACTATATTTCGTGAAGCTTCCAAATCAGAACTGAAAGTAGCCTTAAATCTTTTATATAAATTGCTTAAGAATTGAAAAGAATAGATCTATAGATGTTTAATCTTAGATGAAAAAATAATAATAATAATAATAATGATAATAAATTCAATTTAATTTAATTCCATTCAATTCAATACAATTATAGTCAATTAAATTAAATTATATAGTATTTAATTCAATTCAATTAAATTCAATTAAATTTTATTCAATTTTATTCAATCAATACCATTCAATTCAATTCAATTTAATTTAACCCAACAAATAAACACAATTGATTAAGCCACTAACTGGAAATTACAAAAACAATATTTTAAAACAAACGTCAAAACCCTTTAAAAAAACACTTTTATTACAATCATTTAAGACTTTACAGGTACGAACATTTATTGAAATGGAACAAGCCGAAAAATCTTAATTGAACATGAATCATAGTTCACATGGGAGTTTTTCCTACCAGACAAGTTTAAACTAATTTTCAAATTTTGCAGGCATCGATTGAGGCTCAAGCTTGATGAACAGATACATTGACATTTTGATAAGTTTCACAGCTAATTTTTAATGTATTCTCCTCGAAATTTGTAATCATTGCCTGGAAAATAATTTTTAGCTCTGATAGCTGTTGACAAATATGGCTTACAAGATATATATAACTTATTTAGTTTATAAAAACATGCTAAGATGATAAATTATGTTCAAGCAGACAACCTTATTACAAAGGTAATGTACACTCGGGCGTATGTGTACTTTTTATTGTATTGAAATTCTCACGTTTGTTATTGTCAGATAAAATAATATGTATTAATGTACTCCTTCGTTCACTTTATTTAATAGTTTGTAATTTCGTTCACTTTTTTTAATAGTTTGTAATTTCAAAAAAAAATTAAACACAGTAAAAATTGATGAAAACAGCTGAAGCATCATTTGGAGTTCAGAGTATTTCCCTAAACGATAGATTTTTTCCATATTCATTTTTACGTATAGATAAAAAAGCATATGGCTTTGAATAAGTATTCACAAATGTGTAAAATAAATTAAATACATTTGTTGGGACAGTTCAGCATGGAAAACCAAAAGGCTTATTGAATCACAACTCTTAACAATTCTTGTGTGCGCATTTTTGGCAGAAATGAACAGCCAAAAATTGTCGGCCATGCTTGAACGGCTGAGATGAAAAGCATTTTTTGTATGGCAAGAAAAACCCTTGAAGGATTTTGCAGTTGCCTTTAAAAGGCAGTTCCCCAGAATCATAATTGTTTAAAGATAGCAGAGGCTGGTAACAGAATAACGAAAACGCCACAAGGCGATACTAAGAAATGTCTTATTGTATATAAGTGAATATTTTGAATTGGAAAAACATTCTTCCTAACAATGAAATTCAATACAAAGTAGCGCTTCTTGAACCAAGAACTTCAAAGCTATTTTTTTTTCAATTTAAATGTGCTGTATTTCTTTTGTATATAAAAATAATATTGATAAAAAAACGGTTGCAAATTTATGTATAAATAAGTTTTTAAGTATTTACAGACACATAAACATAAGCTCAAGGACAAAATTTCCTCTACTAAAAGACAAAATAAAATTGATTCTCTTATTGAATTGAAACTGAATCACACAATTCAACTTGTAAACATGTTGTTGGTCACTAAATCTGCAGATTATTACATTAAAAAAAAAAAAACTCATTCAGGACAAGTTGTATTTTATTTTCAGAATCGATTCCATGTTCGTTTGATATCCTCTCGAATGCGCCACCCCTCGATCGAAGAACACACTTCTGAAGGCGATTGACACGTAAAATCAATCATGGTACAATAGTCTACCTTTTATTGTGTTTACATTTGTGTATGTGGGCGATGCATGAACTCATGTAGAATATCATAGTATCCATGCGAATGGCTTCAGGGAAATCACAAACCAACAACTCTACCAAGCATCACGTTGGTTGTAAGTACGTATTATGTATTTAAAGTTGGTTGTAACGGTCAATTCGAATTAAATTTAACAATTTAATTTGAGTATTATGTTAAATTGGTTTCAATTTTTGGTGCATGTTCGAGTATTTTGTACCCTCTTATGGAATATATTTTGTTTTCTTTTTTAATCAATTTTTAACAGTAATTGTTAAACATACATCGAACAAATCGTGACGCGAAAACTAAAATTAATATTGATGTTCTTTTGCCTTGGGATATCATGGTTGTTTCGTGAAAAGTTTTTATTTATGCAGATATGTACATAAGCCTGGAAAATTGAATGAAGGTGCAATATGTACCTACATAATTGAATTATTTGACTGAAAAAGCGAAAAACGAAGGGAAAGCTCATATTTGCCTTCCTTGAGAATACGATATCCTTAAAATGGATAATAAATTGATTATAATTTCTTAAACATATTTTGTATCTATATACATAATATTTAAAGGTTAAAATTAACTAATTGTTAAATGTTTCAAAATTTTTTAGGACACCAAATGGTTTTCTGGAAGTTACATTCGGTTATTAAGTGAATGCTGTACAGGAAATTTTAACAAAATTCTGAAAACAAAACTTCGGACCTACTTGCTCTTAAGTTTTAAAATATTTAAAATTTTATACATAACATGAATATAATGAGACATACATTTTTAACATGATGGAATTCGTTTTTTTAAGTTTGTTAAAACAGCTTCTATTACAGTTAAAGGTGAAAAAATAGAATTCCAATTTCTAGAACTAATTTTAATTTATGGTAAGAAGAATTTCAAAATTGTTAAAATAATACTTTGAATATTAAATTTTTAAAAAACATTTTTTTAAGGAAAAAGTGTTTAGGGAATTTAAACTTTTTTGTCTTTACTAAAAAAAGCATATGCATTTTTGAAAAATTTGATACAAACATATTTTGATTTATTTTTTTGGAGTTAAAAATCTTAATCCAAAACTATTGAGAAGGAAATAAAGTACTCGACTGGATCACAAGTATTTGTTTTTAAGTTAAGAACGCTGAGGGTTCAGTAAAATTATATACAAGGACATGGAAGCTATGAGGGAAAATGTTTAAAAGTATTTAATACTATATTTAAATTAGCTAGAACAACTTCTTTTCAAGGTTGAAATGAAAATAAAAGAACGCCCTTTTAAATCTTGATTGAATATAAATGTATGGACAGCAATTTTAAAAATCATCGGAGCTTTTTTCTTAAAAAATAAATTCTTAAAAAAATTTTAAGGAAAATTTTTGGTAATGAAATCGTAAGTATGTATTTATATACATATAAAAATAAAATTTAAAAAACATTTGTCAACACATTTTTGAGATATCGAAACTTCAAAAAAAAATTGAAACTTTTTCTTAGAAAATTTTGATATCCAATATATTTTAATCTTATTGGAAATGTGTATATAAAAAATCTAATCAAAATTTGTTCAGCTGATTATGAGAAAATTGAAATTTTAACCAAAAACCTTCTATGAAAGTTACTGTCAATAATTGCAAAATTTTTTTTTTTTTTTTTATAATTTTTGGTAGTATATTGCACTAGTTTTATCATGTATCTAGAAAAGGTTTTATAAAAATAGTCGTAGCCGTTTTTAAGACGTTTTTCCAACGATATCTTAACATTTACTTTAAAGAGTGTACAAAACCTGCAAATACCTAGTTTTATAAAAATCAACCATGTTGGTTTTAGAATAAGTGATTTTCAATTTTTTTTTTGAGTTTTTCCAACGATTAACGATTAACATTGTTGTTTTTAGAATAAGTGATTCTCAATTTTTTTTAAAAGAAAAATTATTATTGTGTGGAAAAAAATTATTTAAGAAACCTGAGAATAAAAGAAAATGATTCTTTGGGAGGTACTATCAATAAACATGTTTTGAAAAATTGGGTCTCTTCGAACGGTAACGGTAGAAATATTTAAAAGAAAAGATGGGATGCCGTTTTTCAGAAAAAATTGATTTTTTTCTCAATAACGTATGGAAGGTCCCGGTATTTTTAGTCCTAAAAAAACTGAACAAAACGTATGGGCAAAATCACCAAAAACCACTATGAACCAAGTCTTAAGAAAATCGAACTAGGCATTTAGGCTGTAGCCGAACGGACAGACAGACAGACAGACAGACAGGCAGATAGACAGACCGAAAGATAAACAGACAGATTTAGGTCTGATAAAAAAAAAATATCGAGCTCAATTTTTTTTACGAATGCAAGGCCTTTATATCGGAAGTAAAAATAGAGGGTTTTTTTTAGACGTGTGGTTTTCAATCTGGCAAATCTTTTTTCATAGTTGGTCTTTTTGACGGCTGTTACTTGATTTATGCTCCGTTTGGTTCGCCATTTTATAATGATTAGACTTACTCTTGAACAACGTTTGCATATTGTGCAAATTTCTTACCGAAATATTGGTTGGGTTACAGGCAACGCCAACGACAGCCAAAGACACAATCAATTTTAAGAAGGAAACTTTTGGTGAGCCAATTATCTCGCGTCGTGGGCCTGTGGCGTGGCCTCCAAGATCATGCAATTTAACACTGCTGGACTATTTTGGGTGGGGTTATGTAAAGTCGCTTGTCTACGCAGATAAACCCGAGACGATTGACGCCTTGGAAGTGAATATTTAGCACGTTATTGCCAACATACAGCACTGGAGCAGGTGCTTACCCTATTCATCAAATACCATTTATGCTCAATCGTTGAGCAACTCCCCAAGTATTTTATTCATACCAAACGGAGCACCTGCTTCGAAAATATAAGTTTTGAGCAGGTGCTCCGTTTAATTCATATCACTCATAAGCCCTTATTTTTATAATAAAGCTAAATCTTTGGCCATAACTGTTAACTATTTGGGTTATATTTCATATTTCTTATATTAAAAATTTGCCAATATTCAGCAAAAATTCCTTATTGGAGATAATAATTAGGTGCAAAATAAGAATGGATTCATGTAGAGGGACACAATATAAGTATTGTTTCATCTTTTGAAGAGTGGAAAATCTTTTCCAGTTCAGAGAGAAAGGAACATTTTCTAATTGGCTAATGGTAGCTAGTAATTGGCTTTTATAATATACTTGAACCTTGAACCATCATTAAACCTTATTTAACTTACCAAACTCAGTGATTTAAAATTGCTGAACTACGGATCAAAATTTAAACCACGTTTGTAAGTAAAATAATTTTTTTTTAATAAAATAAAACTGCATAAATAACTCACGTTTTACAATGATAACGAAAGCAGCTGCAAAACCCAAAAAAAAAAATACCAAAACAAAATACAAAACTAATAAAGTGACATTGAAATAAAACCCTACAAATGCGAAAGTAATTTTTATTTGTGTTCATTTAAAATGAGTTTGTCCTTGACTTAATTTAAGTTTGAAAAATCTAAAAACTATCACCAAGCTCAGTTAAAAGAAAAAAATTAGATTTAAGCACTTTTTCTTTAAAAATTTTAGAGTCTAAATATTCATATTCATATTCATCAACGCCGAATAGGCTTGTTTTAATTGAGGTAGTTCCTTACTTTATGGAAAATACAAAATAAATTTTAAAAAATGTAATACATGAATTTAAAAAAAGAAAAATAGTTAAGTTTTCTATAAAAAAAACGTATTAAATAATTTTTGCTATAATGAGCCAAAGTATTGCTTAGAACCATTTTTTAAAATGGAGTTGAAATCAAAACTTTTAACTTTTGATGAGCGATTTAATTTGCAAGTAAGTATTCTCTGCTGACTGAAAGAGTAATGAAAAAAATTTAAACAACTCTTGATTATTGTTATTTTAAATATTCTCATTTTCTTGAATACTTTCTTAACACAAAAATTTAAGGTTATAAGCTATGTAAGTAGAATATTTGAGTACAATTTCCTGCCCCTTAATTTTGACGACCATTATCATCTACAAACGTCGACATCTCTTCTCAGTTTCATATTATTTAGAACGCCTTATTCAATCCATTACTGGCGTTTTTCAAAAGGTTTTTTTTTTTAAGACGATGAAAAAACCAAATTTTTGAATTATGGCAGTATTGAAGCAAATAAGAAGTTCATGGTCCAGCAGGTAGGTATTATAAAAAAAAACATTTGTGTATTCATTGAATTTAATTTTGTAATTTTGTAAAGGAAGTGCCATAAGCAATATGGCTGCTACCTCGAAGAAGAAAGAATTTCCATGGACCACCCTTCCTACCTTCAGATATACTTTTAACAAAATTTCTAATAATTTTATAATTTTTTTCTGTGGATGACTTTCATAAATCCTCTCTCTCAAAAAAAAAAATATGAAAACAAATTCAATTATCTTACCAAAATTTTAAATTCAAACCCCACACTACCCAACGAACCATTTATGCTCTAATGAATTTAATCAAAGGCTAATTCATGCGGTTAACATTTTTTTCGTGTGTAAATTTATTAGATTTAACCAACCGACACGCACAAATAAAAAAACACCCGGTGTGAAGGTAAATAACCTTTTAAAATTAAATTTATAATAAAATGCCATAGCTCAGCTGTATATAAAGTCGCCATAGTGACCCTACTTTATTATGTATAAGCTAAGCCATTAAGAGTGTCCTTGCCGGATTTTTGGAAAAGCATAACGTTGATTTTTCCGATTAAATATATCCAACCAACGGATGCGGTGTGCCGGAGTGTGAATCTATTGATTTTATTTATTGATGGGCGAGCTATTATTTATTGGAGGAAGGAGTGGGGGTGGGAAGAGGAGGCAAATTCCATCAAAGCCCACTCAGGTGTGCGACAGCTTAATATGGCTGACGACAGGCATAGTCGGATCCGGAACCGGAGGAAGAATTTTAATCAATTATATACTCTCTCAGCTTGATGTGATGGTAGAGATGGAAGGCAGATATTGTGGTATGTGTGTGCATACCATCATACCTACTCGTATGCATGTATGGTATATTTTGTTGATCATAGGCTTACCTCCTTAATTAATCGCCATGTGGGTTCATTATTTGGATACAGGATCGCTTGTCGACTAACGCCGAAACTCATTAATACAACAGCCAGCAGGACAACAAAATAAATCATGTTCTTCACCATTTTGCCCATCATAGTAACCAGTGGACCTGTGGATGAAGATGAGAATGAGAAGAGAGTTTTAGTTTATATATTTGGTTAAGTTTGCTTTAAGACTTAAACTGCAATAGCAACATAAGAAAGAAAACATTGGAAGCAAGATGACTTGAATTGATGATGCCTATTTTTATCTCAATACACTCTTTCATACGCAGACTGTCAGAAAGTGAGAGTATTCGAGTAAATTAATCAAAAAAAAAATTACATATAAGATAAAATATTGTGAGTCATTCGTATTGGAAGCACAGACTCAAATTGTTGTAATATATAATTAATTCGGATATAATGGTTAAATATAATTTACCCATTTTATTGAATATTTTTTTTGCTAAGTGAAATCAAAAGATAGAAATTTTTGAAGTATTGATTTCAATAGTTTTGAAAATTGGTTGAACAATAACTTTTTAAATTTTTGTAGGTACATTAGGGGTGTCGGAAATATTTTTTATTTTTATATTCAAAATGGGTATCGTGAATCTTGTTAAGGCCTTAGAAGGAAATAATTTTTGTTATGGGACATTTTCCAAAATTGAATTTGAGTTCCCACGTCCGTTTTAAGGTAGAAAAATACAATTCGAAAAAGTGGTCAAAAAAACCATTTAAATTTGCGTCGAGATGTGCTTATTATGTTTCATTTTGGATTTTTTTACACATTTGTATTGATTGTATATCAAGTATAGTACGCTGTATAGTCTTGGCGAGCCAATTCGAGCATTCCATTAAGAAAAAATAATCAAAAACGGTTAGAAAATCGATAGATTTTTTGGGGGCTTTCATTAAGATTTAAGATAAAAAATTATTTTTTGGCATTTTAAGGAGCATTTTTTTATTCTATTTTCTTAATAGCGGGTTACAAAAGCAAAAAATCATTTTGAGAAACTGTGACCATATATCGATGCAAATTTAAATGGTTTTTCTGAGCCCTTTTTGGAATTATAGTTTTTCCCTAAAACCAGCTGCGGGTCTCAAAAATCAATTTTGGAAAAAGTCCCAGAACAAAAATTACTTTTTTCTAAATCCTTAACAAGATCCACGATACTCATTTTGAATATAAAAAAAGAATTGCGACATCCCTGAGGTACATATGTACTATGTAGTAATTTTAACTAGATTTTTGACATTGCTTAAATGTTTTTACTTTTTACTTGAATCAAAAGTGAAAATGTTTTTTTGTGTGAAATTAGTCTTTTTAATACATTACTCATTGTTTTAAAAATTCGTGAGTAAAAAATGATTATGTTGATTACTTTATATATGAAAACTCTGGCGCGCATGTCTTCGTTCATTTTCTAAGACACTTAGATAAACTGCTGCTCTAATTTGGAATGTCAGAAGGTTAAATGATTTGTTTAATAATAGAAAAAAATGCACGACGTACTAGCTCTTATGTTCAACAGGCTGAGGGTATATGAAAAATTTATATAGGTGAGGATATTGAAATTATGAGAGAAAAATATTTAAAAGCGTGAAATAAAATATTTAAAATATATAGCTAAAACAACTTCATTGAGAGTTTGAAATGAAAAAAACACCATCTTAGTTCTTGATTCAATATGATTTTATGAAAAAAAAAAAATTAAAATCGATGGAGTGGTTTTATTAAAATATTTTTTTATAAATCTTGAAACACTTTTAACGACAACTTTTGGTATGTAAATCTTAAGTTTTAATTTATGTGCAAATAAAATAAAATTTCCAAAAAAATTGTAAGCCCATTTCCCAGTTAATATCGAATACATATTAAAAAAAACTAAGACTTTCCTTTTTGAAATTCAAAATTTTTCATTCTTATTTGGCATTTTTATATGGAGCGTTCACAGCTGTACCGAACTAAGTAATATTTTTTATTGCAATTTTGTATGAATGTTTTTTCAACTAAAATTTTTCATTTCTAAATAAGAGAATAATAACAATAATTTAGTTTACAGAATTAACTTTAAACTTTTCATTTTAAGGAGTATAACATATTCATTAATTAATGGCAGTTTCTTAACTAAACCGCTTACATAATAACTTCAAATTTTCTTTTTCTGTTTTGATTCGGTTGAGCTGCGAGCCCTCCATTTAAAAAAAAATAATTTAAATCTGTTCAGCTGGTAAGGCTGTTATAGCTGTGTTCATTTGGCCCGCAAATGTGTTCAATTTTTTTTCGGAAAAGATGACTATTTAATTGACCACCCTTTAACTTTTTTTGATCACCCAGAGTTTTCGAGAAAATCGATTTTGAAAAATGGCGGGTTTGATTGATGGTCTTAAATGTCACCTTTTCCGAAAAAAAAGTGGACACTTTTGCGGACCAAGTGAGCACAGATGGTTGTTATATGTAAATTTTTATAATTTTTGGTAGTGTATCGAACAAATTTGAGCAAACTGAAAAAAAATTTTATAAAAATCGTAGAATTCGTTTTTAAGATAAAAATATTTAAATGGAAATTTAAAATACTTTTTCATAAAAATAAAATTTTTATTAAAATATTTTAGAGAGTAGAAAAATCTCTTAAATACCGAGTTTTATAAGAATCGACCATGTACAGTTTTCAAAATACAAAATACAGTCGACTCTCCCTAAGTTGAATTTTCACTGGATACCAAGATTTGTTCCAGTTAGAGAGAGTTTTGGAAAAGTTCGAGTTATAGAGAGAAACATTTTTTTATTTGATAAAAAAAGGTTAGTAAAAATATGTACTTTAAAAAAATTAACAAAAAATATAGTTTCTTCACGAATGAATGAAAACAAAACGAAAATATAAAGAATAAAATGAAAAACATTTTCTTGCTAAAATTAAATAACTTCACAAAAAATATATTACCTGAAAAACTTTGTTATTTTTGATATGTCATCACAGGTGGAGTTTCTGTTTTTTAAAAAAATTAATCAAATTCAAAAAGATATTTCTGCACTTCGTTCGGTACATTATCTGATAATTCGATTGCAGATTGCAGGATTTCAATAGCGTTCTCAATTTTCGACTTAGAGAAAGTCGACTGTATATCCAAATACGAATTCCGAAGGGGTAATGGTTTTTATTTTGTTTTTTGTTAACAAAATTCGACTTAAGGGGTGAAAAAAAATGCCAGTAATCGAGAGAATGTGTTCGAGTTAGAAAGAGGTTCGACTTAGGGGGAGTTCGACTTAGGGAATGGTTTTTGTATGGAAAATTGAAGGAATGTTAAAATATTGCGAAAAAGTACTAGTTAGAGAGAAATTCGACTTAGAGAGAGTTCGGCTTAGGGAGAGTCGACTGTATTTGATTTAAAAAAAATATATTTTTTTAAAAGAACAAAAAAAAAAAAGAAAAATAATACATTTTTTTGGAGCCGTTTTTGAGAAAAATAAAATTTTATAAAACAGCAAAAAAAAATTATAAATACAATAAAACGGGTTGATGAATTTTTTTGAAACTAGGTTAATAAATGTATTTTATTTTCTAATTAAATTTGAATACCAAAACTTTTTTTTATATAGTACCAAAATGTTATACATAAAAAAATAGTTTGTAAGAAAATAGCTGCAACGGTTTGAATTTTTGTTAATGTTTTTATTTTTTTTTTCTAGTAAAGAAGTTGCTTACTTGTTTTTGAGCCTTAAGCTATTTTAAAAGTTGTTTATACAACGATTACGCCTTAAACGTTTTTTTTTTTATAATTATCCGTCGTGCATTTTATTTTAAAAATTTTGCCACAGACCACAGCAGCTCAAACTTAATGGCATAATACATTTCATGTGCTGATACAGAGAACCTGTACAAGACATTCCAGGAAACCAGAGAAAAGAAATAAAAATTGATAGGTTTCTCTCTGGGAGTAACTACATTTTGGTTTGAGATTTATTTAAAAAAAAGAAAAACTTTGGGTTATCGGTTGAGATTTATTTCTTATCTTTATAAATGTCACTCAATGGTTGAGTTTTTAATAAAAAAATTAAAAGAAAAGGTGGAATTTAAACCCTTTTCGTTAAAAATTTATCAAAAATAATTTTCACTGCGTTTGCAAAAAAATCACTGAAAATCCACAAGACAAAAAACCGATGACAATAACGCATAGTTAAAAGTATTTCTTAATGCAGGGCCTACAAAATATAAATACTCGTATTCATACTAAGTAGTCTTATAAACTTTCAAGTATTTACGATAAGTAAGTACCAGCCAAGAACTCAGTATGTACTGAAGTCTCGAAATGATCGTCTAAACATTATTTTAATTGTCGTGTTTATTTTCTTCATCTTGCTGTAGCTTAGCAATGCCCGTTTACACGCGAATTTTTGTCGTGATTTTTTCGCTATGTTCAAACTTTGGCCTAGCCTTTAAATTTACAGGTTGTTTTTAACATTTTAAATATTTTGGTGTCATCTCACTTTGGTCTCGCTGGTTTGGTGCATTGTTTAAAGCTCTCAATGATTTATTGACAAGCACGCTTGAAATGATTTTAAGCATTTTCAATTTTTTTGGTTATTTGAATTTTTTTGCCCGTAGGTATGTTCAAACTTATCCAGCAATTTATTTTTAACGAAGTTAAGTAACGTGTTGCAGGTTACTTTCTGCTTATTCCGTGACTTAAAAGCTGTTTTCTGTTCACCGCACCAAGGTTTTGTTCTTCGCAGACGGCGTACTAAATTCGAATCGTCAAGAATGTCAAAAATCGTTGTCGTGTTCTAGTAGTCGATTTCTATGTTTTCAGGCAAAACTTTTTATTTCGGCCCGATCTGTAGAAATCCCGAGATCCCTGCGAAGATCTTCGTTTCTTATATATTTATTTTCAAACGTTTGTAAGTTATTTAAGTTTGTATGGCAAGTACAACCCCAAAGTTCTATACCATAAGTCCAAACAGGTTTAAGTACCTGCCTGTATAAAATCAATTTATTTTCAATACTAAGCTTTGAATATTTACCGAGTAACCACTTCATATCTCTTGATTTACTTTTTATGTCTTCGCATTTCTTTTTTCCGTGCGGCTTCCATTTTAATTTCGCGTCTAGAGTCATTCCCTGATATTTTGCCTCATTTGCAAATGGAACACGAGCGGCATTAAACAAGACGGGTAGTCTATTTATTTTTTTTATACGCAATTTGAAAAATGTTATCTTAAAAAAAAAAACTTTGGCGAGACTATAGCGAGATCAAAACGAAATGACGGAATAATATTCCAACTGCCAAACAACCACGTGTAAATGTCACGGTGAGAGTAAAGTGAGACTATAGTGAGAAAAACATGACACAGATCCCGTGTGAACTGGCTTGGCAAAGCCGTATCAATACGAGCACAGACTTAAAATCACGTTTGGACTTTTAACTTTATTTTTAACTTATTTATTTGTTTTTGCAAAATGTTACATATTTTGAAAAAAAAAACACTGGCGAGACTAAAATGAGACAAAGTGAAATGGCGTAAAACCATTTTAAATGCAAAAAAACAAGTGTTAATGTCATGGCTAGACCAAAACGAGACCATAGCGAGAAAACCACGACACAAATACCTGAGTAAACGGTTACTGCAAAACCTTAGCAATGCAAATCACGCTTAGACGAAGACGATCATGGCGATACTTAGCTAGACAGGCTATCAGCCTTCTTTTATTTAAAGTACGAGTTGGGAACTTAAGCTCCAAATCCAAAAGCCCCAAACCAAAATCCAATAGCCAAAATCCAAAAATTAAAAATTCTACAAATCAAAATTAAAATCAAAATAAAAGTTTCTGTCAGACTTTGACCGAAATAATGTTTTTTTTTTTAGAATAAAGGCTATTGAGTGACTTTTATTGAAAATGTCAACAAACGAGAGTTATTGAAGAACCTTTCATATGATTGAGTTTAATTTCTGATCTCTGCAGGAAACATAAAACTCAGTAAAAATCGAATCAGTTAAATAAGCGATTAAGTTAAAAAAAAATGTTCTTTACTAAATATTTGTTTGCGTTTATTGAATTGAATGCTTAGATCTTTTTTTTTTCAAAACAACATAATTTTTTCGTAGCTCAAATGTCATCATGACTCAAATGTCATGACCAAAAATATATGAAAAGTTAAAAAAATGTAAATTCAAATAAATATTAGCTTGTGGGTGATTGGAGGTAAAATTTTTCCTTGCATCGAAATACTATAATACTATTCTATAAGATGTAGCAAACGACTAGAGACAGGGCCGGCCCAAGGTAAATAAGCGCCCTGCACAAGATTCGTCATTAGCGCCCCTCAATTGAGATTATTGATGAAAGAAGTCATTTGCTCGTTACGCAAGGGGTAGACTTTGCAATGCGTTTTTTTTTAACGATAAATAAATGGGATTTTTATTGACATTTAGGAAATCGAATTAAAAATTAAAATTAAATTAAAATTAAAAAATTAAAATTATATCACAAAAATAAAAGTAACTAAAGAATATAAAAATAATTGTAAACTAAAGTCAAAAAACATACCACAAAAATATATGTAGGAACTAAAAATACTGTTGTATTAAAAGAAAATTAATTCAAAAACATAATAATATAAAAATAAATTATTAACTCATTGATTAAATGGGATTTATCAATTCTGGCTAAGGGCGCCCATTTGATTCAGCGCCCTGCCCATTTGCACCACTTGCACGTTTAGGTCGTCTGACCCTGACTAAAGTGGAGGAGGTTTAAGTTAAAGACAAGAAAACATTGAATAGGAAGGTTGGTTTTATGTCTTCCCTTTTAGACAGCAGGATGTTTTTTTAAATTCCCCAAGAATTAAAATGATGAAAAAGACCCCTTGCAAATGTTTTATCTTGCTTCACTTTTAGGATTTTGTTCAAAATACGTTGTAGTATAATAAACAACTTGAACAGATGAAAGCCCTAACTAACAAAAAAGAAATGTGTAATAAATGGCGCATAGCGATGGCCCAAATGCCACCAATCTGTAGAAGCCCATGAAGCACCTTAACTATACATAAAAGCTTTTATTAATGATTCAAGACTAATAACAAAACGGATTTGGTGCTTGATTTATAATTTTTTACCATCAGTCGCAAGGAAACGCAAATTTTTAGACGACAAAAAGTAAGAAATAATGTCTCACCTTTTCTTAATGTATATGCCCAGTTAACTCTAAACATACTTTACAGATAAAGAAATAAATTAGTCTCGTACCCCTCATCAGGAGGTCTTAATATTTCTGTATAGGGAAGAAATCTCTTAGATTAATTTGGTAGCACGATGGACCAAGTAATACCATTATCGCCGGCAGCCACTTTAACTTAACATAATCTACCTAAGTTCTTTTTGTAAACAAACTTTCGAGTTGGCAATTAAGTGAGTGCATGAGATGAGGGTATTCTATTTAAAATCATATAGGTGTATATATTATCTACATTTGTGTACCTTCGTTTCACTTTCTTTTCTAAACATGCAAATTTGTTTTGGGATATTCTTTGTTTACACTTTAAGCAAACAAAGGTGGTTCGTTTGGCTAATGTTGCAATGTAAGGAATATTTATAATATGTTTCTCTAGTCCTTCTTAGAATGGTCAGCACAGCTTTGTAAATTACACTACTTTACAATCTCTTTGAAACCAGTAATGTTATTCTAACCTGATGCCCTAAGGGTGGCTTCTAAAAATTACCTACATTCTCTAAGGAAAATCTTACCTTTTATGCAAAATTTTATGAAAAAAAAACCTGTCCGATGTATACAAATAAATACGTACAGTATTTTTTAAAAAGATAGATATTGGCAGGCAGAGAGAATATGTATACAAAAAGTGGGTGTTATTTGATTTACTTCTTCGTTTCAAAAAATACCAAAGAATGTCATCAATTCAAATCATTGAACCATAAATTTAAAAAAAGTTACAAAATGAATACAAAATGACCTAATAAATATTCCAACTCAAATATTTGAGATATGTTCATCTGAATATATAATACATACATATCTGTATTTTGTTCATACTTATACATTTTAAGATAGGACAATATACAATTACAAAAAAAACTCACCTAAGTACTTGTTTACGCCTAAAATATTCAGGATCCTCAAGTACCAGTATATACTATCGACACAATAAAATACTCGTCCAATGTCCATTGTGTTTGGCCGGAAACGCAATGAAAGTCCAATGAGAAATAATATAATGGCTGCTCCATCACAAGGATTCCACATGTTCCAGGCCCATACAGAAAATTTATGACTGCATTGGGAATAAGGAAAAATGAAAAAGAAGACAAATTTTAAAAAGAGGATATAATGTTTAAGATATTCTATATATGAAATGTGTTTTAAAAAACATTTTTGTTTTGTTTTTTTTTTTGTTCATTCCATTTCAATCTCGTAATGTAGAAATGTTATCGCAATTTTTGTTTTTACTTAGAAAAATATTATTATTTATTAATGGGTGAAAAGTCTCCAGGGTACAGCTTCGTTTGGGATAAAAAGAAATTATCAAGGGTATAGAACTTTTATATTAGTAATGATACGAAACTCAGAGAAAACATCAAACGAAGAATTAACAAATATCTTCTAAAATTTTCAAAAAGTGCAGCACTTATCGATTTAAGGTTACAAAAAACTCACAAGATTCTGTGATTTCAGTAACATCATATTTTTGGTTTAATTAACATCACGCAATATTTCTGCTTACATTTTTAGGTTGATTTTAGATGACGCCTTGTTATTTCAATATGAAATAATTTTGCCATTTTTAGAAGAAAAAGGATTCTGGATTTTTGGCATTTTTAGATAAACACAATTTCTTTTTGATTTTATTTATGAAAAAAATTTGTTTTTAGATTACTAATTAGATCTGCAAATGCTTAGTGGCACCTAGTCTTTTTTTCTTAAAAAAGAACTAATACGTCAATTTTTCTTAAAATTTCATGGTTCTTTTAGCGAACTTAATATTTCTCAAAAATATTGGAGGAGCAAGTAAGAGCATTCATTTTTAAAGAATAAAATAAAATAAACATACCAATCAAAGATGCCAAAACTGACCTTAACCCAAAACAGCCTTAAAGTTAGATACGATTTATCTTCTTAAAACGGCAATACCTATTGTTAAACAAAATTGGTATAATGGCTGCAGTTTAGAATAACCAAATTTGTCATTTCTGAATTTATTATATCCTGTAAAACTGTAGTAAAATTTACCGCAACAAGAACTTTTCCTTTGATTCCTTTATTTTCGTTTTTTTTTTCAAATTTTATTTGAAGGGCGTTTCGTTCATACAAATTGACCATGACCATTGAGAGTTTATACACTCATATAACATCTTGAAGAAACAGTGAGCCATATTTCAAATTTGAGACTTTAAATGAAGTCCTGCAAACACAAAATTTTAAGTAAAAATTGTTCAACAGTTTAGTTTAGTTTAGCCTGAATTTAGTTAATATAAGAGAAAATGGCGGTACATAGTGGAAAGAATGGATGAAAAAGTGGTCATCATAGCTTTAAAACTGATGGACAGATTTTCATGATTTTTTCTTTAGTTTTACTAATTCATAATATCATACAAAAATAACACTTTAAAATGTTTACTTTAGGAACTTTATGACAAGTTTTGCAGCCGTAAAATAATTAAACTCAAGATTTTAATCAAACTTGTCATTACGAATACGAAAAAAGTAGGTCTCATAATTCTGTCTGTCTGTCCGTTCAGCTACAGCCTAAACGGCTGGATTGATTTTCCTTAAACTTGGTACATACTGGTTTTTGGTAATTCTGCTTAAACATTTTTTATTTTTTAACTAAAAATAACGGTACCTTCAACTGCAATACAATTTTTTTAACACTTTTGCAAATTTTTATTTTTCCCAATAATGGCTTTACAACTTTTCTTAAATAAGTTCGATACATTTCTTTTATTGAAGGCTCCCTTTGGATGGAAAATTATTTTTCAAAAAATTGGTTTAATGTTGCCTCCCAAAGAACCATTTTTTTTAAAATGATATTTTTGATTTCAATATTATTTTATACGGAGGCTTCTAAGCAATATAAAAAGTGATTCATACTTTAATTTCAGCAAAAATATTTTTTGGATTTTTAAAAAAATGTTCAAAAATTTTAGATACATATTTTGAAAACTTGGTATTTTAGGGTTTCTTAATACTCTTTAAAGTATATTAAGGACAAATTTTACTATTATGAATTATGGTATATGTTTTGAAAACGGCTTTTTTCTTTGTGCTAAAATAAGTGCGATCTACTACCATAAATTATTTAGTTTTAAATTTTCTGAATATCTGGTGAACGGATTTAGATTAGTTTTAAATATACAAATTTCACATAAACTTAAACTAAATGGCATATAAATATTTCCATTTTATTTTTTTTTTTTGGTGAATGATGAAAAATATTTCAGTTTTTTTCAAAATTCGATTCAGTTTTGACTTTTTGTTTATACCTATGTACATAAATAAATACTCAAGATTTGTATACTAAACGCAATAATTTTCCTTAAAATTTTTTCAAAAATTTGATACTATGTGTACATATATAAAAAATTCTTTTTGAAAATAACCGCTCTAACGATTCTAAATTTTATGATTCCATACCACCATTATCACATAAAAATTAGACTTTCCCTTCGAAAAAATTCCGACAAAGCTGAATTTTGGTGGAGAACTTTATTTTTACGTCTTAAGCATTTCCTGAAAAGTTCCGTAAATTTGGGATGTGGCTTAATTTTTTAGTTGGGTTAAAAGGCGTACAATTCAGTCTTTTCTTGATTTCTCGAAAACTATAAATTTTTTTTTGAAAAAAAAATGTGAAAGTACAAATTATAGTTTATGCCATTTTTTCATACAACCAATAAATTCAAATAGAAAACCACGCAAGGATTTTACGGTAGATTTTGTCAAAAAATTTATTAAAAATTCATTAATCGATGGGCACAATACTTTATTCGATTTGAGTTTGGCTACATCTCCTCTATATATAACCAAGTTTTTGGGGTGCTCGGGGTAAGGGGAAGAACGCCATCTTCAAGAGAGTGTTTTGGTTTTTATTCAACAGCAAAATCATGAAATAAGTAATATTTACAAAGATAATAAAATTATTGTTTATTTATTTTGAAGTTACAGCGTGTCAAAGTAACACTTTTGATTTTGTACTGTAAATGGAAAAATAACAGTTTTATGTTAATATTTAGCATATTCAATTTTTCTTCAAAAAATACTATTAAGTTTATATTAATGCTCAAAAAATCCTGGACCAACAAAATTGTGACACTATTTTCGTAGGAGCAACAGATTTTGAAAAAAAACGTGCACAAATGCACTCATCATTTATATTTCCCAAGCAAAATGAAGAAAAAATTTCACTAGAAAAAAAACTCTTATTATACACGTTTTTCTCGAAAACTGTTGCTTCTACGAAAGAAAGTGTCATAATCTTTTTTTTTAGAATTTAATCAGCTAATATTAATTATTTAAATTTTCTGAAAAAAATAATATTTGCTGCGATATTGACAAAAAACTGTTATTTGTCCATTTACAGTACAAATTCAAAAGTGTTACTTTGACAGCCTTTTTTTATTTATCGTTCTTATTTTAGCATACAGAAAGTTTTTATTAAATCGTAGGAACCGTTTTAAGGAAAAAAAATTATTTTCCACAGCAGTTTTTTTTTTAACATTTGTATATTTGATTTTCCAAGAGGAAATATTGAACTTTTTCTTAAAAATTCATAAAAAAATGTTTGAAAAGTTTTATAAGAAAAATTTTTTCTATTGCTTAGAAGCTTCTATATTAAAAATTATATTGAAATTAAAAATACAATTTTGGAGAAAATGGAAAGTGTTTTTTTGAGGAGGTACCATTAAAACATTTTTTTTTTAAATAGTTGCCCATCCAAAGGTTGACTTTACTGAAAGAAATGTATTGATTTTTTTTTTCTAAGAATAAATTTGGAAACGTTTTTGAGAAAAATTTTATTTTTATAAAATTGTAAAAAAAAAATTGGCAGGTACGTACCGTAATTTTAAGTTCTAAAACAAAATAAATAAACATGTGTTTAGAATTACCAAAAAAACTATGTACCAAGTTTTAATAAAATCGATCTAGTCGCTTAGGCTGTAGCCGAACAGACGGATAGACAGATAAACAGACAGACGGAATCGAGAGATTCACGTTTTCGTCTTCCTTATTATCGTGAAGACAAGTCTAATCAAAATCCCGGGTTCATATCGTTCTCCTTAATCCAGAAACACGAATGTTTAAGATATGAAAATATTTTTATATTTTTGAAAGTTTTCGTATAGATGAAATCAGAGTCACTAAAGGCTTGACTGATATTTTCAAATATTTTATTTTCTTCGATATACGCACACTAGCAGTATTGTAATGTCCTGGAATGCCGATAAATGTATAAAGCTAATAGCTAATAGAGTTGACAGCAAATTTTGGGAGTGGATGTTATCGATATCTGAGTATGAGGATTTATAGGTGCGTACGGTGATATGAAATACCAAAGAGTGGCAGGTTTCTTTTTCAGCCTTTGGGAGGGTCGAGGAACTAAAGTCAGTCTCTCTATTTTTAAGGTTATAACCACTTTTGTTTATCTAGAAAATATTCTATATGATGCTTTGTCAATTTTCCAAAGCATAAACACCTCAGACGTGACGGTCTGATTAAAAGAAATCAAGATATAGGCATTTCATAAGTCCGATAAGGTTTGCTTGGAAGGCTAAAATCAAAAAATATAGATCGTGTTATCAAGATTAATCTTTTAAAGTTAATGACAATGCATAATTTCCTTTTTTTAAAGTGAATTAAAGTGTTCATGACCCTGATATGCATATAAGAAACCAAGCCGGGTTTAACCTCCCACCCCTTCCAAAGACTGAAAAAGAAACCTACCAGACTTTGGTATTTCATATCACCGTACGCACCTATAAATCCTCATACTCAGATTTGGTTTTGGTTATACATCCAATTCCAAAATTTTCTGTCGGCTCTTGGTCTACAACTAACCACCTCGAAACAATTTAATTTCTGGCATAAGGCATTCATTAAGTGGAGACGATCGTATTTACAAAATTTTGTTCCACTTGTAAATACAGACACCAGTTTGTAAATAAGAACAAAACACATGAACGAATAATAACTTTGCTCCTCTCTGTCTCACATTTTACAGTATTTTCAGAACAATATGTATTATTTGACCTCATTTTTTTTAATAAGAAAGAATTTTTAAAATTTATAAAATGCCAGCACTACGGCAAATGTTTTTAATTTTTGTCTGGCGTTTGATTCCAGGATAAGATTAACCAAAAAATTTCAACAAAGGCAGTTATCTTATTCATACTCCTCGAAAAATTTCCATATGGCTCCCCAAGAAGCCTTAAACTTGAGTTCTTAAAGGTCATACCCTCATGAATGAGTTGTTAAAATAAAAAAAAAAACATTTTTTCGAAGGATCTATATAGAAATTTTTGTAGCGATGGGGCATTCCAAACAAATATTATTGTACAATGCTTCCCCATCCTTCTTCCTTACCAAACAATCAAATCTAACTACCGTACCTTAATTTATACTCCCAGGTAAAATTCATCCACATGTTAACAATATAACAAATAATACTCATACTCACGTTATAGCAACCGGCTCGGATGAAATGATTTCCCTTATCTTCTCAAACCCCAAAGTCGTTATGTACGCAATTGAATAGACTTCTTGCCATCGAGGAGTTGGTCCCATTTTCACGAGCACAGTAAATGTGAACATCACCAGGAAAAACATATATGCTATCTGCAACAAAAGAAAACAAAAAAAAAAACAAAAATTTTGATAGAAGTATATCTTCTGCGGAATGCCCCATTTAACTCTTACTGAATCAGCCCAGAATTTCGTAATGGGCGCCGTATAGAACTCATAGAATTTTTTTCGCAGTCTTAAAGGTTGATGTTGTTTGATTTCATAGTCGGACATGTTGAAGAATTCACGAAACTGTGACGGATCCGAATCAGACAAGGATACCTGCAAAATGTGCGTGTGCACATGGATGAATAAGTTAGTGATGTTGTAATATAAATATTTATGTTTATATAAATGTATTTTTTGTATTTTTTTTTATATGAGAAGGAGTTAAGTTGACACATCTAGATAAATGCGAAACTAGCAGAGAAGAGTTAAAAAAATAAAATACAATAAAATAAAAATGTGAACCACTCAACTAAATTGAGGGCATAATAAATATTATGTAAATGGAGAGAAATTCAATAAATATCTACGAGTAATAGAGTAGTAGTTGTAACAACGATAGAATAATGATGTGAAGAAGTAGTAACGGATATAAAATTTTCCAATAAAATCAAACGTGTTCAAGGAAAATTTGTTAAAAATACGTGTGCAAAGCAATAAAAGTTGAAAGGAAATGCAAACAAAAGTGAAAAGATTCAATTTTTTGGCGAAGAGTTGCCTGAAGTTTTTTTTCTCTTTTTTTTTTTTATTAATATTTGCTTGAATGAAAAAGTGAGTAAGATTCTGTTTGACTGATTTTTTTTATTTGCTCGATTTTCTATTTTTTTGAAAAAAAAAATGAAGATGCATTTGTGCAGTTTCTTTTTCTTTTTGATAAGATTTCAGTTAATAATGCAAATTGGGAAAATGCTGGATTTGCAAGACTTACAGATTTACATATTTTTGTTGCCTTTTTTACCCATTGTTCCCCATAAAGCACGAATATGGCTAGAAAAAATGTGTTCAAACATGGCAGACATAATGATGTTTGGTCAGTTGTGTTAATTAGAAAAACCTGTCAAGAATTCACATGATATATAGCAGATAGTGACTTTAGTGTTTTTAATTATTTCACATCCGATTTTTATTGGGCGTTAGCTTTGATTTTCTAATACATTTTTAGTTACAGGTTTATATAAAAAAACAACAACATTTGAAATTAATTGATGTGTCTATGTAATGTCTATGTTTCTTTTAAGTCCAAAATATTGTAAATTTCGAATTTAGTAGAAAACTTTGAATTTGTCAGCAACATTCCGGGCACTTTTCAATAGTTTTCTTGGACAACGCCATCACCATGAATTGCCTGCTGACGGGTTCCAAGGAATTTGACTCCTTTTTTGGGTATTCGGACCCGCTAACGCGAATTTATTTAACCTGTATGTTCACTAATCAAGTAGGTTCTATCAATGTCAACATATTTTTGGACAATAGTACACTCAAAGAAAAAAGTCAGGTAAATAATTATCCTGAGCCCTGTTAAATTTACAAGGTGCATAATCCCATATAGGCTACAGATATTTCAGAAATTCACCTGTTTTTAATAACCTTACCATATTTAAGTTGATTTATGAAGATGACCTTTTATTTTAACACTAAATTCTGGTAAACATGAAATTTTGACAAGAATATAGCGCTAATTCTAACTGCGATCATGTTTTTTTAACACTGTATTTTTATTTCACCACAAATCAGGTTGAAGTTTCGTTTTATACCGATATTTTTATAATGTTTACTTGTTGAATTTAACCTGGCCCCATATTAAAGAAACACTCTGCCAGTTAATTTCAACGTGACACCAGTGTTAAAACATACACACACATGCCATGCAAACAAAATCAGTTTGAATTTATTGATATTTGGCACAAGTTTTTTATGCAGTGAAGTGGCCGAGGGGATACGTGCTATCTCCATGTGTGAGAGGTTCCCAGTTTCAAAACTAACTAAGTATGTTAAAAATTTAATAATATACATAATAATAAATTTCTATATTTTCAGAACAAAGCAAAATAAATTGGACGGTAAGCAACGTTAGAGATGAGACCTAGACGCATGGATCCAAGGCATAATTATTACCGGGTACAGGGTTGATTTAACATTAAATCATGTTAAATTAACCAATTGTCAAATTTTACAGGACGTTGAACTTTTAATTCATGTTTTTTAACTATATTTTCATGTAAAGTTCACTTGATTTACAGGTAAAATTAGCAAGATTCTCAGGTAAAATTTACAGTTTTACATTTTTAAGGCAGTGTTAAATTTACCTAAGACCAACGTTGATTTCACACGACATTGAAATCAGGTATCAGGTTAAGTAGTTAACTTGATCTACGGAGTTGAAAAATAACAACCTGAAAATCAGGTATAATAAACCAGAAATAAATTTGTTATACCTGCTTTTTTCTCTGAGTGTAGTTCAAATTTAAGTCGAAAATTTAGTATTTTCGAGTGGATTTTTAGAAACAGTAAAAAACGTTAATTTTTAACTACCTTTTGAGTCGAAAAGTAGAGTCGAAGTTTGTTGGAAAATGTGTATATACTTTGAAGTATATTTCGATCAATTTACAAATAATTGATAGCTTTCGAGCTATAAATGAAAATCTGCCCCAAAAAAATGCGTTTTTGCATATTTTGTTTTCAATTTTCGTCACGAAATTTTAGTTGCAAATTCAGATTTAGCATCTTCGAAAACATAAAGCTGGGACAAAACTTAAACTACCTCACATTTTGCTAGCTAAAGTCTAGATTACTGTTTCCGTGCGCAGAAAAAAAGAAAAAAAAATCTATGCAAATATTCTCGCATGTCAAATATTAATTGAGGTGAAATGCTTAATTAATTGTTTGCATGATAAGTTTACAGGTTCTAGAAATGTCACGCAAAACAATGGATCGACAATTGTTTTGCATGCGGAAAATGTTGATATTTTTTCGCATGGGAACTGTAAACTAGGCTTAAGGGATGTTTTGAGCACAAGTTGACTAGACTAAGTGTTTTATGTTTTGGAAAATTAAATTCAAATAAAACGGTTGACAACAATTTATCTTCTGATTATAAATAATAATTGACTGATTTTAGTAAAAACCACGTTTTTTCAACGGGTTTCTTTTAGCTACGTTTAAAATTGTATTCTTTCATCGTTCTTTGGATAAATATTTAAACACTGAATAGCTCGCTCACATGTCACATATTCGATTTTTTTACGAAAAAGCAAGTCAGAGCGTTAGATTGTATATTTTGTTGTGTTCTGTTTTTGAAGTGTTATTGTTGATTCTGAAATAATATTGTTATTTGCAAGTTGTAGTTTTCTTCAAAAATTGTGTATTACAAAAGCGTTTGTTTCGCCGTAAAAGTTTTTTTAGTTTTTTCCTTATTCGATTTAAAGTCAGTAGATTGTATGAACTTTATCCCTTAAACTTTTGTTTTCGAAACATATTAAAAAACATATCGATGAAGCTTTCAACATTATGGCTTAGAGAAAATCCAGTAAAGGTACTATAATACATAATTAAATGTATGTAATATAGCCAGAAAATTTGTATGTTGCATTTGAAAATAGTTTTCTAGGGCAAGGCAATGAAAAAAGTCATCGTTGTTTTTTTTACAGAAAATGTCTCAATTAATTCTTAAACAAAAACTTGCGAAGAAAATATAAATTGTTGATAATTTTTTGTTTATATTTATTTATCGATAAAGTCTTCTATCGATCTTTAAATAATAAAACTTTTCAAAACATTCAACCAAATGTTAGTTGGTACGATAAAAATTAAACTACACATCGGTGGTGTTTCATAGAAATCTGATAACTCCATAAAATAATTTACTTTTTTGAATCCATTTACCATTGAGATAGAGCCTTAAGAGTTGGACCAATTTTCATCAAATGTCAGATGTTTATTAACATATTTTAAAAAAATATGTTCTAATTTTGCAAAAAATTATAATTTTCCTGAAAAGGCTCTAGTTATCATGTTTCTGGCAAAGACTACAAATAAATTTTATTTTTGTTCTAAAAGAAAACGTAGTTAACTTGTTTTTCAATTCAAGTTATTCATATGATACCATATTAAATTATACAAAACTGAGTTGCCAAAATAAATATATAGCTTAGAACAAATTTTTGAGTAGTCTAAAATAGTTCCATTTACTTGAGTTATGTGTACCTATGGATACTATGCTGTTTTAAGTATTTTTTTTTTTCTTTACAGGAATTATAAAATATACCAATATAAAATAAAACTTACACTATCACTCTCGGTCTACATTTTATATTTCTCATACTGAACCAAATAAAATTAAAAAAAAATTTGTATTCTTAGTTCTTCCTTTAGTCTTTTTATATATGTTTCCGCTTCCATAAATACAAGGCATATCAGGAAGTATTAATGAAGCTGCAAAGTAAAAGTGATGTACCAGTCTTAATATCTCCTATGTTTATGAGTACAAACCATCCAAGCCATCATCTTAAAATCGTAAATATCTAAGCTTTTTCAAAAATAAAGCCCGCTTGAATCTCAAATTAAATAGTGTTTACGATCTTTTCAAGTTGAATAAAATACTAGTTCAAACATACTACCTCTTATTTTCAAAGCGCAGTGGGTTTAAGAAAATGTATGTGTAAAGACATAGGAATTATGAGAGAAAATGTTTACAAGCAAAAAGAATATTTAAAACAACTTCTTTTAGTTTGAGAAAAAAAGAAAACTTTGAACTACGAGCATTTGAAAACAACCTGTTTCCTTTTTTGCTTTACTGACAAAAAAAAAAATTAAAAATGTTGGTTAGGCGACTATTGCGCTCACCAGCCTGATATGAAATTCTTTAAAGACAGGAAAACTCTTGGAATACTTTAAAATTCAGAACTCGTTTTCTTTTTAGTTTTGAAGTGTAATATTTTTAAGATTATTGGAAACTTGTATATAAAAAATTAATTTCAATCTGTTCAGCTGATAATGTGAACATTTGAATAATAAAAAAAAAAAAACGTTCTATGAGAGGTAATATTGACAGTTGGTATTTGTAATTTTTTATAGTTTTTGGTAGTATATTGCACTAACTTTAACATATAGAAAACGATTCATTAAAATCGAAAAGCCTCTTTTAAGAAAAAAGTATTTTTGAAAACGGTTCTTAACATTTGTGTGCAAGGTACTATTATTTTATCATTAATACATTAAATTACATTAAATACATTAAAAACTAACAAAAAAACCGTTTTATTAAAATCAACTCAAGTAGTTTTCAAAATATTTGATTTTTGAAATTAAATTTTTGAAAATTTTTTAAAATTCCAAAAAAATTTGTTTGGAAAATTTTAGTAAAAAAAAACTATTTGTATTTTCAGAATAACCGTTTTGAAGAAACTTGAAAATAAAAAATGGTTCATTAGGAGATATCATAAATAACCATTTTTGAAAACCGGTTACTCATCCAAAGGTATCCTTTACTGAAAGATTGTTTTAAATTTCTTTAAAGAAAAGTAGTGAGGCCACTTTTGGGAAAAAAAATTTGTTAAATTGCAAAAAGAGAATTTAATGGCTGGTACCGTTATTTTTAGTTCTACAAAATTAATGAGCATATTTTCAGCAAAAACCACTATGTACCAACTTTAAAAAAAAAATCAATCCAGCCGTTAAGGCTGTAGCCAGACAGATAGAATTGTGAGATCCACATTTTTAGTCTTCCCTGTCATCGTAATAACTCAAAATCAAAATCTCTAGTTCAATTTTTCTTATGAATGCATAACTTGCAATAAAGTACCTCTCTATGCCAACGGCTACAACGATTTTTATAAAACCTTTTTTTGGATGCTCAAATTAGTGCGAAATATATCAAAACTGATGAAAGCTTACAAATAGAAACTATTAATAGAAGTTAATTGAGTCTTATTTATATACAAATTTCAAATAAGACTTACAAATAGAATTTTAAAAAATGTTAAATTTCAAAAAAATTCAATGTCTCAAAAACGGGTTAACAATTTATTTTGGAAATTTAATTTTTATATGCACTAAAATAAAGAAAAAATAGTGAATTCAACTTAGAAAATTAAAAAAAGGCTCATTAAATTCCCACATAAATTATTCTGTTGTATTTTAAAGCTTAAAAAATACGGTTTAAAAAGGAACACATCTGTCTCATTTATATGTTACAGTTTAGGTAATTAAAAAAAAATGTTGCGCAGATATTAGGTGCAGTTCCAACATTTTTAACGGATTTTTTTAAATGCTTATAAACTAATTCTACTGTGTTTAAAAGAAAAGAAAGCTTTTAACACTTAAATTGTTTCTTTTATATGTGAATTTCTATGATCTTTTTTATTAAAAAAAAAATAAAGTAGACACCTGGCACAGTATGTGGATTTATAACAGAGTTTTGAAAAAGTCAACTGTTGTCTGAAAAATAAAATTGTTTGATTGAATTGACTGTTTTGTTTTATTAATATATAAAAGACCTGAACGCATGGTATAACTCCAAGAAAAAATTATTTTTTTACTTGAGAAAAATAGTTACTTTTTATGGGAATTTTTCTAAACTTTTTAAAATAATCCGTTGCTCGTAGAGGTTCTACGCCTTTTGTCTGCCCTTACTGTTTGTGAAAAGCAAAAACTATATCGTCTAACCAAGCAAAGAGGGAAACGTACCGATATAACGTTTTGGTGCTCGCTTGGATTTGGATTTGGATTTGGAATGCCCATTCAATGCTCAGGAAGTCTAATAGAATGGCTGCAGGTTGCACCTTATATCACACTGAAAAATCGTAAGTCTGCTGAGTGCCGACCATTGGCTCTTAGACTACTACATTTCAGTTTTGAGATTTTGTTGGATGAAAATAAAAATCCTTTGTCCTATAAAATAATATTTACATCCAAATAAATTAATTTTATGATTATATTTCCTATTTGATTGAAACAACTCTATCATCACCTGTCAGATACATATTAAAAAAAAAAAAATCTATTATTAAATTAATTAAATATATACAACACAATGGTTAAGGGAAATAATAGGGATAACCACTTCTCATAATAATAGTTGATGTTGTTTTTCGAACTGAATTTGATTAAAATGACACAACGCAATTATTAAGAACAAAAACCCTAGAATTAACCCTCAAATTATTATTATGTTGAATTGTCAGGTCATATGATTTATTTTATGGCTTCCTCTGTATATGGTTGGGTTGGTTTTTGTTTGACTATATACATTATAGGAAAATCAACAATGGTTAACCTCTATAATATGGTGTCAGTAAATATGGGAAAAAAAAAGAAGAAAAATCAACTCGTGCCATTGACAGATTTAATTTTGTCATTTGTAAATACGAGTAGTCTAGGTATGGGATTTAATAACTGACAATTTAGCGTGCCTATTGAATATAATTTTTGTTTTGGTTTGTGGGTTTTGTTATTTTATTTTGGAAATTATTAAAACAAAGAAAACATTTTCATAAACCAACAAATAAAGAAACTTGAAAACACTGTGGAATGTGTATTTACTGTAGGTACATACATACATGTTAGTTAAAATTAATTTTATACCTACATATTATGTTATGCATGTTTATTTTTAGAAATTGCGTGATGCAGCTAAATAGAAGTCAAGAGACCAAGAGACCCAAAAAGGGTTCAAGTTCAAAGTCATCCCAGGTTCCGCACTACCTCATTGAGATTAAAAACATGTCAAAAAAGTGTGATTAAAAACCAGATTCAACTTTTGTATGTGAAGAGAACTTTAAACAATATTAAAAAAACATAAATCAATGATACCTTCCAATATCATTACGTTTTTCACAAAAACACACTGAAATTGTCCTTAATATGAGTATATTAACGCCAATTTTCAGTCTTTGAGAAAGTATTCTTGCAATTTGACCAGTTTTCGAAAAAAAACGTCCCTGAAAAGACTTAGCAAAATAACAAATAAAGAAGAAAAATTCTAAATCATCAATTTTAATTATGATACAGACATTTCACTATAACAGACGTTTTTTTAAAAAGAACTTGAAGAAAAACAAGTATGCTTGGCTATATTCTTAAAGTTGGTTAATCCTTTGACAAAGTTAAGCATTTAGTACTTTAAAACAAAATATAAAGAGCCCATCTTAGACGGTAAGGTCCAACCAATTTTTTAGAGTACGGTACGATGAAAAGAACTCGAAAAAAAAGAAAATTGAAACCCATGTCCCCCAAGGAAGTGTCCTAGGACCAACACTTTATATGTTGCATACAAGTAGAATGGATACTCAACGCAATTATGGCCACCTCATCTGACGATACCTACTGCAATATTGGTGCTACATGAGTTCGTTATAATGGTTATACAATTCAAAATGCAGTCAATAAAGTCAGTGTGAACGAGAAAAAAATCGACACATATAAATCTTACAAACAAAATGTTAAACAATGTTCCAGTTTTTATAAATAATTATAGGTAGTACCTTCCACTAATACTGCTTACTATCTTGTAATCATGCGACAGAAAATCACAAGTGTCTTCCAACACTCAGGGAAAAACGTCAGGTAAATAATTAGCCTGGATCTTGTTAAATTCACAACGGAGCACAATCCGATATGAAATACAAGCATTTCGGAAATTTACCTGATTTTAATAACCTTATATTCAGTGTCAAATCAACTCGGTGGCCTATATTACCATGTTGAAGTTGATTTAAGAAATCCTGGTAAATAAGAATTTTTTACAAAAAAAATAGTACTAATTTTAATCGACATCGTGTTTTTTTAACACCGCATGTAATGAATTTCTATTTTACTTCAAATCAGGTCGAAGAAAGCTTTAATATGGTTATTTTTACAATTTTTATCAGTTACATTTAACCTGACCTCAAATTAAAGAAGCACTCTGCTTGTTGTTTCAACGTGACACTAGTATTCAAATATACACACACATGTCATCCAATTAAAATTATTGAAATTTAACCTGGCCACGTGCTAAAGTAGCACTCTACTAGTTGAATTGACTTTGAACATTAAGTCATGAGAATTTAACTAGATTTTCAGGTTTCAATTAACAAGATTTTCAAGTAAAATCAACAGTCTTAGTATTTTAAAGCAGTGGTTAACTTACAAGATGTCATGCAGATTTAACTTGCAACCCACGTTGATTTAACATTAAAATAATGTACCTGGCTAAGCAGTTAACCTGATCTACCGAGTTGAAAAATAACAACCTGAAAATCAGGTATAATAAACCAGCAATTGGTTAGTTATACCTGCTTTTTTTCTATGAGTGTAGCCTTAGGCTAGGACTGCAGTTGCGAATTATAGTCGGTGCGACAATAAATTGGTAGTGCAAGATAAAATCATAGTCTCAACAAGAAAAATTGATATAAGTCCTTATGATTTTCATTTGTACTATTATTTAGCCGGAAGAAATGAGATACATGGTTTAAATTTGAATGAACACATATGCTTTTAAATCAAAGCGACTACAAAAATGGCACCAGATCCACTTTTTGTGCATGTTTCAGTCGTAAAAATTGCTTTGACGCGTGTGCGTGCATTCACACTAAAAGGTGTATGTTGTATTTTAAGCGATTAAAGAATCGCACGATAGATAGTCTGCAGTGAGTGCATGCCCATAATTTCTGGCGACACCGTTTTTTCAACCGCAACGACTGAAAGTTGCAAGTGTGGTCCTAGCCTAAAACCGTAATTGCGATTTTAAGTCATTGGAAATAAAAAATTATCGAAATTAATTATTCCCATGAATTCCCACTTACACACATATATTTACATTCAGCTGGCAATGTGAATGAAAGCACAGGTATTAAAACAATTGCAACGATTAATAATAGATAAATTTTGTAAGCCATTAGTCTAGGAACTACCTTGTGATCTTCTATCTTTGCGACCGAAAAATAACTTTATTTTTATGCACACACTTGCGGTTTTGTGTCAGGCGATCATATACTCACAAAAAATACAACGCAAGTGCGAGCAGGTATATTCAATTTCAGTTTATCTAGGTGTTTTGTGTCAGAAAAAACGCTAGAACTGGTTTAAATTTTTAAAACGCAGCAATTTTTTAGTTGCATACAAATGTAATACACACATGTGTCCTTACATTTAAAACCATGTGTCTCATTTCATGCGACTAATCAATATTGTAATGGAAAAAAGCTTATGCGTGACTATTTTAAGTTGCAACTAGGACTTTTTGGTCACACAATTTCAAATCACTTTCAATAGTTGCATAGCTAGAAAAATGAAGAAAAAAAAATAGATTTTTAAGGCTGCAACGCACTTGTGATTTTCTATCGCTACGATTCAAACGAGTAGTGTCTTTTTTCTCTGCGACTTAATGATCGCGCGACAGAAAATCGGAAGTGCGTTCCTAGCCTTAAGCTTATCACACAATTTGATTATAGTCGAAAAAGAAAAAAACACATGAGTTTAAATATGAATAAACGCACTTGCCACCAAAAAATCCTTAATAAAGCATTAGCTGCATTAATTTCTTTTAATTGCTGCGAAATTAAATCGGAAGCTTGTGGCTAGTTTAGTGTGTCCTCATTCAAACTCATGTGTTCCATTTCTTCAAACTGAATCGTCGCGCGATTGAAATCGCAAAAGTGATCCTAAACTAAATTCTAAAATACTCAAATTCAATAAATTGAATACTGAACCTATAAAACATTGTATTGTGTGGAACCTATAGGTTATAGGCCAAGGAAAGGCACTGATCTCAACCGTCACGTAGCTTCATACTGACAAAGGTAGATAAGTATCCTTATTGAATCCAACGATAGTTATCCTTATTCAATAATACCATTTAATAACTTAAGAACAAGTAGATTGACAGAAATATCAAAAAGTGAAACAAGGGTTTTTTAACATAAGTAACTTATACAGATTCAAGTCCATAGGTTAAGGTTATAAAGATCCTCCTAGCCCGGCTTTTATATGTTAAAACAAATATAAATCTTCGCTGGACAGCTTCTCCTTCTCTTCACTCAATATGAACCTTGATGATAACGTAGCAAGACCCTGGAGTTATTTGTATATTCGAGGAGCGACTAACAAAGATTCAAATTAAGGGATTAGATAACGAAAAAAGAAAATTCTTTCTAATAAAGTTTAAGGATACCAAAGTTAGTGTTGAGTTGGATTTGTTATAGTTTAATGCTGTTATAAAGAGAAAGGAAATTTAATTTATTATCATAATATGACCCAAATCACGAAAGGAATCTCTACGCTTCCAGGGACAAATTAATCAATAAAATGCTTCTATGACAAAGAAGGGGGCGACATCAGAATCAATTAAAAGTTATTAGCTTAAAATTTAGAAAACAACTAGCTAAAAAGGTTAGTAACGGTGAATATTTTTACTCATAACTAGAAAAACAACTAATGCAAAGTTTGTAATTTTCTATGTACATATGACAAGACTTTTAAATAAATACATTTCGCATAGAAAAGTTTCAAAATACGACCTTTAAAATTTGTTGATGACGTTTTGATCAAACTTTAAAAATTATAAGCCACTTTGAGAAGCTGTATTCTGAAAATATAACTTTTTTTGTACAAAATGTAACCCCATCAAGACCCATAATACTACACACATATTTTATTTGCTTTGCATGTAAATTTTTAAAGTTTTGTGCAAAAATTGTGCTTGAATGTAAAGTTTACAGACAGTGGTCGTAGTCATATACATTCACTAATTTGACCAGATGACTTAATGTTTGTTAGTTAGAGTGTATAGCTAGATGCAGCTACTTAAATGCTAAGTGACTTAAATGCTTATTTACAGCTTTGATTCAACACCGCACAGTAGTACCATCTTATCTACGTAGAAAAAGGAGAGTTTTTTAAAACCACTGTGACGGTTTTATTTTTGCTTAAATTAAAATCAATGAACTTGCTATCGTTTTTTTTAGCCAAATGTTTTTTATGTCAGATATATACAAATGTTAAAATTACCAACGCAGTTTACACAGCTCCTATTTACATCACTTATCATTTTTTGAATAATAAATTGGTTTGTAAAGTAAAGAGAAAGGAATCATTTTATTTCAGTTTTTATCTACATAGTTAAAGTGCAATAAACCACCACCTCCATCACCATCGTACAAAGGTAAAAGACTGTACATTAATATACAAAAGAATTTTATATGTCAAAGGACATGATGGTATCATTTCAAAGTCTTAACTAAAATCTAAAAAAAGTCTACCAGGCGCGAAAATAAAACACCAGCATTGAATTAAAAAAAAAAAAAAAAATAATAATAAAACTTCGCAGTAGAAAAAAAGCAGCTTAAACATAAAAATCACAATAAAATAAAAAATTTAAAAAAAAATCATAATAAAAACACACAACACCACTTATTTTTTACATCAGCTAAACTATAGAACTTGTTTTTTTTTTTCTTATTTTTTTTTTTTTTTTGTAGAATTTATCTTGCATTATTCTAAAAGAAAGGAAAAATAAAAAAGAAAAAAACACAAACTAACTTTTGCGGGTTCTTCCGCTCCTGACAGGTCGACCTGTGTGTGTGAGCATTTAATAATGAATATGAAAATTGGAAAAGCGATATTTTTTGTTTAGGTGAAAAAAATCCCACTGACATCACAATAATAAAAAAAAAATTATTTATTTTTTGTTTAAAAAATGGTTAAAAGTTATTACAATATTTTACAGTAAGTTTTGTTGTATAAATGAGTGTTTACATGAAAGTAAATTTAATATTTTGTTTTTTCGTTTGATTATAAATAAATGAGTGTTTTTTTTATTGAATTTTTAAATACTAAATATGTATATAAATATTATATTGTTTACACTACCATTACTACAAATGAGAAGAAATGGAATAACAATATATTTTTCCCTTTCCCGCAAGTAAAAAAAATTAAATAAAAAAGAAAAAAACATTTTTTTTTTGTTTTTTTTTTAATCATTTACGGTACTCACTTTTCCATTTTCTTGTACTTTGGTTTCACGAATCGAAAAGGTATCTGCCAAAAGAGCCTGAAATTTTTACGTGATTTTCTTCGTTTAAAAACTAGTTTTGTTTTTTTTTTATTTGTTTTATGTTTAAAACATATACGAATTATTGTATGTGTATATAGACATTTATTGAGAAAAAAAAATTAATAAGAAAGTTACACACAATTTATGGGTATAGGACAGAACTAAGTTTTGAGTTGATTTGTGATTATTTTTCTTTGTCCTTAGTAACTGTTATAATGAAGGTATCTAATTTTTATTATTAAAACACATTTATCTAAGCGAAAAATGATTTGTGTAAGTGTGTGTGTATCATCCAGTGTTCCGGAGTGTTTGTGTTTTGTATTACAGTTGCGTATGTGTTTTGTTTTTTACATGCACACCTTATGACTTAGATAACACACTTTTAAGGCACCGAATTATAGTAATCGAGAAAAAAAACCAGATTTTCTTATTATGAAAATGATGTTGTATTTGCAAGGGAAAAGTAATGATTTTTCCTTTTTTTATATTTTTTGATATTAAACCACATCGCTTCTACTAGATTCAAATTGAGATATCTTAGCTTTATAATCTTAGAAACTATACAAGCTTGCCAGATTGGGCTATTTATCGGAAAATAGGCTATTTTTTCCCCGAAATTGCCGACAACAATTTCAGTATGACAGCCCAATTATAATTGGGCTACTAATAGCCCAAATCTAATATTGGGCAATATTTTTTTCTCGTATAAATAAATCATAAATGATACTCTTTTCTCTCCCTAAACATAAATACTCTTTAAGAATTCCACATTTTGGCACCACTTTTTGTTCACTGAATAGTCTGCTATTACACAATGGTTATTATTTGCGTCTATCTCTTTTCGATAGGTAAGAAAGTGAAATCAGATAAATTGAAAATTCGAAAAGAGTCAGACAGAAAGAATCGTCGTGTAATAGGGAACGTATTCTCATTGCTTTTGACATTTCAAATCAACCGCAATAAACTTCACTTTGAAATCATTCAGAATCTCTGTTGTTCCCAAAATTTCCATTTAAATTTTTCTTTTTTTTATAAGTAAAAAAATTTTATTTTATTTTCGTTTGCTTTTGAAAAAATAAAAATAAATTGTGATTGAAGTTATGAGAACATTTTTTTTAATATTATTGGGCTACTATTTGGGCTACTTATTCAGCTCCGATTTTTCGCTACAAAAATTTTTAAATTGGGTTTTTGAACTTGTTCAAGACATGTCAACCCTAGAACTTCAAAGCCCTTACGTCATTGAGTACTACTAGCTAGTAAGAGTATCTAATAATTGTACAGGAAATTAGAAAGTCTACAAAAACGTGTCGTCTGTTAACTTTAAAAGTTCCTATAATCCACAAGATTTTTGTTAATAGAAAACTTTCAGACAAAATAAAACTCAACCACTTTCAATATTTGAAATTATTATTTTTATTGGTCATAAGACTTCGTGTAAAGTCGAATTGTTACAGTGAAATGTCTAATTTTTGAAATCTCTTAGTTTGCTGAATTGTGGAACCTATTGTTGTTGATTTAACGACTGCATTTTATATGAGCTGGTACTTTAGTCATTAACTTCTAATTAAGTTCTCATTAAATTGTTTCGTATGCACAGTTCCCACTCCCCCACTCATTTCTTCAGCCAAAAATTTTGCAACTTCAATTAAATTTCTTCGTCATTATTTTATTCTTCAAAAGTAAAGAATTTTGCTACAGAATTGTTTTATTATTTCCAGTAATGCAGAAATCTCTCTTTTTTCAAAAAAAACTATTATTCCTCAATTTTGTTTCAGTTGTTTTTACTTTTGAGAAACACTCCAAATGTCTATAAAGATATTTTCCATTATTTTAATGAATAAAAAATCCCAAACCCGGTACAGTAAAACCAGCTTATTGTCAAAAGGAGATGACAAGCTATGCGCTATGACATACACTCTGATTCAACTGAATAACTACACAAATATTTAAATTTTCTTTTTGTCCATTTTTCCAAACGGAATATATCACCCCCGGTTCTAAAATAAAATGCTTGTGGTCCTCCACTATAGTAAGGGATGTTTTTTTTTAGAGGTAGAGAACTTTAAGCTGGTAACACTATTCTAACTGGCCGCTATTTTGTTAGCTGTCAAGTGTTTTATCTTTTAGTTTGGTTTGGAATTTCAACACGAATAGACTGACGCCTGAAAAATACGTATCGCACGAATAATCTGACTGTTTGGTGTGCTTTATGGGCTGCTAGAATAATTGGTCCATATTTCGATAAAAACGATGCTGACCAGAACGTTACAGTCATTGATGACCGCTATAGTCTTATGATTACTGAATTTATCGATCAACAATTGAACAACAATGATGTACAGGAGCTGTGGTTTCAACAAGACGGCGCAACATGTCACACTGCTCGGGCCACAGTTGATTTATTGAAGGAAACGTTTGATAACCGGACCGCATAGTTTCACGTTACGGACGTTCTGTGAATTGGCCTCCAAGATCGTTGCGATTTAACGCCGCTTGACTATTTTCTGTAGGAACTTCACTGTCTTGGAAATATAGCCCTTCAAAGACATTAGGGTAGGTAGCTTGGAGCAACGAATCAGTAATATCACTTTGGATGCGAATATTTTACCAACCAGACCACGAAAAAAAAAAATTTGGCGTGGAAGTATCGATAGGTCTTGAATAGAGCTTTCCATTGACGTATGTCACGATTTGTTTTCTTAACACTTAAGAAAAGTAAACGCAAGTTTACGTAAGTCTACACCAGCTTACGCAAGTAGCTTTGGATGCGTATATTTCGAGAACTAGACATAGTAGATGGTTCTAGTTTTCAGTTTTAGGCTCTGGAAAATTTCCATCGATTTTTTGGTTTTTTTTTTATTTTCTACAGGACTTGGTTTTGGAAATATCGTTATTCAAACACATTATGGTAGGTTTGGAGGCAGAAAATAAGTAAAATTCGCTTTGGAGCGAATATTTCCTTAGCCATAGGATAAAAAAAAAATTGGCTTCTATGTGTCAGTTGGGTTTGAATTCCATTAACGTACGGCACGATTTATTTCATTAACTTTGAAATTTTTTTGTTTTTTTTTTTTTAAAAAATAGCAAGGGGGTTAGTCCATGGTTTTTTCCGAAATCCATGAAAAATTTTTGTGACTAAATTTTTACATTTTCGAAAAGGTGTATAAATTTCCTATTCATAACTGGAAGCCGAAACAATTTTGAAAGCTCGGTTTGTTAGATATTCGCATTTAACGGATTGCGTAAAAATTCTGTAAAATTACATTGGATGCAAATATCTAGTGAACTAGACATTGCAGAAGCTTTTGGTTTTCAGAAACGGATAGTTTTCATAAAGATAATGTAGAATTTTAAAAACGAAACCATTTGCATGCCTTGACGGTGAAAATATATCTATCCAAATGCATTTTCAGGCTTAATGCTGTAATGAAGTTACATCTTTTTATCCCCCAACCACCAAGCCATTTACTTTACTTTATTTAACGCCAAGATTCAACTACAAAGCAGATGCAGTTGGCTACGGCCGACTTCAGCAATGAATGACCAACAAATGCTGAATACCTCAAAGGCGCTCATGCTAATTTCAAAAGAGGACTCACATCGACATTTGGCGACGTCAGCATATAAATTTCGTTCGTGGTATTTATAATACACATTTGGTTCGGGCAGCAAAGTCAACAAGTAAGAGTGGCAAATTCATTGAAAATAAGAGTCTTCTTGCCACCGTGTAATATATTACCAAAATCAAATGTACGAGTTAAGGAACCATCTCAAACCTATTGCTGTAAAACTTGTAACGGAGCACACTGCTGGTTATCAATACCAGGTAGAGTTTAAAAATGTTTGGCTCGGTCATTCCCCTTCCGTTCTCCACCTCCTTTATCATTAGTTAAAACTAAGGACAAAAGCTAACACAAGGGACACTTTCCCAACCTTCGCCGTCGTAGCCTTCTCTTCTCCACTGCCGTAATTAAGACTAGAGACTCTATCCCAACCTTCGCTGTCTTAACTTCCGACCGTATTTTTCCTGTAGACTAGGGACTCTATCAAAATCTTCACTGTCTATAGCTAATAAGGCTGAAAGTATTGTAAAATAATATCAAATACCTTGTTAAGTTATCCGTAAATAAACAATAATTTTAACTTTATAACTGGAGTTCTGAACTTTCTACACATCGAGTTTTTGCTTTCTACGGTTGGACCCTGGCCCCGCTGACCTACCTCAGCTGGAAATAAAAAAAGCATCACAATGCCAAATAATAAAATATCACTTTGGATGCCAATATTTCGAAAACCATATTTCACAGGAGATTTTTTTTTTTCAGTTTTGGAAAGCTCTGGAAAATTTTAAAAGATTTTGATTAAATTTTAATTCAAGGTTTTTTGGCAAAAAAAAAATCATAATGAAAAGAGGGTTTAAACGAATTTTTGGCAAATTTATTATTGTATTCACTTTTAAAGGGTGGTTTAATTTTAAGGGCCAATGTTGAATGAGAACCACTCCTTAATGTCAAGTTTTTTTCTGCATTTTATTTGACATTTCTCAATTTCAGACTAAATCAATTTGAACCATCAAAAGATACACAATCGAGCAATTCAAAGATACAAAATTGAATGGTGGCAAGAAATGGCATTAGTGTATGATCGATTTTCAAAAAAAAATCATCTTCAGTGATGAGGCACATTTTCACCTTAGTGGATTCGTCAATAAGCAGAAATGCTGCATTTTGGTGAATGATAATCCAAGAGTGATTATCGAAAAACCAATGCAAACACAAAGAGTGACTGTTTGGTGCGGTTTAAGGGCTGGCGGCATCATCGGGCCGTATTTTTTCCAAAATGAGGCCGGTCAGGCAGTTACTGTGAATGGTGTTCGCTATCGTGCTATCGTGAAATGATAACGAACTTTTTATGGCCCAAATTGGAAGATATGGATGTGGACGATATGTGGTTTCAACAGGATGGTGCCACTTGGCACGGAGCTAACGAAGCAATGGTGGTGATGTGAAGTGGCCGCCAATATCATGTGATTCGACACCGTTGGACTTCTTTCTTGAGGGTTATTTGAAATAAAAAAAATGTACATCGATAAGCCAGCAACAGTTCAAGAGCTAAAGGATGAGATAATTCGGTACATTAACGGCATAAAACCTCAATTTTGCCTTAGCTTCATCGAAAATTTGGACCATCGGATGGAGGTGTGTCGTCGAGGCCGCGATGGCAATTTGGCCGATATTTTGTTCCCCATACCAATATTATCATAATAAAAAGAAATGACAGTAATTTCCTATATAATTTGTGTTTTATTCATTAATTATCATCGACCCTTAAAATTTAACCACCCTTTATAATGAATGTGTTTTTTTAATGGCTGAACAAATTAAATTTCAATATTCAAATTTCAATACTGTACACAATTATTATGACTTAATATTGTGGTGCGACTGCTCGTGAAGAGTTCTCTGAATCTCTAAGGAAGACCAACAATAATCTTACTTTATTATGATTTTTTTTTCGACGATTTCGAGTTAAATTTTATAAAGCTAATAACAAATTCTATAGAAAACTGGAAATTAAGATTTTCCTTTATTTACAAATCAAAAAAGAGCTTATAAAATAATTTATGTTTAGTGCACAAAAACTCGATACCTACGAAAAAAACAGACTACCGACGCACAACGCACGCGGTGAAGGAATTAGGAATTAAAAAAGTGGGTGTTTCTTTTTACGTTTCATTTAATGTAAGCAGAAACACCACACAAATCCCATTTGAAATGAATTTAATATAATTGAAGGAGAGTTTATAGCTTCCGTAGTTTGTAAAGCTTATCATTTCAAAGAAAGAACCTTTTTCTTAAAATGAGTTCCGCAGCTCTAAGTACTCGTAAATGGCTCCCTCTTATAGTCAATGCAAAAGTCATGTAAGTAGTTCACAATAGTTATTACTGGACATTAATTGTATGACAAATTGTATTTCTTATCTCAAATTAACTGCCTACTCGTAAGTTCATCCACGTTATGAAGATAGAAAATTTTGTTTCAAACAAAAATAAGGTCTACAAATATTAAAATTCTATGTTTTGTTCTTCCATAAAATTAATTTCAAACAAAAATTCCAAGAACTCATTAAAATTCAAGTTATTTCAAAAACAATACTAGAATTATTCATTTGAAATAAATGATTTCCTATAAGCACTCTCGCTCAAATGAATTATGAATACTCATTTTTGTAGTAAGTGGAATTATTATAAAAATGCAAAAATAAATAAAGAACTTTACGATAAATCTCAATATTTTTATTTAAGCAAAAGGAAAGCAAAAAAAAAAACTAGAAACAAAACATTTCAGCCTTAGAAAAATTCTAACAGAAAAAATAGAATTAAATAAAAAAATAAAATTTAAATAATTTCATTTTAAAAAGCTTTTGGCTGACTTGTGGAATATTCCAATGATTATTGTTCAGAGGACCCGATTTACATAAAAATAAGTGAAGAACTCCTCTCTTTAAAAAAAAATACCAAGTAATATAGAGCGTTTATGTTTGCAATTCCATTAAATAAACATGGAAACAGTTTCAATACACCATCATCGCCACCACCCTCATCAAAAAAAAAAAATAATACAAAATTTGCATTCATTTTCCCGCCAAAGTTGTTAAGTTTTCTTTTTGTTTTGTTTGTTTAGGATAGAGACATAAACCACAGTTTGAAATTTATTTTTGTACAGAGACACATATTTACAACATTTATCCAACAACATTTATTACATCCCTATACACGGTCTATTCAATGCAGGCTTTTGTACAACAATCTAGATTTTTTGTGTCATTTGTTTTGTTTTTTTTTTTTGACAACACTTGAGAATATTTTTAACATTCACGCTCAAGGCATACCATACTCATACATCAACATCAAATCCAAAACACACAACATTTACAAAGTGACTGTATATAATTGAATGAGGTTAATAAAGGTTTTTTTTTTTGGGGTTTTTAGTAGATAAACTTTCTAAACTAATTTTATGCTAAATCAACTAAGGGATAGAAATACTCAGTTTTTTTTTAATATTAACATACTTTTAATATTTTTTAATATTTACATTGTCTACTACCTGGGCCGAGTTATTCCCCATCTTATATTTAAGTGAAATTGATCTTTTCGCTTTAGTGAGAGCGTTCTATAGAAAAATTAGTATTTTATTTAATTTTTTTTAAAATTTAATAACTTTCTTTAGTGTAAATGGGTTTTTTTTTTGTTAATATTTTTTTGTTTAATGTTTTTAGAAGAAATATTACTTTTTGCTTATTCTTCGACGTTTTTTATGTACATTTTATAATTAAATTATAAAAAAATATTAGAGAAATGAAAAAAAAAATATTTACATACCTCGGCATCAGGATGGGATCTATCAGAGTCATCATAATCAAGATTTTGATTTTCTAAATGTTCTTCTTCAGTCTGAGGCATTTGTTGGAGTTCTTCTTTGGATTTAAAGTCCAGGCGTTTAATGTAAACAGGCACTAGTAAACCAAGTATTACCTAAATGAAAAAAATTAATAAGACTTTTATGATAATAATTTATAAAATTATAGGGTGACAGGAAGACTCTTTTTAAGTATCAGCAGTAATGTTATTTGCATTGAAAATATTGCTTATACTAGAAATCAATAAAAAAAATTAAATGATTTTTCACCTATCTTTATAAAAAATTAAACCTAAATTTTTCTCAAACTTGGTATATAGTGCTTATAGGGCACTCTCCACGAATTTTTGTTTATTTTTATTTTAGAACCGAAAGTAACAATAGAACCACCTACCATAAATATTTTTTAGCAATTTAAAAAACCTTTTTTTTCAAAAATATAAAACATCTTAAAAAAAAAGTTCAATAAATTAATACTCTTTATAAAAAGCAGCTAAGCGCCTAAAAACACCACAGACACAAAACCCGCCAGTAAAATCTCAAGATGGTAAATGGATCGGAAACCCGTAACAAAAGGCTGATATCTTTGCTGAACATCTCGCAAATGTTTTTAAGCCATTCCCGGAAAGCACAACTAAAGATCCTTTACAGTTTGTTGATAAAAACAACTAATATGATATTCCTTTTGTCACGCTCAAATAAGTAAGAAGCATGTGTCAACATAAGTTATCTAAAAAAAATCCCCAGGGGTATGATCTAATAACTGCTCAGGTTTTGAAAGAAATGCCTTCAATAGCCTTCAAAAAACTCCAATTTAAAATAAATGCATGCCTTAAACTAAGATATGTGCTACATCATTGGAAAATTGCAGAAGTCATTGTTATACTTAAACAAGGTAAGCCAAAAACAGAAGTAACATCATATAGACCTACATATATCGATTATTCCAACCATTGCAAAAGTTTTCGAAAAACTGCTCCTGAAAAGACTTAGCAAACAAAATAGAGAAGACTTATTCCGAGCCATCAGTTTGTATTTAGAAATGAACATTCCACGATAGACCAAGTGCATCGGATTACAGACGTTGTGGAAAAGGCACTTGCAAAATAAACAAGTATGCTCGGTTATATTCGTAGATGTTGCTCAAGCCTTTGACAAGGTTTGGCACTTGGAACTTGAGTACAAAATGCATAGGTACCTATCTAGGCAGTACTACGAAATACTGAAATCCTACATTACGAACCCACTTTTTTGAGTACGGTACGATCAAAATTACTCGAAACTAAAGAAAATTGAAGCCACTGTATTACAAGGAAGTGTCTTAGGACCAACCCTGTATCGGTTATATACTCGTACAAGGGATATTCCAGTGGACATCAACGCTGTCATGACCAACTTTGCTGATGATACAGATATAGCAATATTAGTACCAGATAAGTCCATTTCGAAGGCTACACAAAAACTTCAAAATTCAGTCGATAAAGTCAGTGATTGGACGCAAAAATGGCGCATCAAATTAAACGAAACAAAATCGACGCATTTAAATTTTACAAACAATTCTTATAAATAGCACAGTGCAGTACCTTACTCAAAAGGCTATGGGAAAGTGTTATTACTGTCCTGATTCACCGGTGGTTTTAGTGCGGTTAGAGTCCCACAGTACCTGATACCGATTCTTACCGAGTGTCTTTTTTTTAAGTATTTTCAGGTGATAAATAAATTTAAAAAACGGGTCCTAGGTAAGGTTGAGTGGCTGCTAGTCATGAAGACTGGTCCATTGTTATACTACAGGGTGGCGCACGAATCGTGCTACAAAAATAAAACGTAATAACTTTTTTTCTGTGTGAGTAATCGGCTTATTTTTTTATTTTGTAGGTTACTATTTAGATTTATAAAAATGGATGCTTGGGATACGGAGAAAAGAATTTGGATAGTACAACGGTACCATGCTTTGCAGTCCATCATTTCCATCCAAAGGGAATTTAGGCGGGAGTTTGGCGGTAATCCCCCGAGTAGATGGACCATTGTGAGGTTTGTAAACATGTTTGCCGAATCTGGAAGCATCGCACGAAGGCCGTACCATCGAGATGCCAATGTTCGGGTTCAGGATACAATCGCAGCAGTAGCATCTGCAATACAGGCCAATCCGAGCGTTTCGACCCGAAACTTATCGGGGCAAATTGGAGTTAGTAGACGGTCATTACAACGGATACTTCATGACGATTTAAACTTGTTTCCGTACAAAGTCCAAATTACTAGCAAGTTAAACCCTCAGGATTTGCCTGTTCGCCTGGAATTTTGCCAAAAAAATGATATCAATGGCCGAAGAAGACAACACATTGATCAATTGTTTGTTCATGTCTGATGAGGCCCATTTTGATCTTAACGGCAATGTAAACAAGCAAAATTGCCATATATGGAATGAGTCTAATCCAGAAATGCTCCATGAGACGGAACTGCACCCAGAACGAGTCACTGTGTGGTGCGCAGTTTCATCAAGGTGTATTGTTGGGCCGTACTTCTTTGAAGAAAACAGTGTAACCGTTACTGTCAATGGGGACCGTTATTTAAAGATGTTGAAGGAGTTTTTTTACCCAGAACTGCGCCGAAGACGTATACCATTCAACAGCGTTTGGTTTCAGCAAGATGGAGCAACTGCACATATAGCCAGACCAGTTATGGCGGAGCTAAACAAAAAATTCGCAAACAAATTAATTTCTAGGAACTCCACTCTTCGCTGGCCCCCAAGGTCACCTGACCTGACTGCACCAGACTTCTTTTTATGGGGTTATGTCAAGCAAGAGGTGTATAAAACGAAGCCCAGGAATTTAACTGAATTAAAGCAGTCCATAACGACAATAATTGAGGCGATCCCAACTTCAACTCTTCAGGCCGCAATGAATAATTTGTTGATCAGGTGCCGCATATGCGTGGGAGAGCGTGGAGGTCATTTGCGGTCTATAATCTTTAAAAACAACTAACTATTTAAAATAAAATTTAATTTTCTAACCAATAAAAAAAAATAAATGAAATACATCGATTAAAAAAAAAGTTATTTGAATTTCTTATTGTAGCACAATTGGTGCGCCACCCTGTACATGAATTTAGGAAACCCTTTTCTTTGCTCAGTAAACCATTTGGAGCTTGTTATGAAGCGCAGTAGACTGCTTATGTCCAAGTTTATTAGATCACAAGGATCAATGAAGTAAAAATCACCAAGGTAAAGACTCCGTCTTTGATATAGAGCAGGGCACGTGCATAGAAGGTAAGGAATCGATTCTATATTTTCCTCATCCATACAGCTTCTGCAAAAATCGTGCTTTGCGTGCTTGCTTATAAGACAGTATTAGGTAATAAAACCAATCGAGTTGCTAATGTGCAATCTACTTAGAGATATCAAACACTTAAATCACTTCGAATCTGTTACTGGACATAGTTTGTTGCCAAATAAGTGCTGATATTGTTTGTTCTCTGTAATGTATCTTGCTTTAGCATAAGTTTACATGTAGCAATGGGTATACCTATATCAGCTTTGCAATAGGTGAAGGATTCAGAGTTTTTCCACTTTAAGCGAGTTCACCGGCCTTACAATTACTTTGCCCAACATTGGTGAATATTAAACTGCTGCGCCATCTCCAACAGACAGCGGCAATTTATGGCAATTATAGAGTTAGTAGAGACTGATTCCAGAGATTTGATAGCTGCTTGACTATCCGAGATGATGCGACTTTCTGAGTACACATCGCCACCCCCAATCCGTCTGTGTAGATATGAACCGATTCATCATCCAGAAAAGCAATATCCTCCCAGAGAGTTCGAGGAGGAAAGGAGACTTGAAAGTTTTTGTCGAATTGTGGTTTGGGATGGTGTAATTAATGGAATGGCCAATATTATTGTTGGTGCATTGTGAGGAAGCTTCAAGGATGGCTGTTTAGCGTCAAAATGCAAAAGAACGCAAGGAATGCATGAGTTTCCAGAAAAAGTGAAGTCCATGAATGCAATCTTTCAATTGAATTCAATGAATTACTATTAGAGATTGCATTCACAAATGATTACATTCTTTTACAACCCTAGCAGGGGGCGTTAAAAAAGGAGATGAAACCCATTATGCGTCCAAGCTAGATCTCTTTTCTCTGTTAAAATTTATATCTGCGCTACTATTTGGCTCGTTATAGTGCTTGCTAAGAAGAAGGTCAAGAAGGTTTTTGTGCTTCTGTAAGCTAAACTAGGTTGGTAACATTAATATGAAAATCGAAAGAAATGTTATCTTTGGTTTGATGACTGGACGACACATTCTATACAACTTAATTGTCGAATAAATGACAAACCTTATGGGCTTTACAACGATTTCAAAAAAAGACAGCCTTTTGTACCAAAATTTAAATTGTTCTATTAATAATTACCGAAAATATGTTATTGAACATTTTTAAAATAATGAGTTTAAATTTTACAGGTCTTTTTTTTATTTGTTTAGAAGAATATCAAATTAAATTAAACAATGGCCTTTTAGGATCACCCGTATATACAAAGAGTATTTTTATATGTAACGACTGCATATGATCTGTACCCACTACATAATCATAAGCTCATAGCCGATAAGAGATATATATTTTGGTAATGCGTCTGCATAATTACTTACAAGCTACATAAATCACTGCTAATTGATATACATCGCTGAATTTCTGTTAAAACCTAGTAGTTCCTTGTCTGACACTAAACTCAAATATCAATGTCTCGCAACTGTTTATTGTTATTTTTTTTAACCTTGAATGGATAGACACTATAGATTTTATTATGTAATGAGTAAAAAAGTTATGTGCGCAGAAATTTGTAGGGCGAGTAAATGTATTTTTTGTGTTGAATTCATATTTTTTCTTTGAACGCACATCAGGTATCAGGATCTACAGGTATTTGTTGAGGTAAGGTGTTGGTAAACGTTACATATATGTTATGTTACGCCAGATTTGTTCAACAAATCTGAAACTGAATCTGCAGACACTAACCCTTTGACCACAATAAATGTAGCTGATGCTTGAAGGAGAAAGTTGAATCTGCAAAATGTCTACTACACTTAGGTATAGCTTCATGTTGGAGCGTTGCAAACTGAGCTGCAGCTACAGCTAGAGCATTGTGTTTGGCCAGTAACTCAATATCAGAACGATCGTTTTTGGACATAAAACTTTTCCGAGACTGTGCCAAACTAGATAGTTTCTTGAGTGGTACCTACCTACTAAGACATTTTTCATTTTTTTAAGATAATTAACAAACAATCTAAAAAATGAAATTTCTCCTTATTTAGAATTTTCTTCAAGTGAAATTCAAAATAAAATCAGTGTCCAATGAATTTCAAATTAAGAAAACTCCCAAGAGGAATTTCATTAAAATTTATCCCCAAATTAAAAAAAAATATATATTAGAAATAAAAAAAAAAAAAACAACAAAAAAAACTTACCTTCAAATTAGTATTTTTTCTCGTTCTTAATCCACCCATCCATAAATCAGCTAAAATAACTTGACTACAAGGATGCGCCAAAAGAGCTCGATGATTAGCAGCCACAGCTAATCCCAAACAACTTTGATTTGACCATGAATGCAATTCGCATGTGAGTAATCGTTGAGCTTTTTCAGCATCTTGGCGATAGCTAAAGTCTAGTAACTTAATACCTTTTTAAACAAACACAACAACACCACAAAACAAACAAAAAATAAAAAAGAAATTGGAAGAAAAATAAGAGAAACAAACAAAAATAAAAGTCAATCAAAACGTAATTCAAAATTAAAAAAGAGATACAAAAAAAAAACACCCTCGCATTTGGAAACTATAATACCAACCCTTGCTTTCGAATTCCTTGGCGTACGCCCGTAATTCATCGTATATTTCCGTATCCAAATCGTCCTCGGCTGCCTCGTGAGCCATGGCCTTGTAGAGTTTGCATGCGACTAGTGATTTGGCCAAGGCCTCCTCGCCATGTGTCCACATAAGTAACGACATTTGTTGGCGTTTGGTAAGGACAGCCCAAATCTACATGTGGGTATGTGTGTGTGATCCCGGATATAAATTCAAAGGAAATCACAAAAAAAAAGAAGGAAACGTTATAAATAAATTCACAGTAAAAACCCACCAAAGAATTCAAGTTCTACAAATTTTTATCAAATTAATTTTCATTCATCAAAAATGTGAACTTACCAGCAATTCATTGAAAGGAAATTCAAAAAGCGCCATTTCCGATGTAAATGGCAGGAGTCCAGTGACCAAACTCAGCGAGTTGGCACCCGCATATCGTTGGTAAGTGGTGCATGATTTCCTATGCGCATTTGCATAGCTATTCATGACTTTGGCATAAATTGGTCGAAATTTTCGACGCGTGTAATAAGATCTGTGTGTTATGCAATGAAAGAAAGAAAAAACACATAAATAGGTTTATATGTGGAGAGGGGAAACTAAAATCAAAAGGGATGATTATGCAAAATGGTTTCAACCTTATATAGAAACGGTATTGGGGGAGGGGGAGTGTAATTTAATTTGAGAACACCCAGGTGGGGAGATCGTACAATTTACATAAAATGCAGATGAAGGTTCATGGGGATATTTTTTTTTTTTGTGTTCTTTTGGTAAAATATTTTTACTCTACTTACGCTACGGTCTGATTAGGAAAACGTTTAGAAAGGCAATTTAGGTAAATAAGAGTGGTAGGTTGCTTAAAAATAGATTCTTAAAATAAATTACCCAGAAAGGCATAGAGGATTTAAAAGGAAAATATGGCTAGAAGCAACAGGTTTTGTTGGTAATTTATTTCCAAAAGTTTTCCTAATTAAATAGTTTTTCATGGAAAAACAAAAAAAAAAAAACATTTGATACAAAATTTAATTTTTATTGAATAAGCTTCTACACTAACTACACCTTTTTATGTAGGTATACATATATAGAACTTGAAAGGCATTTTTCCTTTGAAGTTATGTGAGGTCAAAAGTCTCTACCGATACTATTCAGGACTTGAAGACTAAAATAACTTGAGATACTGTTTGAAATGGCAGAAACAGAGATCCAATATTTAAACCGCCAAATGGACCATTTACGCGGCATGGTTTCGGCCAACAATTGAATTAAATTATGTACAAAAAGTAAATGTCAAAATTGTACTTTTGGGTCATAGTTGAATTTCACTATCAAATTCCATCGCAATTTTTTGTATTTAAACTAAAAAAAAACTTCTTAACTAGTCACCATTAACAATTTATTATTCAAAAGTTGTTCATTATACCTAACCTGCCCATGCCCGAATTGTCATGTTCGTGTCAATTTCGATTATACGAACCAGAGACTAATACGATTTCAACAGCTTATAGTTTCACACAAACCAAACCATCAACGATATTCAGTTTACAAAAATAATACAAACTCTAATTAGTGTCTAAAGTGCTTGAAACTCAATTTCATGGCTGAATAAAAACATACAATACTAACAAGCTTCCATCCTGTACATATATATATATATATGCTGCAAAAGTTTTTGCAACATATTAAGTTTCAAACTATAAAGTTTCTTATTTAAAGATGAAAAGCAACAACTTAAAATGACATAAAGAAGGCACTTAAAAGGCAGAGCTGTTGATCGTTTGAGCAGGTGCATTTTAATTCAAACACATATTTAGAAATGAGATAAAGATTTCAGATGGTTTCTGAGAGTACTTACATTCTTTATTATTCTTTATTAGCCCAGTAACAGTTACCAGAATATTTGTGTTTTTTATTTTATATTTTATTTAGTACTATTTGTTTCGCATTTACAGGGTGTTCGCCAGGAAGTTATACTACTTTGTTTTGCCGCCATTTTGGTAAAAATTAGTCTTGACAGTTCATATACCGTGGCAAATTTATTATGGAAAATAATCGATAAACCAACGTGTTTTAATCGTTAAAACTTTTTATAAAAATCAATCATCCATTACTGTGACGATGAGAAAGTTACGTGAAATTTTTGGGTGAAACAAGTTTGAAAACTTTTTAACGCCACAACTGCATGCTCTGGGCTTTATTAACATGTGGTTTCAACAAGGCGGTACCACGCATACAGCCAGGATTACAATGGAATTACTGCGAGAAATTAATTTCCACTTGAGGAAAATTACAAGTTTAAGTTCTAAAACACAATTTTCATTACTTTTAAAAAAAAAATACTCATGCAAAAGTCTGTAAGACGATTTGGCTTGTAAAAAAAGCGTGCCATGCATTTCGCTCAAAGGGGTTGCGAAAACAAAAGCACCTAACAAAAAAAAAAATATGTCAGATGTTTGACCTTGAATAACTTTTAACGCAAACCAGATTTGTTTTTTGGACTATTGCATGAGTATTTTGTATTGAAAAATAAAGACAGTTGCATTTAAAAATTTTAACATGATTTTTTTTTTTTTGGGCTCGGAAACAAGCATTTCCGAAAACTGATAGTTTTTGAAGTCTCAATATCTACTTATAATAATAATTCTTATAGAATATATTATTTTTACCCAATGAGCAAAAATAATTTTTCAAAAACTTTGCCATTTAAGAGAAAAACGCAAAATACCGATATTTTTGTTTTTTGTTTTTTTTTTTTTTTTGATTACATTGCAATCTATAAACTGAGCATTTTTGACGAGATTTTGCAAAAAAAAACTATATCTTTTAAATTAACACTCTAAGAACAAATATTTTTTCTTTTTTGTATGGAGGGTAACATAATGCACAAAGTGTGCATACATATGTTTTTGATAACACTCACAATTTCTGAGGTATACGCAAAAAAGTGAAAATTTCGTCAATTTACGTTTTTTGAAACGTCGATATCATCTTACTTAGATGTATACACTATTTTTTTAATATTATTTACCGTTCCAACGTTATATATGCGAAAAACTAGTACTTTCGGCATTTGAACCTGAAAAACTTTTAACTCAAATTCGTCTGTAGATTATTGCATGCGTATTCCTTAACCACCAATAAATATTAGGAATTACATTTAAAAATCTTCACTTCGAATTTTTCTGGTGTGCAAGTACATTTTTCCTGGACTTTTTCCTTTTTTCTCGGGCAAACAAAAAATGTCGAGATTACAATCAAACATGACACTACAATGATAGAGAACTTGAAAAAAGTGGGCAGCTTTATTCTGTCTGTCTGTATCTCGACTTACAGCCTAAATCCTTAACTACTGGAGCGATTTTCTCCAAATTTTGGACCTAAGATTGTAACTCTCCGAAAAGAAAATTATTTTTTTTAGCTCCAAAAATAACTTGTACTTGCCATACAACCGCAAAGAAAAAGCTTATTTATGTCAAAAATGGCTCCAACGATGTAGATCGTTGACTGATAAAAATCAGTGGATTACTTTGGGTAAAGTTTGCTTTTTGGTAAAAAAAAAACTACTCAAAACTGTTATAAACGGTACCTGCCATATAACGGTTTTTTACTTTCAATTTTATTACTAACAGCTCGAATGATTTCAGGCAAAATTTGAATGCAAATGCTTCTTTAAAATGTCAATACTCGTAATATTTGATATTAAAATTTTGAAAAAAAAAACATTTTTTTGAAAACTCATAAATTTCAAAAAGGGATGTTCAAAGGTGGTCATCTTTTAGAAATTTTTTTTTTTCAGTAATCCAAGCTCATGTAAGTTCTTAATCACACACTCAAAAAAATCTATTTTTAAATATCTTTTTATTTATAATTTACGATTTACAAATAAATATAAGGTGGAAATGAGGGCTTGAGAAAATTTAACAAAGAAAATAAAATAATAGCCCCGGGTTTCAAATTTACTGAAAAAAATATTCAATATTTATAAAAACGACTAGCTTGTAATTCCAGTGTTTTTTTTAATTCAAGAGCAATTGTTCAACTAATATAAAAACAGGCGGTGAAGTGGGTGGATTTTTGAAAAAAAATAATTTTTAATATTTTTAAGTCAAATTTTCAAAACATTTAATCCTACTTATCTTATTTTTTTTGTAGAGGAAAAGGTTTTAATTATAGATAGCCCACATTTTATCAAAATTGTGGGAATCACTTTCGAGAAAAATGAGATTTTTTTTTCAATTTTTTTTGGTTGCATAAATCATAGTAAAATATTGTTCACAACATGTATTCTAAAAAGTTTAAGGGAAATCGTCTAAGTTGTTTACGAAGTAAATAATAAGTTTTCCAAAAAAACAGGTTATTTTCAAGTCCAGAAGTTACTTTTTTTTTTAAATTGGTACATAATAATAATTGGTCTTTTTGGAAAATGGTTTTCCTTACAAAGGTAGTTTAAGCTAAAAGCTAGTTATTATCTTAATAAAAATTATGGACCTGTTTTTGAGAAAAATATGATTTTGTACAATTACTAAAATAAATCGTACATGAGGATTTTTTATATTTGGATTCTAAGAAAAAGGTGTGGGGTGAATGACAAAATACCACTTTGTACCACGACCCTTAAATTTGAAGACAATCTGAGTATCATATTTTGGACAGTCACCAGGGTCGTCAAAATGATTTGATTTTTAAAAATGAATTATATATCGATTTTTTATAACAAAATTTCGATATTTCGTTTTGTATGTCTTTTTATCTATCGTAATAGAAAAGTTATTATGAAAAAAGTAAAAAATGTGCCTAACAGCAAATCTTGAACATTTTTTAACTATGACCAGTGCCAGCAGCGCCGTGAAAATGATTTGATTTTTTTAAAATGTAATGCAATGTGTCATGACCATGACAAAATCTCGATAAAACATTTTTCCTTTTATCTTAGGAAATCGATTGCCATTATTTTTTAAAATTGATTAATTTTTACGGACCTGGTAACAGCCCTAAAACTTTCTGAGTTATGTTGACCATCAATAGTTACTTTTTTCATCATAATTGCCGTTACATTTTTCAAAATCAAATAATTTTCACGATAAAGGTGACTATTTAAAATATGTATGACATTTAAATTGTTTGCATAATTCAGGGTTTTTGTATACCAAGTTTGAAGAAAATCGATTAACAGTTTAAGTTTTAGTCGAACAGACGACATAACTGTTAGACCTACTTTTTTCGTTTTCCCTATTATCATTAAATCAAAATTCAGGGATGTAGAATTGAATAAGCTTCACTTTTTTACAAAAGAAAAAAACTGATAGTTTTCGAGAAATTATGAAAACACTTAATTTAATCTTCTCTCACTCCTTCCCCCTAATTTTTCAGTCCCGTCCCAAATTTATGACAGTTAATAGAAATTCTTAAGAGGTCAAAATAAAACTCTCCACCGAAAGTCTGCTCTGTCCACGATTTTATTTGAGGTGTTAGCCTCAAGAATTTATTGAAAGATTTACGATAAAACTCCTAAGTTGCATATTACATGACACAAGTGTAAACTTACTCTGATGATGTCACAACAAATCAATTCCCCAGTCATTTAATCATTGAGTAAAAAATCTGTTAATGTACATTTGTCATCGAACCATTATGATGATACTTTCACAATTTAAGAAGAAATGACACATTCAGTCGAAAACTTAAACACAAATGTTTGAATCAAAAGACTTTGCTAAAAGTGTCCTTGTTACAGCTCCCTCAAGCCCAAAATTGGTGTAGCTTTTTCTCTAAAAACTGTGTAGGTTTAGGTATACACTTCAATTTCTCAATAATTTTGCCCCCAAATGTTATTATTTCTTATAAAAGCATCTAAGTATAAGTAGTCCTCAATATTTTAAAGAATCCTGGTCTTTTAATTCTCCTGCAGAGCCCACAAAAGCCAATGTGAAAGTCGTTATGAGTAGGAAGTTATACCTACTTGTACTATTTACCTACAAACACATATCTACTTATTTCTGCAGAATCCATTCAAGGACTTGTGTTCATGTTAAAATATATTAAACCATCATAAGCAACAAGAATTTATTTGTTATTTAAGCTTCTCAAAGCCATTTACCCAATCCCATAATTCAATAGCATAAGTCCTTATCATGATGTCATATAATATATTTGCTGATTTCCTCGTTTTTATTTTATCGGATAAGAAAAAAAAATGAAGAAAAAAACTCTCCAAAAAAACAGCTTAAATCACTACTTAATGCGAGTAAATATTATTTCTGATGGATATCAGGATCTTGTGTAATATTTGTCACAACATTTTATAAACAAAGCCAAAATCAAGGAACTCTGCCTAATCCTTGAAGCATCTCGCAGCTCTTCTCCTAAAGAATTCATTATATCCGGTATTTATTGTATCATTAACACAAGCTAAATAAGCTTTCATAAAAGTGTTTTCTTTTTTTTGGGAATTGGGATGTGGAGCAAGAATAAGGAAACACGACAATGGCTTAGCCTTCAGGACTGGGGTGTCTTTAGTCGGTGATAAAGTAATTCACTTCGTGAATAGGTATTGTCTTAGTCTGAAGGTTTTTTTTTATGTTATTGGCAGTAAAACGTTTATAGCATCAGGAGGTATAGGTACCAAAATGTGTTTTTTTATAAGATTTGAAAAGGTGTATTCATAGTCAAAGGAGTTCTTTCGAAAGGTGAGTTTATTTTTTTCTTTTTCTTGTTCAAAGTCAAAGTTGATTTTAGTGAGAAAAGATGTCAGCAAAGGTGAATTCAATAATAAAAAAAAATAGTCGAAAGATTTTTCAACTTAAAAAGCTAAAGTGAAATGCATATCTGCAAAAAATTTGTAAGTTATTTTGATGGCAAGATATTCTCTTTTTCAACTCGGTTGAATTGGAGTTGAAGTAAAAGGAGCAGTTAAGTAGAACAAATGGTATCCTTATTTCTCTATCAATATACACAGTACACACATTTCAATGAAATTACTAAAGACGAGTAGAAAAATACGCTTATAATTTAGAATGAGAAAACTGATGTATGAGGCAATGAAGCAACAATTTTCATAGGAAATCATCGTAATACCCTTGTTGACTCTTGGTAAATTTTTCTTTGACAGGATAAGGATTGAAAGGACCCTTTTAATATGAGGTAATTGATGGTAATAGAGTGTAGTAAGTAGTATATAGCACTTAGACGTAAGCTTCCTTTGAATTGTATATTTGAAGCTTCTTGAACTTTTGTATTTGTGATAAAGAAAATTTGAAATAAGCTTGCTTTGGTGAAACAAATTATAATAGAGAAGCCGATTATAAAGCTGAAAAGGGTACAACAGAAATCTAACTGGTGGTGTAGGAGAGTGAAAGATTCCTCACTCTAGGGCTCAAAATGCTTTATGAAAATTCTTTGTGCATAAACCTTAAATTCTGTATGAAAAAAATTTCGGTAAAATTGAGAAACCACATTTTACATTCTGAAAAGTTTCAAATACAATATAATAATGTTTATGTTGTTGAACTGAGATAAAACGAATTCGCCTACATTCTCAATAGTTTTTTGAGATACGACCTATTTTTTAACCAATTTTCTCTATTTCTAATATAAAATATAGCTTTCTTACTAAAGTTATTAATATATATATAATATTCGGAAAGGTATAGCTTTAAAACTTGACAAAATGAGAAAAATAGCACAAATAAAAAGCATTTAAATTGTTCTTTTAATTATTGTATAAGCAACTAGTAAAACAGCTTTGAGCTCAAAAACAAATATACCATTTCGGTGGCTTAGACTGAAAAGATGCTAGCTCTTATTTTACAATTTTTACAAAAAAAAATATTTTTAAAAAAGTGTTCGCATTACCTGAATAAAACCAAAAGTATATTTAGTATTTTTCTACACTCGTTATTGCTAAATTCAGTGAAAAAGATTTGATACAATTTTATATTGCTTAGCAATTTTCGAAGAGGGATTTAATTGTAACAAAAAATTATTTTTCAAGCCCAAAAAAAATTTGATTTCCCCTCTGTAGAGTTACAAAAAAATCTTAGGTTCAAAATTTGAAGAAAATCCCTTCAGTGGCTTAGGCTGTAGGTCGAGGTACAGACTTACAGGCAGACAGACAAAATTGTGCCTTCCACTTTCTTAGTATTCTCTATCATCGTATTGTCATGTTTAATTGTTATCTCGAGCTTTTTTTGCACGAGTTCAAAACTTTCCCTGTAGTCGTGTGTATATCGAAAATAAATTTTGTTTGCAATGTAAGTAATCAAAATTTACGAGATTATCTTAATTTGAGCAAACAAATAGAACATAGAAATAGTTTATCTCACTGTAACGTCAGGTTAATTATTTTAATGACTACAAAAAAAAAAGAAGCTAAACTAATAAACACAAAAAAAAATAAAATAAATAAAAAGTTATCATTTCCGGTCTTTTTTTAAATTTGGATCGGTTTTAATTTTTCGTCATTTGCAGCTCATTTTTCGTGATCTGATCCAAGAATTATGTAAAAAATAAAAGATTATGGGATCCTGCTATTTGAAATCAGGCATATCAAAATTTCACGAATCAAAACTTCGCAAATTCAAATCTTACAGGAGCATTGCTTTAAGTTTCTCAATCATAAGGTATCATTAAGTATTACAATGAAATTTTAAGTCAGTGGTAAAGATTCTATCAATATAAAATAGTTACTTCAGAAGTACTTAAATAATTATTTTTTTTTATTTTTAATCTGCTTTAAGCTGCTTCAACAACCTTAAGAAATTTTGATTTGCAAGATTTCAAGCTGCGAATTTTCATATTAAAATCCTTTTTTACTTACGAAATAGGCAAATTAGTAAGTAGTTAGTAGAATAAAAGGCATGTTTTGGATTCGTGTTTAAAAAAAAATTGAAATAACAAGCAAACATAACATTACGATGGTAGAGAACACCAAAAAAGTGGGTGACACAATTTTGTCTGTCTGTATGTCTGTATGTCTGTCTCTCTGTCTGTCTGTCGGTTCATCCATAGCCTTAAACGACCCAATCGATTTGCTTCAAGCTTGGTACATAGTGGTTTTTGGTGATTTTGCCAACACGTGTTTTTAAATTTTTCTTAGAACCAAAAATAACGGTACCTGCCATTAAATTTTTTTTATCGATTGTACATATTCGTATTTTTCTTAGAAACGGCACAACAACTTTTCTTAAAAAAAAATACAATAAATTAATTTTAGTAAATAGTTATCATTGGTACCTCCCAAAGTTAGTACCATTTTTTAATTTTCGATTTTCTTCAAAAAGATATGACTGATTCAAATAATTTTTTATACAGAGTCTTCCACAAACTATTAATATTCCTGTATACTTAAATTTAACAAAAAAAAATATTTCCTTTCTGCGTGACGTTTCTATCTTTCTAAAAAAAAATTTCCTAAAGTGGGCTCAAGGTTGATTGAAGTTTATTTTTTTTAATCGTATTTTGAAACTCGATACTTAAGAAACTACTCTCTAAAACATTTTTTAAACAAATTACATATATGAAAAATAATGGAACCTTCATACATTCAATACATATATGAAAAAATAAGGGAACCTTCCATACAAAAGTTGAGAAAAACCGGAAAGGAAAATATTTTTTTCCCAAAAATGATTCATACGATTTTGATTAAACTTTTTCTATACACTTAAATTAATGCGATAAAGTACAAGAAGTTATACAATTTTGCACTTAGCAACTTTTAATAATACCTGCCATAGAACGTTATTTTTTTTTTTGAGTTTCTTCATTTTCGGCTGAACGAATTTAGATAAATTTTTGTATATACAAATTTCATATAAGAGTAAATAGTATTGCATATCAAAATTTTCAAAGAAAAAGTTTTCAATTTTTGAAAAAGTCTTAAAATTATTTTTGAAAATTCTATATTTTAAAAACGGGTTGACAAATTTTTTTCGAATTCATGAAATAATACTACCAAAAGTTTTCCTTAAAAATGTTTTAAGAATTTTATATATTTATAGGAAATTAATTTTTAAGCACACGATTTAAAAATTTTTTTTGTCCATGCAATCATATTTTATACAAAATTAAGGGGGCGTTCTGTTTTTCATCTCAAACTCTCAACTTAGTTTTTTTAGCTAATTTAAATATCGTATTTCATGCTTTTAAACATTTTTCGAGTTTTTTTTAATAAAATGCAAAATTTCGATATTTGGGATTAAGGTTTGCAAAATTTTCTACTGCTATTACACAGAATGTTGGGTACAAAATCATGCAAATTTAAATTTTGCACTTCAAAATTTCGCAACTACAAAATCTCGCTTTTCAAAATTTCAAAATCACGCTTTTAACAATCCCGCAATTGCAAAATCGTGCAAATTAAAATGTCAAACAGTTAAAAGATATTCCAAGTAATATTAATATGTATTGGATTCCACACTACAATTTCTATAAAATAATTTGTATTACAGTTGATGCACGATATAGTGAAGTCATATAACCAGGCCTGGTCACTCTTTCGAAATTGTTTCACTTTTCCGGACGGAAGGTTTAAAAGATGAATTTTATCCGAAATAAATTTTTGTTCGAAGTGAATAAAAGCTTTTAATCAGCTTTAAAAAAAAGAAGCAGTTCCTCAGTATCCTCAAGCAATGTTAATGGCATTTTTATTAATGTTTTGTTCACTATTGTGAATAGTTCACTATTTCGATATTCACTTAATTGAGCACCTACTGTAATTTATTTCTGTAACTTTTGACATTTTGAAAAAATGAGTTTCCTTCCGAAAACAAGAAAAAAAAATAAAAATTAAATTTTTAAATAATTCCATTTAAGACTTTCTTATGTACCTACTCCAATGCAGCAAATGTAAAGTAAGCTCAAAGTCCACATCAAGAACATCAAAGAATAAAATAAACATAATTTTACTTAAAAACTAATCCCGACAACAACGATTACCTATTTTACATTCCAAAAAAGGAATTACTACTGGTTGCATAAACTTATTTTTTTTATAATTCCAACACTCACACGAAGTTCTCAAAAACTATATCGGAATAAAACATCAATTTGAGTGCACCTAATTCTCCTCTGCAATAAAACGCATTTACAAAACATGATCCAATGTTAGTCTGTGGCACATCATGTTCAACTCAACAACCATACTCCTACAAAATAATCTGGCACAAAAACCACAGAAACACTTTACGATAAAGCCTCTGTGTAAGTCTATGTGTATTCCATTTCATAAAATTACCATAACTTTACATATTGACCCTTTTCTACTCAACGAAATGTAGCCTTTTTTAGTCCTTGGGGAGAAAAATAGAGGAAGAGAATAAGTTGCTTGAAAAAGCTACTTTTACGGAATTCAAAATGAATATAAATAAAAGAATATGGAAAATATTTTTTTTTTACTTTGGGGTTAACTTTTCACACGATAAACTTGATAATGGAAAAGTCATGATATACACAGATACAACTAATGCATTTAGAGTATCAAACGTGTAAGCTTTCAAAATCAGATAAAACGCCCAATTATTTGGTTATTTTCCGATGAATTAAGAAATAATAATAATAATCATAATTGAACCGACCGACATCACAATTTGAGCTAACCCCCGGGCGCCAGTTAAGGGTTGAGTTCCTCTATCTACATACCTCCTGATATAATTTTCTCTTATATATTATTCGAAAAAAAAATAGAATCGAAAATATTTTAATGTCTACTTATTACAAATTCCTGTCAGAATTTGATGAGAAAGCAAGAAAATTATTATAGAACATTCCATGACAGAGTTTTCCTTTTCAACAGAATTGTGTCCACAATTTATCCCTTTGGCTTGATGCTAATAGCAAATTAATTTTCATAATAAATCGAGAAATGAGCTTTGTGCTGTGTTCAATTTCTTATACATCTATAAGGTCTCTTTAGTTTAACCCCTCATTTTTTGGCAACCGAATTTATATTAATATTGTTAGCGTAATTTAATTCAAAAAAGAAAGGAACGGTTGAAATTATTTGAACTCCCTCCCTCTGTCAGAGAATGGAATGTGAATCGTGAAGACAAAAATATATCTTTATAATCATCTTGTCCTTATTATTTGAACTTAGATATTTTACCCTAAAAATTCATTGACTTAAAGATTTAATTCTTTTAAGTGCAAATCCAGACATGCCTTTGAATAAAATGATATCTATGCTAGTGTCCCCATGTTCCAGGGTATTTTCAAATAACTTTTGTTTTTGGATAACATTACGTGCGCTATTAACTTTCAAGGACAAAAAAAAAGGATGGGCAGCAAAATTAGTTTGTTAAACATCGCATGTGACAATGGTTAATGTAAAAAGTTTACAGTCTGTGAGATTCTTTGCCTTTTTAGTTTTTATTATTGATGGAGAAAATGAAAAAGAAAAAGAGCGCAAACAATTAATGAAGAAATATTAAATTTAGTAAACTACACAACTTCTCATTCTTAGGATTACTTTTTTTGAAAAATTATTATCAGTTTAATAACTTTTTTTTAGCTTTAAAATAAGTTTTTTTCGGCAACATCCTGCCTTAAAGTTGATCTGAAGAATTTGAAATTTGGGAATTTTTTAAAGAATTCTCAATTTGATGTTTTTTGGGGAAGAATAACAATTTAACAAAGGTACAATACGTCTTTGGTATTTTACAAAAGAATTATTAAGTTTTCAAAGTTATCAAATATGGATTAAAAAAAAAACTTTACTTAATTGAAATTTTTGTCTGTTTAGTTCTTAAGAATGTTGTTTGGCAAAGGATGTTAAAAACATGAATAATAAATTATTTTTTGACTCAAAAATAAGTCCAGGCGCGGAATTGATGTAAATATTTCATAAGTATTTAAAAACTCAAATCTAAAACAAAAAACTAAAAAAAAACTTAAGTTACTTTATGTCACAAGAGAGTACTCAAGGATTATGATTGTCGATAAGCAAAACAAATCCAATTTAAGATTATATAGAGCAAAACAAACACTCACAGGAGAAATCAGATACTAACCAATTATATCAATTTGGTTTTTTTCAACATGGTTGATCACAGGGCCCAGTGACTTACAACTCTCTACCATTCTTGACGCCATTTTGATTTTTGTTTGCAGGAATAGAGGGGGCTTACAATTTTTTGTCGAGTCCGAAAGGCGAAAGGTAAGTATTCTCTTGGAGGATTTGTCAGTTCCTCGCAAGAGGCAGTACCTTGGGAAAAACATTTCTGTTTTTAGATGGCAATTGCCGAGAATCGAACCCAGACCTTCAGCATGACAGCCCAATACACTAATCATTATGTGCCAGGAACCACGATATGAGCACGTGCCCACGCTCCTCACAATAGAATTTCAAGCTCTTTAAAGGATAAGTTTTATGATCCCCTGCACAAAACTAACGGAGCCTGGAAGGAAGACGATGTTAAAATTTGTTGACGAAGACGCCTTCAGCACCAGATTATAGTTGGAAGGCAAACTCTTCAAGAAGAGACAAATAATTGCGGCCTTCGACAAAAAGACTTTTTGGAAGTCCGAAATACACTCATTAAAAGCTTTAAAGCTCTAAACTTCCACTGCTTAGAAAGCACAGAGCAACCTGCATGGAAGACGATGATAAAAATTTAGCTTGACGAACTCAATAGAAAAATTTGTGATGAAGATACCCTCAGCAGATTATAGCCGCTGCCTAATTAAAACAGAAATATTTTCTGCAGAGCTACTGCTTTTATTTGGGCACTGAAAAATCTTCCAAGAGTATATACTTGTCATGAATAAATGCTTCTCATCTAACCGCTTGGACTCAGCAAAAATTGTTGGTCCCCTATATTTCTGCTAATAGTTCGCACGCAGAAAAGGTTGAGAGTTGTAAGTCACTAGGCCTTGGTTCTCCACGAGCTCTCGCGCTACCAAATTTATTTATTTTTTTTTTAAATATCGACTCTGACTTTGGTTCTCCAAGAGCTCTTGCGCCGCCAAATTTATTTATTTTCTTTTTAAATGTCCACTCTCTCTGACCACTTCTTTGTTGCAGCAAAGTTTAGAGCTCGATTGCTAAATGAGAAGAAAGTACTAATCGCCCTTAAGAAGAAAGTCTACGTTATGGTCTCCTTAGCATATTTGGATTTGTCAGAGCCTACCTACAGTGAAGAGGAAGTCCTTCACTGTGCATCCAGTTGCAAAAGACGCCAAAAAATAGTATCGCGATATCATTAAAGCGACAGCCAAAACTACAAATATTCGTACCATACACCCCCGACGAATACCTACAGCTGAAAAAGGTGACTAATGATGCTCATATGTACGAATATTCTACAGCAAGAAATATAACCAACAATGGAGGAGATTTGAGCTTAAAGCAAGGAGAAGAGAGGAAAAGAAGGCCTTGCATAGAGAAAAGAATGCGTATACAGCCTACCAGCTCATGGAGATCGAAGAGTCTTGCAATCGAAACGACTCCCGGAAATTTTATCAAAAATTAAGTAACTGGCTGATGACTTATAAATCGGAATGTAAGCTCTTCGAAACAGCAAAGTTTACCTAGTCACCGAAGCACAGGAGTTATTAAATGTTTTCAGCAGCTGCTGAATTGGCATCAGGTAAAGCGAAAAAAAGGATGAGAAGCGCACCCAACTCCAATCAATGAAGACTCAGTACCACAGCACAGTAGAGAAGAAGAAGACTTTGCAATAAAGAAGCTCAAGAATAACAAGGCTGTTCGATTTGATGGTTTTTCAGCGGAGCTTTTCAAGCACAGAGGGGATGTGTTGAAAATATGAATGCATAAATTCCTCAACTAAGTTTGGGTGGAGGGAAATATGCTCGATGACTTGTCTATTGGCTTCATATGCCCCATGTTCAAAAAAGGCGATCCCATATTCAACAAGAACTATCAAGGCATATCCCCGATAAACTTCGCATACAAGATTCTATATTCAACATATACTGTGCGGGCATTGTAAGACCTTCTGCAACACTATTATCAGCAAGAACCAGCGTGGCTTCTGACTAAAAAGATCGACCATAAACCAAATATGCACCATCAGGCAAATCCTGGAAAAAATCAATGAATTTTAAGTTGGGACTTTCCATTTATTCATTGACTTGAAAGCCACTTTATTACAGAATTTATTGTCAAGAGTTCTATATGGCGATAGTTGAACTTGGGATCCCGAAAAACTGATCCAGTTGTATTAGAAGTTTTTTTTATAATACAAATTCTATATACTACTGAAATAAATCAGCCAAGTTGAAGACTTAGCAGTTCCCGGATCCAGTTGTGTCAGGTGACACTTGAAAACACGTGATGTGTTGGAAGGAAAAAGCTTTTCAGAATTCTTTCAAACATGCACAGGGTTTTTGCAAGGAGATGCGCTATCATGGAATCTCTTCAATCTTGTTCAAAAGCAAACAGAGAGCGGGGCAGGTGTTTAAATTGATTTTCACATAAATTGAAACAACAGACTTGTTGCTCTTCAATTAAATGAGGTCAAGGCCGAATACATGCTATCAACAAATTATTAAAGATCTGTCAAGTGGCTTGGACAAAACGTCACTATTAATAACAATAGCTGCGAAGTAGATAAGGAGTTCATCTACATTGGAATAAATATTAACTCCACAACGGCATCTTAAAATTACTGGAGATTCAACAAAAAATCATTTGCCAACCGGTGCTTCCTCGGTTTGGCGCAATATAAAGCTCTTCAAACGATTGTAGAAATGCACGCTCTATAAAACTGTTAGACTTCCCTTTCTATTTCTCGAAGTGTTTGGCGACAAGCATAAAAAGAGGGCTTCTTCGAAAGAAAAATTCTTCTTCGATATTTGGTCCTATTAGCGAAGAAGGCGAATGGAGGAGAAGATACAATCGTGAACTCTATGAGCAGTATCATGATTGCTTCGGCTATATCGAGCAAATGGAAAATATTGATCCTGCCGAGAGAGTCCTTGAATTCCCGCCCCTAGGTTAAAGAGAACGAGGAAGCCCGTACGTCTGGTTTAAGGACCAAGGCATCCGATGGTACCAGAAAGCTTGGTCTAGATGACTGGAAGCAGTGTGCTCGGGATCGAAGAGGATGAGAGGCTGCCGTATCTCAAGCTGCGACCCTTTATGAATTGGGACCTGAATAAGCAGTAATTTTTTATCACTTTTTCAACCTCTTTTCACAAATTGCAACACCGTTGAGGGTGAAAATTTTTCAAGACACCAAATTCCTGCAAGAGAAATTTTTTAAAACACATTTTCTCGACACAAAAAGCTGCAAATCAGTCGCTTTTTTAGTCCCAGAAGCTTAGTAATTTAAAGCCAACACCCTTTTCAATACTTTTAAAGGTTCAAAATGTGGAGTCAACTAGTCTTGTCAACTACTGTTAAAGCCCAGAAAAAGAAAAATGAGAAACTTTCTTAGAAGATACTCACAAAGCATAGCTGGTCCCCTTGAATTAAAGGACATATAATTTGTCTTTGAACTCGTTATCCTAATTTGACAAAGTTAATTTAAGACGAAACCCTAAAAAATATTCTCCCATCGATTTTAATTTCCTTTAACTTTAGGGTAGGTACCTACTTATGAAAAGAAAACAAAAATCCCTCACAAAAAAACTGAATAAATAATATTTTTTAATGCTTGCTATATATTTCCACGAAACGCAATCCAATCAATCATATTTTTCCATGGCATAAACCTCAGAGAGGCTGTATAATATACTTTCTGAGATTTCATATTTTTTTTTTTTTGTAATAAAAACAAACCTGTACAAGTACCAATACCTCCTGCGGTACCGACAAAATTTGTGGGTCGACAAAATTGTCAGAGACTGAATTTAATGTCTTTAAGTTGCTATAAATCTGCTAAATAGGCTCTGTCAGGGGGCGGATAATAATCGTCCTGAACAAAAAACCTGATATACAATAAACATTTCATCTTGAGTGTACTTAAGCTTGAATTTTGATTCCTTTGGGGGTGGTTTGTAGGGAATTGATTTGGTTTTAATCTCTCGAAACGACTTTTTAGTGCCTGATTGATGTTTCTTTTTTCAATTTGAGGGGACAAATAACGTGTATAATCGGAGCATTAAAAAGTTCCTGCCTCCCTCGCTTCCATATACGAGTATACACTCCGTCAGTGGAAGACGATAAATTTAACTCACTCCTGCAATTTGACTTACCTGTATGCACCACCCATTAGTTTGTTGATTACTAATCCTATATCATGCAACGTGTAGACGTATCCTTTTGGTATATGTGGCCTCACATCTCTCAGAATATATCTGTATAGACGGAGAAGAGAAAAATGAATAGAAGTCCATTTTTTTTTTGTGCAGCAGGAACATACCCCAACGTGTTTGCAGGACCATGCTTTGTGTTATACAACTCTTCCAATCGTGGTATTGTTAAGAATTTTTTCATAGAAACACCATTTTCCAGGAGCAATTTAACGAAGTCGATTCGGTCATGTTCGAGTGCCTGCATCATTGCCTCATCAAGAGCACCTGTGTTCACGACCCAAAAGGAGAGATGAATAGAAGTAGACAAAAATTCAACAACAAAAAAAGGAGGAAAATTCAAACGAAAAAAAATAGAGAGAAAAGAAAAATACCAAAGCTAAGTGAAAAATATCCTCAATACGGTGTATGCTGGAATGGCGCCCGGGCAAAGAACCCTATATATATTTACTTACCGATTGGCCACTCCTGACCATAGACAAAAATCTCACTTCGTGCTATATCTACTCGATTCCACGTCAGGGCTAAGCTTAATTGTTCGGGTGGGCTGAGATGTTGCGATTTGAAGAGGGCTGTTAGGATAGTTTGATCCAGTTCTTGGGCTTCACCTTCGGGTTTTTCTTGTATTCGAAAAACAGTTATCTGAAATTGAATATCAATATGATGGATTTTTTTCTTTCTTGTTAGTGTTGGAAAGTCATTGTGATTGAACATTATGATTGTGAATTTAATTTTAAAGGGAACTGATCGGTGGAAAAGTGATTGAAAACAGAGATGAAATAATCCCCAATAGTAGTTAAATAAGTAAAAAAGAATATATAAATAAAATATTTAGTTTATTCTGTCCAATCAAATATTTACATAAGTTTTTCCTTGTTTTTAAAAAAGGGTTTTGATTCCTTTCGTTAAATTTCTCAAAATTGAACATTACTGCCACCTTTACCAACAACAAACACAGACAAAAGTGCAGGCATTTTATGCGAAAGCTTTACATTACTTGTCAAAATTAATTTGATGAAAGCTTTTTCAAATTCAGCAAGCGATGTGCTGGGTGTTGCAAGGTACAAAATGTTATCGAAAATTTAAATGCATTTGCATTTGCTTCAGCATTAAACAAGAACAGCGAAGCAATATTACCAGGCCAGGCTAGAGGAAGAGAAGAATATCCTACGTAGAAAAAAGTGGACATAGGCAGCCACCCAGTTTTATGGAACTAAAGAATCTGGCGTTCGGAATGGCATTCGGTTTTATATCAAAAAGCCAAATGATTAGCTGCTAGGCATTGAATCCTTTGTTTCTGTGTGTGAAATATGAAAATTTTGAAAGAACCGTTGTACAATATTTCAATAAGCAAGTACTTTTATGGGTTTTGGCTTGTAGATTAACCAAGTCTTCACATTCAGGCAAGTCCAAATATTAAGTCAAGAATTATATCCTATTCATCAACTACTTCAAAGCCACATACTAATATCATTCACTGCCCGGAACTCTATATGGCAATATGGCCGAAATCAAAATTTCAGGAAAACGGCATCAGAAGACGTGTGATATCGAGAAAACAAAAAACGGGGTAATGTGCATCTTACATCAAAACATTTCATCTGAAGTATTAGAAACATGCACTGGGTTCCAGCAATATGTTTTCAAAACTTCAATTTCTACTGAAGTAGACAGAAGGATGGAAAGCATTTTCTTGAACAGATCGGCCCAATAATGATGCGAACGATATCGCTGGTTTCTGAGCTTCACGATGTGGCTTGCTTACTTCATATAGACGTCAATTTTGTGAAATTTTTCAAATCGAGGACTTCAAATTTTGTGAAATTTTTCAAATCGAGGACTTCAAATTTTTGAACCTTGCCTATCATTGGAATGCAAAAAACTGCAAATTTGGAGTCTTACCACAAGTTTCTAGCATGCTCGAGATATACTATGTGATCTACTAGTTTTAAAGTGAAGTTAGCAGATCTCTGGATTGCATACTTTTTTAGAGATCTGAAAAATCGGGAATAGAAATGCAAAACAAAAATCCGAAAAGAACTGCAAATTCCTGTCAAGGTCTAATTTCCGTGAGCAAAAATTGCCCTGCTTACTTCACAGACGTCAGAAATTGGTCAAACTATAGGCAATCTATTGGCCAGCTTAGAGACGCTATTGGGGAAGAGTAGAATACTAGTATTTTCAGTGGAAGTGAATGATTGTATCCATATTATTTGGAATACTCAACTTCGTCACATGCTCTATCATCAATTTGCAACAATCCCGAATTTACAATATTGAATTGAATTGAATTGAATTGAATTGAATTGAATTGAATTGAATTGAATTGCATTGTGTTTAATTAAATTGAATTTAATTGAGTTGAATTCAAATGAATTGAATTAACAATCTTGTCTTGAGTAAGTATGTCTTATTAGGGTCTGCATATCAGATCATATCTCTCTCTATATTTTAGAAATCATTCAGAGGCACTGTACTGCCACTAATAAGCTGAGGTTGTTTTAATTTTGACCCTTTTTTATGTTTCGAGGATGCTAAATCCAAAACTGAGGTTTGCGACTAAAATTACGTGGTAAAACAGGGAACAAAATGGAAAAAATTATGCAAAAATGCATTTTTTGTAGAGTTTATCACTAATGGCTCGAAAACTACCCATTATTCGAAAAAAAAACAACATGAGAGTACCATTGAAAGCATACACAATCTTAAATTAATCTCTGTTTTAGTTTTTAGATGAAAATTGGCGTATTTTTAGTGTTTTTGAAAATCCACTCGAAAGTACAAATCAAATACTTTATTTGCAAAAATTTGAATTTTTGTCTGTAACATGAACTAAAATATATTTTTTTGATGTTTTTTGGTTCACTGAGTTCAAATCTGGCCTTGAAATCTTGCACGTTACGTTTTTGAGATAATCGATTCTTAAAAATAAAAAATCGTTTTTATGCAAAATTGGGGCATATATTTTTTCTCGAGGTAATTTTTTTTTCGAAAAAATGTTCATTGTCATTCTGGTGTATGAAAAATTTACGTCAAAATTCTTTTTGAATTTTTTTAATACCAACATTCATCTTCAAGAAATCGTTAGCCAGTCCAGTCAATTTGCATGTTTGTAGCTCATTTTCCAAATTTTCGCATGATGTGTCACATAATTTTAATTGGAAACCTCGGATTCGGATTAAGCATCCCCGACAACATAAAAGAGGGGCAAAATCAAATCAACCCCAAAATTTTGCTTGGTGAAGACAGCAATGAAATCCCACAAGTAAGAAAAACAAAATCATGCAAATTAATAATAATGTTCTTTTTATAATCAAGGAATACCAAAATCTCGCACGAAAAATCTCGCAAATACCAACCAAAATCTTGCAATTTAAAATCTTGCATATCATATATCACCAATCAAAATTTCGACAATTCAAATCTTACAGCAATATTGCTATCGTCAGTTTGAAAATGAAAAATATAATATTCCTGCATTCCAAATAAAGAAACTAAAGAACGACAAACTTTTTTATTTGCTTTCATTTTTATCCTAGTCGTATTTTTGACAGTAATTACAAAAATGTACTCAATATTAAAATTTCCTAGTTCTCATTCCTGTTGTTACAACAATTGAAACAATAACAATTATTATAACAACATGGTCTCAAACTAGTTATTTAGGCAACGCACTTAATTTATTTTTTGCAGAAGATAGGAAACTTGGCAAGTTTTTAATTTGCGAAATTTTTTTATTGCAAGATTTTAAAAAGTGGAATTTTGAAATTTCGAGATTATGAAAAGCAAGATTTTATAATTGCGAAATTTCACTTTGCGAGATTTCGAATGCTACATTTTTAACTTACGAGATTTCGTACCCAATCCAAATGAGTTGTAAAAATTCACTTCTGAACTTGAAAAACTTAAACCATACTGAAACTGACTGTTCTATTGCCGATCAAAATCTAAAAATAGTTGACATTTTTTGACAGATTGATGACCTACGTTTGTTATGTTTTTTTTCTATTTTGTGTAGGGCTGGCTTCGATACCAAACCAAACGATACTCTTGTAAGTATCGTCCCGGTATCGTCAAAATCGAAAAATTTTAGTATCGTCTCGGTAACGGAATCGGTCTCGTATAACTCAGTCTCGTTTGGTCTCGTATAACAAAGTCTTGTCTATCGTTATCGGTATCGAATAGTATTGTTACGAAATGCCAAACAAACAAAGCTACGAGCTGATATGAAACTACTTGACATCTCAGCGAAAAGAATTTGAAATTGGCAGATAAGCACGTGGTAAAGAACGAGAAGAAGAAAACGATGGCGAATTTTTTTGAAGCTTTCATCGGCAGTGGAGAGTTGGAAGTCTTAAAAGAGGCTGACAACTTGGCGGTAAGGTGGAAGCAGAAGGCAGCTTTTTTCCTCATTCACAATTAAAATTGTTGAGGGATCTTTTCTTTAGTTAAATAAAAAAATTAATCTCTCGGAAACCAGGGCTCTCATCAATAAAACTAATTACTGTGGAAATAAGAACAAATTTGCCTTTTACGAGTACTTTCCATTTTTTCCCGATATCTTTCTCCTGTTTAATAGCTCAGTAGCCGCTTTTCGTAACAGTATGTTAATGAAAGACAACTTGTTTCGCAATATCTAATAAAAGTTCTAAAAAGTAAACATAAATTCTGCGTCAAAATATCAAAGCTGAAAAAACAATGCTGTTACAAAATCATTGGAGCCATTTCCGGGAAACCAAGATATAAGAAAAAAATATGAGAAGCATTTGGTGGACTTCATTAAAGTTACTTCCTCCAGCTTAAAGAACCAAGTCAAAAAATATCATCCAAATGATTGGTTTCAGGGAAACAAAGCGACAAAAAATTGGGCGCGGGAGTGGGTGGTTCTAATTTAAATAATTGCTTAAACCTTCTCCTTAGTAAAGAAAAAACTGTGAAAATGTCATTCAAACCGAAACCAATTACAAGAATTTTTTATTTGTAATGAATTAATTATAATATTCAAGCATTTTTTTTCTGCCAAAACCAAACGATACAATCGAAATTATCGGTAAATTTCGGTCCGAAAAGTACGGTTTGCTCTCGGTTTCGGGTGTTTTGGAGCTGGTATCGTATCGGTTTCGCTTCGGTTGACACCAAACGATACCAAGACTTTTCTGGTATCGTGGCCAGCCCTAATTTTGTGTGAATATCCCACATATCAGGTGTCTAGATGACATTTCCATTTGAAAGCACCATATTAAGTTCTTGAAAATGATAATATTAAACTCTCGCTTTCAAATTGAATAACCATAAATTTAATAATACGAAAATTTCTTATATTTTTTTGCACCTTGCTGAGAGTATTATCTTCGAGAGTAAAATTCCCCAAACGCAAAATTAACAAATAAAAGATTTTGATGATGCAAAACTTTGCTTAACGGAATTCGTTAAAAAGAGCGTAATTAAGTCAAGTTAATAGCATCCCTGTTTTATGCTCTGTTAAATTCACAACTAAAAGGTGAACAATTTTTGTATGTTTAGGTACCTTTCCTCTCCTACCAATCAAATCAAAATGAATCAATTTTAAAGAAAAACTAGAGAGCCACTAAAACGTGGAAAACGATTATTTTGTATTTACTACCTGACGACTTGAAGGAACAATAAAATCCAAAATCCAATCGTTAACAATATTTTGTGACGAGTCCTTTCATTTTTATTACAGTTTCACTGTGTAATTGCTGCTTAAATCTATGAAGTATAATTTTAATTTTAGAAAGTTTGAGAACAACATTCTAACAAACTCATTGTGATACCTATTTTAAGAGAAATCTCGGTTTCTCTTTAATTAATATCACTCAAATCTTTAACAATAGTAAACCATTTCAAGCCTTTCTACTTTAACCAACTTAATTTTTTGAAAGCTTATTTATCTAACTGTTAATTTCAAATTCAACGGAAACCAAAAAGTTTTTACGTCTAACATAAAATTTTCACATAGACATAAATCACAAACACTAAAAAGTCAACAACTACTAACAAACAAAAATAAAAACTTCCTCAAACTAATCAACTGAACAAACATTACATAGCTATTAATTCCTATTTATGTATATGTTTGTACATTTGAACATCTTTATGGACGCCTTTTGGTACACATGTCATCAATTATTCCATATTAGTGGCCACAGCACCACTAAGTAGCCCTTAAAAGCCTTCAAGAGATAGATATATCCCTTGAATTCATTCAGCCATTAAGAAGTTATGCTTGACTGAGCAAGAGTGGAGTGGAGTATATATAGTTTATGATGCTCACTCGAATGGAAGAGAACCCTCATTATCCACCTAAATCCCTAAATTGTTCAAGGACTTTGCCCATCAGCCAATAGCATCATAAACCAGACACCATAAAATCACGCTGAAAGAAAAACTATAGGTAGGTTAGGTACACCTACTCTAGAAGAAGAGGAGAAGCAACTACAGAATCTAATCGAAGGAAAAATAAAATAATAATTACACGACTGGTAGTAAAATGCTGTTATTATACTTTTCTTTGTCAAGGACGAGGTAGAATTAGACCTGCTTACAATGATAATATTATTTTCCAGACCAATTTCCTTGAATTGAATTAAGTTTATAGTTTTTTGTTTCGTTCTTTGAAGTTATTATTATATTCATTCTGACTGTTGGTAGCTGCCGATCAAATGACATTTACGTTTCATTAACTTTTCTTTCCCTCCACTGCACCTGATATAACGGTTAATGGTGCTTACCCGTCTGCGAGTAGAGATTTTTGAAATGCCAAAGAGGAACAAGCAACAAATCAAATAAAAGTCACTACCAATCAATTTAAGAAGAAATAAAACAAACAAAAAAAATGCTCTCAATTTCAGTGACAAGCGCCTTACACCACTAAACAAATATTTCACCAAACAACACAAACAATAAGCCCCAACCCACAACTTCCAACCCAACTTAAAACCCAACCCCAAACCAAAAACTTTTACTTACCAGATTTTTGTTGCGGGTACATTGCAAAAGTTCGTGATAAAGTTTCTCCGACTGCTCCTGCCCGACTTCGAAAGTTTTCTGTATTGTTCCAATTAAGTACTCTCTCATCGATTCCAGGACAGGCTGTTCATCCCCATCGGATGCGTATCTAAAACAAATAACAAGGATAACATGGAATAATGAAAGTAAGCATTTGTTTGTATACATAGTTCCTATAGGTAGGTACTCATATAGTGCAGTCGTTTTTATTTTAGTTTCTAGTCACTTGTTTTGATATTATTTGCAAAGGAATTTATTCTAACCACACATACTCGTCGCTAACAAACTATGGATGATGTCGGAAGGTAGAGAACAAAAATTCATTCCTTTTTGCCATCGGCAAAAGCAGCTTACCAACCGGATATCGAAATTCATAATTAAAGTCACCATTTGGTTACAATGGTCAATTCGGTTGACAATGACAACGGCAACTGTGGAGGACTTGGTTGGAATCAGTAATTACCACAGTAAAACCACACTGAATATGAAGGATCAGTTTATGAACTGAACCGGCAGGATATTACCAATGGATTTAAGTCATCGTACCTACGTGGTAACAAGGTGAAGTTCACCATTTCCGTTGCTGTTGTGTGAATTTAAAATGCTGGCAACATTGGAAAATTTTCAGAAATTTGCTTCCTTAAACCTCCTCTGGGATAAATTTCATGATGAAATGTATTTTTGAGATGGAATTTATGTTGCCAATTTTTGTATGCATGGAATATTGCCGAGGGAATAGTGTAAGCAAATATCCCCCCTAACATTCGGCAGAGTCACCACATTAAAGTCCTTGGGGGCAAGTATACGCAGTGGGTTGGTGGTAGTGGACGCATGGAATTTTTCTCAAAAGTTATATGAAATTTGTTTTAATGCTCAATTGAGGAGGCGTTTCATTTTCATTGGAGTGAGAAATCTGTTCTGACTGTGCTAATATAAAATTTGCTATTTTGAGGAAAGACAATTTAAAAAAAGAAGATATTTTGTACATTTCGTTTTCAAAAAATTCTAGGGACCTGTGCTTGAATTCTAAGCACAGAAGGGTTTAAGCTTGGAACATAATTTCTGTAAGAACATTCATATATACCATATACCATATCTCAAGTGGAATTCAACTAGTCCAATGATATCCAAGATGGAAAAGAGTGTATGCACTTTGATGTAGTTTCTCATTTAACGTTCTGATGTGGAAATTTTATTTAAGTTTGAAGTCGTTTTGCATTTTATTTCCCCGGCTATTTCAGAGTCTCAGTAGCTCACAGCAATCGCAAAAGAGCAAGTCATTTACGTATGTTATAAATATCAGTGGCCCTTACTTTGAGCCTTGAGGGACTTCATACGCAATTTCTTCTTCTGTTCTTTATTTTCCCATAATTTAAACTTTGAACTTTCTTTTCTTAGGGTAGTTATGAAAGTAATTCATCAATGAACATCGTACTGCAATTTTTTCCAACTATCTTAAGATAGTTTTGTACCTAAGGGCCAGTTTTTCAGTTCAGGGTTAACTCTGAGTTAAACCAGTTTTAGCTTACCCTGAAAATAAATTAATCCCAAATTAATTCAGAAATTGTTTTTCAGTTGAGGATTACCTTTATCTCTCATCTGTCAAAAAATAAGAGCCATCGATGTGCAACACTATGGATTTTACCCTTTGATGCCATTTACGCATTAGAATAGAGATGGCACCACAACGGTATTGCACTGACAGTAACTTTCACTATCAAAATGAAGATGGGGTCACAGCTAAAAAGGCACTTAATTTTGTCCCTGAGTTAACTCACCATAGAAAGTGAGTTAACTCGGAGTATACTGCAAAACACGTTTCTGGAGTTAACTTAGGTTTAACTTAAAGACTGGGATGGTTTCGCACAGAAAAACTGGGCCTCAGTGTATCGGAAGCTTTTTTAAGGTCAATAAATATGGAATATTGAGTTCTAGTTTTTATCCAGCCTTGGAAATAACTTATATTTAAAATTGTTTTCATAAAATAAAAATTTTTTGTTTCCCAAAATTAAAAAAAAAATATGTTTTGTATTTTAAAAATTTTTCAGTTTCTTTTTTTTTAACTATAAGATCGATTTTTCTCGAAACTCCATATTTAAGGTTTTTTTTTTTTAAATATATTTTAGAATATTTAAAGAATAAATTCTAATTTATGAAAATTTAATGGCACTTTGAATACAAACTGCCAAGGAAAATATTTATTTCTTAAAACTTCGACTATATTTTCTTATAAAACTTTCTATATGCTAAAATTAATTCGATTTACTATTCAAAATGATAAAGTTTTACACTTGGCAACTATGAATAGCACCTTTTATAACGTTTTTCCTTATATTGATTTTCCTCATAATATAAAGGATGATTTTTTTAGATACGTGGTTTTCTATCTGGCAATACTATTTTCAGAGTTGGTCTTTTTGACAGCTGTCACTTGATTTATTCTCAGTTTGGTTTGTCATTTCATCCTGAACAACGTTTGCAAATCGTTCAAATTTAGTTTAATCATTATGATATGGCAAACCAAACTGAGCATAAATCAAGTGACAGCTGTAAAAAAAAAACTACTTCGAAAAAAGTATCGCCAGATCTGAAAAAAAACAACTCTTATATACCTACAAATTGCGGAAAAAATAATTTTTTGAATATTTAAAAATAGTTAGAATTTTTTTTTTGAAAATTCGATATCTCGAGAAAAGGGTTGTTATTTTTTTGGAAACTAAGATTATGATGCATATATGTAAATAAATATTTAAAATGTTTTAAAAGTCGATATACATTTTTTTCATGTAATCATTTTTGATCAAGAATTCAAATGGCATTCTTTTTTTTCACCTCAAACTGTTAAAGGAGTTGTTAAAGCTTATTTAAATATCGTATTTCATGCATTTAATAATTTTTTTCTCATAGTTTCCATGTCTATACAGGGTGATTCAAATAAGATGCACCAAAAAGCGAGTAGTTTGGGTTAAGACCAACAAATTTTCTAAAAAATTGACTTTAAACGGAAAAAAAAATTTAAAAACCGATTAAGCCAGAAGTTAAATTAAGATGTGTTAATGAATAGTTTTTGAAAAATTAATTTTCAAACTCGATATTTTGAATTTTTTTTTTATTTTTCTTATGCTTCCACAAAAAAGGTGAAAAAGGTGCTTATTTTTACTTTTATTATTTGCTAAATACCAAATGGTATGCAATTAAAAATAAAAAAAAAACATAATCCGCCAATTTAATAATTGACCTGACCTGAGTAGACCAAATTTGGGAAAACCAAAAATGTTTTTCTTGGAAAAAAGTACTTTAAATTTTTTAATTTCTCAAAAAAAAAGATACATTTTAGCATTCAGTTTCCAATTTTTTATAAAAAAATTAATAGGAGCATGGAATTTTGAAAACAAAAATCATACTTGATAAAAAAAAAAAATTAGTTAAAAAAAAAATAAAAATTTTGAATTTGAAAATTAATTTTTCGAAAACTATTCACTAACATAACTTAACTGAAAATGAATATAAAAGAAAAATGTCTAGCTTGTAATTTTACCGTTATTTTTAAATATTTTTTTTTTCTGTTATAGGTGCCAGTTATAGCTATCATTGAAAACTTTAATTATTGGTTTTGAGACATTTAGAAAGCAAAATCATTTATAATTTTGATGAACATACGTATAAAGCTCAAGACTTGATTCATATTTCTAGTCACAAACAAATTTCAAATAGGCTCAGCCTTCCACATACAATGAACTGGTTGGGCCCATCGGAATTTTTTTTGACTAGAAATATTAATAAAGTCTTGAGCTTGATATTTTCATCAAAATAATAAAGTCATTTATTATTTTGATGAACATATTCTGAGTGTCTTAAAACCAATCATTAAAGATTTCAATGATGAGTTTCAATGGTAAGAAAATTTGCCCTCCTGCTTAAACGGCTTAATCCAACCAACTCGCTTTAGCTTTTGCTATTCTTATACGAGTCTCACTCGTATACATAACTTTTCTAAGCCTTCAGCCTGAACATGAGAGCAAGTACGTGCGACCCAGTCGTGCATTTAATTTTTTACTAGCGATATAGGTACTTAAGAGCATGTTTCGGATTTTGACAAAAACAAATCAGTGGATTACTGTAGGTACATATTTCCTTATACAAAAAAACTAACAACAATTTTGAAAAATAAATTTTTAAAAATGGGTTATTGAATTTTTTTTCCTACAAAATTGGCATATCACAATTTTTATTTTAATGCTACCAAAATTTTGCATATAAAAAAATGGTTTTTAAGAAAACCGGTCCAACGATTTTAAATTTTTGTTTGCAAATATATTTTGTCAGAAAATCAAATGGCATGTATACTGGTTTTCGAGCTTTAAGTTTTTTTACTAATTGCTTATACACACTTAAAAGATCGTTCTTGCTTTTTTGTCTATGTTTTTTCTTTGATTACATTCATAATTCAAAAGTTCATAATTCCGATTTGAACATAAGAGCAAAGTACTTGCAATGTCGTCGTGCATTTTATTTCATTTTAAGTACCTACATTTGTTCTTAGAAATCCTAGAAATTTTCTCTCAAAATATCGAGCACTCTGTGTATCGCAAGTTTAAAATGAAACAGGTCTGGTTGAAATCCCGAGGTCAATATTTTACGAATGCGTAACTTAGCTTGCGCCATTAACTTCACTGTGAAGTTAGCTTGATAACCAATTTCTTGTTAATGGAGTTGGTTAAGAATTTGCAGAAGAACTGCAAATTAGTTATTTTGTTTTTTCATTTCAGTTGTGTAGGTATTTGAAATCAACTTAAAGGTTTAAAAACGTGTGAAAAAACAGTTGTAGCGCCGGGACTCATTTTCAGTTAAATATGGATGTTTGAACTAGCACGAGATACCAGCACCAAATGCATCACAAGAAAATCACTGTTTCATGGAGATTTTTGTCTGCCAGAACCATCATCAGACTATACTAGTTCTGAAACGAATCTTCGTACTACAGAATAATCATGTACTGATTTTGGAGTTAATTGGTTCATCCTTCTACTTTTTAGATTCTGGGAGAAGACATCAACATCATCCGAAAATTATTGGTATTTTTTGAAAAATTGTTCGGGAAAGATGTCAACGTTAAGCTGAACACTCATTTTTCAAAAAATTTTATTTGTTGTTTATCAAATGTCTACAAAAATCCCAAACAAAATTTTTAAGCTTAAAAGAATTCTACACATTTAAAATCCGTTATATTGGGTATGATGATGTTGTTTGAAAAATCTTAGTGTGTCATCATACAAAGCCTTGAACCTGTCCTCCTTATAATAATTTCTCTTTATATATATATTGCTTAATCGTGCAATTATTTCTTTTTTTTTCTACTTTTATAGCCATTCAAGTTGTGATATTATTTTTTATAGCAAAACCATACCTATGTTCTTTACTGGCGAATAACGTCTTTTTAAATAACCCTGTTTCTACCATATCCACTACTCATACGTACATGGGTAAGAACAGTATTCCCATCCCCCTATCTATATGTGGGGTATATATACATAGCAAAATCCTTAAACAAAAGTTAAAGTCAAAAAGCCAACATGGAACTTACTTATGCACGAAAGCTATTAAATCGGCTGCACGACCGGATCCATCGCATACCACAACCGGAACGGGCGGTGTATCTGTCACGTATTCGAGGACTGCACGTATCGTATTCGTCCCACCCTCAATAACGAGGCAGACCACTGGTGTGCTGGAATGTGTAACTGTAAGAGAAAATTTAAATAAAACATTTTAGTTGAAGGTAGGATACATTCACATAGGCATATTATAGTCGGATGACAGAAATAGTATAGAATAGAGGAACTCAGGATGTGGAACGAGTTTTTTTTTTCAACAAAAATACCAAGCAAAAAAGGGTTGATCACATAAAAAAAAAACAATAATAGGGATGCAAATTGCCACCCGGTGTCAACTGTTTGTTCTAATTAGCCACTTAAATTATTGTTTCAACATATTTGTAGGTACATTCTATGTAAGGTCCTTCCTTCGCATGTAGTGGTCGGAGACTTGGGTTTTGAGGACACCGAAGAAAAAATCATTGAAAAAATTAACTTAAGATTTGTCAATGCTTTAAGGTCCAATTTTTCAGTCAGAAATAATTCGAGCCTTGGAGTTGCCTTACTCACGAAATTTGGTTCTTTAACTCGAGTGAACTTTATCAAACAAGAATAATCTCGCACTGAAAGACTGGCTCTTAATATTTAAGTTTCTACTCAGGATAACTTCAGGTATTCAAAATCAAAATCATTACATGTAAATTACCAAGATTATAGATTAACTAAATTCCATTATACAATTTTTAATCGAGTCTTGACCGTATTTCACTGATGGGCTTTATTTTATTCACCGCTGGGAATAGTTTATTGTAGTTTGATTTCAAAAAACAGATTTGACATTTGCTCAAAGTGCCTAATTGATTTATGAAAATAAATCCTGTCGGCTAGTGTCTGGACCTATGGGTCACTTCATTGCAATTTATTTTTTCTGAGTGTATAAAGAGTAGCAATATAATGAGGTGAGTTTAGTTATTTATTGTTGTTAATAATTAAAACTAAATGTTTGCTCTTTCCGATTTTTGGGGTTTTATAATTAATTAAATTTAACAATTTCATGGACAATCACTTTACTGCAATGGATAGTAAAATTGTGGTAGCAGGTTAGAGTAGGGATATTGGTTTAAACAGGAAATGATTTTAATTGAGTTTGGTTAATATTTGCGTTGATTTTGTAGGAAATAAAAGGTAAATGAACTTTATTATTATATTCCAGTACCAGCATGTTGAGAATTCGAGCATTGTAACTTATTATTCTTTTGTGTGAACAGAAATGTAGGAGGCCTTAAATATTCTGTCTGAGTCGAATGACACTTTACTATTATAAGATACACTCTTGAAGGATTTGTTAATTTCTTACAAGAATCTTTACCCTACACCCCTATTCTTTTTAGCGGTACGAAATAACTTAATATTTTTGAATTTTTAGCAAAATGCTTAAAAAACGCCGATTTTGAAGCTCCAGCTATTTTTTTAAGTATTTCAAATTTTGTCTAAATAAGACTGAAGGACAGGATTTAAATATCATATTTTGGACTGTCCACTAGTGCAGTGGAATTTAACGGCAGTCGATCTGTCGATTTGTCACGACAAAGTCTCGATACACTATTTTATATCGTTTTTTTTTTTATTAATCGTAATGAAAAAGTTCTGCCACCAGCTCCGTAAAAATGTGAGAATTTCAAAAATTGAAAATTTGTCATGACAAAATGTCGTACCGTAATTTTGTTTTGTTGTTACCTTACTAAGAAAGTTAGGACGAAACAAGTAAGAAGAGCCGAAAAAAAAACTTTTAAAAATTTTGGGCTAACACCAGGGCAAAGTTGTCCGTTTGTTAAATTTTGGAGACAAAAATCATTTCCCACTCCTATCATTATACAAATTAATGAAATTTGGTATACTTAATCACTTTTAAATGTAGAATCCAGTGGTACTCCTTATTGTTTCTACTTTCAACAAGGGCTTCAGAATTAAGATCAAAGAATATGGTTTCAAATTTCAAAATTTTAAATTAAGTATTGTCGTAGTCAGAAACTGACTCTAAATTATACATATTTAAAATATCTTAAAAAATGTGCCTAAATGTAAATTTATACTTTTATATAAAAATGACTTCAATACTGATTTGTACAAAATTTAAAGTAGATAATCCAAAATGTTGAGAAATTTTTCCAAGGAATTAGAACTAAGTTTAGTACCTACTAGGTTTATTTTCATTAGAAATAAGTTTTCAAACTGAATCTGACCACTTGTGAAAGAAATTTGACAAATTTGACAGTTGCAAATCAAATTTTTGGTCATTTACTGATAAACTTAAAAAATTCTAAAATAATCTAAAGTAATAGTTTAAAAATAATGTTGAGTTTTTATTTAAATCTGACATCAACACAAAAATTCGGATAGTTGAAAGTAAAAAATAAAACCCTTAAATTGCCATTATTTTTTAAATAGGTATAAGAATGTTTAAATTGTTTCATAAGTAATGGTAGTTTAACAGCTTTTTGAGCTGTCAAATATTAGAATTCAAAGCCTAATGTCAGATTTAAATAATTCAACCAAAAAAATATCAACCTTATTTAAACTATTACTTTACATTAATTTTTTCTAGTTTATGAGTAAATGACCAAAAATTTTAGTCGCAATTTCAAGTTGTCAAATTTATCAAATTTCATTCAGAATCAATCATATAAGGTAGTAAAATAATTTTATTGGAATATTTATTAAAAAATCTAGCACTCAAATTAATTCTTATCCCTGGGGATATTTCTCAACCATTCAGTATTGAAATCATTTTTATATGAAAGTATAAATTTAAAGGACATTTCAAACATAAACTTGACTCAGTTCCTGACTTCGACAATACTTTATTTAACTTTTTGAGATTCAAGACCATGTTCTGACCTAAATTGTGAAGCGACTGTTTGAAGTAGTAAGAATATGCAGCACCACTGAATTCAGCATCATCAAATCATCAAGTGTATGAAATTTCATTAATTTGTATTAACAATTGAGGTGGATAGTGATTTTTGTCACCGAAATTCAACAAACAGACTACTGTGCACTGAAATTGAGATGGCAACCGATTTTTTACGACGAAATCTCAATACACCATTTTTATTTTTTAACTTACCATAATAAAAAGTTATGACGAAAGAACTATTTAGTGCGAGAGAGAGACGTTGATATTTTTTAACTGTCACCAGTACCGTCAAAATACATCGTTTTTGAAAATTGAGATTGCAATCGATTTATCACCTCAGTATCTCGAAACGTCATTCTTTTTCTATTTACCGTAATAAAAAAGTTATGACAAAAAATTTATTTATTGCCGAGAGAAAGAAGGTTGAACATTTTTAGACTGTCACCAGCTCCGTAAAAATGAATCAATTTCAAAAACTGAAATTTTTTTGTCACAAAAAAATCACAATAGCTTTTTTGTAATCTAAAATAAAAAAACAATAAAAATTAGGTTACGGATATTTTATTATAATGTAATCGATTGCCATCTCAATTTTCAAAATCGATACATTTTATGGCCAAGTCCAAAATTTTCAACGGTTTTTTTTCCTCGGCACTTAATACTTTTTTCATCATAGCTACTTTTTACGGTAAATAAAAAGAAATAAAAAGGACTTATAAAGGTTTTGTCGTGAAAAAATTATTGCTGCTCCAATTTATAAAATTGATGCATTTTTACGGAACTAGTGACACTCCAAACCTTTTCAATGTTTCTTTTTTCGTCATTTTCTACTTTTTTTATCATAATTTTTGTACGGTAATTAAAAACAATAAGAAATGGCGTATCGAGATTTTGTCATTACAAATAGATTGCCGTTACATTTTTGTAAATCGAACAATTCTTACGCTACTGGTGACAATCCAACATTTATGATATTTAAATCATCTGCAAGGTTCAGGGTAATGGTTAGCAGGTAAAAAATTTAAACAATTATTAGTGCACTTTTAAAATGCCAACTTGTTACGCAAAATTTAACTTTCCAGCTTTTTTCAATAATTTTTTAAAGCATGTTGTTTTTGAAATCTTTAAATTTAATGTTAAAAAATTGAAAGTATTATTTTAGAAATCCAAAAAAATTTAATTTTTAATTTTTCTAAAATACTTTAACCATTGATTAAACATGGCTTTTGCTATGAGGACGTGTATTGACCTCCAGCATCTCAATTAAACACATTCGATTTTTTTTAGTCCATTTAAATATGAAAAAAAAATTAAAAATCATATATGAACGAACTCAAGCTTTTTTAAATAATATTATTTGAATCACTTTTTACTGACTTAGGGCGGTGTATTTTATTTTTTTTTTAATCCCAATGTTAAGAGTCCTCTAATTTGTATTTCATATTTCAAATGTACGTGAAGTTGAAATGTTAAATATTTAACAAGACATTTGAAAAAAAAAAATAAAAAAAAGTTTATGTATGAGAAGGTACATATGTTTTTGTTTATATTTTGGCTTTCGCGTAGATATTATGTATGTGCATGAAGCATGCATTCATTACCTCTATTCTTTGAATATTCAAACATATTTTTATGTTTGATTTAAAGCGTTTTTTTTTGTTATTATGGGAGTGTGTCGGCTAAATAAAAATATGGTTCAAATTTGATTTGAAATTTTAATTGGCTTTTGAAAATGCAAATTAAAAAAACAAAATCCTTTATTTTATTCCAAACAATAAATTTATTTGAATATGAGAATTGGAGTGGTCTATAAATTTCAATCTATTTTTTAATTTTGACTGCTATCTTTTTCTAAATAAAAATTACATAACATTTTTATAAGAACTTTCCAGGAACCAACTGTTTTTGATTTTTTTTTTTTTTTTTGCTAGGTGATTAAATTTAACAGTCTCCAAATTTTGCCAAACAATTTAAATTTTATTTCAAAAAATGTACAGCTTGCTTAAAACACAAGAATGGAAATTTTCAGTAAATTTCAACAAAATCGAATTATTTTTGTCGAAGATAAAAATAAGAAACCGTACATTGGTTTATAGTTTTTTTTTTCAATAATTTAAAGGTTATGTGAAAAAGTGATCGAAGTAAAAGTTGTTAGGCCTCTTGAAGGGAATGATAGTCATCTAACTGATGAGCCCAACTATCATACCTGGGCGAAACGGAATGGAGTTGAGCTCATTTGAACTTTAAACTTGAATTATAAATTCGGTCACTCCACTAAAACAGAAGAATTTTCTCTTTAAATTTTCTTCATATTCAATTATTCTTGATACAACTTTTGTCTTTAAATTTATTCGAAAAGAGGTCCGGGAGCCCCCACCAACCACACTTCTGATCATCTTATTTAAATTATTATTTTTCCTTCCATTTGCACAATTTTTTTTTTAAACTAAACCCATTCAAAAACGTATCACTGTTCTTTCTGTAATCAAAAGAGAAATATTTAAGAAATATTTTCAACCTATTTAAAATGTTTATACGTTAACGCAAGTCTTCGCATTTTTGCGCAAGTCTCCGCATCTTTATGCAAGATTCCGCAACTTTACGCAAGAATACGCAAGTATACGAAAGTTTACGCAAGTATCTTTGGATGCGTATATTTCGAGAACCAGACATCGTAGATGGTTCTAGTTTTCAGTTTTGAAAAGCTCTAGAAAATTTCTATCGATGTTTGTATTTTTCTATTTTCTACTGAGCTTTGTTTTGGAAATATCGTAATCTAAACACATTAAGGTAGGTATTTGGAGGCAGAATATTAGTAAAATCACTTTGGAGCGAATATTTCCTTAACCATTTGATAAAAAAAAAATTGGCTTCGATGTGTCAATTGGGTTTGAATAGACCTTTCCATTAACGTACGGCACGATTTATTTCATTAACTTTGAAAAAAAGTTGTTTTTTTTTTTTGAAAAAATGGCAAGGGGTTAGTCCATGGTTTTTTCCGAAATCCATGAAAAATTTTTGTCACTAAATTTTTACATTTTTGGAAAGGTGTATTAATTACCTATTCATAACTGAAAGCCGCAACAATTTTGAAAGCTCGGTTTGTTAGATATTCGCATTTTTCGGATTGCGTAAAAATTCAGTAAAATTACATTGGATGCAAATATTTAATGAATTTGACATTGCAGAAACTTTTAATTTTCACAAACGGATAGCTTTTATAAAGATAATGTAGAATTTTAAAACCAAAACCATTTGCATGGCTTGGCCGCAAAAAAAAAATCTATCCAAAGACATTTTCAGGTTAAATGCAAATAATCGAATATCACTTTGGATGGCTATATTTCGAAAACCATATTTCATAAGAGGTTTCTATTTTCTGTTTTGGATAGCTGTACAAAATTTCAATTGCACATTTTTTATTTTAACCTTCTTTAAGGCTTTCTTTCGAAAATATCGCCATCCAAAGATATTAAGGTAGGTAGTTGGAGGCAAAAAATCGATAAAATCAGTTCAAGTCACTTTGGATGTGAATATTTTTCCAAAAAGACCCTGAAAAATTTTTGTTGGCATTTTTGCCAACGTGGTGGTGAAAGGTGGGTCAATTTCGTACTCAGCACTGAAAACCGCATCAATTTTGAAAGCTTGGTTTAGGAAATATAGCCATTCAAAGACATGGAAGGACAAGGACAAGGAAGGTAGTTTGAGGCAAAAAATCAGTAATATCACTTTGGATGCGAATATTTAACAAATCAGACCATGAAAAAAAATGTAGCATAGATGTATCGATAGGCTTTGAATAGAGCTTTCCATTGAAAGCGATTTATTTTATTAACATTGAAAAAAGTTATCGCAAGTTTATAATGTTCGTCAAATTATGTAAAAGCTACAACTTTTACTAACATAAAATCAATCCCCTCAAACAGGATTTTAGAGATCTGAAAGAAAACAAAAAAAAAAAAAACAAAGTGATTCGTGGACCACCTTTATGTACAAATTTTTTGGATAGTTTTATAGTAAATACAATAACATGCACGCAGAATTTCGAATGAAGTGCTTCGTTATTCAAATTTCTGTTTTCAATAAAATACACTTGAATTGTTTAAATAATTGGACATGATGGATGTAGAAGCAGTTTTATAAAGCTAAGTAAGTATGTAGTTAGAAATTTTTTGCACAAAATAAAAATGAAATAAAATTACTTCTGTATTAAATGTGAACTCAATGGTTCTATAAGATGCATCAAAGTGATACATCGCATGTAGGTGATTCTAAGCAGGAAAAAAACGTCGGTAGAATGTTGTTGTTAAAGTTGATATTAAAAAAAAATAAAATTGTATTAAATAGACAACAAATTACTTAGAAACAACAATTACAGAAATACAATTACAGGAGAATTCAACCGGTTACGGTTTTGGCATCACAAAAATTCGTTACAGGTTGGATTCTTCATATTATTATTCCTCAAAGTCTAAATTATAACCGACAAAGTTTGGCGAATTCCGAAAACTTCCCAACACATTTTGCCAACTCTATTTAAAATTGATTTATTTCAATAACTTTTGTTGAAAAGAATAAATGTGTGTGCAAGAAATATTAAACTTACAATTTTAAACACATGTTGTCATATATTCGACTCAGTCGAATCCTTAAAGATGCAAGGCGGCATAATTCAAAACATCAGTTTTTACATTTTATTAAGAGAGTGATTTTTGAAAACTCTGTTTTTCTGAGAAAAATGAATTTCGGAAAGTCTAAAAATGATTTTGAAAGATGAAATACAGTTCTCTGAGATCTCATTAATAGTTTTGCAAAAACATATTTAGTGGTCAAGCAATTTGACTTAAAATGTACCCAAAAAACGGGTTCTCAACATGTTCATGTTGCGATATCTCAAAAACCGAAATTTTGATTTCGGATTCTGATTCAGCATGCTAAAATCGATAAGAAAAATATAGTTTGGTCTAAAGGCGATTTTTGTTGCAGACCAGTGTTAACAATTATTATCAATTGATATCAGAGGGACACAAAAGATTTAAATTGTCGCAGTGCACTAATACCTAAAATTTTTCATAAATTGATAGTTGACATAAAAAGGGTATAATCAGCCCTGGATTTTCCATAAGGCCAACTAGGCCCAGGAATAGAGCATCACGACAGATGGGGCACCATTAAAAATGCCATAAGCAAGAAATCCACAATTAAGTCACTTTTATCTTTTTCTCAAATAGTTCGAGAAAATTATTTAGTGAAAAAAGACAACACATAAGAAATAATATAACTTTTACAAGAAAAAATCAAAAACTAAAAGTAAACAGTTGACATTTTGTCTTTCTGTTGTTCCAGCAGACGCTCGATTTAGTGAAGCTCAAAGTAGTGAACTACCTACAGTAGTGAACATACAAATACAAAATAAATATTTTTTTTGGTAAAAATGTCTCGCAAGTCTGAGAACACTGTTTTTTTTTTAACCTCATTGAAATCTTAGTTTTACCCTTAAATAATTTTTAAAACATTCACGTCAAACAAAATGTGCATTTTTTATCAAATTAATGTTAAGGAAGCTTTTAAAGACTCCCGCTCAAAAAAAGTGAACAATTTCGAAAGAGTGAACAGGCTTGGTTTTTTAAAAATTGTCCGGAATTGGAAAGTTATTACTCTCTGGTGAGCGTTCTCTTCTACCAAAAATTACACTTTTTTTGTGTATACGACCAGTTTTGGGCAAATTTTGATAGAATTGGGTAGAATTTTGCTTTTTGTATGTGAGTAAAAGAACAGACTTATTGTCCATCAAACTTTCAAATGTTTGTTCTTGAAAACCTATTGTCGTTTTTCTTGACCTGATTTTTTTATATATTAGGTTTGACTTTGCATTCAATACAGCTTAAGACAAAAGATTTTAAACGACGCACTTAATGTATTTAATACTCAATACATTCCTGCTACCTGCTATTCGGTCATTCTGATCAAAAATGTCTATATCCCTTTGTCTCGTTTTAAAAACTAGGGGAAACCATCTACTCTATAGACCTAGGGCCCAAAAAAGTTAAATCCGGCCTCGGGTATAATGAAGAAGCTCAAATTCTACACATCAACAAGAAAATAATCCAGTCCAGCAGAAGATGTCTACAGAATCAATCAATCATCCGAATCACATGGAAATCATTAAAGCAATCCTAGATGAGGAACTATGACAACAACCACCGACGAAGAGAGCATCCTTCTCTACCAAGGCCCAGTGTCATTAGAGCTTCTTATTGAACCAACAATACTAGAAATTATTCAAAAACATAAAAAGTTGCTCTATGTGACTAAGGCATCTGTTTCCTAATAAAACATGGTCAAATAAAAATAAAAATTTGTAAAGCTGTGATACCATTAATGACTCCATTTTTTTTGTGATATTCCTAAAAAATAATATCTTAGTATGGGATAGTCTGACATTTTAGTATGATAGGTAGTTCGATAGTATATTTCTGTACTCAAACCCTTGGCTCCTCTAAAATATTCCGACAAAAAGTTGTGCTGTCATCCTGATATCTATTGTATGCGAAATGACTTTCCAAACTTCTCTAGCTTTTTTTTTTTCTTATAAGTTCGCATCACGTTAGTTAACTTCTTTACACCGGTTTTTACTCCTAAACTTTTTTTAAACTCAATGATAGTTTCGCTTCATTTGATGCTTATATTTAAAAAAAAAACTAGCGCCATAAATAAAGGTTAAGTTTTCTATTCTTTTATTTTTTAAGAAGAGAGAAAAAATAAAATCCATTGAAACGGAACCAAACTGCTTGAGTTTAAAAAGCTTACACCACTCCATCAAATTCGAGTATTAAATCAACCAACAAAATGGACATACCCTTTAAAAAGTTCTTAAAAAAAAAAAAAAAAAATAACTTTGAAAAAATATTGGAAAAAAGTTCAAAACCCACTCAAACTCTCCTCATCTCTGTTTTACTTATTATACTCGTCCCACTTGTATTCTCAAAAGCAATGAAAAAAAAAATATATAACAAAAAATACTCCCAATTACTTACAAGGATGAAGTTTCAGATTCGAAATGAATTTTTCCAGTTTCCTTCGAAGGATCAACTCGGCACCGTACTTGGCTTGAGTACCGTTATCGACGAGCAGGAAGTATGCATGACGATTGTTGAGGACAGCCAATCTGGATCTGGATATATCGAATAACGAGACAAGAATAACAAAAAAATAAAAAATAAACGAAAATTGTAATTTTATATCTGTATCTGTATTGTGATAGCCAGGATGTACAATCTAGTGTCACACAGGATAACGAAACAAAATGTTTTTTTTTTTTTGGATTTAACTTATTCTTACCTTGGCGAACTGATGCTGTGGCAGGGAACCTCACGGTTATGTCCCAGAAGCTCGTGATTTCTCTCCACAATGCCCCAGGGTGCAATACCTATGCTAACAACACGTCCGGTCCGTTGTTGTCCCTCGAGCAGTAATGCGTCACCAACTTGTTTTGTGACGCCTAAAAAAAATAGAAAAGAAACAAAGATAAAAATGGTGATGCTACGTTAATCCTTGAAATCTTTCAGCTTCGCTTAAGCCGGTTGGTCAGTGTGCCTTATCAAGAGAACTTAAAAGTGGGAACACCTATAGAGAGAGAGAGAGATTTTTTGTTTTATTTGTGTGTAAAGTGTCGTCCATTCTTTTGAAGTACTACTCCGAGAAGTGTCCTGCAGGATTATGGTCATGTCACGTTGCTGCTATAAGCACCTACGTGACATGGTTCTTCTTGTCCAATGGTATTATGTGTTAGCTGCCGGAACAATACCATCATCCATGGTCGATCCAAAAGTGGGAGGAATTGCTAAGAACCCTTTTTAGAATTAGAAGGGAAATTTTCTACCTACGTGGGCATAAATTGGAATGCTGTGTGTGGGTGTAAATGTAATGATGACTTGTGAAATGGATATAATTTACGATAATGTTGAGGAAACAAATAACATTGGAAGTTATTTGATGAGAACGAAGGGTGTTTATTTTGTTTGTTTTGCTAATGAGATGTAAAAGATGTTGCTACCTAAGTTCTTGATGAATCGGATTAAGTGATGGTTAAGATAATTTGAAACCTCTTAAAACACTGTAAGGAGAAAATTGCTTTGTTAAAATATTCTTTGACCCAGTTTAAGTTAGAATTTAATTTAAAGTCTGATAAATTTAAGTTGCCTTTAAGTCTTTAAGTAGAGTCAAATAATAAAAGGTCGGTGGAGTATAGGTGCTAGAGGTACATGTCCTATATTTGAAATAATAAACATCGAAAACTGAAAACTGTCCTATTTTGTGGTTTCTATGTAAAGGGAAGCAATTAGTGGTCTAAGTTAAACCTACTTTAGAGGATTAATAGACTGTTTGTGTTGGGTGCCATGTTGAAAACTTTAGGCAAATTAGTTTTCATTAAATAACTGTCGGATCTACAATTTAAAATGCAAATCAAAAATATATGTAATAAAAGTTTTTTGAAAAATATTTATTTTCTGCTACTTTGACCACAACAAATATTCGTCTACTTACGATTGACCTTTATCGATTTAAATTAAAATAAAATGAACGACTGGATCACACGTGCTTGCTTTTATGGTCAAAACTATATAAAAAGACATGGAAAATACAAGGGAAAAATATTTAAATGCATTTTTTTTCATCCGATGGAAATCATCAAAAACACTCGGTAAGAATCGGTACTGAGTATAGTGTGGGACTCTTACCGCACTAAAATCACCGGTAAATCAGGACTAATCTATGAAAGATCGACAAATGAATTTTCTTTTTTAATTTATAAATCACATTGTGGGAAGTTTCAAAGTTACAACACTTTCCCATAGCTTTTAGACCATCATCTCATGAGGCTTATGGTTCTTTTTAATCTCCGAATATTGTCTCGCACATTTAGGTCTCCATTTCGGAGTTGGTATGACTTTGCAGTCGCTGATTGTGTGATACAGCGTGTTTTTTAACCACTTCTGTAGCCATTTTAATTTGAAGGTCACGATGTAGATCGCTATTTTTTATATACCAAGGGGCCTTTATTATTCCACAAAGACCCTTCCTTTGGAATTTTTGGATGGGCTCTGCATTTGTTTTTTTTTTTTTGCACAGCCCCAAAGTTGGATGTTCAAACGGGTTTCAATACTTGCTTTACACAACATTAGTTTGTTTTGGATAGATAAGTCAAAGTTCTTTCCTAGTTACCTGCACATTTTTCTGTACTTCAAGTTTAGTTCTTCTCTTTTCTTTTTGATGTGCTCTTTCCATTTAATCTTTTCATCCAAAGTCATTCCAAGGCATTTAGCAGTATTGGAGTAAGGTACTGCTTCATTTAGTTTGATCGACATTTTTGCGTCCAATCACTAACTTTATCGACTACATTTTGCAATTTTTGTGTAGCCTTCGTAACGGATTTATCTGGCGCCAATTGTTCAGTATCATCAGCAAAAGTGGACATGATAGCGTTGATGTCTACTGGAATATCATTTATATATAACAGATACAGGGTTGGTCCGAGAACACTTCCTTGTGGGACTGCGGCTTTCATTTTCTTTAGTTCTGAGTAATTTTGGTCGTACCTTAAGCAACATCTTAGAATATTGCCGAGCATACTTGTCTTTCTTAAAGTGTCTTTTCCACAACATCTGTAATCCGATGCACTTGTTCTATCGTAGAATGTTTATTTCTAAATCCAAACTGGTGGCTCGGAATGAGTCATTTTTCTTCTAATATTTTGCTAAGACTTTTTAGGAGCAGTTTTTCAAAAACTTTTGCCATGATTTCAATCGCAATGAATTCGATATTTAGATTCGCTAGAACAATTTTTTTAATAGTTTGAAGCAGAACAAATAAAGGTCAGCTTAGTTCTTGATGCAATATAAAAATGGAAAACAAATTGAGAATGGTTGTAGCAATTTTAAAAAATATTCATATTAATCCTTTTATTTTTAACGAATTTTTAAGAATATATTTTGACATCATAAGGTTTGAAGCACTCGCAAAAAAAAATGAAGAATGAAATGCTTGTGCACTATAGAACTGATAGCAATTTTTCCGCCTCCTAAGCAAAAATATTTAACTATTATCCATCAAGGAAAAATCCCATATAGCTTAAAATGAGAATCCCGAATGCCATAATTCCGAATACCTAAAATTACGAATGCCAAAATCCCGAATGGACAAAATCTCAAATGACAAAAAATCGCGAATAATTTCGGTATTGAATCTCGAATTTCAATACTTTTTAAGGACTTTTGCAATATTTTCAAAGAAATCAAACTGTTTTATATAGCTTTAGACTTCTGATCGCTTTGGCATCATGAAATTGTTAGAATATCGAAATTCAATATTTATCAACCATCAACTGACAACTGGCAATCGTAATAAGGATTAACAAAAATTTGAATGTGAACATATCAACAACCACGAAGTATTTAATATAGAAAAAAACTAACTTCCTCAACCCATTATGAACATCAAAATAAAAAAAAAAACAATAAGCACGAAAAAAACACTATAGACAAATAAAATTTTGAGGGCTATAGGATCTACAATGGCTTAATATTGCTTTTGGTATTAAAAATCGCATGCCCGATTCCCATTCGGGATTTTGTTCATTTGGGATTTTTTCATTCGAGATTTAGCCCTTCGGGATTTTGGCATTTCGGAATTTTTTCCATTTCAGGATTTTGGCCTTCGGAATTTGGTATCCAACCCATCCGTCAAACTTTACCGATCGACAAATTTTTATATTTCCACCTATACAACAATCAGAAGTGCTCCATATAATTTTTGAAAAAGCGGGTGGATGCCACGCCTTCTAAACTTGTATATGGACATAAACCCTACTTTCCCTTTAATTTTCATCGCACCTACAATAATGGAAAGTGCTCCATTTGATTTATATGAATTTGTAAAAAAAAGTAGTTGGTTGCCACGCCCCTTCAATGAAAAATTGAAGATTTTTTCCTTTGTTTGTATCAGAATATCTACAGTTGTGCGACACAGGTTTCACGGTGTCGGGAAGTGTTCCATAATTTTGATGATCTGTCAGTGAATTAGTGAGTGAGTAAGCCAGTCAGTCAGCTACGGTCTTAGCGATTTTTGAAGTCCCATATCTCAAGGACTGCTAATACTAAGGAGATCAAATTATTGCAAATACTGTGCGAATTTGAAGTTTGACTTAACTGGTACTGAAGTAAGAGAGGGGTTGAAATCGCTTGAAGAGCATTCCATTGTTACGTGTGTGACATTCGTACGAGGAACCCATAAAAAACGGTTAGCTGTATTTAACATTGTTAAAACAATCTCAAATATTTGTTCTTAAAAAGATACATCAAAATAATGTTTACCCGCTAAAAAATAATAATTTTTGAAATATTTGCAAGTATCTAAGCGCAGTCTCAATTTTGCTAAGCATTGCGTGTAGAACACCGAAACTACCATTGTTTTAAATGTGTGTTGCTAACGCACAATTCGGCCAAACTTGAAGTTGAAATTACACTTAAGGACTTGGTATTATTTGTTTTAAGACTTCTGCAAATTATGACCAAATTAAAAAATTGAGAAAGTACAGGATAAATAATAATTAAAATCAATTAAGTACACTGTTACGTGCAGGACACATTAGAAATGAATATTGTAACACCATTTTTTGAGGCGTAAAATTGTTTATAATAATATTATGTATAACATTTTATTAGGAATTAAATGAAGGAGCTCGTTTTAAAAAAAAATTTAATCTAGCTTTATTTGAATGTAGCTTTATTGGCATTTTTGTGCTCATTTTTGTGCTTTCTTCAGGTAGTTCAAACTGCTAATAATTGAAGAGTATGTTTCTTTAAAATCGAATTTTGAAAGTAAAATATAAAAAAGCGTGCAGTAGTAAGGCTTTACATAAAAATATTAACAGATTTTTTCAATAATTTAAGTGTTTTTTCCTAAAAACGACCTATATATGTTTTCGCCTAAAAAGAGATTTGAACATGTAAAAATGTAACTTTTTTGACATTCTGAGCATAGAAGTACTAAAATTAATGTGTAATGTTCCCATAAATAGATTTATCTTTAATCCTTACAAAAGTCCCATTACTACTTGCTATCTGCCAAAAAATTTTTCAGGAGTTTTTAACCTATATATAACACAAGGTACAAAATTGCATCTTCATTATTACAGCGTAGGCTTAGGGTATGGTTTTCTTAGATATTATTTAAGGTGAACATGATTTAATCAACAATTATAATTATCTTTTAACGAGTTTTTTTAGCTAAAAGTAAACTAAAAATAACTTAGAAAAAGAACTTCCTTTTTGTGATTAAAGATTATCAAGCGTCACGTGTGCGACAACTTTTGAAGTTTGATTTCACAAAATCTATTCAATGTAAATTTAAATTTCCTTTGGATTCAAATTACAGCAGACTCTGTTTGTCAAATATATCTTACATTCCGAAACTTCATGCGAAAATGTATATGGAAATAGTTGGGGCTTATTAAGTAAACAAGGGTTATTTTTTGAAAAAACCAACTTGTTTGATTAGGGTAGCATGAGAAGCTTTACATCTCAATAACTTAACTTTTTTTGTGATGTAAATAGACCGAGAGCCAACGACATAAAGGCAAGTCTTTTGTGAAACATTGTAAGTCATATCAATAATAACCTTTATGGTGTTGAACCAATAACCTTTTGTCTGCCAACCTGGGCAAACAGGCGTAAAATTTGACGTAAAATTTGTACACCAGTTTATTTCAATGCCTTTTGGTCGGAGGGAAAAAGTGCCCATCACACAAGAAATATTCAGCTTGCAATTCTGAACAATTGTTGCCATCGGTCAAACTTTCTGTAGTTAGTCCCATAAGTCTTAGTCCGAAACAAAACAAGTACCCACGAGTAATAAGAATGATTCCATCCAAATATCTATAGGTAACGTGAAAATACTTGACGTGTCTTTAATGATATGATCTTAAATCATAATAATTGCAACCAGCTCTAATTTATATGTAAGCAAATTACAAACTTCAATGGTAATGTTTTGAGAGAAAAAACGAGCTTAAAAATGATATTAATGTTTTATTCCTCCCACTTGCTTAACTGGAATAATTTACAGAGGTAAATGTCTCAGGCATCAGTACTTCAAAAACAAGAAAAGATTTGTTTATTCCATCTCCTATGAATACAATTCCCAAATTTGTAAAAATAGATACAAATTTATTAACATAATTTATCTCTTGTTTTCTCTTTCAATAAACAGAATACATTTTATTTTGTCGAGAAAAACAAATAAATCATTTATTATACCTGTATTTGTGCCTCCGGTAAAAATCCATGCTCCTGTCGTCTTAGCTGCCTTCAATAGACCTTTCCTGATTTCCTGTAAAACATAAACGAACATTAATTTGAATGTGATTTCATTAAAAATGCTGAGACCTAAATATTTTATGAACTTGGTACTAAATCATATCGCATCACAAAAAACAAGCATTCGAGCATCACACTTATGAATATTTTAACAGAGAACATGCTCGATTTCATATTCATTCACCCACAAACATAACTTTTACATTAAGTTCTGGCATCGCACAAACACACATCCTGACAAGAAGAGAAGAGAAAAAAAGGACATATCAGATCGATTTGAGTTGAAAATTGAGAAATGAGAAATGTACTTCTTCCGGTTGATACATAGATATAGGATTGTTATCCTCTCCCTCGGGTCTAAGGACACACACACAACACTCAAAACAGATGATTAATTCATATCCCAGACAATCTCCTACTCGTATAACTACATCTTCAAAATATGACATCTTCTCTGGTCTTACCTTTTTGAGCTTCGGCTGCAGTTCGAAATTCGCCTTGCCACCCTGAACAGTTATCAGTAACTTCGGCAGTTCCAGGTTCCATTCTTTGTTGAATAGTTGCACCAGCAGTTCGGGTCTAGTGTCGAAGGATAGTCTCACATACTATACACACGCCATCGCCACACCGTACAAGGACGACCAGGATGAGTTTTTGTATGATGGTGGCCCAAAATTCAGGAGAAATATAAATGTTTACAAATTTATACTCGGAATAAAATTGTGTGTCAGACGTCAATTGGCGCTAACATGAAGGGCGACAAGTCTATACACACTCACCTGAGCCTTTGTGGGATGAGCACCACCTTGGAACTCGATTGTTCCATATGCGTCGGTGGGTTGGGCGCGGGTGTGTTTGTAAGGCAGCCATGAGTCACCGGGGGAACCGACTTCGATGCCTGGAATTACTTGATGTGTTGGGCGGGATTGTCCACAGCAGCATCTGCAAAACAAGAGGAAAACAAAACAAAAAGATGAAAATAATGACGAGCGAGGACAAATTAAAAGGACCAAATATTGTTCTGCTGATTGATGTGGGATTGGGAGTTGCCACAAATAACAAGGATTCTCTCTTGTCTCATAGCAATGCGGGTGGTCTATGGTGGTTAGGTGAAATTGTATTTCAAACTTTAAATGAGATATTTTTTTGACGATAGGTATACGTAGGTAGGTAGATATGTTTCTCTCATACTTTTTTATAGACAGAGACAATTTTGTGGGAAAAAGAGTATTTTTGTTCGTTCATCTGATGGAATAATTAAGATCCGTCAGGTTCTAGTTTTTGTGATTTGATGAAAGGGAATTTAATTTGAAGCTCGTGTACCATTTTTCTATTTAGTTGATATTTTGTAGGAGGCAGAAATTAAATCAGCAAATTTGAAACAGATGAATAATTTTTCAAAAATGAGAAAAAGCTTTGTTGTGTGGTAAAGCATTTTGAATAGTCCTCTCAACTTATCATACTTCTGCGATTATCTAATTATTATGATTTAATAAATATTATATAATGTTGCGAAATAATTTGGATAACTTTAAGAGGATTAAAGGCTTAATGTGGCTTAGTTTGCTTTGGTTTCGATTTTATTTGAGAAGCATTACTTTTATCAGGACGAAAGATTTAAATAACCAAATTTTATCGTGTTAACTATGTTACCTGAAACGATATGAATTCATCCATGAGAATGAACCAAATTAACAATTTTATGAACTGACCTTGTTATTCATCATCTCATTTGAAGGACATAATGTACGGCCTTAGCCAAATTAATCACTAAACAATATCTCAAGAGAGTCACTTTGTGCATTTCAATAAATACTATCTACATTTCAAAACTATTATATTCTGGTAATAGAACTCTAGAGAAATCTATAAATTATTTTCATCAAAATTAAGCAGCAATTGGACCGTAGTAAGGCAGTGTTCAATTGTAGGTATTTCTTTCTGGGTTTGAAATAATTAAATAAAAGATAATATCTGCAAAATAGGCGTTTTTTCAAAATGTCCTTTGAATTTGAAGGCCTTGTGATTTTCTGTTTTAGCGATTAAAAAATAGCTTTTATAGCATGCACTCACTCACCGGTACGAACTCATTTAATTTCATTTGGTTTAATAGCCGTTAAATGGATTGTCTAAAGCTGACCAGCGACCACACCTTTTCGTGGCTAAAAGTTGATTGACTCTATTTCACCTTTTATCTTCCAACCACACGATCACTGGCCTTTTTTATTTTCATTCGAAAGGGGTAGTTTTTTTTTGTATTTTTCGTTAGCTATGTTAACTGAGGGAAAGGATCATTTTCTTCCCTGGTGCAATGTCATTTAACAATATCCATTCATTCTCATTTCTATTTCAGGCGACTGAATCCTCACGTGATCGAACTCACAAGTGCAGTCTCAGCCTTGAAAGTATGGTGGTCTGACCACTTGTGTACAATTTTCAAGTATTCCTGTTGATACATCGACGGCTTCAAAACCTCGTAAGTCTGTTTTGAATAGTGAAATTCTCAGATCAAAAGGAACTGTCAACTAGTCCTAGAAATTGGTCCGACCCAGATAACTTGTAATAAAGGCTTAAAGTTTCTCAAGATCACTCAAAGTCACGCGTGATTTTAAGCACCTCATTTATGGGAAATTTATAAAAACAAAAAAACATTATCCGAAAGATCTCTAGATCGTGATGAAAGGTCAAACATTTTCAGTAACTGGGTCAGTAAATGTTTTTTCTCTGAATTTTTGAAAATTCGTATCAAGGTCACAAAATAACTTTTGGCACCTCATTTGGTCATTTAAAATAAGGAGCACGCCAATCGAAAGGCTACTTCACGTTCACGGTCATTAAAGCTATTTTCAGTATTAAAAAAATGTTTGGTCACCCAAATATATTTTTTAATGAATTTTTAGTGAAACAAAAAAAAACAAGGTCATAGCGATTTTTGGCACTAGTTGACCTTTTCTGACCAATTAGATAGCATTTTATTTTTCAAATTTCCCATACACGAGGTTCCAAAGGTCAAGAGCCAATTCGACAATGTGTTACTGTTTGTCTACTAGTCTATCCACCAAAGGAAGACCCAAAGTTATAAAATTAATGCAACCAATCCTGCAGTAGTGGAAATATACTACAAAATGAAAGATCATTATATTTCCTATAAGAAGCAGTACTCTTCATATTTTCGGTAGGAGCAAGGTTAAGTAAGAAAAGAGGAGTAGAAATTTCAAACAACGTTATTGTCTTACATAATCAATGTGTTTTTATCAGATAACCTAGAAATAACAGAAAAAGTAAGTATACATTGAACCATGATTATTTTAGTAACGTCATGAGAGTTGGTTGGGGTTCAAGGTAGGAGGGTGTGTTTTAAATGTCTTTATCTATTTTTTTTTTATATAAATTCATGCAGCGTCCTAGGTTTACAAATTGCGTAAAATAATAAGTCTACGCAAAGCTTGCATGAACGACCTTTTTTATACATTTTGAATAAAGCTAGGTAGTTCAATCAGAGTAGGAGTCAATATTAAGTTTGAATAAATTTAACCAGTTTGCTTAATTTTCCACACCAAAATCCTTGAATAAGTTTAACCAAATTGTGTAAACCATTTCCCATACAAAATTTGACAGTTTATTAATCAATTTGTAAGCTTATGTAGGGTTTTACAAAGTTGCATGTATACCCTTAATGTTTATTTTTTTTTTTAAGTAAGAAACACTCTGTTTCTTCAAAGGTAAGAAGTTCACCAGGATGTTTCCAAGTTATTGGTCAATACTTTATGAAATAATTTAAATCCTAAACAAAAAACATCAGGTAAGAGGAGGTGAAATTATCCCTTCATTTTAATACGGGAGGGATAAATTCTCAAATTAGTGACTTAAAACAGATTAATAGCTATTTGAAATCAACGAAAATACTAACAATACTGTGCTACGAATATATATAGCTATTTTAAAAGCTTGAAACGGATTCACAACTACCGAGGTAGACAAATACCCAAACATTATATTGTGGTTTCTCTGAATGGATTATGGAAAATTTGCTGCTTTATAATCTTCTAAGGGACTAACTACATGAAGTTTGACAAATGACAGGTATTGCTCGTGAGTAAAGAAACAAAAAACAAACACACAAACAGCACGGCAGTTCCCAGCCAGGTTCACATTTTTATAGGAACAAACTCCGGCGATTTTTGACCCGCTCTTACTTCAGTACCAATTAATTCAGAAACTTTAAACTTGCAGCATTTGCTGGGATGATTAAAAATAGGTGGCTCACCAAATTTCAACTCTTTAACATTAGTGATTCCCGAGATAAACACCTCAAAAAAAAGAACAGTGGTTATATCTGGAGATAAATCCATTAGCTCCTCTTAGGCGATAAATCCATTTTATAATAACACTGGTCAACAAGGTTGTGTTACAAAAACCAAATTGTACTTTTCTGAAGGTTTTTGATGGGCTGAACTCGAATCTGAGTTAGAAAAATAAAAATTCCATCGTTCTAGAGATATTTCCGAACACGATATACGACCCATTCGTGTTTAGAAATGGACCAGCTCCTCCTACAAATGTTTGCCCTTTCTCCCTTACTTTATTGTATTTATGTCATAAATGAAAGGCTTTCAATTAGCTGAGGATTACTCAGAGACGAAATGAGATATCGGAAAGATTTAAACAGATTTTGAAAGAAAAAAAGTAAGTTCTTTTAGAAACCATTAGAAATTTTCTTGAAACAATTTACCTCGCGCTATACAATACAACTTTGAAAACAGCAAAAACAAACATGTTCGTTGAAGTTATAATGAGAATATCTCAAAAAAGTAGCTTCAGATTCAAATTCAGCACATCAAGAACCTACAGAAAATATTATTTGGTTTCCGTAACAACAAAAAAAAATTGTTGGCCAGTGTAATCTTAAAAAAAAGTTTTTTTTAAATGTAAGTTTTTGAAGAATCAATTTTCAAATCGTAGAGCAATTTTATTCAAAACCTTGTCCTTCAGGTATAAAATTACTGAAAAAATCGCGAATATTTCAAGTTTTTTTTAAATTTTTACCATGTTGCATTCGTCACTCGAGGTCGAAAACTTGGATTATTTATAAGGCCAGCATCATAAGCAACCCAGCAAAAAATCAGAACTACCGGATCTGACACAAGGTCTCCCTCCTAAATATTTGGGCGACATATCCATATAAAAATTAGGTCACAAAATAGTTTGGAAAATGTTTCCAATTTCTCCCTTGCTTTTGGGTGATGAATAATTTTTCCGGCAATATTTCCAAACCCCCAAAAAACCTGTGCGTAATGACAGAAATTTGTTATTAAATGATTACTGATTCAAATTTTTTTTTCAAAATTTTGACATAAGAAAATTGTAAAAATTTAGTTTGAAATCGGTTAAGTCATAATTATTGATAAAATCAATCACGGTAAGCATACCTTAAATTTATAAAAATTTTTGCTAAAAAAATGTAATTTATAATTATGTATAGTTAACTGTTTTTTAATCAAAATCTTGTTTAGATCCATTTTTGAAGTAAATAGGCTTTTGATTAATGGTTGTATAATTTGGAATTTAAAAAAAAATCAATTTCTTCTCTGAAGAATCACCTTAGTTCAAAATTTCAAAAAAATCTCTTCGGTCAAGTGATGGTTTTGGTTGAGTTATAGGTACAGTAAGACAGGCGGGCAGAATTAGGGCACCCACTTTTTCCCTGTTCTTAAACATCGTAATGTCATGTCTGTTTATTATCTCAATTTTTTTTTTGGCACAAATCCAAAGCTTGCCATACATAATCACAAGTTAAAATCAATAAATATTAAGATGACAGCGATCATAGCTTGGATCCTTCACGCTCCAGTCGTTCTGCTATCTGCTGAGCCCGGCATATTTCAGCTGGCTTTGGGCGAGATGCGATAAAATCGACGTTGATGATAGCCCAAAATATACTAAAACAATATTCTAAATCCGTTCTAATTCAAATCAAAGAACTCAGGGCTCATGGTGGATGCTGATCTAAACTGGAAACCTCCGGTCATGCCGAGTGGGTAGATGGAGGCCCAGGTGGAAATCTCGCATTCAATCATGTATCTTGAAGACCCCCGAAGAAATCAAGTCAAACGAGTTATGGTATCAAAACTGCGCAATGCAGCGCTAATTGGGTACTGGGCGAGTTATACACCCATGTCACCATTTCTACCTACCTACCTAAGATGGCACTACAACAGGAAAGGCCCTGAATTTAGTCCCTGAGTTTAATCACCATATAAGTTAAGTAACCTCAGAGTTAATTAAGGATTTCAATTGACTGAAAAATATGTTTCTGGAGTTAACCTTTGTTCAATCCAGGATTACCTCGCACTGAAAAACTGGCCCTAAGTGATACAGAGATAATATTGGAAGATTTTTCACTTTTACACAAAAGCTTGTATCCTTGAATTAAACCAATTAATAGTTGAACATAATTTATTCTGGCATTTCATTTCTATGTTTTTATTTTGCCAGTGTCAAAAAACACAAAAAATAACATCATCCTTTGATATTTCACTTGCTATTAGCAAGAGTTCAATTAACAGGAATTAATTTTGTAACCTGCACATACTTACAAAACATGCATAAATCTATCATGTCTGTTTAATCTTTTGCCATTAAAACAATTACTTCCTTCTTGGGTTGGGAATTCTTAGAATTTCCTTTTCTTCAAGCTCCAACATCACTCCAGTTAATGAACGTCTTCCCAGAAATATAGTGTCTTTTGCGCAAATCTAATTTAATTACAGGAAATGCCTTTGAGTAATGCAGCTGTGGCAAAATGATATCCTTATTCACTTCACTTTACTGCATTGAAAGGATCTAAATGCAAATCCAGTAGAAATTCCAATTCTATTGCATTTCTTTTTTTTTGTTTTTTCTTTACAAAGAAACTATAATTCCTTTTACAGAGCATTCTTAACACCCACTTTATTTGAATTAAAAGCATCTCAAGTTCTTCTGAAAACAAACTAAGTTGTGTTTAGTGTCAGCAAAATTTGTTGGATTAAAAAAAACATCGTTTGAAATGTTAATACATACATTTATGTAAGTAAATGTGTTTTATAATCACAAAGTTCTTTTTCGGTTACCTATTTCTAAAGGTGCTGGGAACACCTACTATAGGGTGATTTTTTAAGAGGTTTAGAACTTAAAAAAAAAAAAAAAAACACAAAAAATTCGAAAAAATGAATGAAATATTTATTTGAATCGATAGTTTGAACCTTGCAATTTAATGTTTAAAGATAATTTCATGCAAATGTTGACCGCGGCTGCGTCTCAGGTAGCCCATCCGCTGAGTCCAATTTTGGCATACTCTTTCACACATATCGGCCGGTATCTCACGAATGAATGCATGGATGTTGGCTTCCAGTGCGTCAATCGAAGCGGGCTTGTCCCTATAGACATTAGCCTTGACATACCCCCACAAAAAATAATCTAATGGTGTCAAATCGCACGATCTAGGCGGCCAATTGACCGGCCCGAAACGTGAAATTAACTGTTCACCAAACTCGCCTCGCAATTGCGCCATTGTTTCGCGTGCTGTGTGGCATGTGGCACCGTCTTGTTGAAACCACATATCATGCAAGTCAAGAACTTCCATTTCGGGCAAAAAAAGTTTGTTATCATCGCTCGGTAGCGTTCACCATTGACAGTAACGCTGCGATTCGCATCATCTTTGAAGAAATATGGCCCAATAATGCCGCCGTCCCATAAACCGCACCAAACAGTGGCTTTTTCGGGATGCATTGGTAGCTGTTGCAATGCTTCTGGCTAATCTTCACTCCAAATGCGGCAATTATGCTTATTTACGTACCCATTCAACCAAAAATGAGCCTCATCGCTGAACACAATGTTCGCGCGATGAACATTTCGAACCGAGCACGAATTTTGATAGTAAAATTCAATAATTTGCAAGCGTTGTTCATTTGTAAGACGATCCATGGTTAAATTGCAAACCAAACTGAAGCTGTTTGACAGTGACACAAGGTACTAAACACACGTCAGCTGTCAAAACCAGTGTTGCCAAAACCAAACCAGCTAAAAAATCACCCGTTACATAAAATATTTTGTATTATTTTCATGTCAAAGATATTACAGAAATCAAGGTTACTTGTACCTTCATAAAATACAAGTAAATTTATTTGGTTGAATATGGAGGGGGGGGGGATGTTTAAAATCGTGTACTTAGTTCTGTGAAAAAGAATAAATTACATGAAATGCTGAATGTAATTTCAAGCGGAAAATAAATTTTATGCGAACAATACCTCCTTTTGGAAGGTAGGTATCTCTTTTTTTGATGTGGCAGAGGAACCCACCATAACTTCCAAATGTAGGTAGGTTGGAATTTTTTTTTTTTAAACAAAAAATAGAAAGGAAAAAAAACGCTATTTTTTGCGCATCACTTTGTGTGAATTAATTTTATTAGATTTTCAAGACCTTTGTAAACACTTCTTTATTATTTTTTAATTACATTTTGGTATATGCTAGGCTTGGTAAAGAAGTGAGCTTTCTTTTAAATATTTTCATGGTTTTTTTTCCCAAGATTTCTCTTCAAATTTAATGTTTCTCTATAAGTGGATAAATTCGCATAGAAAAAAATATATGAAATTCAGTCTAAAAAATCAAAGAAGTCTTAAAAATACAATCATCCAAAATGATTGCATATTATTTTCACTTGAAACTTTTCAAGTGTAAAAAAATTTAAATTTATTAATTTTTGTAGTAATACCAACTCGTAAAGTTGATTGTGAAGTATTTTACTTAAAATGGTAGAATTTTAACTGTGACTGTATTCATTTTCAAACGAAACCCTGGTGGCTTATTCGCTTCCCTTTCTCCGTGCAATACTCGCTGGAAGCTAAAATGTAATAATGTTGTTTTTGGTATGTCTGAAAATATCTATGAATTTTGTTTGATCCCTGGAGGCCTAATAGAAGTTCTTCATTTTGTTTTGCATGTATTTTGAAAATAAAAACAATTTAAAAGTCTACCAAAGATACTTATGTACATAAACAAAGTTAATAAAAATAAATCAGACTTTCTTCCATGTAAGGAAGTAACCTATACATGTTGTACGTATCTACTTTCCTTTAATTGTAACCACGAATTTCCGCAGACAATAATCAAGTCTAGCAATCCTGCCAAAATATCTTCAGGCTAAAAAAGCAATTATCTTAAATGCATACACTTGTACAGCAAAATAGGGGCAATTGCGAATTCACATTCATACATGTACGTATACCTAACCTATAAGCTTGTGAAATATGCCATTTTGAAATATGCTTACCATGTTTACCTACTTTATACTGTTTTCGTTTCGCCAAGTGATAATATTTTAAGGGTATACAGCCAAAGGAATGACAAGGACATAGCAACCAATGTATGAGTTTAAAGTTAGCAAAGCAACTCTCACAAATCAAAAAATGGGTAGGTGGATAATTTTATGTTATCTAGTCGTTAATTAGTCGAGAAAGTTTAGAATTTGGAGTTTAGTATTTTCTATGTTTTTTTGTGTGATTTGCTTACTTGATATCAAGGGAGCAAAAATCATTAAAAACTTCCTATGCTTAATGGTTTATGACTCAATAATCTGCCGTTAATTAGTCATTAAAAAGTAGTGAAAAATTCAATTCGAAATCAAATGCGATGTTTTCGATGTTTTTTTTAACTTTTCTAACTTGATATCAAGTTAGCAAAGCAACTCTTACTTATCGAAAAATAGGTAGATGAATAGTTTGTCATAAATAAGTTGACAAAATTTTGAATTCTTCATTCTATGTTTTCTATATTTTTTTTTTAATTTTGGTAAAACTTCATAATATTACTACTTGAAAATTTGATCTTAATTATTCGTTAGAGAATTGTGAAAAATTCAATTTTGCTTGTAGCTTGATTTGTTTTCTATGAGCATCCAATTATTTTGAACTTGTCCTTCAATGTTTTCTATGTTTTTCGGGTGTCTTTTTAGCTCACTTGCTATCAAGCTTATGAAAAACTAAAAAAACACACAAATCATCGCACGAATTAAATTAAATTTGTCAAATCTAACTTACTATACTTATTAATGGCTTATCATTTATAATCATTTTATATAACATATTTTTACCGCTTTTCGAGTTGTGTCAAGATATCAAAGCACCAAAAAAAAACATAGAACACTTTGAATGACAAATTATATAATATTGTCAGAACTAAATAACAATTAAAGAACAGCAAATTTTTCACCCACCCATTTTTCCATTCGTGAAAGTTGCTTTGCTAACTTGACAATCATAGAAAAATATATCACTCAAAGCTACATATAAAACATCGCACGGCAAAATTGTATTTTGTCACAACTAATTAAATATTGGATTTTAGAAGTGTTTACCACTCTTCTAAAAAAAAAAAAACATAGAAAACATAGAACAACAAATCAATAAGTGGGGTGGGTGGATAATTTGCTGTTATTTTTAGTCGTTAATTACTTATTCCTTGATTAATGACACTTGATTTACTAACTTAACAATCATCATAAATGTACATGTACTTGTACATACATTATTTGATCATAAGAAAATACCTTTAACATAACCCATAACATGGTTATATTTTAGCCAAGCAAAATTAAACTCTATTAAGGATGAAAATAAAAAAATTTAAAATTGTCACTAAAAAGCAATCTTTCTAAATAGTGCAACATTTAAGGTAACCGAACAGGGTTGAAAAAGAATTTAATCTTTAGTGAATGCAACCATTAGAAATCATTTATTTAATTTGATTAAAAAATTACATTCATTGACTTTACTTTGAGAATTTAAATTTAATTTGTGGAATCACCATTCATTTGACATTGAAATGATTGCAATCGTACGTAATATCCCCCATTCGTTTTAGAATTCATTCATTCTTTTACATTCTTCGCATTCTTTTTGAGTTCTTTGATTGAATTATGATTGTGTCCGTCAACAAAGGCAGTGTCTTTTCGATTGGACGTTTTGAGTACACCTTTTCAGCTCCATTTTTACTCCAACTAATCCAAAAGCCTTTGATTGGATATTCGGAGTACTAATTTCGGAGTCTTTTTCTATTCACGATTTCAAGAAGAAGATTTTCGTCGGACTATTCTTCAAAAAATGCTTCAAGAACCAATTTTGCAAAATGGCGTGTAAGAAATTGACAATATGATCTTTTCATATTCCTCAAAATTATATCAAAAAGGAGTGAAACAGTCAGAAAATCGAATCAAAAATGACATTAGACAAGAAGTCTTGAGTTGAACGATCACCTCACAACAACTCACATCAAGGTTTAACTCGCCAACATAAGCCTCATATATTCGCGCATGCCCCCACAGAGAAGAAGGATCATGACACCAAGAACGAGTCTTACGAGCTGCTGGTTAACATAATTAGCAATGCTTTAGCTATGACATTAAGATTGTCTGGGTAATTTGAATGTCAAACGAAGAGGAAACATCCTTGGTGACTCAACCCGGAGACATAGTTTGCACAACGCCACCTCAGATAACGGACTCCGGTTAAACAACTATGCTGTAAGGCGAAACATTGTAGTATGAAGCACATCTCAACATCTACAAGATATGGCAATATACTGGTCAATCAACCGCAATCCACATTGAACCCATTTTCGAACGTTACGAGGAGCCAGCGTTGACTTGGACCATTAGCTCGTTGTAGCCATCGTAATGCTATGGATTCCATACCAAAGTCGAAACATGGAAATATTGTGAGAATATTCTTCATCGGACGGCTACAATAACAAGAAATTGCCACACATTCTTTTAAGTAGTCCTGTTCTGCCAAATTCAAGAATCGGGCACTAGTGGAAGAATTACCAGGAAGAAATCAGAGATGCCGCCTTTGACGTGCTGAGCCTTGTACGACCACCACAGCTAGAGAGGAACACCGGCTGCTCAGAAGGAAAATGAAGTAGGAAAAGAAGGGATGATATTGCAGCGCAAAAGTTGGAAAGGTAAATAGAACCTCCCAAGGTTTTCTACAACTGAAGCCTGTAAGAACTATCAGGGGAACATCGTGCTGGAAACACATTTTGGTGCTGAGGATACAGAAAAACCATTTCTGTAAATTGTGTGAAGGTGATGTTGAATCTAATTCCACTGCTATGCAGATTAAACCATTTGACCTGGACGAGAAAGGCCAACTATTCCAACCAACCGATATCTACGAAGTGAGAATAGCTATACCTTAAGTCTTATAATCTATTAACCGATCCTCAAGAGAGATGACATCAACTACAGAGGCATAAGTCTCCCTAATTCTTTGTAAATGCCTGAAGCCATTCATGCTTTCAAAAAGTCCGCCATTGACCAAATATTTGCGCTACTTCAAATCTTGAAAAAAAAAAACCAGGGAATTCAATTTATTAACCACCACTCTTTTGTCGATTTCAAGGCCGGATATGGCAGAATCTTTAGAGACTAGCTATATTGATCAGTGTCAATGTATAGCTTTGGCAGCTCTCGAAAACTCGTCTGTTTGTGCAGAAAGACTATGGAAAATGCACGCTGCTCTATCAAGGTCAGCAGAGACCTCACCGATACCTTTACTGTCACGCACATTTGCGTAATATATCAGGGGTAGTTTCGTGAGTATTGAGAAGGAAACCAAAGAAGATAGGTTAAACAGTGAATGGGGGCTTGTTCAATTATTTGTTATCAACAAAAAAAGAAACCCAACACTAACTTTTCGGAAAGAAAGTGACTATTGACATCTATAGTTCTGAAGTGGTCAGAGACTTTTTCTATACCTAGGGTCTGCTATCAAGCTAGGGCTGGCCACGATACCAAACGAAACGATACTTTTGTAAGTGTCGTCTTGGTATCGGTATCGGTCTGCCGATATCAATGATACTACCGAACCGAAGGTACCGGTAAATTTCGGTCCCAAAAGTATGGTTTGGTTTCGGTGTCGTCCTGGTATCGTTTTGGATGCTTTAGAGCTGGTATCGTCTCGGTATCACTTCGGTTTCCGATACCGATACCAATCGATACCGAGACTTTTCTGGTATCGTCGCCAGCCCTACTATCAACTCAGTGAATAATACCAACGCTCAAGTCAATAGAGGAACAAGGCCTTCTCTTGAGCAACTAAGGTGTCAACAGTGAAAATCCATAACGACTGAGATGACTGGGTCAACTAGAGCCAACGGCCATCAATGCCTTAGACCGGAAAGTTTTTGAATCCAGCCCCTTGGGACGGTGCAGTCGTACAGTATAAATACTAAGCTAGAAACCAAGCCGACTGGAAGAAGCTTGGAGGTCTTGGCCCACCTCGTATTGTAGTGCCCCAAATATTATTTTTTTAATTTTCTTTGCAATTCGAAGACAGAAGTATGCAGAAACGAAAAATTCTTAAGTGTGAAATTGTTTGGAATTAAGAACTTTTTATTTGATTTATTTTTTGTTTTGGTTTATGGTTTCAGAATTTAAATGTCTTTCTTTTAAATTAGTTTATGAATAAAAATAAATATAATTTAAAAGACGAAAAATATTTGTTTCTCTTGAATGTACAATTTCCTCAGGCAGAAGAGGAAAGTTTCAGCGCATAATAATTGTTATTTTCAATTTTTATTCTTAACAGAAAACTCATCACAAAAAAAAATATGAAACCCACCACGAATAAATCTTAATAAAAATTTAAAGACTTAAAAGTCATTTCCGAAAAAGAGACACAAAAGTTTTGAAACAAAAAACAATGATTTCCTAGGAAAACCTAAAATATTCCCCCAATTTATAAATGTAACAAAGAGATAAAAGAGTCTCATAATAAAATTGTTAATTCCAAACGAATTTTAAATCAAAATCCAAACCAGAAGGCAGCTGGAAAAATTGGTTTTATGTTTAAGGAAGCATAAACTAAGTCTGTCACAGAGTTGAAGGAAAAAAGGTGAACATGATTGAATAGAAAACATCACAATCAATCAAATTAAAGGATGTGAGTTCTAAACATACTAAGATGAACTCGTTTATCAAAAACTGATAGAAAAGTATCCAACGCCTATGAATAGAATAGAAAAATGTCTGTGGAGTCTAATAGTTTGATTTTAGGAAACGATTTTCGATGGCAAATCCTGAAAATCTAACTATAAATCTACTTATTGTTAGTTGGAAAAAAAACAATTTTCGTCTCCTTTTTGACATTTTTTTCTTTTTTACGGTTCGGTAATTGCCTAACCCCAAGAAATAAAGTATGACACTTTTGAACCAAATATATTACGCAGTTCACTTCGTTTTTTTTTAAATCAATTGCAAAATTTAAACTAAACGTAAAACCCTTCAGCATTGCACTCATTTACAATCCGATAGTGTTTCATATAAAACAGAAAACCCTTTCAAAACAGATATAAAGCAATAAAAATTACAAAAAAAAAGTGAACACAAAATTCAAGCCCAGGAAGATTCACCAGTACAGGTACAAATAAGTAAACATACATCGAATAAGCTATTAAATAACAATAATATAATTATAAAACCACCCTTGAGGCTTACATAATTGTTGCCACAAAATTAAATCATAATTCTCGCCTCATGTCGAACTAATTGTTTTATGGTGCTTCACTTGTTTTTTTTTTCAACTCTTAAGGACACAAGTCTCAAGGGTTGAACTTAAAACACAGAAAAAAAAAAAACAAAAAAATGCATGCAATAAAAAAGAACTGCCTAACAGCAGCGTGATTACATTCGAGGGTACTTTTGTGTGCAGCTAACAACTTCTTCTCAGAATTACACACAAAATGTAGTGCGAATGACAGAATCTTACCATTTCAAGGTGTGTGGGAGAATAATGAGAATAAGATTACTTGAAAGAACAAAGCTTTCCACTCTACCTATATTGTAAGTTTTTTTTATTGCTTTTAACGTCACTTAAGTTGATCTTATTTGAGATATTTAGATTAATTTATTACAAACCTTCTAGACTTCTAGTGTGTCTAGTCTACTGTTTAGACTTTTTCTTCACAGCTTATAGACTTATCTTCAAGTGACTCACAGAGGACAGACATTACTTTGTTTATTCGTAGGTTTGTTTTGGGGTTGTCAGGTTGTTTGTTTTGTTTTTTATCTGATAGTGTTTAAGAGGAAGCGTTTTTTTTCTAGCATTTGTAACTTATGTATTATGTACATATGTATTTGTAAGTAAAATAACCAAATAGAGAAAATAATACCAATTAGATACCTATTTTTTGTTAACAATGTGGGTGTTTTGTTTTGTTAACAATAATGTATAACCTCCTATCCAAGATAACTGAGTAGCTGATACTTTTGTAAACGAACAGAACCAGATAGCTTAGCTGAAAAAAAACTGACAAAGAAATTGAATTAAACATTTTATTTATTGCAAACAATTTTTTTTACTTTTTTGACAAAGTTTTATTCTAGTTATACAGGGTGTCCGCCCGGAAGGCATATTAATTTGTTCCTTTCTAATTTTTGATTAAATGAAAGAGAATGGATCTTATATTGATAAATATTTTATTTAATGTCGGCAATTATATATGGAATACAATATCAGGTAAATGTCCGCCTCTGTTAGTCTCACAAATGCGAGCCCTTTTGAGCACATTTTTCATTACATTCTCACACATTTCACGAGGTGTTTGTTTGAGTTGCTCAAGCATTTATGGTTTGTTTGCATAAACCTTGCTTTTCAGGTATCCCCACAAAAAGAAATCCGGACCAATCAAATCAGTCGACCGTGAAGGCCAATCAACATCATTTCTTGAATACTTGTAATCCTGGCTGTATGCGATGTGGCACCGTCTTGTTGATACCACATGTTAATCAAGCCCAAAGCATGCAGTTGAGGAGTTAATAAGTTTTCAAAGTTGTTCTTTGAAGACCAAGCTCCTAAGCACGGCGTCGAATTGAGATTGATGGATTGTTTTGAACAGTTCCTTGAGCAGCAGTAATGTTTTCAGTCGATCTTGCAGGACGTTGTGGTTCTTGTTTGGGCCTATCACCTACAGACCTCCTTTTTTTTAAATCATTCACTACACGATAAATAGTGCGTTTTTTTGTTTCTCCCAAAAATTTCACGTAACTTTTTCGCCGTCACAGTAATCGATGATTGATTTTGATAAAATGTTTTAACAATTAAAACACCTTGGTTTATTGAATATTTTTCCATAATAAATTTGCCACGAGTCTACTTCACGACTGCCAAATATGAACTGTCAAGGCTAATGTTTACCAAAATGGCGGCAAAACAAAGTAGTTTACCTTCCCGCTGGAAACCCTGTATTTAGAAACCATTTTGTGGTTGCATCCAACTATCTATTGATGAACAGGTGAAACGCGTTGGTCTTGAAGTGAATGAGGACAAAACAAAGTAGCGGTAGCAGTAATTTCGAAGTAGTCAAGGAGTTCACCTACCTCGGAACAATCATCAACCCCACGAATGACACTTTATAGTGGAAATCCGACAAAGAATTACCCTGGCGAACCACTGATACTTTGGTTTGGCCAAACAAATGGGTTCAAAACTCCTTTCCCGAAAAACAAAGTGCACGCTATACAAAACGCTTATTTTACCAGTTCTACTCTGCGGCGGGCCGAGTGCTGGAGAATTGACACTGGGCACTTTCGAGAGAAAAATTCTTCGGTGGATATTTGGTCCAATATGCGAGGAGGGGAATAGAGGAGAAGATTTAATCGTGAATTATACGAGCTGTGCCAAGATGTGGATGTAGTCCAAAGAGCCAAAACACGTCAACTACACTGGCTCGGCCACATCGAGCGAATGGACAACAACGCTCCAGCCAAAAAAATCTTCGAATTCCAGTCCCCAGGTTTGAGACGATTAGAAAGACCGAACCTCCGATACAGGGACCAGGTGGTTTCAGAAGCAAGAACACTTGGTCTCGATGACTGGAGGGAGCGTGCAAGGAACCGCAACCGATATGGAAGACCACAATATCTCAGGCAGAGACCCTCCATGGATTGGGAGCCGTATAAGTAAGTAGGTAAGTTACATCCAACTTATTAATTTTTCTTTCAAAAAACTTTATACGCAAAAACTCAACATGAACAACCCGAATTTCTTGTCATATATCAGCTGTTTTGAAATTTCTCCTTGGATTACTGAGTATCCTAGAATTTTTGGGATAGCTTCAGATTTGTTTGTTGAGAATAGTTGATTCATCATCAGCTTTATTAACAAGGGATTACAACAACACAAAGCTATCAGGATAACTGAAAATTAACATCTGAACGTGGCCATTGAAATCTATTTGCGATTTCGAATTTTGGGCTTAGCATATTATCTACAAGACTTAGCTGTCATACAATTTTTTTTTTTCTAAAAAATAAAATCTCCGATTTTGATTAAACTTACTTTTTGCCAAATTCAACGTAATTTTAATTTTAAATTTTCAAAAAAATATCTGAAAAAATTTGAAATTTTTTTAAATATCCAAAAAATATTTTTTGGAAATTTTGGTATGAAAAACTATTTAAAGGTTTTCTTCACATTTTTTAAAGTACTTTAAGACAAAATTTAACTTTTAAGAAAAAAATAACGGTACCTTTCATACAAATTATTGTTAAGAAAACGTTACGACTAAAACTAGTGCGATATCAAAAAAAGCAATTTAATAAAAATACCTCTCATAGATGTTTTTTTTTTTATCTAATTGTGATTTTTCTCATTATCTGCTGAACAGATTTAGATAACTCATTTTATATACAAATTTCAAATATGGAAAAAAATATTGCATATCAAAGTTTTCAAAAAAAAGTTTTGAATTTTTAAAAGGTTTTACCAAAAGTTTACCTTTAAAATGTTTTAAGAATTTTATGTATCCAAAATTATTTTTCAATGCTGTTGGCATAGCGTGAATTCGTCCGACTAAAACTGGGCAAACACTTAAATGTTTAGCTACTCGCAACTCTGGTCTGGATAGCCCTGAACGGAGCTGCCGCTTTGCTAAGAAAAGCTAAGAAAATTGCAACTGAAGATGTCACAGAAAGCACTGGAGTATTGACCAGACGACGAAAGTGCTATGCAATCGGGCATTTCATGTCTTTAGAGAGAATTTTTGTTAAAAACTGGAAGATGATTCCTTACACAGTACAGTCAGTGCAGTGCATCAACTGTTAGCTGTTGACCATCAAGCACGACTAACTTACGATCAAAGCCATCTTGATCGTTGAACCTCCATAAAAATCGAAGATCATCATGAGCGATGAAGATAATTTTTGTCCATTTTTGGGTATATGAAAATAAGTATAATATTTACTATATAATAAGTATATATTTACTATCGCTTCTAGGGCACAAAAGAAGCTCTGAGCCTTTGGCTCCTCATACGCTCGTATATATGGGAAATTTAAAAAAAAAATGCCATTTATGTTATTGGTCAGAAAAGTTCAACTTTTCCTAGAAATGTGTCAGCTCTAGATTATTTGTAATTTGTAATCAAATCTTGCGTGATTTTTAACCACGTTTGTTAGAAATTTACATAAAATTAATACCATCCGAAAGATTTCTAAATCGTTATAAAAGATCAACTATTTTGAGAAGTTGGTCAGCCATAGAATTTTTTCTATGAAATAAAACACCCCACGTTGGAGAGTACCTAGCCCACCTATCATTTTTTGCCATAAACCTGTACATATGTATGTATTTTTCGAAATTATAAAAATCTATTTTTTTTTCTTAAAACTGTTCCACACATTTTTCTATTTTTTTCTTAAATTACCTTAAGTAATTTATTTAGAAACAAAAATAACGGCCATGCATTTTTTTAATGTTAACCTTTTTTTTGCTCAACACTGATTTAATAACTTTTCTAAGAAAAATCCATAAATTTCTTTCGTAATATTGCCACCCTTGAGTAAAAATCCATTTAAAAAAATGGTAATTAATTGTAAATCCCAAAAAAAACAATTTATTATTTTTGATCTCCTTCAAAACGGTAATATGTAATAATTTTATTTTTATACGGAGGCTAGTTTTGTGCACCAATATTAAAAAAAAAAAAATTGATCTAGAAAAAATACTTCAAATTTTGTTTATTATTAAAAAAAATGTAATCAATATTTCGAAAGCGACAAAGTCGATTTTTTTTAAACTGAATACCCAAGGGTTTTCAATATATTTAAAAAAAAAAAATTACCTACGGTACCTTCCATATATCGATTTTTCAATTTTCTATTTTCTCATTAACGGGTCAACCAATCCCTAAAAATGTCAAAATTTTCCACGTCAAAATGTTGAAAAAACTAATTTTAAAATTTAAAAAAATATTTTTTTTTTGGAAATTCAATTTTCTAAAACGGGTTGATAATTTTTTTGAAACTTGGCTTATAAATGTACGATATTCAACCAAATTCCCCTAGAATAATATAGTTTGCAGTGTTTTTGCGCAGCAAATTAAATTAGTGTCGATAATCGTCGAAAGAATTATTGCGTCTTAGAAGGGTAACGACAGCTTCTAACTGATGAGCCCTACTGTCCTGCCTGGGCGAAACAAAATTGAACTAAAGGTCATAGAAATTTTAAAATATTAATAGAACCTCGCATAGAACGGTTTTTTTTCTTCAATTTTGATTTTTCAATTATTGGCTGAACAGATTTAAATTAATTTTTATAGATTTATTTTAAACGAAATTTAGAAAAATATTGTATGCACATTAGGGTGGTCCTTAAATTGAACGTAGTCTTGGATAGCCCTCATTCGGTTCAAAACATTGAAACACAATTTTCCAATTTTTTTCGGATTTTTATTCCACCCCCTGGTCACCCTATTTTCACTTTAAGGTACTAATTATGGGTATAGTATTATTCTTATAAAACGCGAAAATAAATCAGAATATATAGATTAGATTCAGACGAGAAAAAAAACAGTACAGAGGGTGTCTATTTTCCCCCGTTCAGGCGGGAGGGGTAATTTTCTAGAAATTTGGCCAAAAACAGAAAAAAAATATTCAAAAAAAAGCGGAAACACTTACAATGCCACGCTTTAGCTTTTTTTAAAGCCACAATTCCATTCAATAATATGCTTTCGAAATAAAGTTTTTATTTAAAATTGTTTTTGAAAAAATAATTTTTACGAGTACCTAAAAAAAATATAATTTTTTGTTTTTTTAATTTTTAAGTGTGAAAATTATTTTTTTCAAAAACTATTTGAAATAAAAACTTTATTCAAGAAGCATATTATAGAATGGAATCGTGGCTTTAAAAAATGTTGAGGTGTGGTGTTGTAAGTGTTCCCGTTTTTTTTTAATATTTCTTTTTCAGTTTTGATCCAAATTTTGAAATAAATTCCTCCTCCCGTCTAAACGGCGGAAAATAGACCCCCCCCTTCCAATACTATTTTTTTCTCGTATAAATCTAATCTATACCCTCAGATTGTTTTTGTGACGTATTAAAAGAATCACCCTTACCCCAAAGTTAGTACCTTAAAGTGAAAATACGGAGATCAGGGGGATGAAATAAAAATCTGAAAAAAAATTAGGATACATTTTTTTTCTATGTAGAACCATTTGATGTCTATCCATCTCAGAATTTCAAAAAAATACAATATAAGGACTCCTCTAATGCACATATATCAAAAATTTCCATTATTTTTCAAATTCGATATCTTCAAAATGGGTTAGCAATTTTTTTTTTGAATTTTTTATATTCACGTAGGTAAGCAAATACTTAAGATTTGCATACCAAAAGTTGTCCTTCAAAATATTTTAAGAGTTTGATATAGAAAAAATTATTTTGAAAAAAACAGCTTTTTCCAAAAACTCATATTCAATCAAGAATTAAGATGACATTGTGTTTTTGTATCACAAACTCTCAAAGAAGTCATTTCAGCTATTTAAAATATCGTATTTCATGCTTTTAAACATTTTTGTCTCATAATTTCCAGATCCTTACATATTCTTTTTTTTATACCTTGTTTTACTCTTAAATAAAGTAGATATGTGCGTCCTTATGATCCAAGCAACTAGAACATAAATGCGAATACGTTCGCGTGCGATGCAGTCGTGCATTTTATTTCTATAATTACATATTTGCATATTTTGAAAAGTTTCCAACTTCCCCGAGGCTAAAACTGTACGAATAAGTTCTTACAAATTTTAATTTGTTCTTTTCTTATTTGTTTCGAAATTGAGTTATTTTTTTTTGGGAAAAATGCAAGCATTTTTAGTGTAAAATCAATCAAAAACTTTTGATTTAAATATAGCAAAAGGCTTGACAAATTTTTGCATTTTGTAAGGAAAACAAATTTCATATAGAAACTTTTAAGGAGATTTATCTGTGTTCGAAATACCATACCCCTCATGTTCGTACCTGCAGAAACGAACTGTGAAAGTGAATCAAAGGATGAAGAATTTTTCAAAAACAAATGTCAGGCACGACATTTCACGATCATAAAGATAAGTTGCTATCGTATTACAATCACCCTAAAAAAAATTAAATTAATATTTTTATAATAAAATCTGAATTTATACAAACGAAAACCCTCTGTTGTGTTTGGCCAACATATTGATTCACTTTAAGACATCTGACCTATTTTTGAGGGCCTTCAATATTTAATATATTCATAAAAATTTTATCCTTTTCTTGGAGAATGTAAGAATAAATCTTAATACGATTATAAAGTTAAGTATTTATCGACTTCGGTTGCAAAAAAAAACCTTAGAGTTCACAAAAGTAAAAATAATCCATTTGCATTATCTCCTGAGATACATAAACAAAAAAACTTCTACCATATTACCGCGCATCCCAGTAGGCATATATAGATGTTTATAACTCTGCAATGTTTATCTCACGTCCTATAGAATGCACTTCCTTTCATTCTTTAGTTCCTTCGTGCAAAATGTTTTGAAAACTTTTATAGAATATTTTCCCGCACATTATTATGCAGCATTAACTTTTGCTCATGCATTATAACACTCTCTGACTCTGGATGGGGTATGTATAAGATTTTTTTAAATGCCCTTGATTCTTCACATAATCCTAAGCCAATTTAAAAAGCCCCACCAAGTTGTGAAATAATAAAATCCAACCTTTCTCCCACTTCCTGAGGAATACCTCATTAGCTTCGGGATTCATCACATAGACTATATTCTCCCACCCAACCACCACCCACCGACTATGAAAACATTAAATAGATAGTATAAGTGAGAAGAAGAGCAGAAATGTGTGTGGGGAAAAATAAGGCTTAAATCTCAATAATTTCTAGAGATCCTTATAGAACTTAGTTTTCAACTGTAGTAGAATGAACTGAAAAAAAACTGTTTGCATACTCACACGGCTGTATCCTTTGGGCAGGGTATGAATTTTATACATTCTCGTTTTTGAAAGTTTGTTTCAATCCAGCTGCGAGGTTGATGCTGTAAAAAAGTTTATATTTATTTATTTGTTTTATTTTAATAAAGAATAAATTAAAAAGAAAAAACAAGAAAATTCTTCAAAATCAAAAGCAACAAAATCAACGGGTTTTTATTCTGTTTTTGAAGTGATACAAGTTGTTTAAAAAAAATATATAAATATTTTCCAACAGAATTTCCAAAAAAAAAACAAAAAACAACAACAACCAAACAAAACAAATTCAAACTCATAAACTCAAACTAAAAAAAAAAAAAACAAACAAACGCAAAAATAATATAAACAAATAAAAATAAATTTAAATATATAAATTGTGTGATCAGAGCAAAAAGGAGATAGGTCTAGAGAGAGGATAACATTATTTAGTGGATAAATAAATAACACCAGGCAGGTTCATATAGAAACAACAATAAATTTACAGAAGAGCAACATTTTGGTCACCCTTTATTTATTTGGGAGTTAATGAAATGGGTTGAGCATTTTGTACAGAAAATGTATAATTTATGTAGGTAGGTACAATTAAGTATAAATAAAGCAGAAGAAAGCAATATATATAGAGGAAAAGAGATAGATAAGGATAGAGCAACACAACAACGAAAACAAGTTTACTATATGTGAAATACAAACTATATATGGAAAACTCACGATTGTAATTAAACTATGGGCTTATATTTATGGTTTTGCTATAGACAGCATCATAGGTAAAAAAAGTAGAGATTGTGGCTAAAATAAACAAAGGTCGGAAACAACAGTAGGTAAGCATTTGTATTAATAAAAAGGAAACATATAAATGAGTCTGGTTCTGTGTGGAACAATTTCTTTGGCTCAATAACTTCTTAAGCAATTTTCATTAAACTCGATCCATTGATGAACTTCACCAGTTGGGTAGAGGATACGATATTTTTACTTGTTGCATAATGGTATCTCTGATATACATACAAATATAAATACAATATGTGTGCATGTATATGGTTGTAAATGGACATAACAAAGGGTTTTGCATTTATATACAAATGCATCCTGAATTTGTTTGTCCTTATGAACTAACTCTTAAATGAATTAACTCTCACAGGCCAAAATGAATAAACTCAAACCTAGAGTTGGAAAACAACGTTGCGGTCATAGTCATGGGCGTGCGGCGCAATCACATGGATACAGGCACAAAGTAGCTGGTGCATGCTTTTTACCCCCCTTGTCTCTTTTTATTAATAAAATTAATTATGTAGTAGATTTATCCTTATCTTGATTCCTAGCGCATACATAAAGACGTCTGTGAAGTTAGCAGGTTAATTTTCAATCATTCAAATGGGACCCTTGATATGAATTTTTAGGTTTTATTTGCATTTTTTTTTTGCATTTCTATACCCGATTTTGCAGTTTGCCAAATTAGGATGCCATCGAGTGACATGCTAACTTAACTAAGAAGTAATCAGGTCACATAGTGTATCTCAGGAACCAGTAATTCTAGAAAGTTGTTGTTAAGCTCCAAATTTTCAGTTTTTTGCTTTTGAAGAATACGCTAGGTCCAAATTGTCTTAATTTGAAAAAAAAGAGGCTGGGTGCTAGAAGCCATGTTTTATTTTAAGAAAATCACCAATTCAAGATCATCGAAAAAGTTTTTATATGTTCAATATGCAATCAAGTGAAGATTAGTGAGTAGAATAAAACTAACCCGAGGCCAATATACATTGGTTGTTATATTTAAGGCGAACAAATTTCTTCAACACTTCTTGGAAAATTTTCTTGTAGTTTTTTTTTCCTTTAAAAAAAAATAATGTTTGTCGAATTTTTTACAAAACCAATAAAATATAAATTATGAACTAGTGTATAACTAACCCGAAGTCAATACCATTTTTTGTGATCTCAGGATATTTGAGATACGAAAAATTTCATAAATTTTTGGAAAAGTTTCTTGTACAATTGTCGAATGTTTTTGCAAATCCTATCAATTATTGATTTTAAAATATTGATCTTAAAATTATCAATTATTGATTTTGAAATAGTGTGTAAAATTAAATTAACCCAAGGCCAACATCATTAACAATTTTGGAGCCAAAAACTTTTATTTTTTATTTTTATTTAAAAAAAAAACTGGAAGTTGATATGTTTTCATATTTTTACCAATTCACTATCACGTTAATATGTTATAAGAAAACTAATTTTATGTGAAAGGCTGGGTTCATTACAAACAAACAACATCATTAAAACAACAAAATTATTTTTCAATTGAAATAATAATTAAGACAAGAGTACAGGAGACAGGAGTTTGGTATCAAAATCATCACTTATTTTGGTTTCTAAACTTCTCAAAATCAATCATTTAAATCTCCTCCTAAGTAGGTTTACTAATTACTTTTTCATTTAATAGCTATTGAAATGATGCTCAAGTAGTTTAATAAAATAGTCACTTCATGAGATAGTGTGGGGATAAAGGATCGAATTAGTTTTTTTTAAACCTCTGGGTCTAGACTTTTCCGGAGTTTTGTAACCCAGTCTGGTGATGACCTAGAAAAATTAACTAGGAACTATAAAGCTGGCTATAGACTAGACACGTAAGAAACTTGCTAAAAGCCTGCAATGAAACTAGCGTTCGTGGTTTTAAGCCACTTGCAGTTGGAAACTTGGTTTTTTAACCTTACACAAACATAGTAAACAATTGAATTTTGGCGTGCGCCCGTTCTTCTTAGGTCGGCACTATAATGAAAAAGTTTTTTTTGGTAAAAAAAAACTTAGGATTTTTACTCGAACAAATTATATGCCACCAACCTGGCACTAAGGTGGCCACAATACCACAAAAATGCTCTTTTAAAATGCAATACAAAATAAAAGGTTCACTATTGTGGTCTTATGACCGTCCTATTGTTGGCAGGTTATATAATTTAGTTTGATATGTTTTTATATATTCATCAATTTTTGAATACTTTAATATGCGTGGAATAAAATTAGCCCGAAATTAACTAAAGAAACTTAATAATGGTTTTTTAAATTGCTTATAGTAAGAAAACGGTTCATTGAATTTTTTTGAAAGCCCTTTCTGCACGTATTGAAACTTTTATCTATAAAATAAAATTTATTTGAAGTTGATATATTTTTTCGTTCTTGAGAGAAAAGCGAAGGAACGTACAAACGAACGTACGTACAGACACAGACATCTCTCTAAAAATGATGAATTCCGATTCTAGGGAGCTCGAAACGTGAAGATATATCAAAATTTTCGATTCGACAAATCGGCCCAATTAGAATAACTGTATATAGGTATAACAATAATAAAAAATGGGAAGTTAAAAATTTTATACTGACTCGCTAACATCACAGTGGTCACATCGAGTATCTCATGAACTGAGCATGCTACGAACTTGTTAAAAGGTTCCTGAGAACTTGCATACTTGGTTCCTCAGATACACGATGTGATTTGCTTACTTCAAATTTTGAACCTAGGCTGCAGGGTTTTAAAAGATTGCAATCTTTGCAATGCAGTCTTTATAAATTCTTTTGTTATTTTTTTTTTTTTTTTTAATAAATAAAAATAAATTCCATCTTTTATATAATCTGTTTTAAGAATGTGACTTCAAAAAATGCAGTCGCCATTCTTTTAAAAAAAAAAAAAAATTGCAATTTTGTTCACAATCTTTTGTCACCATCAACTGATTGCAATCTTTTGAGATTCCATGCATTCTTATGAAGTCTTTTAAATTCTTTTGCACTCTCTGATTATTTTTCATTCTTTTGTAATTTAAGACATCGTCAATGACAGTTGAAGATTCTAGGCGAGATAAAAATTGTACTTTAGGTGGAACAATAGCTTTAAATAAAATGGACCGGCTAAATGTTTTATTCAGATTAACGACTGATACTCGTATTGATGTGGAGCACATATGTAAGAGCATCTGTTTTAGGTGTTATTATTTTTTCAGGAACATTTTCTAGCTCTTTATCCATAGTTTCAAAAACTTCATTACTATTCTTATCAATGGATGTCTTTGGTGGTTTGAGAGCTTCCTTAATTGTTGTCTTCGGAACAAAGTGCTGTTCTTTGTTTGTAAATTCAGATAAATTTCAGCTTTCCTTTTGCTATTTCTCGTCAAAGGGGGCTCTTTGACCAGACCATAAATAAGAGTTTTAATCTCGTCCAAGGATTTTTGAATATTGGACAGCTTTAAAATTGTAACCTCAACTTCCGAACAAAGTAAAACAATATCTTGAATATTATACAATTATCACAAAAGTAGAGAGAATTAGGGAAACTTTTAATTTTTTTCAAATGTCTTAGTGCCAATTTTCCCACAACTAACATGAATAGTGAATCCGCAAGTACCACTGCATATAATTGATTCTAAGCTTAGAAGACTCCACCAGCTTGTAAAGGACGGTCATTTTATCAGCTGTCAAGTGATTTATTTTTAGTTTTGTTTGACATTTCAACATGAATGACCCCACACACCTGAACAATGCTCCCAAATTGTGCAAATTTATTTTGAAAATCATGGTTCTGTTTGAAATACGTATTGCATGAATTTTTTTAAGTGATGAAGCTCACTTTTGGTTTGACGGTCATATGCCAGAAATCATAGTATTTAAATTACAATTCCAGAAGATTATCTTTTCAATAAAGTAAATCTTATGTCAATTTAAAAAAAAAAACAAAGTTTGTTTTATTTCAAAGTTCTATCTTTTTAAAAAAAACACTCTTTGGAAATCAGTTAAGACTTAACTTACTCTCAGGAAGGCTATCTCAGCTTTTCACTCAATACACACTTTCATGTGTTTACTTTTACAAAGTAAACACGATATCCGATACGATACCCAGCTCCAAAGAATCTGAAACGATACCGATACTGAGTTATACGAGACCGATATCGATACCGAGACCATACTGATTTTTTTTTTATTTTGACGATACCCAGATGATATTTACAAAAGTATAGTTTGGATTGGTATCGTGGCTAGCCCTAATCATTAGTTTCTTAAGTAATGGTTTAATAATTTATTTCAAAATTGATATTTTGTTCCCTGTATCACGCTTTCTATACAGTGATTTGCTTTTAATTGCATGCTTTAACCAAATTCACTGGTAAATCCACTTATACCTGTTATGGATACAGCTACGCCTACCTGGTGATAAATTGAAAATGTCAACGCGCCTATATATTTGATTGACACATCAAAAATACTGTCCAAACTCAATTCAAATCAAATATATGCGATGGCGCAAGCAATACCCACAACAAATATAAGCTTTCATCACCGTTATATAAGCTCTAATACGGTTAACCATTCAATTTTCAACAGAAACCGATTGATGTGGCCATTACGACGCACGCGACGCTACTCGCGTCCCATTGCCAAATCCACGTTGCAAATCAAATTTAATTGCAAAGCGCTCCAAATGCAATTACTTTTCGAGGCTGTCATTTCAATCTGGAAACCTTACTTACATACATACATGTGCATATAGGTACATAGAGAGGTTTCCATCACATCACAAGGATATTCGATTATATCCACTTTGATGTTGGTATATTGGCAGCATCTACATACACTTATTTGCCAAACCTATACCAATTTCAGAAACGATGCCAAATTAATTGGAATGGCTCAAGGAAAAATCGAAGAACTTATTGCTTTTCAATGCGAATTAATCGGTATATTGTGTGTGTGTGTGCAATGCTCCCTCTAGAGCACCATTTGGGTCAAAGATCATCAATCAAAACACCGTAATCAAACGTAATTTTTCGCCTTTTATGAAGTTTATTTTTACAAATCACATAAATCTCTATCGAGGAAAAAACAAAAAAAAAAAAATAGAAAAATAAACAAAAACAGAAGTCAAAAGTGATTTCCAACTTTGATTAGTTTCGGTTTAAGTTTTAAAACCCACAGAATGTTTCTGGTTTCTATACTTACAAACATATATAACTAGAAAGACCGACATTGATAAGGAAACACTACAAATTGTAGGTACCTACATAGATGTAGTAAATAGATATCCGTATCTATCCATTTCCAACTTCACGAGAAAATTTTTCTATTTTTTATCATCTCCTTTGAGAAATGATCCACATGGATATTTAATTCGATTTTATTATTTTCTGTGATTTGTAATTCACTTCCGATTTGTAAAGAAGCCAAAGGGCAGCAACGAGTAATTCAATTCGATATCCGTATATTTCTTTGAAACATTGTAAATAGCAAACACAAAAAAATAAAAACGGAAGAGACTCATTGTACTTGAGAAATGATTTTATGCAATTTGGTTTCAGGCTTTTTAAGAGTAATAAAAAGAGAAATGGAATATTTACTACCGCCAATCCTTGAGATACAAAATTTAAAACGTTGACAAGACTAGAAGGATCATAATTCTGGTTGGAAGGAAGCAGATAAATCAAATTGACAATTTAAAAGTTAAAAGTATATCAGTTTCAGTTGTGATTGTAAATTGCTCAACATTGTTTGTCTGAAAAGAGATAAGAGTTTCAAATCCTCATGACCAATGACTTGAAATGACAAAATCTTCCATTTTCTTTACCACACAAATTACCGATTTTCGTTATCGAATTTTAAAAAGTGATACAAATAAAGCTAGATTTTAGACAAACCATCAAATTGGGAATAAGAAGTGAGATGCTCTTCATTTCAAATTAACCACCATCGAGTTTTTGGAACAAAAATGTATAAGCAAATCAACAATAATTGCTGATTTTACCATCAGGCCCTGGGAAAAATATATGGAATTTGGACATGTGAATATTGTCTATATTAATGACTGGGAATATTTTGACCTCTGAAGAAGTTTTTTTACAAACAAAACGATTAAATTAAAGCCATACGAGGGTGGGTCAATAAGTCCGTGACTTTTTGAATTTCTGACCTCTTTACTGAAACAGCAACACTGCTCCTATCAACAGGCATCTGTCAGTTGACTCCTGTCAAAATTTAAACTTGCTGCGTCAGTTAGTTTGTGTTTGACAGCTATTTATATCAGACTACTCACTAATTTGAGGAGAAAATGGAAAAAAGTGAATTTCGTGTGCTTATTAAGCATTATTTCTTGCGAAAAAAAACCATTACCGAGACCAAGGCTAGGCTTGATAAATACTATGGGGACTCTGCACCATCGATTTCAATGGTAAAAAAGTGGTTTACTGAATTTCGTTGTGGCCGTACAAGCACTGAAGATGCCGAACGTCCTGGACGCCCAGTTGAGGTCTCTACACCCGAAACAATCGAAAAAATTCACAATATGGTGTTGGCTGACCGAAGATTGAAAGTGCGAGAGATTGTGGAAGCCGTAGGGATCTCGCATGGCTCAGTGGTTTCAATTTTGAATGATCACTTGGGCATGAGAAAGCTTTCCGCAAGATGGGTGCCGCGTTTGTTCACAGTCGACCACAAACGCAATCGTGTAACAACTTCACAGGAAGGTTTGGCGTTGCTTAATCGCAATATGGAGGAGTTTTTGCGCCGTTTTGTAACCGTGGACGAAACATGGATCCATCACAACACACCAGAGACCAAACAACAGTCAAAACAGTGGGTTTCTAAGGGTGAATCGGGTCCAAAGAAGGCCAAGGTGGGATTGTCAGCCAATAAAGTTATGGCGACTGTTTTTTGGGATGCACGCGGGATAATCCACATGGACTACCTTCAAAAGGGAAGAACAATCAATAGGGAATATTATGCCAACTTATTGGACCGATTCAATGACAATTTGAAAAAAAACCGACCTCATTTGGCCAAAAAAAAATTTCTTTTCCACCAAGACAATGCAAGGGTGCACACATGTGCAGTTGCCATGGCAAAAATCCATGAATTGGGCTATGAATTGCTCCCTCATCCACCCTATTCTCCAGATTTGGCTCCGAGCGACTACTTTTTGTTCCCAAACCTGAAGAAATGGCTTGGTGGTAAAAGATTTGACTCCAATGATGAAGTCATCTCGCAAACAAAGGCATATTTTGAGGACCTCCACAAATCATTTTTTTTGGAAGGGATACAAAAATTGGAGAAGCGTTGGACAAAGTGTATAGAGCTCAAGGGAGACTACGTTGAAAAATAAAATTATTTTTTTATTAAAAAATCAGTGTTTTATTCCAAAAGTCACGGACTTATTGACCTGCCCTCGTATTATCTAATCAAGTGGAAACAGTAACTTCAAAAACTCAACGTGCCTACGAACTTGCTTTAGTAATATGAATTTGTTGCGTATTGTGTTGGAGAGTCTCATATCAAGCTGACACATTCCTTTAATTTTGTGAAGGACATCAAGATACAAAGGTAAACAAGAAAAATATGCTTAATAGAATTTTAAAGTGTTTAACTAAAATCTTTTTTCCAATAGAGATAAAGAAAGATCTTTTGACAAAAGCCTTATGTGTGCTGGACACAAAGCCAAAATTATAGGAAGTTTAGGACAAAACATTCGAAGCAAGAGGTATAATATATATTGACCAACGGGAAGTCTATAGATTTGAATAATCTGGATAACTGATACTTGTGATCAGACGTGGATAGCCATGGTCAATAAATCTATTCACATGAATTTATATAGCCACAAGAAAGCAAGGTTGTTGTTGTTGTATATTTAAAAATGATTCAATATAAATTGATGTATATTTCGCAGCATGTACTGCACTTGTGTGGATTTCCATTTACATACAAAACCCTACTTATTAACTAAAGACCTTAAATCCATATCAAATAGATAAATATTTTTAAAATGTCATGATTGACACAGTGTATGTGGTAACAATGGAGATTGACTAGAAAATAAATTATGCATTTTGGTTTAAAAAATCAAAATTCGAGGAAAAATTTTATTTCTATATTCTTCAGTTGTGATAGTTGTGTCAGGAAATAGTAGCTTACAGATGATGTTGACTATTCAAGGGAATAAAAATGCAAAAGAGGTGAATTTCTCTATCTAAATAGTTAAGAACAAAATAAAATTTGATAATGCTCAACGGAAAACAAACAGCATCAGATCAGGAATAAGAACTCAACTATGTTAGCGTATCAATTAATCTATTAAGCAACGTACTAGACCCGAAGATAAACTTTTACTGTATGAAATCCACTTAAAATCATCAAACAAAAAAACTCCACATTTGCGTTTCTTGACGTCCCGATTTTCCCAATTTAAAACATTAATTTAATTGTTTTCTTAGTACCTAAGACATTAAGAAATAGTAATTAATTATAATAATTTCCGTTGAGTTAAAACCAAAGACTTTTAAACGTTTTTTGTATAACTCAACTCAAAGTCAAAAACTTCCGTCGAAAACAGCTTTCTGTAGTTCTAAATATTTTCCATTGTAAAAATACAAAAACAAAACAAAAATTTGATCATACTCGTAACTTGAAATAGAAATATGTCCTCCATGTCTTTTTTTACAAGTAGTTACAAATAAGAAAAAAAAACTACTTTTTTTAACTAATTTTTTAAATTTTGCAACGAAACTCTGAAAATTTTTCAGCTAAACCCTTCGTACAATTTAGAATTTCTTTCAATTAGTGAAACTTTGAAATTTTGCCTGTTTTTTTTTTTAATTGGCCCACAGTGCACTGCACCAGGGCTCTGGACCTTTGGCACTTAATATATAGGAAATTTGAAAATTCTATCTAATTGGTCTGCAAAGGTCAACTATTACTAGAAATTGGTCATCTATAATTTAGGCTTAAAGTCTCTCAAGATCACGATTTTTAGACCCTTATTTATGGGAAATTTTCAAAAGTATATCATTTGAACGATCTCGTGATTGTGATAAAAGTTCAACTATTTTCAGTAATTGGTCAGCCATAGCTGTTTTCTATAAAAATTATTAAAATTCGTTTCAAGATTACAAGAAGAAATTTTTGACACTTCATTTGGGTCATTTAAAAAAAAAAAATGAAAGGCCACTTCGCAGTCAAAAAAGGTCACTTTTATAAAGATCTAGAGATCATTGAGATGGTAAACAATTTTTGCAAATATTCTATAAATAGGGTGCCAAAAATTGCTATGGATTTGATTTTTTTCAAACTCATCAAAAATTCATAAAAATGGCTGACCAATTACTGGAAATAGCTGACTTTTTATGACCGTGAAGTGGCCTTTCAAATGGCATACTCTTTACTTTTAAATCACCCAAATGAGATGTTAAAAGTTTTTTGTGACCTTGAAACGAATTTGAAAAATTTATAGAAAAATAAGTCTATGGCTGACGAATTCCTGAAAATACTTTAAACTTTTGGATGTTATACATTTTTTGTTAATTTTCCATAAATGGGGTGCCAAAAATCAAGCCTGACCTTGAGTGACCATGAGAAATTTTAAGCCTTTTTTACAAGTTATTGAGAGTTGACCAAATTCTTGGATTGGTTGACCTTTTTTGACCAGTTTCAGCCAGTTAGATAACATTTTCTTTTCTCAAATTTCCCATACATGAGGTGCCAAAGGTCCAGAGCCCCGCACCGGGATACCATTTTAAAAATTGATACCTAAATTCAAAAAAATAATGCGAATAGAACCTTCTTTCATTATTTACAAAGCAATTGCTTCATTCGTGATTAACCTTAAGATACTATTTCAACAAATATACTGTCTGGCAGCTATTAGGTACCTACTGTCATTCAAACTTGCAATATATTTGATTAAATCAGAAAACCAAGCTTCACAGATTTTTCTCCGCCAACAACTATAAAGCGATTTAAATATATCAATTTGTCTGTTTGATTAATGACCAATTTCATAAACAAACACTAAAATTGATTTTATCTAAACTTCTTCCAAATTTTATGAGATATTTAAGAAAAATTTAACTTTCACCAATGTAGGAAAAGGTATTTTTCAGGGAAATTTTTAACTTAATTGAGTTTGACTCACGTCCCTGGATGAAAAAAAGAGGTTGTTTTCCTTGCACATCGAAAGTGTATGAGAAAAAGTGGAAAAGCATTATAGTCATAAGACAGCAATTCTGACAGCAAAATATCAGCTGTTGTTTACAGGTATACCTTAACAAAACAGACTTTTAAAATTTAATGAGACAAAAGAGCTTTTAGCGATTCAAAATTGCTTTTTATGGCCTTTAGTCCTACGAATTTGCGTTTTATCCCGTTTACTCACTTGCACTCATCAGTGACGTAGTGAGGGCCTTGTCATACGCAATTTGTATTAAGTTCATCCCAACTAACACTGTTAACTATATCCGACAAGATTAGAATTCCTTATCATTAATCTGAAAATTTTTAGCCCAGGACCAAGAACAACAAGTCCAATCCTTAATGCTAAATCTACTTGGCTGATTTATTTCAGGGCCCTTATTATGAATTAGGAAACGAACGAAAGAAAAAACGAAAGTCATGGCGAAGAGCGATTATATGATACGAAAATAGAAAGCAAAAAAAGTTGCCAGACAAAAACGAAAAATGATAATTTTTTAAAAGTGCAACTTATTTCACTCCTATTAACAAATGTCAATTTTTATGTTTTCACAGTTGTATTTATCATTCACTCATTTTTTTTTCGCTCACTTAAGAAAACAAAAATCAACCAAACCAAAATAGAAATTAAATGACATTTGACAACTACCTCCAAAACGAAAGCTGAACGAGAGCTGAAGGCGCTCGTAAATAAAACTACCAGCATCGTCATTTTTACGATTCTAGTTTCTCTTAATCGGAATTTTACGATTAAGTACTACTACAATCGTTTTTCTTAAACGCAATTTACCGAATACGCCTTATTTTGAACGAGTATCGTTTTTCATAATAACCCCCAGGACTATATAGAATTTGTAAAAAACTTTTTAACAGAGCTTTTAGTTTACAAGGGCATTTAAAATCTTTTTAAATTTAAAAGCATTTCGTGGAACCAATAAACATCATTTAAAGGCTAAATGGCTTTCGAAATAATTAAGACTTTCGTGAAATTGGCCATAAGAGTATCGAATACTTAAAAAAATTGTATTAAACAATGTAAAATTAAAAAAAAAAAACAAAATTCCCTTGTACCTGCGATACAGACTTAAAAAACTTACACACTTTTGAAAATAAATTGTTAAGTCATTTGTAAATGCTCCGTGGTATGTAAGAAACGAAGATTTTCACAGGGATCTCGGAATTAATACGGTTCGGGACGAAATAAAAAGTTTCGCCCGAAAACATAGACATCGACTATTAGAACACGCTAATTCTACGATTATTGACATTTTTGACGAGTCGAATTAAGTACGCCGTCTGCGAAGAACAAAACCTTCCGACTTGGTGCGGTGAACAGAAAACCGATTTTAATTTTAAGGATCTTTCACCGGAAAGTAACCTGCTACCCGTTACTTAACTTCGTTAAAAATAAATTGCTAGATAAGTTTCAACTTATAAGCGATCGGGAAGTGGAGCTGGTTTCTATGAACACGCGTTTTTCTGTCTTATGCAGGTTTTTCACCTCCCCACGGAAAATAAATTAAGTTTAAAATTATTTTTCTAAGAAATATTATTATAAAAAAAAGTAGGTTTTATAAAAGTAAAATTGTAGAATGAAATTTTGTTTAAAAAAATGAGGAAATAGGTAAACTGCTGGGAATAACTAAGGCTTAAAAAATATTTAATGATCTTCTTTTTTTTGTTTTAAAAAATCAATTTGAAGTTTTTGAATTGCATCGATCTTTGATTAAAAAGATATTTTTGAACAAATTAAAGGGTCTATTATCAAGTACTCGTATTTTGCTCTAAGAAGCTCATAATCTTTATTTAACGTAGTTAAAACAAACGTTCGTTCAGCTTTCTAGATTTGTGTTTCGAAAAAAAGTTCCTTCCGTTTTTTTTTAATTTCTCAAAAACTAAGAAAGACTTTAAAATTTGGTTTTCAGTATTTGACTTAGAAAAATAAAGTGGTGCTTAGCCACGCAAAACAAAAATAACAAATTAAAATTCGTTCATTCGATAATGACAAACTTCAAAAAACAAAAGGGGAGTACAACGGCGTATACAAGGGCGGTGTGCTATTAAAAAACACTTACTGTTATTGTTATACTTATTTAAAAAATGATAGAAACAAAAATTTTAGGTCGAGTTTAATTGCTACCTCATCACCCTCGGAATCGTGTTGAGAGTCTGAACACTTCAATAAATCTCTAACATTTAAAATTAAAACTTTAGTTAAGGTCGATGACACTGACGAACGTTTGCGTGCACTTTGAATATCATCGTATTCTTTAATTCGACTTGTACATGATTTTGACATCTTTGAAGCAAACACAAAATTTATTTATTTTGTCACTATTAGTATTTACACCAAAATAAAACAAACAAAATAATCAATAACATAATATCTTATATTATTCTAGTCTTTGATAAAAAAAATTGAAATCACCGCCGCACCGCATCGCGATAACTAAATAAAGTATTAAAGATATTTGAATTTTCAACCATACTATGACTACAGTACAGAGCCTCGGATGGAAAAATAAATTTAACTGGCAATTAATAGAAAACAATAAGTACCTATGTATATTTATTGTATATCTAACATATACTTGCAAAATTGTAAAATAAGTATATCTTTTCTTTCACTTTGTTGTTGTTCTATTTACTTTCTTAGAAGAAAAATCAACAACAACAAAAAAATATAAGCAGAGAATATTTACTTTTCGAAAAGAAGATTTGTCATTATTAAGGAGGGAAGGGTTTTATTTTGTTACAGACATAACATTAGGCCCGAACAAATAAATTATAAATTATATGCGAATAATGTAGACATGCTTAATACGGTGAGTTAAACGTTTGTTTCAGATTCAGAACTTTTCAATTACTTTACTGAATGTAGATTTATTTGTTTTAATTTTCTTGTGTTTTTATTTGTTGTAAGAATTCTTATGTGAGATAATTTGTTTTCATAATGGAATGCAGTTTATTTTTTGTTTAGTTGAATGAAAAAATAGCACACAGTGCTGTGCAAAAAAAAAGTTAAGTCAAACGATGTTGACTATTTTGGTTGATAAAATCTAATAAAACTAGCCAATGACATTTTTATCCACATTTGTTATTTGGATGAGTTTTAAGGTGATTCTATGCCAATACAGTATTTTTGCTGTTATTTAATGTACAATTTTTTTTATATTGATTTCAGTTTTGAATTGGGTAAATGGCTATTTACTACAATCAACATTCGAGAACATCACCAAATTTTGCATCATATTCGTGCAGGACAGCCATCTTGTTTTAAGCTCCTATTATGACTTGCGATTTGCCAAGCTGGATGTTCAACTCAACTCGAACGTTCGTCATTTAAAAAATTAAAACTGCGATTTTGTTCAAATTTACCCACACGGAAAGAATTCTTAGATCAGATCACGAAAAATAAGCTGCAAATTACGATAAATGAATCCTGATTTTTATCTTGACTTGGGATTTCGTAATTACCGATTATTTGTTTGCAATTTGCAAAACTGAGCAAAATGAAGATATTGATACTCAAAAATCGTAAATCAACCCTCTTAAGTATCAATTATTCTATCGAGAGAAAACAAAAATTGCGAACAACAAATCGCAATTTGATCCAAACATTCCTCAATTGCACAATTTGTAAATTTGCAAAAAAGATTTGTGATCACCACTTTTTTTTCGTGATATTGCCACTTTGAAATATCAATCTTCCTCAACTCTTTTTCATTTTGCAGGTATACGCATTTATTTGAAATAAATACTTTACGCTTGGCTCTACTTGGATTTGAACTCGCAACTCTCCAGTTGCGGAGCGAGCATGCTTTTTTTTTTTTTTTTTTTTTTTAAATTCATTTTTATTTTTCAATTTTCTTAAAACTATCTTAAAGCTAGACAAAAAATCATAAAAACTAGCCTACTTATCAATATCTTAAAACTAACTTACTGGCCCCAGTCGGGCGCTCTAAGTTAAACTAGAATAACTTAATGCTAATGCCTTTCGGCCTAAGAACTATCTTAATACTAAATCCAGGTCGGTTTTATTTTTTACCGAGAAGAATTTCACAAAAAAACTCGGTATCTATGTCTTTATTTTTTGGTTTTATATAAAACTTACAAACTACATAAAACTAAATTAAAGCTAATTAAAACTACTTAAAACTACTTACAACTAATTTTAAACTAATTACAACCTACTTATAAGCTACTTACAAACTAGAACAGCCACAGCAAGCATTTTCTGGTTTTTATAATTTTTTTTGTATTTTTGTTGATTTTATATTTTTTTTTTTTTGTGTTTTTGTATGTTTTATATTTTTTTTTTTTTTTTTTTTTTTTTTTTTTGGGTGCCACCCTGACTGTCCCTACTTAAAACTAACTACCTAAACCTATGTAAGTCGGCCATACTAAAGAAAATAGCAAGGTCAACTATTATATGTCTGAAGGAACTTCATCTTCGTTTTTCAACCACCAGAACTGGTTCTCCTGCTTTACCCTATCTCTTCGGTCCCGTTCGGACACAGTCCTACTGAACCGAAGGTGCTCAGCTCCGTCTTGTGCGAGGACGTCTCGACTGTAAAGGAGCCGCCGATCTACAGTTCTACGGCCGACGTGGTAGATTAGCGGAACCGCCGCTCTATCCTGGATCAGCCCTCGACTGTCTAGGTGGAGGAATGCATCGGGCGGAATAAAGCCGCTTAGACGCACACTCTCGTAGTATTCGTTGTTGGGGTAATAAGCCCCGAAAATTAAGCTGTTAGACGAGGACATCGCTCTTGCAATGTGACCTCGAATAAGCTTCAGCAAGAAATTATCTATCCTGTTTATGTTGGCCCCGTTGTATAGAGCCAGGTTGGAATAGTAGTGTTTGTACTCCGACTCTGGTGTTCTGTGCAATCCAAGGCAGCGTCGAAGACAGAATCAAGTTTCTGATTTCTGAAAGTTGATTTTCAACTTCCAGTCATCGCAATATCGCTGAATCTTCTCGAAGTCACGCTGCAAAAGAATCCTGATGACCTCGACTTTTGGAGCTGTTCTGTACGCAATTAGATTGTCGGCATACGCAATTGCCTGAGTTAGACTACTTATCAGATCGCTGGTGTAAATGCTGAATAGAATCGGCGAGTTGACCGCTCCCTGCTGAAGACCATTTTTAATATTAAAGGTTGTGGCAGAAGTTACATTGCCACTTTTGACAACAAACTTTCTGCCATTGAGCATATCATAAAGCATATATAATAGTGGTTTACTAATGCCAAGTCTGGTCAGCTTTAGATAAAGACCCTCTAACCATACGGTGTCGAAGGCCTTCTCCAAATCAACCAGACAGGCACCCGTACACTGCTTCTTAGATTTGTTCCATTGGACATCAGAAACGAGTTTCGACGCGGCATGAATAGTGTCATGTCCCGCCTTAAAACCGAACTGATTGTCCGGTATGATATTATTGTCCTCTGCCCACTTAGACAGAGCTCTATTGATAACTTTTTCGAATACCTTGCTGATACTCGGAAGAAGACTTATCGACCGGAGATTCGCCGGATTGGAGTTGTCCTTTCCCTTTTTCGGGAGAGGATGCACCACAGCTGTCTTCCACCGCACTGGATAATATGCATTATTCAGAGCGTTGTTAAACAGAGTGGTATAAATGTCTACTGCTTCTTGAGGTAAATGTCGAAGTACAACGTTGGATATGCCATCGACTCCTGCTGACTTCTTCTTCTTTAATGAATCGAAGATGAGCTGGAGCTCCACCTTCGTAATTAACAGGGAACTGGGCCCATTTCGCTCGGCGATTATGGCGTTTGCCAAATGATCTTCATTGAACCCGGTGAAACCAAGGTTCTCTGATCGCCATTGCGTGATGTCATTCCGAAGGTAGAAGTGATGGAGCAAGGCTCTGTTTTCCAGGTCGTGATTCGGGCGAATGCACGCATTCACCTTGTACACTTGCTGGAAAGCAGCCCCCACAGCCTCCACTTTCTCCTGCGGATCTTCGACAATAAAGAGGTCATCGTCCAAGACGGCGTCCTCTGGATTAATTCCTGCTGTCAGAAGTACGTCTCTGTTGTCCGTCGTTCTCTGAAGCTTAAGACAAGGAAGGTCGTTCTGATCATTCCTTCTAAATATCTTGTTAATTTGCGGAAACATGCTCGGGTCGCTAGCATTAACGGCCCGAATTTTGTTGTCCCAATACAAATTAATTGACAACCGATAGTTCTCTTTAATTAGTTGGTTGATGTTTTTGATCGACGACTTCAGTGTCCTAATCTCCAGATGGTGAGGGTCAGTAAACCGTCGGTAGAAGAGTTTTAGTCTTGTCAGCAGTCCACTTTTTTGTCTGTGTAGTGCGTCAATGGTTGCGTTTCGATACATGTCGTTTGCGTCCCGTTGCTTGTATTTCGGTATTGTTCTGTTCATTGTTCGTTTGATTGTCTCATCCATTTGTTCTAGGTATTGGTCTATTTCGTTATTTGTCAAATTCCTGTCATTTGGTGGGGATATGTTATTCGAACTGATTTTGCTCAATAAGGCGTTGGTAAAGCGTGGCCAGCGCGCCTTACTGTAATTGTAAGTATGCACAGGTACATACTCATCCAACTCCACGAGCTCGTTCGGAAGCTGTATTACGGCGGCGAGTCCGCAGTGATCACTGTCGTACTCGATCGTTCGTAAGCAGTTTCTTGGTCTTTGACCCACAGTGTCAGTAATTGTCAGTCTTGCGTCTATTAGCAATAGATCCAGATAGGCACCGCTTCTTGGAAACGATGGCCGATCCGTAGCCAGCAGGTCGACACCATACTCAGTGTTGTATCGACTCATCCAATTGAAAAGATGAATACCTCTTTGATTTTGAATTTGATTTCCCCAATCTTGGTGTTTGGCATTCAAATCACCGGCCATGAGAAAGTAATTTTCTTCCAAGCTCAAGTGTAGACATTCGAAAAGTTTTTCAAGCTCTGTCATAAAATCAGTTGGCTGATGTGATGCCGGTGCATAAGCCGCGATCACATACATTCGCTTCCCCTGTTGGAGAGGAATGCATACGATGCACGCCTCTAACAGCCGAAATCTGCGCAGATCACTATTATATATAACTTTATGATTAATGCCTTTTCGTATGAAGATTGCGACGCCCCCCCCTTGAGTGGAGTTGGGTCGATCTCTTCTAACGATATTGTAATTGTTGTTAGTCAACTTATGTTTCTGGTTCAGCTTAGTTTCGCTGGCCATAAACACATCTGGACTTTGGTCTTTCAACAATTGGAAAAGATTAGCTCTACGTTCGGTCCTAATCAGTGAATTTACATTCACAGCAAGGATCCTAAGAGGCCTCTCCGACAGCGCGCCTTTAACCTCTAATTTGCGTTAGGCTAGGCAAAACAGAGTAGAGATAGTCTACCCTAGTCGCCTGCTCCTTTATCTGGTTGTGAAGTCCTGTTAACTGGCCTTGAATTGCCAGCAACATGCTTCTTATTTCGGCCTGAGCGTCCGGCGCCTTTGGCACTAGGGCCGGTTAGGCTGCCTTAGCTGCAGGCTGTACCGTTTTTCCCCTTCCTGCCGCCATTTGGGCGTAGGAAATTTGGGGATTAACGGGCGTTGCTGTAGGAGCACGCGTTGATGGGCGTATCTCTACCGCTGTCTGCTTAGCCGCTTTGTTGTTTCTTATTTGCTGAAAAGCTGAGCAACCCCGATAATTAGCAGGGTGCCCCTCTTTTCCGCAAAGTGCACATTTAAGCTGGGTCATGGCTTCGACCCGTTCTTCACCGAGCTTGCACTCCCCCTTAATGTGGTCCTCACCACACTTAACGCAGCGTGACTGCATTTCGCAGTTTGCTGCAGCGTGGCCAAACCTCTGGCAGCGCTTGCATTGAAGCATGTCACCGCCTCTCTTTAATTTATCCCAAGTAACAACCTGGTAGTTGAGAACGGAGATACTTCTCAACCTATCCAGTTTGCTGCTGGGCGATAGCTGGACTAGGAAGAACGGCAAAGACCGCTTCTCCCGTCTGGCTCTGACTGTAGCGAACGGCTTGACCCCGATAAAGTCGAGATCGTCGCTCGCTTTTTGACGGAGCTCATTTAAGAGCACCTGTGGTTCCGTGCAGGAATCTATGCCCTTCAAGAGGACCGTTTGGTATTTATCCACTTTGGGGGTAAAACTGAAGAACTCAGTCGTGGATTTCTTAAGTAATTCTTTTATTATTTTGTGCTGCTCCACTGTGGAGCAGTGGATAGCATGTCTATCTTTGCTTAATCTTTTAGTAAAAAAGTTTTGGCCTATGGCCGACTTACACAGGTCTATGGTTTCCTGTAGCTCCATTTTATAGGTATTTATTGGTGGCACCTTTTCTTTTTTATTTTGGGGCGGCTGTGGCTGCTGCTGGTGTACTCCCTGCTGCTGCTGACTCCGCTCCTGTGGTTTTTGCTGCTGTTGGTGTTGTGTTTGTTTTCTCGTTCGTTGCTCCTTCGGCTGCTGCTGTTGTTGTTCTTTTGGCATTTGTTGTTGTTGCTGCTGCTCTTGAGCATTAAGGTCTGACTGCTTGTTTTTCTGTGGCAGCTCTTGTTGTGGCGCTGCCTTTTTTGGCGCCTGCACCACTTTTTTCTGCTCGCGCTCCTGCTTCTCCCTTTCGCGTCGAGCTTCTTGCTTTTCTGAGCGCTTCTATCAGTGGGGTCACGATGGCATTGAGACGTTCCATCTCCCCCCGAATGACATCTATTTTTTGGCTGATGGCCCGCTCATCCAATTCTTGCGCCTCGTTTTCCTCTTCGGAGGACGCCTCTGGTGAAGTGAGGTCAACAAGCAGATTGCTGTTGCTGTCCCCCGTTGTATACAATCCCTCGCCACCCTCTGACATATATTCGATGTCATCGTCGGATGGCGAGGTATCCAGTTGCTCTTGTATTTTTGCTGCTGCTGAGGTTTTGGCAGTGCGCGCCGTCTCCTTCACCCCAGCTGGCAGCTGGGCTGAGGTGATGGTGGAGCGGCGCTTTACGAGGTTCGGCGCACAGCTAATCCTCTTCCTCCTCTTATTTTTAGTGTCGGCTGTTGTTGCCGTTGGTGGGTGTGCCGTTGTTGCTACGGCACTTGTTGATGGCGTGGCTGGTGGTGCCATCGCTTGCTTGGTTGTTGTTGTTGCTGCTACGGCTTTTGCTGGTGGTGCCATAGCTGGCTTTATTGTTGTTGCTGGGACACCTTTCGATGTCCCCGCCGTGTTGTTCGATGCCATTTGCTGTTTTTCCCACTCGATGAAGTTTTCGACTTCTCGATTATGGAAAAAAGCAGCTAAATAATTTTTCCCCGACTGGGACTCGAACCCGTGATCCTCAGGTTGTGGGTCTGCCACCTCTTCCTTTGTGCTATTGGCACTATTAAAAATAGCTTCACTGAATGTAAACTTCAACAAGTCACTACGAAATATTTAATTTAAATAAACTGGGGAAGCCGAAAACGTCTAATCACTTCCACAGTACGAGATCGACTGAGGAGCGAGCATGCAACCACTGGGCCAATTTGCAATATAGATCGTTGGTGTCACGCATTAATCATTAGATACATACCATGTTGTGGTGCTTTATCTCATCGAGAAGTTAATTGCGACAAGAAAGTCGTAATTTACGATTTCTTTTTTGGTGATTTGCAAATATTCTCATGGAGTTGCAAATTGCGAATAAAATATCGTAAATCAGTGATTGTGCAATGTAAACTACAAAATATTTATCGCAAATCAATGTTTTTAAATGCTGTTTGTAAAATTATTCTTTTGGAGAGTAAATTACGCCATAAAAGTTGTATTTTGCTATTAAAAGTACTAGCTTGAATCATGAATTCTAATTGCAAATCAGGAAAAAACAAATTTTGTAATTTGCTACGTTTTTAATGTAAAATAACCATTATTTGTTTTAATTTGAGATTAAAATGCCTTGATTTACGAATAAAACATGTTTCGTAAATTGCAACTGCTAATTTTTCAATTGGTGATTTTTCAAATCTTTCAGTAAAAAGAAATACAATTTGACTTCGACGATTGAGGCAAATGTTTGCCAAAGGTATAGCTTTTGTTTGCTAAAGGTAGCTTTAGCCATTTAAGGCGAACTAAATTCAGGCGAGTCGCAAACGGTAATAAACGGCCACTAAGTCACATTCGAACGTTCGACTCGGTGAGTCATAATAGGTGCCTTAGTTTTAAGACGTTTGTGTGGTGAGTGTCTTAAAGAGGCACTATTTATCCTACTACCTACTAACTACTTTATTACATTATTCGCAGTTTTTACTTTCGATATGCAGATATGCAGGAAATTTTAAAAATTTGTTATTACGATTCAAACAAAATTTTTAATGTTAAAGTAAACTACGCCTACTGCTAGGCTCTTTTTTCTCATTTTGTTGGGTCTTGAAAATGGCTGTAACGATTTCCATGAAAAATTTGAACATTCTTTTTATCAATTAGAAAAAAAATAAAATTAGTTTTACTTAAATCCGCCTACTACCACGCCCACTTTTCTTGTACCTTGATTTCTTGGAAATAGCACTGATTTTGATAAAATTTTCAGATTTTGTTCTTATTAGCAATATTAAAATTCGATCACGCTCACTTCTCACAATATTAGTGTTTAAGCGAAGTATATTAGAGGTAGTAAAATTGTTAAAATTTATTTTTTACAACTGATCGTCAACGCGTAGCAAATTCGCAAAAATTCGCAAACAAATATCAGCTGACAATAAGAATGACATTAAGCAAGTTATCAAATACACAAGCGCAAGCTTTACAATGGTGTATTTTTCTTTTACAATAGGGTCGGGGTATAGCAAAAGTGCAAAACTTTGACATTCAGTATATTTTGTTGTTGTAGAGTAAAAAACATGTTACACTTTTACACTTTTGCAATGATACAAACATGAAGCCCAAATGACGCCTCCAAAAGTGCAATACCAGACAGAAAACAGGAAAAAACTAAATCCTGCTACACTTTCCCAAATATCCCAACTTCAAATGTCCAAAAAAAAAAAGCCAACTTTTAGCTGACGAAAAGCTGTAACTTTCATACTAATTTGCAAAAGTTGCTAATACCATGGCAATTAAATCGTTTGTAATGAAGAACTTGACGCTCTGATGGAGAAGAAGCAAATGATACAATTCCAAGTTCCAAGACCATTTGTTTTATTAAGGATTTGGCATATAGGCTCTAATTTATAAAAACTCACTGTAGTCTCTACCTTTAGTCCTTAAGGGTGGTTTGGAAATGAGTTACTAACGCCTTCATAAAGGATAGATTCTTGACCTTCTTATTGATTTTCTTTCTAATAAGAACAAGTAATTTATTCCAAATTCATAAAAGCGATTGAAAGCGATTGGTAAATTTTACTAAAACCAATTTATTAATTTTTTTCTAGTAATATTAGCAACAATTTCTAAAAATTTTATGTTAATCGTAAAAACTATTTCTGAGAAATAAGGAAAAGAAAAATTAGGGCGTGGGAGTAAGTGGATTTTACTTAAACTGAATTATCAATTTTTGTCTCGATCATGAAAACAAAATCTGAAAAATTCATGTGAATTGTAGAAACTATTTCCAAATAAACAAAGATATACGAAGAGTGGGCGTAGCAGTGGGCGGATTTAACCGAAATTCTTTTTCTTGTAAAAAAAGTTCTAAAATTCCTTGGAGCCGATGCCGAGAAACAAGAGAAGGCGGTGAAAATGGTCGGATCTTGTTTAACAATTTTTTTAGTTTTTTCCCGATTATTATAACAAAAAATTTTGAAAATTTTATCCATATCGACTGCATCAGTCGTTTCTTAATAAACTAAGATTTAAGAAATGTGGGCGTGGAGCCACCCTGAAATAGGTAGCAGATAAAATACTTTGATTTTAGTTGAAACGACCTGCAAAATTTCAGCGTACTCCCGCTCTTTTTCATTTAATCGATAGTTTCTGTTCAGCTACAGTACAGCTCTAATGACTGGATCAATTTTCTTCTCTTTAGGTACATAGTTGTTTTTAGCCATTTTTTCCACACGGCTTTTCTAAATTTTTTTAACCCGATATAGGAAAACATTTTTTTTTTTTTTTGATAATTTAAAAAATCTTATTTTTTCTCAAAAACTTATAAGAAACTCAAGTTAAAAGTTCAAATGAGCTCAACTTTATTGCGTTTCGCCCAGGTATGATAGTTGGGCTCGTCAGTTAGGCGACTATCATAGACGCAAATCTGTTGAGCTCTTTTGAACTTTAAACTTGAATTATAAATTTTGTCACTCCACTAAACAGAAGAATTTTCTTCGTATTCAATTCTTGTAAAAAAAAAAAACATTAAATCACTTTAGTACAGCCATATACAACAGCGCCAAATGGTCCTCCGCCGATTTAAAATCGTTCATGTGTGAGTTGGATCAGCTGCCAATCCCTCTGGATTTTCAGACAATCTGAAATCCAACCAATCCCAATGAATCAGATGGCTCGGTCGTGTATGGCCAGCTTTAAGGCTATCTTTCGGTGATAAACCATTTCTCAAAAAATAGTTAATAATGGCAGGTGCTAACCTCTCCCAAGGAACCATTTTTTTGGATATTTGATTTTTAAAGCGATTGTAATTTATTTTTGTTAATGCAGAAGCTTCCAAAGAATTCAAATAGTAAAATCTTCCAAAAAGCAGGTGTTTTTTTGGATTTTGAAAAAAGTGTTTGTTTTTTTTTTCAACAATTCTTTGTTCTCTATTTTTGTTTTTGTTATTTAACGGGTTTCAAACACTTTTGAGGATAATTTAGACACATATTTTACTTCGATGTATAAATAACTGCTGAATAATGTTTAAAACATCTACAATTTTGATAAAAAAAAATGTCTGTGGTTAAATTAAAACTTTCTACTACATATAACGTTTTTTGTATTATTTTGCACGTCATTACGTCATTGGCTGAACAGATTTAATACTTTTTAAAACTAAATTTAAAAAAAAAAATTATAAATAGTAAATTACAAAAATATTTTTTTTGTGAATTTAAGAAGTGTTTTTTTGAAAATTTCCACCGAAAATTGGTCAGTATTTTAAATTATATTTAAGTTCAAAACATGATATGAACTATAAAGACTGTGGCCCATTAATTGATACTGTTACACATATTTCTATGATTAAGTACATAAATATGGGAGCTTACCAAAGTACAAAAATATAGAATTTAAATTAAACAAAATAATTCAATAGGAAAAGTATCGGATCAATATCTTAAGGTTTTTTTTTTTAATTTTATTATTTTCATTCATTTAATGTATTTTTTTTATATTTTTACTCCTGTCTGCATTAGAATCTACAAGGAGACAAAAATAAACCTACTTTTATTATATTCTTTATACAAATAATGTCTTTTATTTATACCTATAAGAAAAAAAAATCACGAGAATAACTTCTTTTATTAAGAAAAGCTTCATTTTTATTCTAACGTGTTTTTTTCTTGTTGCTTATGGTTTCATGTCAATTTCAATCTTATTGAATTGAAAAGGAAAAACGAGGAAGGACACGAGATTCATTTTATTCATTTTATGAGTAGTATATGTATGACATGAATTAGTTGAGTATGGCTGTGCGTGCACACGTTTTTCTATTTTTGATCTTTCCTACCTCATGTCAGATTTGTGATAAAATATACTTATGACAACAAACGTACAGGGTGGTATGAAAATATTATGAAAAACCATATTTAATAAAAGGAGATTTATAATTAAATATTTCTATTAAATAATTTACTCAAAAAACCAAACAACACAATATTCAACTCCCGTAATAAATACAGTTCAAGAGCAGATGAAATGTTAATACAAAATCGTCAAAGTGAAATTTGTAACCATAAATTGTACGGCTTCTATGAACATATATTTAAAATCAAAGCTTGTTGATGATTTCTTGTGTAAAAATTTCATTTAAAACATTGACATTTTAGATTTTAAGCCATTCAGACCTGTTTAACTCAGATTTTGACAATCAATACCTTTCAAAAGGCAAAAAAACAATGTCTGCAGGGCCTAAAAGAAAAATTCCTATTACGCTCCAAAGCTCTAAAGTCGATACTCTTCCAATTAAAATGGACATTTGTATAAGTTGTATAAACATCACCTATGTTCATTCTACTAGTTGGAGAAAAGTCAGCATCATCTTCATCTCGAAAACTAGCAAGCCCACTCACGCCGAACCAAAAGAAAAGCCTATCCTCCTTTCTTCTCAAGACTTTAGAAAGACTAGTAGGGGCACATATTGCACCTTTAACTTAATGATGGCATCCTCTCACAGCCCCAACATGCACACACAAAGGGCAAATCTGTTGAGACAGTGCTTCATAAAGTGATCAGACCAGTTGAAAAATCAATCTAGTTCAAAAAATTCACCCTGGTTGCATTCCTTGACATAAAAGGGGCCGTAAACTATGTTGATAATAGCACAAATCGACAAGATTGACCCATGCTTTAAACACGACTCAAAAATTTAGAAATGGGAGATACAAAGCTAAAAGTAAGAACATGCAGGGGGACTCCATCCGTACGCAAAGTAAAAAACAAATTTATTAACATTTTCAATTAAAGCGTTTTCCTCAATCACCATATCAATCACATAAAGTCAAAACTGATAGAACTGGTAGCTGGCATCAGTTAAACTTACTAAGTGGAAGGATCAGGGTCACCTTTAGATTTTTCCCAGGATATCGTAACATATACCGGAACGATGTGGCAAATGAGCTGGCCAAGAACAGATCATCTCTTGATCCGAGCCAAACCGATTTTTCGGTGCTTGTGTCACTAAAACAAGAAAAGGTTAAACTCAAAAAATTCTTGAAGCTGCACATGGCCTATGGTCATCAATTGGCACTTGTAGCGTTTCTAAGGAATCTACTGCCGAATACTTCTGGAAAATGAACTATGAATATTTACTCAAGATAAGCAAGCATTAATTATCACTCCTAGTTGGAGTCCTAACGGGGCACAACTCAATGGTAAGCCACATGAGCAGAATGGGCATCAGCTCATCGGGCTTATGTGGAGGCTGTCAAGATGAAGAGGTGGATGAGAGCACTCTGCACTTTCTTTGTGAATGTCCCGGCTTTGCCTAAGCTAGAAAAGCACCCCTAGGACAATATTTGTTTCGAAGATCCTAAAATTTATTCTGTATGATTCAGGATGGTTCAAGGAGGCCCCCACACATAATCATTCCCATAAACCTTTCCCTTCCCGTCCCCTCACCTACCGATCCACACTCTGGGAAGTGCAATGGATCCACAGAGATCCGAATGCAATGATGCGGCTTGCCTGTGTGCGTGTTGTTTGCAGGAATCAAAGGACCAACAATTTTTTGACAAGCATACTCTTGGAAGATTTGTCAGTTCCTCGCAAAAGTTTTAAGGTGGCAGTGGCTGGGAATCGAACCAAAACCTTTGGTAAACAGCCCAACGCACTAATCATTATGCCACGGGGTTCTACTACTTTTTTTATATACGAATTGGTTTTTCATATTTTCAAAAACAAAAATTCCTTGTTTGCTGCAAGAACACCCTTTAATATCACATTACAAAAATTATACGTATGCGTCAACTTTATCTATCTTTCTATTATTATATGAAAAGGGATTGGTTGAATGTGATTCATTTCATTCAAAATGGATGAATATGATTTTTCAACCACAAACAACAAAAAAAAAGGAACACGAAAGGAAATCATACGACAGCACGACAAAGAAATTACTGTACGTATTTCTAAGGAGCAGACGGAGATCCTCTTTTAATTAAAGGTTACACTAGATATATGCATTATAGATTTTCCTAGCAAAATACTAAATTGAAAGTCCAGCTACAGTTGTTATCTTTTCAGAAGGCAATAATTAAATCATTTTTAAGATTTACATACATCTTAAGGCATTTTTAGGTGAGGAGAAATTTGAATATTAAGAACGGTAAGCTGCAACTATTAAGTGTTTTTCCAATTTATTTGCGTCTTCATTATCAACTTATCTAATTCAAATTGTCAAATTCTATAGTCTATTGAATAGACCGGAAAATGAGAAGTATAAAGGAACAAAGGGTTTTTAATGTTAAACATGTTTATTTGGCCTAAAAGCATGCTTAAAACCGCCGAAAATGCTACTAAATTCACCCATGCGTTTCTGAGAGGATTCTCACACTGACCTTTTTTCAATATTTTGGGTATAACTCTGAATTTGAATTTACTTCGAAAAAAGTTATGCGCAATTTAGAAAAAAATAAAATCTGGTTCTTTGAATATTTTTAAGTTAGTTTTTGGTGACTTTTCTTGCTTCAATTTTCTTAAATAATTTCTTAAACCATCCATTTCGATAGAAAATTGAAATTTGAAAAAATAATTTTAAATGTAAAATTATCAAATTCGGCTTAGCTTTGGAGTTTTAACAAAAATATTGAAAAGTGGCCAGTGTGACCATTCTCTCAGAAATACGTGGATTTCCTCAGTTTTAAGCATGCTTATGGACCAAACAAACATATTCAATTATAAACCTTTGCACGTGACAGTTTCCTTTTAAAAGGTCTAATTCAATAGACAACTCATGTAATTATAAAATATAAACATTTTCCAAGGTCAAAAATCCGATAAATTTATGTTTTTAACCCCGAGGCCACACGGGCAAGTACTGGCAAGCAAGTTGCCTATATACACTGCCTGTCAAATTTGTAATATGCATTCCACTTGCCTTCCACTTGCTTTCAACTTGCATTTAACTTGCTTGTCCCTCAACTTGCTTCTCAACTTGCTTCGCCTTAAAAAAAATCCATACCAGTTGGTAAGCAAGTTACTTGGATTTCTACTTGTTATTTGTAGAATTAGCAAAACTTTGGAAAAAGTTGCAAAAAAGCGGGATTTTGATTATAGTGTCATTATGGAATTCTTTGTTTAAATTTTGTATTCAAGATTTTGAGTTTGAAAATCAGTTTTAAAAAACTGTTTGGTAAAAAAACTTTATTTAAAAATCAAAGAAAAAATTGTTGGCTTTACAAAAATTCGTAGCATGGCATTGTAAGTGTTACCGTAGTTTTTAACAATTTTTTTCTCTTTGAAGTCATTTTTTTAGAAAACTATTACCTGGGCTAAATGGGGGAGAATAGGAAAAAGGACATTTTACAATTTCCGAAGAATACCATGAGAAATTCAGCTTTTCACTATTTTTCCGAAGCAAAAAGCTTAAATGACAGAATCTTATCCTTAAGAGTTTTTTAATTAACCTTAAAAGAAAAATGGCTCTGGACCTTTGGAACCTTATATATGGGAAATTTGACATTTGAGAATGGCATCTAATTGGTCAGTAATTGGTCAGAAAAGTTCAATTTTCTGTTTCTGTTTAAGGGAAATTTACAAAACAGAGTATACCATCCGAAAGATCTCTAGATCGTGATAAAGGCCAACTATTTAGAATTGTGTCATTCCAAAAACTAAGTAAGCCATTTGTATTTTCAGTAATTGGTCAACCATAAATATTTTTAAATGAATTTTAATGAATTTAAAAAAAGAATCAAGGTCATTGCAATTTTTGACACCTCACATATGGAAAATTTGTAAAAAATTAATACCACCTGAAAGGCCTTAAAATCTTTATAAAAGGTCAGCTAGTTTCAGTAATTGATCATCTATAGATTCTTTTTTACGATTTTTTAAAGTGTTTTTTTTTCAGGTCACGAATGTTCTTTGGCGTAATGATAAAAATCTATACAACAAATCTATGGCTGACCAATTACTAAGAGTAGCTGACCTTTTATAAAGTGGTATTAATTTTTTGCAAATTTCCCATTAATGAGGTGCCAAAAATCGCAATGACCTTGAAAAAAATTAAAAAATTCATTTTGAAAAAATTTATGGCCAATTTATAAGGATCAAGAGATCTTTTAGATGGTTAATAAATTTTCTGACCAATAACTGACTAATTAGATGAAATTTTCTTTTTTTCAAATTTCCCGTAAAGGAGGTGCCAAAAGTCCAGAGCCACGTTTTCACAAGTAAAATGTTGGGTAGAAATCTTAAACACAATCAGAGTACTGAGGAGCAGCAAAGCGCTTGGAGTTAGCGGTGTTCCCGTAAAGCTCTTACGAGCAGTGCCATCAACATCGAGTGAAACCTGAATCCACTCATTGAGAGAGCTGAGGATTGAAAAAAAGGGAATAATTGTCAAGAATCAAAAAAAAGAGACCTTTCTCAATACAAGAACTGGAATTTGCGTGCTGCCTGCTGTACAGAGTTGGGAAATAATGATAACTTTTTGTTGTTTATTTCAATTTCAATTACATGTAATTAGTAATTGAACTTTTCTCAATTACAATTACACTTAATTGTAATTGAATAAAATATACATTTTCAATACTTGGCATTGTTATTGAAAAAAAAAATACTTACAAATTACATATATTTGAAAATGGTAATGGGTTTTTGGAAGTAATGAGAGTAATGTTTAGGGTTGACCAATAGCTGAAAATAGCTGACGTTTTTATATTATTTACTTAATTTTTGAAAGGAAACTAATTTTGAAAATTGATAGAAAAAAAAACTATGGCTGACCAATTAATGTAAATAGTTGACCTTTTATCACGATCTAGAGATCTTTTGCATGGTATACTCTTTTTTGTAAATTTCCCTAAAATGAAGTGCCAAAAATCGCGCGTTACTTTGAGTGGCTTTGAAAAACTTTAAGCCTTTATTACAAGTTATCTAGGGCTGACCAATTTCTTGTTGACCTTTTCTGACCAATTAGATGGCATTCTCAAATATCAAATTTTCCATACAAGGGCCAAAAAGAAAGGCTGCGTTAGAATCTTGTGGTTGAAAACTAAGAATATTCATTTTACAAAAACAACTCCACAAAGAACAAGAACTACCCTATTTCCAGCAATTTACCCCATTCTATGTGGAAAAGTCATTTGACTATATGATTCACGTGAATTTTTGTTATTAATTAGAATGTGTCCGAACGAAAAATTTAATATTCAAAACTTTAAATCCATCGGATTTTCCTAAGGCATAATATAACCTTCTTTAAATTGTATGATACCTTTATGTCCAAAGTTTAAAAATTAAATCAGGGTAGCTCTAAACTTCACAAAAGAACTCTTATATTTATATCAAAGTTAACCTTCATGAAAAAAAAAAACGAAGAAGAATTTTATAACATGACCTCATGTCAAATCCAACCTTAACCTCAACCCGACCTCAAGCCAACTCAATACTCCTCTTGCCTTGCATTCACACAATATTAATGTCACTGACAGTTAATTTTTACAAAGCAACAAATTACTCGAACACTATAACAACTGACTGATAGTTGATGTCAAGTGCACCATTTCTTGGGGTAGTATATGTCAAAATAGCCTCTTGTTTTTGTGGTGCATTTGATTTACTGTTTGCGGTCAGGTCAGGGTTAATGTTGTTGCATGTTTGTGTCGTTTTTTTTTATATTGTGAAGCCATCAGAGGTATGTTCACAGAGACACAGGTGAACTTCTATTGAATTTGCTTTTATTTTTGAACACATTGTGAAGCAAATATGTCCTTTGTTCGAGCTTCAAGGCAAGCAACAAAAAAAAAAAATGAGTATAATTTTACAACTTAATGTGAAGCAGTAAAAATAATGAAAGAAATTTTTTTAATTGTTATTGGAAATTGGTCATATTGGATATTGTATCCGTTTTTGTATAGCTCTTCGGATATGACTCGGTCGAAGACGTTATTACACATTGAAAAATAATTTTTAACCGAGTGCGATTTTCGGTGGGTTAAAAAATAATGTGTTAAAAATAACGTAGTATCGGGTTAAAACTACGTAGTGCATTAGGATAAATTTAACATAGTCGCTTCGATTAAATAAACTTTATAAAAAAGATTAAATTAAAGTAGGGACTTTTTATACTAACCAAAAAACTTGTTTAAGAGTCGGAATTTGTAAGATTGATCATTTTAAACGAATACTTCGTTTAATTCAAATAATTAAAATAAATAAATTTGGTGGCGCAACAGCTCGTGGAGAACCAGGGTCTAGTGACTTACAACTCTCAACCATTCCTGTGTGTGTTGTTGGTAGGAATGGAAGGGACCTACAATTTTTTGTCGAGTCCGAAGGGCTGGATGGGAAGCACTTGTTCATGATGAGTATAGCCTTGAAAGATTTGTCAGTTCCTCGCAAGAGGCAGTACCTCGGCAAAAACATTTCTGTTCTAAGGTGTCAGTGGGTGGGAATCGAACCCAAAACTTCGGCATGACAGTCCAACGCACTAACCATTATGCCACGAGGTACTATTTTAATAATTGCATTAAGTTAATTTTACACACACATCTGGTTTCACATTAAAAATTAATCTTGTTTGAATCAAATAATCTTGTTGTTTGAATTAAACTAACGGATATCTTGTTTAATTTTAACGATTATTAAGGTTAAAACAATCAACCAAAATTGTTGAATTAAACTTATTGAATTGGCTAATAATATCGAATGATAAATAATCGATTTGTTTGATTTAACCGAATAAAGTTGGTCAAAATAGAACATTAATGGCTTACACTTAATAGCTTTACACTTTACTTAACACTTTAACTTTATCAGGGTGTTAAATTTGGTTATTTTTTTTTATCTAGTTCACTGGGGTTATATTAACAGAGTTAGCTTACAGGTTGTTTATCAGTAATATCACTAATTTAATTTTACACGAGAACTACGTAGTTTTTAATCAACAATTTTTCTACGTGTATCTAAAATAAAACCACTTTGAAATTGCTTTGCCACTTTATGTTTTATAAGGTTGGTTTGAAAAGGGTCATGATATGGCAAGCCACATATTCTCTTGCGAATCTCAATGGATATACATTGTGCTCCTTCCTCAAGGTGTAACCAGGGTAGAGCTTTGTCGTCAACAAATTATGTTACTTGTGGTTAAATTTAAGAAACTACATAAGAGTAGGTGTGGTTGTACATAAAAATAAGTAGAAAAGGTGTTTGTGAATAATGTCTATGCCAGACTTCTTTTACTATCTACTGAGTTTTTGAACCAAATTCTGTGTCAAGAATTTGTATAGAAATTATTATTATCAGCTATACATATTTTTTCTATATGACATGTGCATCGGCAGATTTCTACAAAATGATATAAGTTTTCTCTAGCATCATAAATCTAAAAATGCCTACCGGATCATGGCTTAAGATCGGCTATCGATTGTCATATAAGGGAACCTAGGTGTAAATGGATTTTTATAGTGAAAATCATTAATTGGATCAAGGAGCTAAGTAAACCGCGGAGTGCTATGAATTGATGGTGCATTTTGGAGGGCGAGTTTGGTAAATGTTGAAAATCCTTTTTTTAAGAGAGTAAAATTAATAATGAAAACGAATTTTCGAAAAAAAATTTAAGATATTTAGTTGGTTAAATTAAAAAAAATCATAGGAAAAAAATGTGACAAATCTTAAATTTTGATTTGATGATTTAGATTTTTATCCAAAATTGATTTTAAGTTTTTAAAAACTAATAAATAAATAAAAACGAAACTAAACTTATTTCGTAATAAGGCAACAATAGTATCACATGTGCTGCATTCCAAAAATAAAAAAAGTAATTTTTTGGTAATAGGTCCCACCAAACTCGTCTGGCGCTATTTTTCCCTATTAAACAGGACATAAGCTAACATACATATATTGAAAACTTGGCTTTGTTAATCAATATCTTACAACTATTTGTAATTTTGGAAAAAAATAATTAAAAATCCATCGTCATAAAAAGATAATGCCATCTAACTGCCCAAAAATTGGTCAGAAAAGACCAATTAATTTTAACGACTTTTCAAATTTCTTTCTTTTTCAAGGTCACGAAAGATTTTTGGCCCTCATAAGGGATATTAAAAAAACTATACCATCTGATACGTTACTAGATCATCACAAAAGATCAGCTAGTTTCAGTAATTTTTCACCCATAGATTTAATTTTAGGATTTTTTAGAAAAACTTTTAAAAATCGAAAAAAAATAATCTATAACTGACCAATTACTGAAATTAGCTGACCTGTTATATAGATTTTAGGGCTTTTTGGATGGTATTCATTTTTTTGCAAATTTCCCATAAATAAGGTGCCAAAAATCGTAATGACCCTGAACAAAAATTTAAAAACTAATTTAAAAAAAAAGCTATTTGCAAAAATCTTTCAGATGGTAAGCAATTTTGCAAATTTTCCATCAATGAAGTGCCAAAAATCGCTTTGACCTTGAATGTTTTGTTTTAAATTAATTAAAAACATGTATGGTTGACCAATTACTGAAAATAGTTGACCTTTTATCTCGATTTAGAGATCTTTCGGATGGTGTACTTTTTTTTTGTAAATTTCCCAAAAATGAGGTGCCAAAAATCACACGTGGCGTTGAGTGACCTTGAGAAACTTTAAGACTTGATTACAAGTTATCTAAGGCTGACCAATTTCTAGGACTAGTGGACCTTTTCTGATCAATAACTGACTATTAAGATGTAGGTTCCTTTTTTCAAATTTCAAATAAATAAGTGCCAAAAGTCCAGAGCCGCGTTTTCACCAGTAAAATGGTGCGTCTGTAGTAAAAAAAAATCAAAATACACACTAAATACACACAATTTTAAACGCAATCAGAGCACTGAAGAGCAGCGAAGCGGTTGGAGCTAACGGTGTTCCCGCAGAGCTCTTATGAGCAGTGTCAACAACATCGAGTGAGACCTGAATCCACTTATTGAGAGAGCTGTGGAATGACAAAACGGAATAATTGTCAAGAACCAAAGAAAGGAGCACAAGAACTGGAATTTGCATGCTGACTGCGGTTCTGTAGCCAAATTAGTAGCAAAAATCGAAAGGATTTAGATATGGAGACACAACTCAATAATCCTAAAGATATTAAATTCAAGCTTCTTTTTTGATACAGCACTTGGAAAGAAACATCCGTTGTTACAAGAAAGCTGCATACGCTCTGGAGAATTTTCTGACCTAACCGAATCTCCAATGGCGAACTTCATAATCTTCAGGAAACCATTTACTTTATAATACGAAAACGTAAGTTGCAGTGGATTGGACATATGTTTCGAAAAGGTCAAGAGTTTACTGCAAATCAACCCTCTCACAAAGCGAAGCAAGGTAGTGGGCCGACCTAGAAGTACTTGGCGAAGAATGTTCGATGAGGAATTAGCATAACTGGGTAAGAGTTGGAGAGATGTTTATATAATTTTATTATTTAGATAATTTTATTATAAACCATTTTTTTTTTATAAAATGAACTCAATCAAGTTATTGAATAGAAACCAAATTATTCTAGAACTGAAAAGGACCTTTTTTCTCTTTAAAAAATGCTCTGGGCCAGAATTCAGCTAAGTCGGAATTTAGGCATTTTTCGTCTAAAATTCCTGAACTTAAAAGCTTTATTTTAGAAACTATTCAAATTTAAGCAATTTGGTAAGGTTTTGCGTTTTGGAAAAATAAAAAGTTGATATTTAAAGATCTGGAGACTTAAGGAACCTAGCTTCATGATTGGTTCCCAATACAAAGTTTATTTACATTTCCGAAAAGGAAACCAATGATCAAATTTCTGTAAAACGCCATGCGAAAACGCCAGATCTGAATCTAATATAAATAAATATTAATAACAAGATACTATTTATTGTAAGTGTTTTTCAAAAAAAAAAAACTCTTTAATATTCTTCGTGAAGTAATGAATGGTCTAAAGCTATTGGTCTTAAAGCTATGGAAAAATATTATAACCTTAAACTTCCCCAAAGTGAATTTTATAGTTAAGAATGAAAAATCATTTGTCGATCATTTATAGATTAGTCCTGGTTTGCTGGTTGTAAGAGTCCCACACTACTTGGTGTCCGTTCATATTTACCAAGTGTATTTCGAAAATTTTCATCGGATTAAAAATAAAAATACTTTTCTAAAAAAATAAATTATTGACTTTCTACCTAGGTGTCTGGTCAAATTGATCTTATCACAAAAATGTTTTGTTCTTTTTTAAGTCATGCTTAAATGATTTAAAACAAACTTGAGAGCTGATGACGAACTTTTTTATAAACTCTGTATCTCTCATTTCAGCAAAACTAATTCATCAATAAAACTCATCGATAATAATGCAGGAAGTTGAAGAAAAGAAAAACTCCAGAAAATGTGATGAAAACAAAGCAAGAATCAACTTCCAAAGAAAAATTTTGTTAAAATTATAGTAAAGTTCATCCTTGTCACAGAAATTGTAGGTATACAGAGGTAAATCTATACGACAAAAATTTTATCTTCAATAAACTTTGCTTTAACGAATAACTTTTCCTTTTGTTCATGCAATTCCAATTCATAACATAAAAATTTGTACACTCTCAACTCGTACACATAATATCTTGATATTTTCTCTTCGTTTAAGTTTTCTGAAAGTTTCATTCTATTCTAGGTTATGTAAAGACCATAACCTCTGAGTGGGGCAAAGTTTGATTAATTAGTGTGATGACATTTCAAAACGACCAACCAACAACGATGACGCCGACATCCAGGCTTGCCAGATTGAGCTATCTTTTTCCAAAATTGCCAACAAGATGTTCAGTAGGATGACAGCCCAGTAAAATTAGGCTATAAATAGCCCAAATATAATTATAATGGACGATATTTTTTTCATATAAATAATTCACTTAAAAACAACTTGTCTCCCCCTTAACATATCTTTAATGCATTCAACAGTTTGGCACCACTTTTTAAGTACTGAATATACTCATTGGTTTTGACATTTCTAATCAACTCCAACAAACTTCACTTTAATAATTCATTCAGTTTATCGATTGTTCCCAATTTTAAAAGAAAAATGTATTGATATTGGGCTACTATTTGGACTACTTTTTAGGGTGCGATTTCGGGCTAAACAATTCTTAAATTGGGCTATTAAACTACCCCACGACATGGCAACCCTCTTAACAACACGATACTATGTAAGTTTCTAAAGTCGCGATGCGTCGTGTCGGTGTCGTTGGTCGGCCATTCCATTTTCATACAAAACTTTACACCGTGTAACAATTTATCAGCATCATCATCACCATCATCGCTATACCTACGAAGGTAAAGTTCTGATGCAGTCATTTGCAATAATTGCTTATAGAGGGCGCTCGGGTGTGTGTACTATTCGCCTTTACAATTATTATCCTTTCGTGTGTACTGATTTTCATTTCGATTGCATGTTTCCTACGTCATTTGCCAAGTTCATGTTGTTACATATACGAGTATGTTTCTATATACTTTTTGTGCAGAGCCTGTTGCCTTTGCCTGTTGTCTGGTGGGAGAGGTAATTCTTTTATTTCAGCTAAATGAATCTTTGTGTTTTTTTTTTTTTTCATTTCATTTCATTGAAATGTAGAGGTAATATATAGGGAAAACTTCCCTTGTTAAGCTGTTCATGCATGGTTCGTTAAAAGCACAGAGAGTGCGTTGATGTGGAAATTTATTTTTATGTTTTGCATGTGGAATCAAACATGCATTGGGTTGATGTAATATAAAGGCTAAACAGGGTAAGGAAAGGTATCACAGCATTGTAGCAATATATATATAAGTATATACATACATTAAATGTCCCATCGTGATTATAGGTTTTTATTTGCTTTGACTAAGGACCCGTATTTTTATTTCGAAAAATAAACTTTAATTTGGAGAAATATAAGAAGTGTTATGGTCCTTGCATTTAAAAAATCCTTTCATAAATAAACAAAACAGAAAAGCAATTATTATAAGTGTGTATACTTTACAAAGGTCACACACTATGGAGTTCAGACTTTGTTAGGAATTTTTGATTAAATTTATTTGAAAGTTGAAGGAGTTCAATCTGTCTGCAAAGACAAATTGACAATTAGAAATTTATTTAAATGACTTTCAAGCTCAAGTATACCAATAATCTCTAATTGGAAAAAAAGATTTGAATAAACTTTTTATGATGATTGAAAAAGAGAAAATGAAGATATACATATAAACCTGAGTTAAGTGGTTGGGTGTATCGTTCGGCATAGCTATTGGCAGTGCCGAACTTGTAGTTTCTGACGCCCACGCCCTTGGTAAAAGCTTACGAAAAGAAAACCAAACAAATGTATGCTTATGGTTTCATTTAATATTGTTTAAGGGTTTTAGACAAAATTTTATCTTTTCAATACGATTTAGCATGATTTTCTTAATTGAAATTGCTACAAAATCTTTTAATTACTCTTGTGTCATGGTTGATATTGTTTTTTGTAATTTTGGAAAACATGTGAACAAAACTAACAGGCAACTTTAATACGTAGAATTTTAAATTCCATTATTAGGTTTGGATCCAGTTCAAGTAAGAAGTTTGTAGCTCAATAGTTTGGGATCAAAAAAGATTTGAAGTCAATAACAGTAGAGGTTTTATCAAATATACTAATTTTATTTAAGAGAAAATTTTAGCTATGTATAATATCCTTTTAAACTTCTTTTCTTCTTTCAATATCGGATGAGAGTTTTATGCCTGCCCAAAATGCTTACCGAGAAAAGATGACGTCATATTGATAACGTAAAAAAGGAGATTATTTCTAAATACTAATTTTGGATCAATTTCTTAAGAAATATTTCAGATTTATGGTGATATTTTGGATAACATCGAATCGAATATAATGGAATTAGCTCAAATATCATTTTCAAACCAATATTTATAGTGTTCTTGTATAATGCTTCAAATACTTATTTCTAAAATATATTGTAATTTTTTAAAACTTCAATTTACTTCAATTTTGCAGTCCGGCCCTTGGCAATAGTCTACACTTTTGACTACAGGCAGGTGCAGCACGGGCTAGGCTATTGGTGTGCTTGTTTTTCTGAATTGTCAGAACTTAATGATTGGACAAGAAGTTGTTGTTAACTCGTTGCCCATGTGAGTATACAGCATTAAAAGAAATGCGTGCAAAAAATTGACAAAACCTACAACAAGTAAAAAACATACTTGTTTATCATTCATCTTCAATCTAAAACTAAGGGGTCACTTTACTCAATTCTTGTGAAAGTGGTGTAAAAGATGGTGTTATGAAAGGTTAAGCAAATAAATACTCTTTTCAATTGGGAAAATTGGATTTTTTATCAGAACCCTGCTGCTAAACATAAAGCCAAAATCATACCGGAGTGGCTAAGAAAATTCCAAGTTTTAGAGCGGCAGAACATTACCCATCGCATAGTTCACATTCGAGTCGTTTGGATTGCTGCTTATGGTTAAAACTGCAAAGAATGGTCTGTAAGACTCCCTAGAGGAAATTCAAAAGCGTTACAAAAATATGAATGGAAACAGTGACAAAAAACGTCAGTAGAAACAGAACGTGCGGATTTCCCCATAGCCACAAAGGTGGCCATTTGGAGTGACGTATTTTTTTGTCTCAACCAAATAATGGTAAAATTATTTAAATATTTATCTTCCTCAATTGTTCTGGCATTTTATATTTGTAATAGAATTGATGGCAGGACTAGGTACTACCAGGCTGGACTAGCTATACATGCAAGCGGTGCAAATGCGAAGGGCGCTGAACCTAATGGGCGCCTTCAGCTATAGCATTAAAAAAGCCTAATCAAGGAGTTAATTATTTATTTTTATAATGTTATGTTTTTTAATTTGTTTTCAAATACATTTAATTTAAACGAATTAAAACTCCTATAACTTTGTGATATGTTTTTTTTAACATAAGTTAAGAATTATTATTTTTATATTCTTTTGTTAGTGCCCTATTACACGAAGACATTTGGGTCATGACTTTTTTTGAAATTAAATGTGTGTGAAAGTGAGATCAGATGTCTTTTCTCGTTCGCAGAGTTTTGCTTAAAATATAAAGTTTTGAAGTTGTGCAGCATAAAATTTGAAAATAGCAATCAAACATGACATTGCGATGAACACCAAAAAAGGGTGGCGAAATTCTGCCTGTATGTCTATCTTTCTGTTTTGTGTCTGGATCTACAGGCTAAACCAATCATCCGATCTTCTTCAACTTTTGAATTTAGGGCTTTTTAGTGATTCTCTAGATCAGTGTTTCCCAAAGTGGGGCCCATGCCCCACAGGGGAGAAATTCAATTTTTTAGGGGGCAATTTTACATTCTGCGGCTTCACATCCAATTAAGAATTCAGTATTAAAAGAGTGCAAAGGAAAAAAAGATCTCACTTTCACAGTAATTTGTTTTTGAACAAAGTCTGGTCCCAATCTTGCCTTGCTTAAACTACGCAAGTCTAGGCAAGTACATGCCAGATTACGCAAGTAACTTTGGGTACGTATATTTCCAGAACCCGACACGGTGGATGCTTCTAGGGTTCAGTTTTGAAAAAGCTCTGGAAAATTTCTATCGATATTTGGTTTTTCCATTTTCTACAGAGCTCGGTTTTGGAAATATCGTAATCCAAACACATAAGGTATGCATTTGGAGGCAGAAAATCAGTTAAATTACTTTGGAGCGCATATTTCCTCAACCATACGATACAAAAAAAATGGCTTCGATGTGTCGATTAGGTTTGAAAAAACCTTTCCATTAATGTACGGCACGATTTATTTCATCAAGTTTGAAAACAAGTTGTTGTTTTTCGGAAACCCATGAAAAATTTTTGTGACTTAATTTTTACATTTTTGGAAAGGTGTATAAATTTTCTTTTCAGAACTGAAAGCCGCCACAATTTATAAAGCTCGGTTAGTTAGATATTCGAATTTAACGGATTGCGTAAAAATTCAGTAAAATTATATTGGATGCAAATATCTTATGAACTAGACATCGCAGAAGCTTTTGGTTTTCAAAAACTGATAACTTTCAAAAAAATAATTTAAAATTTTAAAACCAAAACCATTTGCATGGCTCGGCGGAGAAAATATATCTATACAAAGGCATTTTCAGGCTAAATGCAAATAATCGAATATCACTTTGGATGCCAATATTTCGAAAACCATATTTCATAGAAAGTTTTTATCACCACATTTTTTATTTTAACCTTCTTCAAGGCTTTTTGTTGGAAATATCGCCATCCAAAGACATTAAGGTAGGTAGTTGAAGACAGAAAATTCATAAAATGGGGTAAAGTCGGTTTGAATGTAAATATTTTACCAACCAAGTCTTGAAAAAAAAAATGTCTGGCATTTTTGAAAAGAGGGGTTAATTTCCTACTCAGCACTGAAAAACACATCAATTTTGAAGGCGAAAAAATATATTGATTGATATTATTATTTATATTTCAGACAACCATTTACAACTCAAATTTTGGCAGGTTTGACAATGTTTTCGAACATTGTTTTTCGCTGGATTTAAAAACATTTTTCATTTATTACTTTTCTCACTAACAGTTCAACCGAATGCAATCAAAACTGTATGCAAAAGTACAAATTTTTGAAAAAAAAAATTAATTCTGGATTTTTATAGAAATATTATTTTTCTTTTGGAAAATTCAATATTTCGAAAATGGGCTGATGAACTATTTAGAAATTTAATTTAAAAACTTATATTAATAAATACTCAAAATCGACGTGTGTTTTTTGTAATGCTACTAAAACTTTATATATAAAAATTAGTGTTAAAATAATGGCACCAACGATTTTATTTATTTCTTTCATTATATTAAATTTTTTTCATGTAATCGATCTAGTCAATTATTTAATTTGATTTCCATTTTCCACAGATGACGTTTTCGACGTTAGAGTTGAAGCGACGGGGTTTTTTTGCAACTTGAGGCATAGCGGTGTTTTAACACCGTATACAATATTTTTAAATATCACTTTTATGGAAAATAACGGTTTTGATAAATGTTAAAAAAAAACGTTGAAGACTTCTACGATTTGGATATAGTTTTTCAAGGTGCTAAAATAAGAACGTTATACATATGTACATTAGGGTGGTCCTTATATTAATTTTTTTTTTATCAAATGGCTCTACATGGAAAATAAAATGTTTCCAAATTTTTTCAGATTTTTGTTTCATCCCCTTGGTCACCCTATTTTCACTTTAAGGTACTAATTGGGCTAGGATGAATCTTTTAAAACATGAAAAAATAATCTGAGAGTATATACTAGATTTTGACGAGAAAAAATCGTAGTGGAGGGGGGTGTATTTCTTTATTTTGGAAGCATATTATAGAATGGAATCGTTGCTTTAAAAAAAGCTAAAGCGTGCCATTGTAAGTGTTCCCATTTTTTTTTTAAATAATTTTTTTCTGTTTTTAGCCAAATTTCTAGAAAATTACCGCTCCCGTCTGAACGAGGGGGGCGGGGAGGGTAGCACCTCGTGGCATGATGGTTAGTGCGTAGGACTGTCATTCCAAAGGACTGGGTTCGATTCCCAGCCGCTGCCACCTAAAAACAGAAATGTTTTTTTCGCGAGGAACTGCCTCTTGCGAGGAACTGACAAATCCTCCAAGAGTATACTTGTATAAATAAGTGCTTCTCAATTAGCCGTTCGGACTCGGCAAAAAATTGTAGGTCCCCTCCATTCCTGCCAAAAATACGCACACAGGAATGGTTGAGAGTTGTAAGTCACTAGGCCTTGGTGCTTCACGATCTGTTGTGCCACCAAATTTATTTATTTAAGTCTGAACTGGGGGAAATAGACCCCCACTATTACAATCTATTCTATTACAATTTTTTCTCGTCTGAATCTAATCTATACATTTCGATTAATTTTCGCGTGTTTGAAGAATAATCCTTACCCCTTAATTAGTACCTCAAAGTGAAAATAGGGAGATCAGAGGGGTGAAATAAAAATATGCAAAAATTAGGGAAATTGTTTTTCAATGTTTTGAATCGAATGAGGGCTATCCAAGACTATGTCCAATTTAAGGACCACCCTTATGTACATACTATCAAAAAACACTTACTTTAAAAGTACTTAATTATATGTATGTATATATATTTTGAGTTTTCTCATTATCGGCTTGTAATCTGTTTGTGTATTCCTAAATTAATATTGTATACCAACATTTTTTAAAAGAATTTGTAAATTTTTTTAAGAAGTTACAATTTTAATTTTTGAAAAATTTCAATTTTCAAAAACGGATGGAACATTTTTTTTTTTGAAATTTTATTTTTGTGTGCAAATATGCATGAAAAAAAATTATTTTACCTAAGATCCGCATATCAAAATTTTATTTTAAAACGTTCTTAAAATTTTTCATTTGTACCAAAAAAGGAGTGAGTTTTTTAAACGTAAATGGAAATCCGTTTGAAAGCAGTGCATTTCGAAAATAATATGAATTTACATTTTAGAAGTTGTTTTAAATATCGGAACACATATCAACGCAAATGTAAATGGTTTTTCTGACCACTTTTTCGAATTCTGGTTTCTAATTAAAACCAGCCGCGGGGTCTAAAAAATTCAATTTTGGAAAATTTCCCATAACTAAAATTACTTTTTTCTAAATCCTTAACAAGATCCCCGATACCCATTTTGAATATTAAAAGGACACCCTTTATAAACATACAGTTTTTAAAACACTATAAGAACAAGTTTCACAATCTCGTTTAAACCTTGATTGTTTGACTGATCTGAAGTTTAAACCAAAAGTGGAGTTTAAACTTCCACTGTGAAACTATGAGGGTAAGCCTCAATTTTCATTCAATTTTAATCCTTTTTTCGCAGCACACGCGATTCAACCTGATTGATTGAATTCCTTCGTATTCAATTGGAAGCCTAATGTGGAATTGCTTTAACTCAAATATGTTTGGGTATGGAATGCTGGATTTAAAAAACAAAATTTAAGAAAATTTACCTTTTTGAAATGGGATTTTTCATGGGATTATTTAACTAATTCATTTTATTTTTAAAATCACTCAATTTTGCCACTGAAAGCAGCATAGTTTAATAAATTCAAGCAATAATAAAAAACGCAACTTCTATCCCTCTTAAATGGCTTTCAATTTTTTTGATAAATAAACGTAATGGAAACACATCAATGCTTATTCAAATTGAAAAAAAGTCTCCTGATGGATTTATCATGATTTCAAATCAATATAAATACAAAATAACATATATAAATTTTTTTCTTGTTTAAAATAGATTTAAAATGTTGTTAGGGTAACAAGAAAAATAAAACATACATCAGAAGCACAACAAAACTTTGTTTATACAAAATGTTTTTGACATTCGATTTTGATAAATGGAACTTCTTTTTTTACTATCGTCGGCAAAATCATTGTTAACACAGTCAATTTAAAACAACTTTAGAAAAGAGCTTTTTTATTGAATGGTGAACAAATTTGTTTTAGAAAAGTGTGTGTAAGAAGTACAATATATGTAAAGGTAGCAACATAAAAACTCGTATTTGAGTGAAAACTTGAAACAATTTTTTTGAATTAAGAATTTATGCTAAAACAAGAAGAATGGTTTCATTTGGAGAAAGAAAAAACTTAATTGAATGCGAGAGTATTTTATGTGGGTATATTCTAAAGCTTACTCGTACAAGTATATTGTTACATTTTACACCAGGTGTCAGATTGACCCATCTCTTCTTTTGCCACTTTTTTTTCCTTCTTTTTGATTTACTTTTCTAAGGATTTACATATAGGTTTTATGTAAGGTTTTTTTAGGAGTTTTTCTGTAATAACTCCAGATTCATGGCAGAAATACACAAATGTATTAACCTACTTTTGTTTCTTTATTTCTTTTATATTAAATTTAAAATTCTTTATAATGTTTTTGTGGAGTGTTCCAAGGCAAAGGTAGACTTCAGTGGACTATTCCAGGACTATTCCCACCGAAAAAAAAGAGAACTTGTTTATTTCAGGATTTATTCTCAGAATAATTTCACTTTATTGTACTTTCGTATTCTATAATAACATGGGCTATGTAGATTACGGCTGCGAACACAATTTTAAGTTAAAATTGAAAATAAAAATTGAGACAGCCACTGCCCAAAGTATACAGATGGAAATATAATAAAAAATGTTACATATATTCATCCTATATATGTCTCTAAGACACCGTTAGTAAAATTGCATTTAGAAAACTCTAACCACCTCTTAATTGTTGACTTATGAAGTCAACCAAAAGCATTTTTAATCATTATTTAAAGTTTCTCTATACAAAACGAATTAACATTAAAAAAAATCTGCTCCAACTAGTAACTATTTGCAACAAAAAATTGAGCTTTTTTATGGGGTCAATAGTCTTAAACATTTCCCTAGAAAACCTGTGTTTTCTTAAAAGGAAATTTATAACTTATTAATTATTTGGAATTATATAAACAAACGTTTTTTTAATATAACTATTAAATTAAATATATACATAAATAAAAATTAAAAAAATTAATTAAATAAATTGTAAAAATAATTATTTAAAGGCATTTTATTTACACATTGTGTACTCCGTAGACATTTACCACTTAGCTATGTACAATTTTTGCAATATATATAAATATGTAATATTTAATACATAAATACCAAGGAGTCCACATTAACATGCAAATTTTGCAACGAAGACAAGGGCACTGTATTCGCTCTTCAAGTGGGATTTACATGTATAACTTTTTTACCAGCAATAAAATATATTCATAATAATACAGAAACTATAGCTTTATATGTTTATTAAACAAATATTTTGTACAATCAATATCTTGACGCTGTTTTTTTTTTTCATTGTTTTGGATATAAGTAAAAAACAAAAAGCAAACAATAACTTAAACAAAAGTGAAATAAACTGAAGCAAACAAACACTCAACAAAATCAAAAATCAAACCTAAGCAAAATCAAAAAAAAAAAAAGACAAGTTTACACACACGACAAAAAAAAATTATAAAAAAAAACTGAAATTAAATATTTAGCTTACCCTCGGTACAGTTATATTTATCAGCCCCCAACAGATTTTTTTCAGGCCCCATGGTATCTTTATTTTGAGACAAGTATTGAGACACACAGTTGTTTTTTTGCATGTTTTACGTTCACATTTTTTTGTTTTTTTTTTTTATTTTTATTTATTTTAACAAAAAAATAAAATTGACAAACATAGAAAGAGAGAAAGAGAAAAAAGGAAAAAAAACATAAAATAATTAGAATTTACCTCACCCAATGCGTCTATCAAAGTCACGCGCACGCACACACCACAAAAGAAAAAAGCTACAAAAAATAAATTCTATACAAAAAAGTGTTTTTTTTTAACATTAAAGTTTTATTTAAAACTAATATAGAAAACTAGATTTTCTTTTAAAATTTTCTAGTTAAAAGTTCAAAAAAGATTGTGATAAAAGAGGTTAGAGTTAAAAATGTGTTGACTAAATCTAATAAGCAAATAATTGGGTTGCTCATTTAAGAAAATAAATATCATAAATGTATTGTAGATGGCGCTATATACTACTGTTTGTGCATTTTGGAGATTATGAAGATGTTTATGCATAATTGAATTTTTACAGTGGAAATGGATGGACTTTTATAATTTTGTTAATTTTTAATGAAAATTTTAATTTCTTGTTCTTACTAATAAAAATAAAAATTGTTTTATTTCAATAAATTAAGTTGGACTTAAAGAAAAAAGAAGAATAAATAGTCCTTAACAAAATTAAGATCTATTTGTCGTACATGAATTGATAGTAATTTATGTAGCTTGCGATGCTAGTTTTTCGTCCCAAATTTTACCTTAAATTAGAAATAGTTAGTATATTTTAATGCCCAAAATAATCTTATTTAATTCAAATGTATGAGGCCTGTAATTTTTTAGGTCCATAAATAAGATTTTTTGTTTAAGGAAAAATCATTCAAGAAAAATTTTTCGTTATGAGACTCATTCATTTTAGAAATAAATTAATATTACATTTCATAATACAATTTTTTTTTTTCAATTAAATATATTTATTTTCTACAAAATAATTTGTATGGTCAAAAACCGCTAAGACGGAAATAATGAAATACATTGTCAGTCCCGTTGTTAAAATTGTTAACATATTCCCTGGCGTGGTTTCCGGAAGGAGTACTTTCCTAAATATAGAATGAAGAAAGCGATCAACTTAATGAGCACATTGAAGCATCTGGGGTCCCAAAAAATAGCCACCATTTTTAATAAAATTGATTGAGAAGACTCCCAAAACGATTGGGTATATTATTTCAACCTTCTCAACTTTACCCATTCTAGCAGAAAAACATGGAGCCTTCCCAAATTCGGGAGAAGTAGCAGCTGAAATACCTAAGGTTCTTACATCGATCCGAATAGAGTGGCTAGCCACATTGTGGATGCTTTCCTTGTCTCCTTGGGCTAGGCACCCACAGCTTATCACCAAACGTGTACTGAGGAATCTCCAGAATAATAACCTACAATATCATAGTTCTTGAGCAATTTCTGAACAAAAGAGGTCAGCACTCCCTTCGCCGCAGTAACAAATAGGAATGCGGTGGAATTTGAAGAATGAAGAACCGTAATGCTATTGTCCCACAATGCTGCTAAGCATTTTCTTCAAACTATTTGACTGCCTGAACCTCAATCGAATAAACTTTCCCATAAGGCACAGAAGCTGGTTTCTATGTGGGTAAAAATGGCACGGACAACACATATTAAGCAGGTTTTAAGAAAAATCTAAAAACTTTCACTGATTTTCGTCGACATATGGAACTGTTTGGAAAGATGTATTCATATTTAAGCTGCTGAAAGTAGTTTTCTGATGTCTTTAGATATCATATTTTATTAAAAAGACAACTCACAAACCACCTTCTTCAAGTATTCCTAAGTGATAAGAAAAACTGAGTAATAAAATTAAAAATTGGGTTTTCCCAGGGTTCTGTCCTTGCTCCTCTGCTGTTATCGACGATATCTTCATGATCAAAGCTTCTCAAGATAAGGACATAACGAGCGCAGAAGAGGCATTAACATTAATCGTCTACGCAAACTGGCACCATTACCGTCTCAACCAAACGTACTAACTCTTTGTGTTTGATCAACCCCGCAACCTCGATCAAAGGTTATAAACTTTACAGAATACGAACAAATCACGGAAAATGAGTAGGTTCCTTCTTCCGATGGGGAAGTGTCAGTTCTTCAGCTTGTGACTGCGGGGTCTAACAACAAAACGATCCACCATATCAATGCGGAATGTAACAAGTGTTCTTATCCGGGTGGGATTCAAGATTTTGCTGATACAAAAATACACTATTCAACGAACTGCTCATGGTGCATTTCAACGGCCAACGTCATGTTGATGGTCTTAGTTCCAAGCAGATAGAGGCACATAACTTTTTCTTTTTAAATTTTTTGAACATGCGGAAGAGTTGTAGAAACACCTCTAAATGTTAGACGTGAGTTGATAAATTAACAATTGATTTCCTAGAAGATGATTCCTGAGCCGATGCGTCTTCGAGTAAAATGTCAATGCTGCCACTTATCGGAATCACACTTTTTGTTATGTGGTGGAATTTGGTAACTTTATTAATACTTTGAACATGAACAAAGTTTCGGAGACGCCAGATGCTTAATGCAAGTTGCTAAAATAGCAGTTGCATTTCCAGCGTTGCCGTTTGGCCCCTTTAGTGGACGAAATGACCCCTTTTTTACATTCAGGACCCATGGCAACTACTTTTTCAAAAGTCATCTAACTGGCCGTTTTTTAAAAATTCACTGTGATTGTCATTCAAAGTTGGGTTTTAATAAAAATAGTTGAACTTTACCAAATTTCTTACCTAATTCGGCAAATTGACAGAAGAAAAGGATAATAATAACATTAATAATTCGATTTTATTTAGAATGTAAAAAAGTTACCTACATTTTTGTTCTGATTTTAGTAAAATATGCTTTTGCTGTTATTAGAATAAATTAAGCTGTAGTTTTGAAATAAATGTTTTCTCCTAGATGTTAATTAATTCTTTTTATTCTCTCCCTTGAAGCATTCTTTTAAACGGACCACTTTTTGTTGTTCTGGGACCCTTTTTAGGACCCCTTTTGATTTTTTCAGCGGCAACACTGCTTGATATCTTAAAAGAAAGGTGTTGCGTAGACGAACCTTCAGATAAAATTTCAGTATTTCCACTTTAGGGAACTAAACTTTTTCAGTATTTTCAATTTAGGGAACTAAACTTTTTTAGGACATGACAAAAAATGCAGAAAATGTTAGAAAAATAACGATAGATTTCTAAGATTATAGTTCTTGGGTAAACGCACCTTCGAATAATATTTTAGTGCTGCCACTTTTCGGGAACATATTTTTGAATATTTTGTAAATGGAAAAAGTTGCGAAAATGCCTTCAGATCCAAACAATATTAAAAGAAATTATTTTTCAATAGGTAAATAAATTATTTATATTGGATGTCAAGTTTTTTTAATGGGTGCCTTAGGTGCGTGAGAATCTTCGAAAACAATCTTTGGTACAAATTTGCAACAAATTTAATTTTCTACAGTTATCTCCCATTTTGTAGACAACTTTTATAAATGATTGACCATTCATGTTCATATATAATTTGTACTTTTCAGAGGTGTTAAAAAACTTTTTTGAAAATATATATTAAAAATTAAGTTCAAAAAATTATTATAAAAAAATGCAAATGGCTTCTATAAAAATATTACGCTCTATCAATTAGAACTGCTATTCGAGAAAACTAGTTAATTCTAATGCATATTAGATTCCCGTTTAAAACACTTTGACATCCAATATAAATAAAATCAAAACAACAAATTCTTTTAATATTGTTTGGCATCTAATGTGACATTTGCTCAACTTGTCAACGTTAATTTCAAAACGAGTTTCTAATTGTTTGGGCATGAGTCCATGAATATGATGTTGCTGAGATACGTTAGAAGCACATGTATATGGTTCATTTGATATTATTTGATTGATGCGTTCTTGATGAGTTGCAGCATCTAAGACACGAAATTTAGCAGGTGATAACTAACTTTGATTTGAACGCCACATCTTAAATAAGCACGTCTAACATAAGCTTGTTTGAACAAAGGAAACCACATTTTGAAATCCTGAAATCCCTAATAGTTTCGTTACTTTCTTTCACCTTTCTTCAGGTCTATATGCATTTTTAACGTATTTATTTTTTATTTTGAAATATTGGATATGTTCAAAAATTCAAATTAATTGTTTGAAGTATTTTTTTTTTTTAAACAAATTAAATCTTGTCTAGCGTGACAGACTCCGTCAATGAATCAATGATTTTTTTTATAAAAAAAATAAATAGCTTGTTAACAATTTTCAAAAAAAAAAATATATCATAACATTATATACCGAGAGCCCACAGCAGATTTAAGGTGTGAATATAGCAAAAAAAGAAGTATAGGCGTCGAATGCTTCATTAAAAGCTATTAAAAAAATCGAAGTGTTGCACTCTACAACTGGGGCCTTTGTTATTAAACAGTGCATCAACAAAAATATGAATGCAACTTTGACGGTAATCGAGTTAGCGAAAATTGGTTATCAACCCTTCCTAGATAGCCGCCTCGGATCACATATCACGGAATCCAAGAATGTCACAGTTTGTATTTAGTTAAAGCAATAATTTAATAAATTGGTAAAAAGACTTTGTAAAAAAGTGTAAATAATTTCAATTTAAAAATTTGGAAAAAAACTATTTTTACTTGTAATTTTACTAAAAACTGGCAGCCTACACATCAAACAAACAAAAAATATATTAAGAAAAAAAATCAATTAACATTAGTTTTTGTTTCCAGATTACTTTAAACTGTCTAATTGAACATGAATCTTTTGGACACCCACTCTTCCTTCTAGTTAATACGAACTCAATCGAATATATTCAGGAGACGGATTGTTGAATTTCACTCTAAAAAACAGTTGATAATGCTAACAACTCCTGTACTCAAGAACAAAAATGCACAAAATATTTGTGTGGTGTAATTATTTTTTTTTTATAAAAACAATGGTTATTAACACTGTTTTTTTCACTTTGACACACTGTTCCCTATTCGTTGACTTTGTTTACTGCACTTTTATGTTATTTGCCTCTTGTTTTAATATTTAAATGTGCGTCGTAAAAAATTTTAAAATCATAGATTAAAGTCTTTAAAAGCTACCAATAAAAACTACAAAAAATGTGCTATTGGGCGTATACGTACTTTTTGCAAAATATTTTTTATTTTAATTATTTCCAATAAGAAAGTGGCCGCAAATATTTAAAATTTTAAGAAAATTTAAAGAAAAAGTGGGCACAAATATTTTGAATTTTAAGAAAATCTGTCGAACAATTCAAGCTGTAGCTGGACTTAAATTGCAGGTTAAGGCGCAAATTATTTTATACAGCTATCATATTTCTACCAAACACCACAGATATAATTTCAAGCAAAAATGTAGTATCTGTCTTTATGATACAGATGATAAAAAAAATGCGATTATATTTTAATTTATAAGCCATTAGATTATTGGAACTTATTCCACCCAAGAAACAATTTTAGCTGTTTAATTGCCCTAAAAGCGTTTGTAGAGCTAATCTTAGAGCTCGTTGATTTCAAAAGAAGCTCTAGATACACTTCTAAAGCAAGTGCAGAGCTTGCCTACAGCGAATTCATTGAGTTTGAGAGCTAATATTTGCTCGAAACCAGCTCTTATCAGTGGCTTGTAAGGCCTTGCAGCTCTTAGGTATATTATTTAGAAATCTTTAAAGCAACATTTTTGACAGCACTTTGTTTGTATTAGTTTGGGTTTGTGTAATACAAATTACAAAGTAAAATAATATTGGAACGATGTATTATATGTGTGATAGTAACATTTGAGAACTTTATGTGTTGTGATGTCGCAAATTAGTAAAATATTCCTATAGAAAATATAAGTGAGAAATGAAATTAATTATTTAACTGTTCCATCTTAGTAAATTTTTAGTGCGCGCTTAGATTTATCAAACATGTACTGAATTTACTTCGCAAAATTACAACGCGCCTTCGAAATTCTTTATATTACGCAGTGAAATGTTTAAAAAATTAACTTAAGCAACACAGAAATCTGTTACAAAAATTAATTTAAATATCTGAAATAAAATATTTTTGTTTTCATTGCAATATTTGCAATATTTAGTGCGTTTTATATTGAAAATAAAGGTTTTTTATTCGTTTCAAATAAAATAAGGAAAATTGTTTCAATGTTTTTTTTTCTGTCACCATATTTTTATCGTGAAAATAGTTTGTCTTCAATAGAACTGCAATATGGATATTGTAGAGCTAGTTCCCACAAAATGAGAGTTTTGTGTTCAAGGCTAAAAAAGAAGGGTGTTTCGAAAATTGAAAGTTTTGAATAATTTTAAATCGTGGACAAAATTTCTTATTTATTTATTAACAATTGAAGTGCATTATGGTTTCTCAGCAACCAAACACTTGTGCGACTCAACCGTTGATTTAATTTTATTTTAAAACATTTTATTAAACTGTTCAATTAATTTTAATAAAAATTTTTTAGAAATTTCGGATCTCTAATTCGACAATTACGGTGCATACTTGGTATTGCTTAGAAATATAAAGGAACTTATTTATTTTCTAGTTTTGGTTTGACTTTTCTCGGTGAAATTATCTTTATTGTATTTTATTGTGAAACACCCTACTAATATGAGAGAGGTTTAGTGTTAAGCTCTATAGTCGTTTTGTTGTAGCTTTGTTCAGCATTCAAATTTCACAATTCTCAGAGAAATTTAATAATGCTCAGAGAGATATCCAATGCGCATGCGTTTGTGTGAATGTATTAGTAATTTAACTCTACAGCCGCATTCTGTGTAGCTATTTTTTGACATTTCTATAGAATCATGCAATAGTATTTAGAATATGAGTTTTAAGAAGCTCTATAACGCTTCTTTATATGCTCATATTAATAATTTGCTCGTTTAAAGAACGTTGAACGTTATTAAAGAGCATATTTTTAAATCTTGGGACGTTATAAAAATAATGGAGCTTAATGTGTATTGGAAACTCGATTATGGAACACAATTTTTAAATAAATGATGGGAGCTGTGAAATAATCTGTCTTAGAACTATGGTCTCAAATTTCACTGCTTACAAGCTGCTAAAGAACAGTTTTGCTTCTATTAGCTCCAACGATGTTACTTGGGCAACGACATATTAAATGTTTTAAAAAAGTTACATGAAGAGTACGTATACTCCTGAGTGCACCATTTTAGTAGTTTTAATTCATAACTATTATCAACATTAATAAGGGCTTTTAAGAACTTCTACGGAATACATTTAAATGTATATAATGTAAATAAAGATGCCATACAAAAAGACAGTAAATGGTAAACAATAGGACAAGATAAAAAAGCCAAAATAATTAAAATAAATTCTAAAAACATATTTCTGTTAAGTGAATTATTTAGCACCTGAGTTCTTAATAATTTCCTTTGGCAAACAATTTTAAATAAAAAAAAAATTAAAAACACAAAAAAAACGATATGATGTCTTATCCTTTTAAATAATTAAATTTAAGCTAACTTAAAAAGAAACCTCTTAAAATGATCAACTTCAAATTATGATTTAAACAAATTTAGTTTTAAAATTTTGAATTAGTTTCTTGATATTGAAATCTCGTTGATACCAAAAATCAGAGATACAAATAATCTAGCAATCTGATAATTAATATAATATCAAATATTCGTTCTTGTTGATTCTCATTGTTCAACGCAGCAATTTTAATTTTTGCAGATTATTCGTCTTTTCAAAACGATGACACTGAATCTAAATTGAATTTTTTTACTAAACTTTTGATTTCTTTTTCAACTTTCAAAATTTTGTCGGCATTGACCTAACTTTAATTCTGTTGCTTATATTCGATTATTATGTAGTGTATGATACATTTATACATTATGCCAATTATTTTTGTCGTGAAATGATTCCTAAAGTTTCTATGTAATGAAAAATTAGGTATTTACATAATCATTCGCATGTTGCTACTTTGTAAAATTGCTTAGCTAATTGATTAAATCAAAAATTGTATTTAAAAGAAACTCAAAAAACTACAAAAATTAGCATTTCTGTAAAATTTTATTTATAAGTAGAATCAAAAGAACTATAAGCTTTTTTAGTGCTCCTTACTTATACGAACCTGAGAAGATAAAAAATTAGTCAAAGTTCTTGGTTCCAGTTGATTAACCTATATGAAAATTTATATTTTTTATTTTTTTTATATAAATAGAAAAATTAGCAAAATTTTGAAATAATTGCAAAATCAAAATTAACTTTCTATATTAGATGAATATCTACTGCAGTGGAACCTAATAAATTTCCATTTTGCTGATGTGAATGTGATTTTAAATGGATGTGATCTATTTTAGAAATTATAATCTATACAAAATTTGAAAAGTAAGCCTAACAACGCTAACTTTTAAAGCCTTTTAAAATGTATGTGCAGATGCGAAAAATGTAGCAAAAAAAGAATTGGTGCTTTTTTTGCATCATAATTTTGATTTAAATTATAATTTATATACCAATTTATATATAATTGCCTTGTGAAACTATTGATTTGTACTCTTTTACGCACTATTTCCAATTTAGTTTTGATGAATTCTAAAGATAAAACATATGTAACTATCTGCTAATGATCTTTTTGAGTTATATGATTCTTTTCAGGTATTTAAAAACAAATAAAATAAAAAAAAAGCAAGTTATGAGTTGAGAGTAGAAAATTTTTTTGCACAGCAAATTTTTAATTTAATCGATTACTATCTTTTATTAAGTCAAATTCAACGAATAAGTGTATGTTCTCTGGTCTTCCCCGGACTTATAGTACATACTTTACTCTGGGCCATCATGTGTATCGAAAAAAATAACACCTGCGACCTTTAAAAAGCTTATATCCTTAGACCCCCAAAAATAAAAAAATTCTTGAACAACGTTTTCTTATGTGATTTCACATCCTTGCACAATCATGAGAAACCCTTTATTGAAGATTATTAGTGGAGTAGGAAAACGGTGTTTTGTAAAAAAAAAACCGCACAAGTGAGCGGGTTAGTAAGTAAGACAATTCGTTTTGTTTTCATAGAAATAAATCAAAAACGCCACCAAAGATGGGTGTTAAAAATTTTCACAACAGAGACTGCGGCACATGAGCAGTAATATACCTTCGATCAATATTAGCACAGTTGTGGATTTTATCGTTTATTTACAGTTCGGGATTTAATGTCGTTCTCAATATCGATGGAACGTAAGCCATGTTGTCCTTAAATGTATACATTTGATATGCAGATGTAGTATATACTGGCGTCATTGGCAGGAGTTGCGTACAAATTATTATCTTTGGCAAGTAAATTCATCTACTGACAGGCTTTTTGAAATGTAGCCTACAGCATCATTATCAATCAACAGTTCATAGGTGGTCCAACGAAGTTGGATCATGTAAAATGTACACTGACCTCACAATATTGAGACCAGACCTATAAAATTTCAGAAACAAGTACCACCCAACTAACATACACTCGAGAGCTTAGCTCTCATTTTCTCAAAAAAACGCCCATAGTACTTTTTTAGATCTTATTCCTAAACTTAAGACTGGATCTCTCATAATGAAACATAAATTTGTCTCATAGTGTTTTCATTAAATGATTTAAGCATTTTTTTGCATCAAATCACTCTAATCTTATACCTAGAACAATTATTACTCCTGTATGTAAATTGAAAGTCTTATAATAATTTTGTTTTCAAATTCAAGATTTAAACGTCATTTTTAAGTCTTTAAAATCTCTTAACAAGAGCTTATAAAGTAACAACTACAAACTCTAACTATAGGATTCATATGAGATGTTAAACTGACAGCAGCTTTATTTGATTCATACAACAGTCGTTCTTTTTTTTAACGTTTTGTATGAACATTGTTTTCTGGCGTTCAGTTTTCTATGGGTCTGCCTACCTGAAGGAAACATTGAATGCTGATGCCGATCACTATTTAAAATGTTTTTAATTTTGTGACGAATGTGAACTTTCGGTGATATACTTTCTTTTTATTTTATTTCGGTGTAATATAAGGTTTTTCTGACAAAATTACGCTTGAAAATTTGACTAAAATATTCATGCAACGGCGTAAGCCCATTGTAAACATTTTAATGTTTTAAACTTCGTAAGTCTGTCACAATTTGTATGGAAAATTAGAGAGATTTACGAATCTTAAAATTTCAATACGTCTATAGTTTTGTTGCGGAATGTTAATTTTTAGATATTCTTTGTTCATTTATTCCAAAAATTATGACGTTATAATGAAGATTTATTGTTCAGAAAAGGTAATGCATAAAATTTAATACTTTAAACTTTGAGATTTCATCTTTTTTTTAAAACATCAACAATAATTCACATCCTAAAGAAAAAGGGAACGTATCACCGATTTGTTCTTGGTTCGTTTGATAGATGTCAAAATAAAGTCGCATTAAAGCATCAGACTTCTCATAAAAAAGTGTTTATTTACATACCAACATAAATGGACAACACTCTCATAAAAATGTCTTTTTAAGAGTTAAAAGTATTGATACGACAGCAGCCATATTTAAATTTGCACGAAGTGTTTTTTGTATAGTTTGAGGGTTACCGTGATATGAAATTAAATTTTGAAATAATTTTTTTGGTTTTCCATTATGATGAATTTATTTAAGGTATTTATATATATACATGTATGATAGTGATGTTTTTTTTGTTCAACATTAAATGCAAAAGAAGTATTTTTACAAGTATATTCGTATATATACTTGTAAAGGAGCATCATCAAATTGAAATAATGACATTTATTTACAGAGCATCAGAAATTCGCACTGTATAGTGACAAAATTAAAAGTCAGTAATCATTGATAAGTTCGTTATAAGAAACGTGAAACAAATATCTAAAAATATAAATTCTAACTTATTATTTTTTCATTAAAACGTCTCTTAACCTCTTGTAAATTCTTATATTACAAAAAACAGGCATACAAGAATAAGACCATCAATTCGACATATTATCCGCTATTACATCTTTTTTGTCATATACCATGAATAAGTACCATAAATAATGTCAGCATAAAAAGTACTATTCTTGTTCAAAGCAAACATCAAGGTAACCCTTTTTCCAATTCAAAATAAAATTAAAATAATTTAAATATCAATTATTTTGAAAGCGCTTCGTTATTTTTCGAAGTAAAATGTGTAAGTTAGTAGAAAAAGTTTCAATCGCACTAAGATTTAACTCCACATATGTGACAAACTATAATTACATATACTAACGTCGCCATGAAATGAATATATAAATTCACACATTAATTTTTCAACATGAGACAATGACGATGACACATACAGACATAAATACTTCGTACCAAGTTGCCGTAGGAAGTATACAAATGTGAAAGATAAGTATCTGTTTTTTTTTTTTAATTATGCGCATACTCCTTCTCTTTTCATCAACTCCTACAAGAAGTGACGCATTCTCCTAACAAGATTAATGGAGCATTTGTCATCCCATAGGAACAATAAAAATGTTTCTATAAGAGGAAATTAACTCCCATAAGTGGGTCATTTAAGGCTTCTAACATTTTCATAAGGATGTAGGAGTACTCTCCTAGAGTTAATATAACTCCCGAAATAAAGTCTCACAAGCCTCTAAGAAACTCTTATAAGAGGAAAATTGTTACTTGGGCAGTCAAGTATCCAGGCCCTTGCACTTGTAGTACTTGTACTTGAACTTGTACTTGTTCTTGTTCTTGTGCTTGTACTTGTTCTTGTACTTGTACTTGTACTTGTACTTGTACTTGTACTTGTACTTGTACTTGTACTTGTACTTGTACTTGTACTTGTACTTGTACTTGTACTTGTACTTGTGCTTGTACTTGTACTTGTACTTGTACTTGTACTTGTACTTGTACTTGTACTTGTACTTGTACTTGTACTTGTACTTGTACTTGTACTTGTACTTGTACTTGTACTTGTACTTGTACTTGTACTTGTACTTGTACTTGTACTTGTACTTGTACTTGTACTTGTACTTGTACTTGTACTTGAAAAAAAGTACCATTTACTTAGTTCCTTAAAAAAAAACTAGTACAAGTACTTTGTTCCATGTACATGTACTTGATACTGTAATACTGCCCAGTACAATTTCAAGCACTTTTCAAGTACATATTTGTTTAAAGTACTTTTCAAGTATAAGTCAATTTCAAACTGTAATACTGCCCAGTACAATTTCAAGCACTTTTCAAGTACATATTTGTTTAAAGTACTTTTCAAGTATAAGTCAATTTCAAATTTTTTCTAACTCCATTTTAAGTACTTATCGAGTAAAATTGGAAATTGGTTTAGTAGTCTGCTTGAGCTTTCGAACACTGAATATTTCAACTCAAAATCATAGATCACCACGGCTATTGGCGTACTTGTACTTGAAATTGACTTGTGCTTGAAATGGATTTGTATTTGAAAAGTACTTGAAATGGACTTGGACTTGAAAAGTACTTGAAAATAAAAGTACTTATTTCTTGGTGTTTTTAAGTACCAATTACATTGTCCTGTTTTTTTTTAATTACAAGTTCCAGTACCTTTTACATAAGTAGTTGAGTACAAAGTACTTAATGGTAATGAGACTTGATTGGTAAAAACTTGAAATACACAAAATAAACTCGAATTTCTTTCTTTTTTTACACTTTTAAATTAAATAAAAGAAATCACCCATTTCAAAATTTACTTAGAAGTCTATAAATATTTTATTGTACAATTTTTCTTATCAGTGTTAAATAGTTTCTTTAAACAATAGATAGTAAATCCAATAAGTCTTTCCCATTTTCCAACTGTCTCAATTGGTGATAAATTGATACTACTTTCATATCATTTCACATTTATTCTTCCAACATTTTTTCTTTAGCTTCAATTTATACTGTTCTAAACATTCAAAGGTTTTTATAACCATAGACAATATCTTTTTCTGTCAGTATAGATTTTTATTTAACTTTAATTTATTTTCCAAGACTCGCTACTAAGACTCCTTTCAAAATCATCAATTCCATACATCACCTCAAACTTTTAATTACAAAAACTCCTCGACCGCTGATATAATTATAATTACTTATCTTTAAGATAACTAACACATAGTCGATTCATCAAAAAAACCAATTACAAGCATCACTTAAATTTTGACAAATAAATAAATTAAAAATTCCCTCAAACCTTCCAAAGAAAATTAAAAAAAAAAGCATTACAAACTGCAATCGACCTTAAGGGAGTATCCTAGCAATTAATATTCCAAGCCCGAGTAGTTAATTTTGTCCTTAATGACTCTTCATAAAAGAGATATTGGTTACTCCTTGCTATATTGGTTAGATAATAATGATTTGATCTTAAGTATATAATATCTTCCTTAGGAATCCAAAAAAGGGTTAGCTAATAATCCTCAAGGGATGAAAGAAAAATATAGGTATATGTAGCATAAGAGAATATCCTTTAACCTTTTGATAGAAAAGAAAATTCGTATACCATCGGAAGCTATTAAAGAGAGACGACCTCTCAAAGACACAAAGTGACGTTGATTACTTGTAAAACTTTACCATTTCCACAGCTTATTTTCTACTTCCGGGCGAAGCGAAAAGAAAGTAAGAAAAACATGTTATCAATTAACACATTTTCTAAAACTTCTCCTTCTGGGTCATTATGTCACTCTCATTTGTTATAGTAGTCGATTATGGTAACAACTTCAACCAGCAACAAGAACTTTGCTCCTACATACATAACACCTTTGACAAAAATAATGCCAAGTATTTAGCAAAAGGATCAAGGTTCATTAGGGTTGGATTTTGGGCTATAATCATTATGTAATAGTTTTATGCGGCTTCTATTTTATGAAGAGAAACTTTATTGCAAAGGATATGTACCTCCTACCATTTCTCAGATGTCAGATTGTTGTGAAATCTCTGACTAAAATATTTATGCGGTTTGACAAAGTGACACATTTTCTATGAATACATGAAAATACACATATAGGTAGGTATAGGTATTTGTGTATTGAAATATATTTGAAGAATAGAAAGTAGCTATGTGCATACGTGGAAAGCTGTTTGAAAATTTGTAATGAAATTTCAAAAAGGATTTTTAAGGTGAAATTTCATCAGCAACCACTTCCATTTAAACATGAATATGCAACTTATACCTTAATTAGTTTTACTCAATTAGCTTGGAAGCTATACGTACACGCTACACATATACATCCTCCCCACCCCAGTCCCTTTCTTCGACATTTCTACTTTAACAAATTTCAATGTTCATACGTGCGTGAGCCAAAAACTAGTAAAACACTAAACGACCACATCCGCCCTTATATTCGGGACATCTGTGTTGAGAAAATTTAATAGTGCCATTCCAAAGTTCACCAAAAGACTCACACTCCTTGTTGCTTACAAGATGGATACCTTATATTTGTCATATGTGAAGAAGAAAATTTTCAAACGATATGTTTCAACGAGTGCTTTGTCAGGATCATTGTGACAAAAGCATAAACCGCAAGAAGGTATAGGGCAAAGTGGGGTTGTTTGGACATTTGAGAAATAAGCAAAGAGAATATCAATTTTCATTTACAGATAAATATTTTTATTTCGGATACTTAAAAGAAAAGTTTGTTCGATAACTTATTTGCCCAAGGGAACTAGCCTACTTTAAAACGCAAATTAGTAGGAATGTTTGCTGTCATGTGCGTAAAATCACACTTTTTTTTATATATATCAAAGGGGTTTTGACTACCCTTAAGATGATTGAACACAGTGCAAATATTAGGAAAAAAGAGAAGCATTTAAATAGAGGTACTGATGTACATTGGTTTTGAAATTCTGAATATCAAAATGGGAGGGAAAAATAGAGCCGGGTAAAGCATTCCACATTCGTGTGGTTCGTCTAAAAAAAGAATCTCTGTAGTTAACAATATGTCCGAAATTGAGCTCAAGGGTAAACTGATGGGCATTCCTGGAAGTGCGAGTATTACGATGCAATTGTTTAAGGGGAGGAATGCAACTAGCAATTTCCCTAAAACACTGTTTATTAAAATAGCGATAAAATAAGGAGAGGCATGAAACATTACGTCGATGTTGAAGAGATTCGGATGTTACCGTTAAAGTACTATCACCAATCATTTTTAGAGCTCTTTTTTGGATACGATCCAATAAGAGACTTAGATGGGCTATGGGAACATCAGCTCAAATGTGAGAATTGTATTCAAGCTTTGGGTGAATGTAGGCCTTGTAGATTGCAGCCAGATCAGAAGGGGAAAAAATTTCTTGCATCTTCGAAGAAAACCTAAACACTTTGCAGAGTTTTTGGCGACGTTGAATGTGTGATCATTCCACAGAAGGTGATCTGTGTTGCACATACCCAGAGCTGAAAGCTGATTAGTTTCCTCGATGCTACAACCACTCACGTATATCGGCATAAGGGGTAGGTTTTGCTTTAATGACAACAGACAGCATTGGGTTTTTGAAGCATTAAATTCTACACGGTTTTTAGTTCCCTACTGGACAATACTGTCAAGATCAGAATTTAATGAGCTTATTATACGCTGCCGTTGAAGTTCCACATCCGAGGCGCTGGGATGTGAATCTAAAAAAAAATATGAAAAGCTGAGGGTGCTATCATCAGCAAAACAATTTAAAGGATAAGAAGTTACAGATAAGAGATAATTAATAACAATGAGAAAGAGGGTAGGAGACAAAACGGAGCCCTATGGCACACCAGCATTTATTTTATGAACATGAGACTTGAAACCGTCCAATACAACTTGTATCGATCGGTCCGAAAGGTAATTTCTAATCTAACGAAGAAGAGATTCATCGAGTTTGGCATCATCGCTTGATGCCAAACTCTATCAAACGCTTTTGAAATATCAAGTGCAATAATTTTACTTTCTCCAAAACGATGTAAAGATTTGTTTTACTGTTCGGTGAGTTATACCACTAGATCACCAGTGGACCTATTACTACGAAAGCCATACTGCCGGTCATTGAGAAGGTTCCGTTCAGCAAGATATTTCTTGAGCTGATGATTAATCAGCGTTTTCATGACCTTTGGAAAGAAGGGACGTTAGTGCAATTTGACGATAGTTAGAGGGAGAAAGAGATTTAAACTAATGTGTTCTTTTTTTTGTGACTGAGTAATCGTACGAAAAAAAATTGTAAGTGCATTTCCAGCCTAAAAGTTGCATTTTCTTTAATTTTTTTTCCATGATGCGATTGTCGAAAGTTAATATGAAACAAACGCTGTTAGATGTTTTTGCTCACTTCTGCGATTTCAAAGAATGTGACTACCAAACTGTAGTAACAGCTAGAAAAAATCATGCCCCCACTTGTGAATTCCAATCGAACGATTATTTAGCAGCAAGAAGAATAAAAACACGTGATTTTAAATGTAAATTCACAAACCAAATATGAACTTTAAAAGCGCATCAATTATAAGAAACTAACCCAATTTTTTGAGCATTTCTTATGTCGCTAAGTTGAATAGATCAAATAAAATTTAATTAGTCTGCAGGCACTTGTGGCAGGTTGTATTAGTTTGCGATTATATAATCACTTGACAAATAAACGCAAGTAAGTGCATGATATTCTATAGTTATTTTGCGACTTATAGATCTTGGCTCCAAAAATCGCAAGTACATTCAGAGCATTAGTCTCCACACAAATGTTTTCATTAATTAAACAGTCCGGCAATTTAATTGCAGTTTGAGAACTTTGCGATTTTTAATTCTTATGATAATTAAAAGTATTTTAACGAAAACTGAATAATACAAGTGTTGAAAAATATGCACTCTTCCAACCAACCAACAAACTTGTTAACTAATTTTTGCGTTCAGGCATGTATATGCTAGGCTATCTGGCAATCCGAGCAATGTTTAGATACTTTGAGTTGTTTCAGTATCAGCTGAAATCAGCTGTTTTTTCACACGGAATTAGGACAACACAAATCTATCCGGATAGTTATGGGTAGGACTTAAAACGTGCTCAATTTCTTTGAAAAAAAAAACGTCAAACCAAACCCACCAGTTGATTTGATAGTTTTGAACGGTTTTGAGGCATGCGTTCAGCAGACTCTGTATCAAAATCCAATTGAAAAAGGTGACAGTAGATGAAGACATGTAAACATGCTGTAGCGGAAAACAAGAGCAGTGAAAAAGAAGTATTAAGCAAGGAGAAGAAGACCGTAGGTAGAAAGAATAGAGCGTAGGCAGCATCACATCTCAAGGAGATCGAAAAATTTCGTGATCGAAAATCGACCGGAAGTTTTATAAAAAAAACCAAGGAACTGGCTGCTAGCTTTAAATTTGGAGGGCAGGCTCTTCGGAACAGCGATAGCAACCTAGTCATCGAAGCACAGGAAGTAAACGACTTCTTAGTATGTTGTAAGGAGTACATCTTCCTAGAAGTAAATATTAATAATTCAAATGAGATCTTAGTAGAGATCTGACGAAGAATAACCCTAGCAAACCATTGCTACTTATAAGCTCCTCACACGAAAGACGAAGTGCACGAGTTAAAGAACCCTTATACTGTCAGTCCTGCTTTATGGTGCTCACTGTTGGGCGACAAGCAGAAAGGGAAAGCTCCTTCGAAATCAAATTTTTCGACGGATGATTAGTTCTGTGTGTGAGGAGGGCAAATGAAGGAGAAAATAATAACCGAGACCTCTATGAACCGTATCAAGATGTAAATGGAGTACAAAGAAAATCAAAATACGTTGACTACATTGGTTCAACTACATCAAATGTCAGAAAGCTTGGTGTAGATAACTGTAAGCACTGTGCTCGGGATTGTAGAGTATTTTAGACTGACGTATCTCATTAGGCTTTATCCCTTCAAAGATTGATAAGTAAGTCAATCTTAATTTCCCTTTAAGTGGAAAACACATTAGCAGCGCTTTTTAATTTGGTATCCAACTACAAGCTTATATCGCTGCTCATCAAAATAAAAAAATGGAATCTCTAGTGAAAACTCGATAATTCCTGACATACAGTTCCTGTTTCGGGAAAAACGTTCAACGCTGCATACACTATTAAGATACCATCACAACAGGACCAGCAAGCACTCAACAGCCACCGCTATACCATTCTATGCTTTCTAGATGTCGAGAATGTATTCGACAGTGTATCTTTGGATAGAAGCCCCTATTCACAGACCCATAGCCAAAAATGTTTTTTTTTTGTACTAAACAAAAAATTGTTCGTACAACTGTACAACACTGAATCGCAAACAGAGACCATCACACCTGGATTCACCCAAGGCTTAAAACTGGATCCCTTCCTTTACAGTTTACTGATATTTAATGCTGATGACTTGCTCACCTTCGCCAGAGGCCAAATCGATGTCGCCATCCGCCATCTATTGGCAATGGAGCATCCATATCACCGCTATCAAATCAGACTTTGTGTGGTCCATGAGACCTTCAACTGGTAGATGCACCCAAACCACACAGCAAAGTAAGGAAAACACTGTTGTGAAGCTCCCAAAAGGAACGTGAGTAATACCTGGTGATTCACTTCAATGAGTTGCTAAGGTTCAAACCGCTTAAAAAATGTACTTCAAAGAGCCAGCTGACCCTTCCACTGGCTACACTTTCCGAAAAAAATTGGACATAGTCAAACCGAAAATGACCAGAACTTGCACCAGACTACACTTATCTCGATATCTCTACCAAGAAGGGAACATAATCCCTCTAAACAGGTTCCTACTGCTTTCTAAAAAAAAACAAGAAAAAGGAACATCAACAACAATCACTTAAATCAGCTGTTGAGAAGGATGGCTACCAAGCATCGGCAACCAAAGATGAGCTTCATCAGTGTGATTGAAACCCTGAACGACAACATTATCGCAATGGACAGCAAAGAAGCAATTTTTTCCTACTCTGACCCAGACTCAGTCCACTGCCACAACTAAAAGCTTTAATTGCTATCCCCATAAACAATCCATAACATAATCACCACTGGAAAACCAAGCTGTTAAAGAAAGTAATGATATCCACATCATGTCGTGTCTTGCTGCGCGTTTTAAAGGATGATTTCCATTTGTTTCCGCATAAAGTGCAATTGACTCAAGGAATATTGCAAGAGACCGTTCACGATGCTTCTAATATGACCAAAAAGTCGCATACCAACATTAAAGATGTTCGATTAAAACAAATTAAATTCAACAACCAACCAAAGGTTGCTATAGCAAGAAATCAAACAGAAATTGAATGTAATCCGAACTTTTATGGCACTTCAATCCCAGGGGTCAATAATGTGTGAGGCTGTGAAGTAATACATTTTTTCACAACTTCACGTCTTACTTGATTCAGGTCCAACATAATAGAACTAATGAAACTTAGGAAGACTGATTTTTGTTACAAGCTATGTATTTTTAATAGAACTTGAAAAAACTTGACCCACTTTACCCTATTTATATCTTGTTGAACACACCACTTTCACTGTACTTTCGACAAAGGATACAAAACAGTCGCGAATTGTATAAAATGTACGTCGTATATGTATTCCCATAACTGGTGAAAGGGTTCTGGTTGAAGTTCGATCCACCATCTTACCTATATACCAAATTGTTTTATGTCCCTGTTTTTTTTTTGGGGGGGATGGAAGGTCTTGTAAATTGAAAATTCATACATATATCTTAACACTCTTGCCCATGGCCATAGTAAAGGTTGAAAGTTTAAAGACGACAAACACTGCAAAGTGAGAATCCTTCCTTGCATCAAGGATAAACTGAAATGAAAAATTATTAAGAATAATGCGAGGGTACCTCTATGTGACACAAAAGTTTAGACGTTTTAAAATTTAATTTTCTGTATATTCCTTTCCACTCGATATTTTTTTAACTGTCAGCGATATCATTTTGACAGGATATTATAAACACCACGCGCGTTGTATATGTCTGTCGCGGTTGATTTGACTCGACTTGACGTGGCGAATAATGTGCTTTGTGTCTTTGCATAAAAATTGAATTTTTCAAAAGTTGTAATTGTATGCATGAAGTATGAGCTATGAAATGTGCTTACTTTTAACACTTCAGTAAAGTTTATATGCATTTATTTTTTTTCAGCAGAAAATAAAATTCTTATAGGGACTGTGGTGTATAGATAAGAAAACTTTGAGGGAAGATTTTTTTTACATTCTTTTTAAGAAAAGAAAAGAAAAAGACTTTAGCTTGGAAAACGTTAATGTTGACATTAACATCCTTTAGAATGGTGTTTTTCTATTTTGTGTATTTAAGTGATGAAGGATATATTTCAAATTTGATTCAGAATGTGTAAGAATATAAATATTCATTATAATCATTCTACATATATGTATGAATTGGGTTATTAAGTCTTATAAATTGTTACTGTTACGTCAGGATCGCTTTGTCATTTACATTATGTTGAAATCGAGGGTAATGGTAGTAGGTTACCATTGTTTGGATATCTATAGCTTGGAAATCACAACATATTTTGAATGTGAAACTTTTAGGAGTAGGCATTCGGGATAAGGATAGTGAACATATAAAACCAATGAGAAGAAAACATTTACGTATCCGGAAATGACACCCACCATACATAGAATTAGGAACATGAACTTAAATCGAATAAAGAAAATATTTGTATCTGCAAATGTTGAGCTTTAGGAAGAAAGCACTCTCATTATTAAGGTTATGTCTGTAATTCGCCCCGATCGATTTTCTTCAAACTTGGTACCTACAAAATGATTTTTGGTGATTATGCCCACACGTTATGCTCATTTTTTTTAGAACCAAAAATAACGATACCTGCCATACAATTATTGTTAGCAATTTTACATAATCGATTTTTTCTCAAAAACGGCTCGACAACTTTTCTTAAAAAAAAAATCAATACATTTTTTTTAGTAAAGGCTTCCTTTTGGTGGAAAACATTAACAAATACTAGTCCCTTCCGATATTAATTTTCTCAAAAACGACTAGTACGATTTTGACTAAACTTTTTCCATATAAGTACTAAAATTAATAAAATTTTGCACTTAGCAACTATTAATAGTACCTGTCATAGAACGATTCTTTTCATTTTAAATTTTCTCACTATCGGCTTAACGGATTTAGATGCACTTTCTTATATGCAAATTTCAAATGAGATTCACTAATGTTGAACATCAAAATTTTCAAAAAAAAATTAGTTCCCACTTTCTGTGGGAAACAATGACACATATAGGTGAAATGTATTCCCACTTAAAAGTGAAGTTATCTCTCATCTTCAGTGGGAAATAGCTTCACCAGAAAATAGTGAAATTATTACCCACTTGTAGCTAGTTCTAGTTCCCATGTGAAGGTAGTTCCCGTTAAGTTAGTTCCCTGCACCGTGTAGCCCACTTTTTTTTTATCAAATTTTTCATCTTAAATCGATGCTAAATACTATTTAACTTGCGATAATAGGAGGAAAAAAATCATGTTTTTGGAAAGCTTAGATAATTTTAAATGGAGATGAGCTTGAGATGTTATTGCCTGTTGACTTCGAGAAGAAATAGCTACCCAAAAATAATTTCCCTATATTGCAAAGTACCGGACGGGTGTTCTCTTCTTCTTCTTTGTATCCGCAGCTTCTGCATAAGTCTTCAGAACTCTTCTCTTTTTCTATGTATGAAACCTTTAAGGATTATGTCCTGTGAAAATTCCTATCAAAATATTCCGAGATCAGGTGTATGATACCTTCCATTTTTTTCTAATTGTAGCTAGGCTACAGATTCTTTGTATAGTAATATAAGTTACGAGTAAATTCCTTCTGTCATTGGTAAGTTCCATTATCTTCTGACCAATTGTCTGCCTTATGGCACAGGGTGGAATTTTAACACTGAAGTGCTTAGATCTAACGATGAACCAGTCCTTGGCAGTTCAGCTGCTATTCATTTGTTAAAAATCAAATGTGTCCAGGGACCCAGCAGAGTCTGATATATGAGGGTGGTCTTTCTATTTATGTAATGAATAACGAAGCACATCAAAAGTCTTACACTTTACTGATATGTTAAGCTTGAACAAGGTATTCTTCTACTTTATCAAGCGTGTTTCTTCAGATAAAATACTACCTTCTGCAGATCAAAGTAGTTACGTTTTTTTATGTTTGTATTGAGCTTGCATTCACAAGACTTAAACAAAATAATTAAAGCCACTGCTCTCAGGTCAACTTCCCGAAAAGAATGCTTCCAGCTCCTGACAAATAATCAGAGCTTGTATTTGGCCTGTAGGTGACATTCCACACAATCTCATCGCAAGAACAACTTATTTTAAGCCTTTTCAAGATGCCCTCAACAAACTCTTCTCTTGATAGAACTTCTTAAAGAAAGTTTTTCCCTTGCCCCTCAAACTCATTTGTAGAAGCAGCGATGTAAAGCTGCTTCTACAAATGAGTTTGAGGAAGCCTCAATATTAATGAAGCTTCACACATATAAGCTTGTTAATAGTATTAAAGTACACCTCTTCTAGGTTTCTATGAAGCTATTGGCAAAAATACCAAATCAAAAATTCGAAACTTCGTTGTATAACCTAAAAAAATTTGAACTTACCAAGGGAAAATTGTTACTTTGGAAACTATAAAATCCGAAAAGTGATAATTCAGCAAGATTCATGAGATGAATTTTTGATGGGGAGTGTCAATGGGAAGAAATTATACACGCTCATTCCTTATTCGCTATAATGTGTGAACATTTCAGTACAATGGGTGAATTGGTTAAGATTTTAACAAACTAAAACAGAACAATAATAAGTAAAAAAGTCCAAAAACACCCAGAAAATAGGTGTGGTAGCAACTTTCTACAGCTTATATTCCAACCAAAAATATGTGTATAAGGTTTACTAAATCAACTTTTTAATTTGTATTAACTTTCAAGAATATATTACTTTTTTTCAAAAAAGGGGGCGTGGTAGTGGGTGAAAATTAATAGAGTTGGCTTTTCTTGTTATTTATCATGACTGATAACTTCATTCAAATCGGTTTAGTGGTATAGTTTAAATAGAAATTTTTTTCAGTTCTCCCATACAAATAGCACCACTGTTTGTCGGCCATTTTGGAAAATGGCGGCTAAAAAACATTGTCCAGAATACGGTGATATCTACCCAAGTTTTTCTGACTCTTATATGTACTTTAATGGATTCTGGTTTTTAGACATATCAGTACGGAAATTGGCTCAACTTTCCCTTACGACATCCCGAATTTTGACACGCGGATGGTTTCATTCGATAGATATTCACTAAAAACACAGAATATCACAATTTTAGGGTGAGGAAACATTTATAAGTATTTTTAATTAATTTTTAAACTTTCACTTTTTCCATACAAAATCCATGGAAAATAAATAAAGACTCAAATGTCATTGCATGCTAAGTACTGCCAGATGTACACTTTGGTTTTGGGATGTTTTCTTTTAATCCATGTTTTTTTTTCAATGCAAAAGAAACTTTGCATACACCCAAACTTTGCCCTACCCCAAATCCTACAATGAGCTCAAGCAGGGGGGTTACATACCTCATTGTTTATACGCATAATGCTGGTGCTAGGACTGTATTTATATAAACAAGTTTTTAATTTCCCGCAAAACTTCCCAAAATAAAAACGCAAGGGAAACAAATACGTGCCTGGCAATACTAAACAGACCATTTGACATTTCTTTGATTTGTAATTGAAATGGAGTATTATTTTCACATCCATTTTCTTTTGCAAAACAAATTGTTCTAAAATTAATTAAAAATACTTATAAATGTTGCATCTCCTTAAAATTGTGAAATCTAGTGTTTTCTAGTGATAATCTATCCAATGAGGATATCCGCGTTTCCAAATTCCTGGTGTAAAAATTGCAATTCGGTAAAAAAAATGCCCGATTTTAAAAATCTTAAACATTTTTTAATTGCATTTAGGGGGGAATATTTTCTATTGAGATACCTACCTACCCCTAAAACAAATCAACTTTGAAATCGGGATGTCGTAAAGGAAAAAATTTTTCTACGCGACTTCACTATAGGGACACGAGTATTGCAAGCAACTAGTAACTTAGTAAACAATATTATTGTTGCCCTCATATAATTTCAATGAAAGTTGTAATGTTAGTTCAATAGTATATCCAATTAGGGTATCTTCATAAATCTCTGACATAAAAATATAACATTTAAAACAAAAGAAACACACGCCTTTTAAATATCGATCATTTTAAATTTGTTGCTCCTAACCACACTGTGAAAATATGTACAAAACTTTAATTTCCCCAATGCTCAAGCTCACCCTTCTCCAACCAATTTAACTTTTCAATCCACCTCACTGTTTTTTCAAAAAAAAACAAATAGTCTCTTGGGTATTATACTCTAACAACACCATGTGGTTTCAACTAAAGTGTCATAGTTACCAAAACAAATTAACTCTCGTTTTATTAAAGTTTGCCATTTCACAAAATCAAGGATGCCAAGTTGTCTTTTTTTTATTTATTTCTTTTGTAATTCCTTGGAACCATTTCAAAAATGTTAGACTTAAAACTGTCTAAAACATTCATTCCATTTGCCACTACCACCCCCATCACTACCAAACGACTATCATACCAACAAACAAGAGAGCAGAACGAAATCGCTTGGATTTATGGTATAAAATTGATTGAGATACAAATGTACTCTGACAGTCTCAACCACAACCCATTGAGATTGTACTTTAAAGGATTGCCAGACAACATTTTCCTGAATGAACATTTTTGTCTGTCTGTATGAATGTATGTATGTCAATATGTTGGAAGAAAAAATAGAAGATTTGATGATGTGCAGCGTGTGCAGTGGTATATATTTAAGTCACATATTAAGTGGTACATCAAGGAGGAAAAATTAATAGAAGTACTGCTACTTGGGTAGGATATATTATAATTTAAATGGCAATGTAGTGCGGTATTTGAAAAGAAACTTTTCTTTTTTATTGACACAATTTGGTGATGTAAGTAAGAGCAATCGAGTTGAAGATAATAATTGAAGGGCTATTAAAGAGGGTTTTTCTTTTGAGGACATCACTATTTAATTGAGTACTTTATTAGTTTAAGTCACGTAGTTTTCAGTTCATTTTTTATTCAGTGGCATTTCTTAAGATAGGATTTTAGTGTCAAATTTATAAAGAAATAAAAATAATAATATTTTCCAATTTCCATATAAGTTTTCCAGAAAGACTTACCTTCCAATTTTAAGTAAGTATGCATATTTATCTAGTTTCAGAAGTTTCCTTAAGCACCAAAATAATTAACTCATAAAATTTAACAACACATGTTTCCAAAATTAATTCCCCTTCCAGCACTAACCCCTATCAAAATGCGACTTCATAATATTGCTTAAGGTTATATGAACCAATTATGAGATTTAACCCGAAAGTGCAGTGATTTTAATCTAATATAAACAAGATTTGAATCTGTGTTGATTTTTTGTTGAAATTGGGCTGGATTTGGGGTTGTATTTAAATGAACAGCAACATTCAGCAACAACTACTTTCAAAACTATCTTGGTAATCCGCATTTTCTCTTGTCAGATTGTAAAAACTTCTCAATATTCTTGGAAGTTTTTACTCTGGTCCGTATAATGTGTTGGTTTTGCTCCAGACTCCAGTCAGTAATAGTTTGGTTTCGATTTTCTGTTGAAGATGGTGCAAAGTTTGAAGTTAACTAACACACACATTTCCTCTGTATTCATCTCTGAAGACAAAAGCCTTGCAGATACAGAGAGATATTTTGTTTATATAGTGATTGAATTTGAATTAGGATTTCCATTAGGTTTTTGGTCGTTGTCGTAGAGTTAGTTGAGAAGTAAAGTTGCAAAAGACCTTGGTCATAGTAGACATGCCTGCTGTAGAATATATTTTCATACAACGTTTCAATAGTTGTATTTTGAAGAACTTTGTATAATCTTCCTTTAGCCAAAGGAGGAAAAAGAATAGTTTTCTTCTATCTACATATGCCCTTGTGACGAGATGGGAAGAATTTATGAGAATATTTTGAAAAAGTTCTTTATGAATTTATTGAAAGTTTACAGTTTACACAGATAGCAAATGCAATAGTTCTCAAAAGTTACTTGGAATGATGAAAACATATTCAATGGAAGGTGAAGTTTTGTTTTGTGAAGAAAAAAAACACTTACATATATGAAATAATATTTGGATTTGAAAATATTGATCATTTGATTTGAAAACAAAAATTTAAATATATAAAGTTTTGATAATATGAAAGTGGGACAGGTGTTGTTTTCTTTTTACTTCTGAAATATTGGTGGGTACTAAATGGTAAGTTATGCTTTCGTAAAAAATATGAGTTTGAGATTTTGATCAGACATGTCATTACGATGATCAGAGTTGTCAAGTTTTAAAAAAGGCGGAATTGCAGAATATAAAATATAAATTGCTAAAAAATCATTAAATTCAAAATTTTTCACCTCATCATAAAGGTCAATTTCGTCAACACAAAGCTGGCTGAAATTTTCAGTTCTTTCTTGTTCTGACAGTTTTGACACACTTGTGCCTATTCTGCTGTTTTCTAAAATAGTTTTTCCTTATTAAAAAAGTTTACTTACAAATTTTGAAATAAAGTTCCCAGACATGATAGTGACGACGCATAAGTGGATCTGACTATTATGTCTACCTATTTGTCTCTCTGTCTGTCTGCCTGTTCAGCTGAGATATAGTGTTTTTGTTATTCTGCCCACAAACATTTTTTATTTTTTTTTTCGAACTAAAAATAACGGTTTCTTTCTTTTTTCCCCATGCACCGTTCGTATACCAGCAATTCGTTGGTCATACAAGGGGGGGGGGGTATGAGTTGAAAGATTTGACAATCTATACGAGCATAACCCGACTATAAGCACCACTAAAGGAGTCTGATGATCTGATGATCGAGGTGGCACTCGTGAAATAGCTATAACTCCAGCCTTTTTATTCAAAAACTATTTATAAAATTGATGTATACTTTGCAGCATATACTGCACTTGTTTGGTATTCCATTAACACACAAAACCCTATTAAAAATAAATTTCTTTCAGTAAAGGCTACTTTTGTATGAGAAACCATTTTTCTACAGATGGTTATTAAGGGTACCTCACAAAGAACCATTTTTTTGTTTTTTCATTTCGAATCGGTTTTTCTCATTTCAATATTTTTTTTACGGAAGCTTATATACAAATAAATAGGTTTTCTTACCAAAATTTTAAATAAAATATTTATTTAGATATTTTAAAATTTCTTTTTTTGAAAATCAAATATTTTGAAAATTGTATGGTCAATTTTTGTAAAACTCAGTAAGGGTTTTTTTTACTCTATATAGTATTCTAGGAAGAAATTTCCATACAAATGTTAGGAAAACCGTTTAGGAAAAATCTTTTTTTAATGGCTCCAACGATTTTTATATTAATAAAAAATATAAAATAACAACTATTTATGGTACATCTAATAGAGCTTCTTATTTTCATTTTCTCATTATGGGCAGAACAGATTAGGATACATTTTTCGTATACTTATACAAATTTCCAATAATATTAAAAAAAAAAATTCATGTCAAAATTTTCTAAAAAAAGTTTGTTTTTTTTTCGAAAATTTGATATCTCAAAAATGAGTTGACAATTGTTTTTAAAATTTTATTTTTATATGCACATAAGTAAGTGCTTAAGATTTACATACCAAAAAATTTCCCTAATAAAGTTTTAAGAATTTGATATTTTCAAAATTATTTGTTAAAAAAACCTCTCCAGCGATCATTTTTTTTTTCATACAATCATTTTTTTGTCCATACAATCGTATTCAAAAACTAAGATTGCGTTCTGTTTTTCATCTCAAACTTTGAAAGAAGTTGTTTTAACAAATTAAAATATCGTATTTCAAGCTATTCAAATTTTTCGCTCATAATTTTCATGTCTTTACATATAATTTTATTAAATCCTCAATGCCTTGAAAATAAGAGAAAGTCGTGTATTTTATTTATTTTATTTTTTAAGAAAAAAATTCTTATACTTTATCTTTTACTTTTACTATATAAATAAAAGGTACCGTTATTTTTGAAGGTCAGACAGATTTCAATGTCCTGCCGGGAAGGAAATCGCATAAAGACATATTTGGAGAAATTTTTTTTAGGTCTGAGCAGGACATAATCAGAACTCTCTGATATAATTTTGAAACACATCTGAACACTTAAAGTGCCAGTTATAGCTATCATTGAAGCTCATCATTGAAAACTTTATTGACTGATTTTGAGATATTTATAAAGCAAAATCATTTATTATTTTGATGAAAAAATAAAGCTTTAGACTTAATTGATATTTCTAGTAAAAAAAAAATGTTCAAATAAGCTTAACTTTCCACATAAAATGACTTTTAAGATTCCAATGATCATTGGTAAGGTAGTTCAATTATTGAAAAAAGAAAAGTCTTTTTAAGTGGAAAGTAGGGCCTATTTTAAAATTTTGTTTGACTTAAAATATTAATTAAGTCTTGAGATTTATTTATCTATTAAAATAATAAATAATTTTGTTTTCAAAGTCTCTCAAAATCCATCATTCAAATTTTCAATGATGAGTTCCAATGATAGCTATGACTAGCACCTAACTGTCGTACGATTGCGGTAAACGCACCAAAATTAAGTACCGACTTAATCTTCATTTGACAGCTGGTCAATGAAAAACTCGAACAATTCAAAAATATGAACTAAAATTTATGTGTTTAAAGAGCCCATTTGAAATGAGTGAAGTTGATTTTTTCCCCCTTGAAATCTGTCAAAGCACATATTTTGACAATTAGAACCTTCAATTGGGCAAAAAATAATTTTTTTTTTGATCAGAAATCAATTTAGCAAATTTTGATTTTCGGTAGATTTTCCCCTTTTTAACAGACATCATTACCCACCACAACAATTGGCAGCCATCAGTTTGACAAGTCTGAATACAGTTTGGTTTGCCTTTTCATACCCTGAGGCCACACGAGCCAGTACTGGCTTGCCAGTCGCAATACACTCACACTTTTTTACCGACACATACAAACATGAGCAACTGGCTCGTCAACTGGCTTGCTTTTTTTGTAGCCAGTTGGGAAGCCAGTAGAGCAGCCAGTTACAGGGTTCGGCAGTACTTTTTCGGAGCAGATTTGGAAAAAAGGTCTTAAAACTAAAATTGACTCGCATTTTATTTCACAAAATATTAATAAAATAAGAATCGGGGAGTCAAAGTTTTATTAATTTGCTAATGCCCATTTTATTCACTCATTTAATGCAATTGGATTTAAACTGCTTTCCGGAGGTCAGTTTAAGTTATTAAATCCAAATAAATACTGAATTTTATATTATTCACTTTTCTTGATATTTTTATTTCAAGAAGTGATATCAAACCTAAGATTTTTCAACAGAGTTTAACCAAAAATTTGTTATAATTTTCATGCATTGTTTTGGAAAACGAATTGGCTTACTCAAGATTCACATGTCTCGCCGTGGTCTTCGAAACCTACTTACCAGTATCATGGTCATTAAGCTCGTCTCGCTATGTTCTCGCCATGCCCATCTACACGAGAATGTATGTCTTGGTTTTCTCGCTATGGTCTCGCCATCACATTTACACGCTGTCCTTTGCATTGAGCATGTTTTGCCATCATCTCGCTTGGGTCTCACCATAGTCTCCCCAAAGTTTTTTTAAATTGAATTTTTCAAAGTGGTTGAAATAAGCTATAGGTCTCGTGTGGTGTGTTTTTTGGTCCTCTTACCATTCGGGAAGAGAACCAAAAAATTGGTGAATAAATTGATTAAGCGGTGAGCAGGCTTTCCCAAACCAAAGTGAATCAATTTTCCCATCGCGTCAGTGTAGTTGCTCTCATTAAACGCCATGTAAGGAAATTCTGAGAAGTAAAATTTTAGTTTTCTTTCTGATGGTTTCGCGTTGGTTTGAGAGAGCTTTTACAGAAACAAGTAAAGGCTCTCCAGAGCCAAAGCAAACCATTCGTAACGTTCTATTCTTTTACTATAGTTTTGTCGCATAGCATTAGTGTGTTTTTAGTTCATTTAATTTTGAAAGAATGGAATATCATAGTACTTCTATTTTTTTCACTGAAATCGGAGTAGGTTTATTCCATTTGGATTAACATCCGAACCCTGGCAGGAAAGAAGCCAGTACAGCATGCCGCCTACGTCACAGCCAATACACGAATAGAAACTTGACAGTCAATGTATGTAACCAATTGGCTAGCCAGGACTGGCTCGTGTGGCCTCAGGGATAGTGAATAGACTTACTTCTGAACAACGTTTGCAAATGGTTCAAATTGTTAACCAAAATAATGGTTTGGTTTGCGAGACGCGTCGCAAAACAATCCATTTATTGCAAAAGTCGGTTGTCTACGCATATTTGTTTGATAGTTTTTGGCAAAGTTTCTTGCAGTTTTTTCACTTTAAAAAAACAATGTTGAACTATTTTACAAAACCAATCAAATATCAATTATTGTGTATAATTTAACCATCCCGAAGACAAAAAAATATTTCTACAATTTTTTTTTTGGTTTGAAAAAAAACTTCATGTTGCTTCTTTTTCAAATCCTATCAATTTTTTGTTATAAACAAGTGTGTAAAATTAAATGAACCCAAAACCAATATCATTGTTTATTCTCAAGATATTTGAGACAAAAAAAAATCGCCAATTTTTGATAAGAATTTCTTGTAGTTTTTTTACGTAAAAAAAAAACTGTTAATTGAATATTTTTACAAATTTTAGCAATTATTTATTAAAATCTGATGTTTATTATAAAATTACACGAAGCCAATACGTTGCTTGTTCTAAAGATATTAGAATCGATAACTTTTTCAACAATTTTCAGCAGTTTTTATTTATTTCAAAAAGAACTGATGATTGAAATATTTTTTATATTTTTACCAATTTTGTAGCACATCAACATGCGTAGAATAAAATAAAGGGTGGTTAAATTTTAAGGGCATATGTTGAATGTGAACCACACCTAAACGTCAAGTGTTTTTCTGCATTTCATTTGATATTTCTCGATTTCAGGCTAACTCTATTTGAACCATGGAAAGATACACAGCCGAGCAACGCGTTAAAGCTAGCTATTCAGGCTTATTATGAAGATGGGCGTTCAAATCAAAATGCAAATCATAAATGCATTTTTTCGAGGCACATTTTAAGTCACCTCAGTGGATTCGTCAATAAGCAGAATTGCAGCATTTGGGCGAATGATAATCCAAGAGTGATTGTCAAAAAATCAATGCACCCACAAACAGTGACGGTTTGGTGCGGTTAATGGGCTAAAGGCATCATCGGGCCGTATTTTTTCAAAAATGCCTCATTTCGGTCAGGCAGTTACTGTGAATGGTGTTCACTATCGTGCTTGAGATGATAACGAACTTTTTATGCCCGAATTGGGAGATATGGATGTGGACGATATGTGGTTTCAACAGGACGGTCCCACTTGCTACAGAGCAAGCGAAGCAATGGCTCTTTTGCCCAACAAATTCAATGGCCGTGTAATCTCACGTGGTGGGGATGTGAAGTGGCCGCCAAGATCATGTGATTTGACACCGTTGGAATTCTTTCTTTGGGGTTATTTGAAAGAAAAGGTGTACGTCGATAAGCCAGCAACAATTCAAGAGCTAAAGGAAGAGATAATAGAGCCTCAATTATGCCTCAGCGTCATCGAAAATTTGGGCCATCGGATAGAGGTGTGCCGCCGAGGTCATGGCGGCTATTTAGCTGATATTTTGTTCCGTGCATAATTGAACCATACCAATATTATCATAATAAAAAAAATGACAGTAATTTCCTAAATAATTTGTGTTTTATTCAAAATCAATATCGGGCCTTAAAATGTAACCACCCTTATATCCGAAGTCCATAATATCATTCGTTCTCGAGAAATTCGAGACTAAGCAAACTAAGCAGTGTTTTTTTTTTTATTGCCACAGTTAAAAAACTACTTGTTGAATTTTTTTGAAAGTCCTTTTTGCTCGTACTGAAACTTTTGTATATAAAATAAAATGTATCGGAAGTCAATATCTTTATTCGTTCGAACGTGCGAACGCACGTAAAAACACAGAAATACCTCTAAAAATAATGGATTCCCATTCTTGGGCTCTGGAAACGTGAAGATATGTCAAACTTTTTGATTTGACAAATCGGACCAGTTACAATAACTTTCGATGGGAAATTAATAAAAAAAAAAAAAAGATTGCACTCTGTGCTGTGCAAATATCACAAACTTTTTGTAGGACTTTAAATCAATTCTTATAATGATTAGCTGGTATACAAATTTATCAAAGAGTATAAATAAATTTTGAAAGCTGTAATCAATCAAAATTTTGAAAAAACAACCGAATTTAATTATATCTCAAAGAACAAAAAAAATATCATTACAGCTATTTCTGTTTACACTTTCAATAAACAGCTTATTTAACTGTTTTAAAAACAATTTTAAAGCTAAATTATCTTGGCTTTTTTATCAGTTTATCCATTAACACATTCTTCCATTTTTAATGCTATTATTTAAATCGTCGGCATCGTGTCGGTCAGTGAGTTTCTATGTTTTATGACGGTGCATCCGCTGAGCAAGGGTCGCCATCCCAAAATTATATCATAAGGAGCAGGAGGAAATCCTTAGTCATGGGAAAAACTGATTCCATTTTTATTCTCTATAGTTTTAAATTAAAAACAAATTGCTTTAATTTACTACGGATTCTACTACATAGAAAATAACAATTTCTTTAAAATTTTTCAAACGAGTTCCACAAGGCGTGTTTTTACAATTAAAAATCTAAACATGTTAATATTAACACTAAAAATGGGAATCTAAGTTTAAGAAAAAAACACAAAATATAAATTATCACCGAAGTTATATTTAACTTTTTGACCAATTCTTAAAATGAAAAACATAAGATGTTTCAACTTAGGTTACATAATATTAAAATCGATAAAGGTCTTAATTGGGTTAAACTACATACCTAACATTTTTTTTTAAAGAATTTTTCAAATTTTTTGAGAATAAAAATAATAAACTTATATTCCTCGAATGCACGCAGTCTAGACTTCCAGTCATTATAGTGGTCTACAGTCTATTCACCAAAATTAAAACGAGTTCATCAACCTATTTACAAAAATATTTAGTTTTCAAAGTCTGTCATTTATTTATCTCGATGATGCTATTCTCGCTCCATCTAGACTTCATCAATTAGAAATTTAATAACATCGAATTTATTATCTTATCATATACATATGTACAAATAAATATATAACCAGGCAATTGAAATAATCTCCAAACAAAGCAAATATACCGAAGCTTTTACGCAATCGGCTTTGACCCATTAATTGAACCAGACATAAATAAAAATATACAAAAATACAATATGATGTGATATTGTTGTATCTATGTTTTGTATACTAATAAAAACAAAAAACGTACATACATATCTATTAATAAACACTATCCCTCAGAATCATCTCGTATTCAATTAATCGATTTTCACATAACGATCTTGCCAAGGCGTTAACCTCTTTAGCTTGGATTCAAAAGCAAAATACAAATAAACTATCATCAATGTTTGCATTTTGTATTTACACACGCAGATACGAGGGTATTTGCAAATTCATGGAACAACAACAAGAGAAACAACAATTTATCCAAACAAATAATAACAACAAAAAGATTAAAAAAAAAGTCTATTTGATAACAACCTGTGGCCCAACAATAGCAAACTATAAACACGGGCGAGTGACAGAGAGCACACGGTATGCGTAGGGTGTAGTCCATGTAGTCATCGATATCAACATCGACACACATCAAATAATAATAACAACAAAAAAATTGGTCATTTGGTAAACAATAATATATTTTAATTTTAAAGTCAGCATCTCAGAGCTCAGCAGCTGTCAGAATTCACAAGGTACTTAGTGAGTAACTTCTTGTTAGATACTCATCTACATAAGTCAACTCGTGATAGTGAGTGAGTAACTAGTCAAACACAAAATGTGGTTATCAACTTCTCAGAGAGTCGTGTTAACTTGTTTGAATATTAAATTGAGTAATTCTAGTTCGCTCCGATTAAAAATACTTACGAAAATCCATTTTGTTTGAAAGAACATAATTTAGTCAAATTTTTTATCACAGTCAAAGAACAACAACTACTTATAAGAATCACTCTAATATCTAACTTCATCTCACAGATACACCAGTGTGAATGTTTTGAGATACATTCATTCTAGTTCCGACGAAAAGAAAACAAGGTCTTCTCTCGTTTGCGGTATGTGATAGATTTGTTGACTGGTGTGGTAATTTACACGGACGACGACGACGCCGCGCCGATGCGATGACAAATGCGCTAGAGTGAAGTTAATTGAAAACCAATAATTGATCAAAAAAAACACACATTAATCACGCGTAGACAATAACTTCAAATGACATTTTTTATCTATAATAAGAAAGAGACTGCACTATAGCAACAGAGGCTATATCCGAGGGAATACTGAATTGGGTCTCTCTTTGATGGTGGACGGAGACGATCAACAGCTTTAAAAAAACAACAACAACAGTGAAATAACATTTTAGTTCTCTGGAATGACATGGACATGGAGACTTAGATAAGAAGTCAGGTATTCGTCAGACTGCGCTGATCGTGGCTGGCGCTAAATGTATGTGAAATATTGTGAACAAAAAGTTAGCGGATATCTACGTTCTTGCTTTTAATTTACAACAATGTTGCTTAACAATAAACACCGGTGGATATGACGTCTTACGGGATTTTTGTTTAATAAGGTGATAAATAAAGTCACACAGAATAATCCTTCAATATAATGATTTATAAATTTGTGAAACGGAATATATTTGTCTTGCTGCAGTAAACTAGCGCATAAGTTCATACGTTGCTTCATGATTTTTACTAGATACAAAAAGAACTTATCTTATAGTTTGAACTAACTGACTGTATTCTGTGATAGATATCATGGTTCAATGGATTATGGTTATGTTTTATGAATTTCACACCCCGGTGGTGCACAGTGGTCTGTTTGTTGAATTTTGACGAAAAAATTCATTATTCAAAAATTCTAGAAACAAATTAATGAAATTTGGTACCCTCAATGATTCAGTGGTACTGCCTATTTTTGTCTGCTTCAAACAGAGGCTTCATAATTCCAGTCAGAACATGGTCCAAAATTTTAAAATGTAAAAACAAATTATTGTCAAAGCCAAAAACTGAGTCATGTTTGCAACAACCTAAGATATGTGCTTGAATCTATACTTTCATTTAAAAATTACTTCAATTCTAGATTAAACAAAATTAAAAAAAAAAAAAATTGTCCAAAATGTTGAGCAATGTTTCCAAGGCATTAGACCAAATTTTATTGCTATTTTTGAAAAAAAAATTGTTGTGTTGGAAATTATTTTTAGACCTAATCTCATCGAATCTGAAAGAAATTTGACAATTTTGACGGTTGTGGGTTTTCTATTGGTAAATTAAGATTTCAATCTAAAAATTAATTATTTTCGCTGTCAAAGGAATACGATTTCAAATTGGTATTTTTTTTCCAATGTATCTGTGTGATTTCACGTGTATCTCATTATTCGTAACAATTTGAATCCTTTAGTTCACTTTTCCATAACATTACCGATCCGCTTAAAATAGCTTTTCTTTTTGTTTTAAAAAAGATGATTTTTTTCATGAAGTAGAAAAATAAGTAGATTTTGGCAGATCTAAATCAAAAATAAATTGATCTATTTTACTAATGGAAAACCTCATTTCAAAACAAAAATTAATCAACCGTTTTAAAATAAAAACAATATTCACGTGGGTAATTCTAATTCTAAGCCAAGTTCCACAAGCATTAATGATTTTCCGATGGATACACTCTGTTTTTACGCTCAAGACAAGTGTAAATAAATTTGACTGATGAAACTAAATCTTGCGGAATCGCATAAATAGATCTGTAGACGATTTTCTGTGTACACAAAAAAATATGTGGTTGCTGGAAAATGGAAAGATAATTGGAAATACCATCAGATTTCATAGCCTTAACCCTAATTCATAAAGTGTACCAAAATTAATTATGAGTGTCAAGTTAGCAAAGCAACTTTGACAAATCGAAAAATGGGTATGTGGATAATTTGGTTTGACAATGTTCGGTATTTGATAATTTGTTTTTTTTTTCACAACTTATGTCTAGAAGTTTTAGCCACTTTTCGAAAAATCATAAAAAACATAGAACGACAAATTCTAAATTGTCATAACATACTAACGACTAAATAACCATTAATTATTAAGCCATAAATCATTCGATTTTAACAGTTTTTACCACTTTTTGAGGTAGTGATATGCTTACTTGATGTGAAGCTAATGAAGAATGAAGAAAAACATAGAAAACATTGCACGACAAATTAAAAAATGTCACAACTATTTCGAAACCATAGAGCAATTGGATATTATCAGTTTTACCCCCTTTTTAGCTGATACTTTGCTTACTTGATATCAAGCTATTGAAGGACCCAAAAAAACAAAGAAAACATAGCGCGACTAGAATTCAGTTTTCACAACTGATTAAAGAATAACTAACAGCAAATTATTTAGCTGTAAAACATTTAGTATAAGCAGTTTTTACTGCTTTTCGAGATTTATCAAGTTAGCAAAGCACTTAAAAAAACATAAACACAAACATAACGACTAATTAACGGTAAAATATCCACCTACCCATTTTTCGGTTTGTCAAAGTTGCTTTGCTAACTTGACACTCATAGAAAACAAACAACCCAAAAACACATAGAAAACATCGCATGACAAATTGATTTTTTCACAACTAAATAACGACTAATTAACGTCAAATTATTAAGTACTAAAATATTTAAATTTAGAAGTTTTTACCAATTTTCAAATAAAAACATAGAACGACAAATCCGAAATTGTCACAACTAATCAATGACTAATTAACCACAAATTATGCACCTATTAATTTTTCGATTTGTCAAAGTTGCCTTGCTAACTTGACACCCATAAATTTATTGATTTGTATCTACAATTGACGTAGCAAATCATTTTTTTAAGGACTAAACTTAACAAACGGACCACTGTGCAGTGCCACGCACCAGGAGGTCTGGTAATTGAAAAATTTAACTCCTTACAAAGTACAAAATTCTTTGGTCTTGAGATTGAGGTCCCTTAGTGTTCTTTTAATTTCAAAGACAAAATAGAAATTCATTTGTAAATATTTTATAGGCTCCAAATAATTCATTCTCCTTTATATTTAAAATCACCATTAAATATGGTAATTTTCCAAAAGATCTTAACAAAATTATAATTATTTAATTTTGAAATGAAATATAATTTTTCAACAAATTGTTTTTTTTTAATATTAAAAAAATATATATTTAAAAAAACATACAATTGTATTTATAAACTTTGTCTAACTTTAGACAGGCGTAAAACAAGAACAACAAAAGTTATTGATAAACTTTACCTACTGTTGTTCTAAAGTTTTCTAACTTGGACAACGGATTCGGTTTTCTAAGATTGGTCTAAATTGGCGTTTTATTTAATTAAATAAGGGATATTTCCAACTATATTAAGGACTTTTAAAAACTGTATTACTCTAGTCAACAGCCTAAAAAATCTAATAAATAAGACGGATAATGTTTTAAGAACAATTTTTTCTACTAGTCATATTTGCTTAAAACATTAGAAATAGCATTTTTTTATAGGTCGAAGTATTTAACTTTAAATATTTGAAGCAGTGCAATATAAATTTTATTTTAATGTAGAACGAAACATTGAATAAAAACATAAACATTTTGGAAAAAATTAAATAAAAAATGGGCAAATTTCTCGTTGTGTTTTTGTCTATTTATATTAGCTTACCAGTTAGAAGAGCTTTTTTTAACTTTTATTTGTATTATAATAATGTTTAAATGATAAAACATGTAACTTAAATGTAATTAAAACAGTGCTTTCTTTCAATTACTTCCAAAAAACCATTACTTTTTTCAATTACATCCAATTTGTAAGTAAATTTTATCAATTACAATGACAAGTAATGGAAATGTATGTTTTTTTTTTTCAATTACAATTAAGTGTTATTTTAATTAAGAAAAGTTCAATTACTAATTACATGTAATTGAAATGGAAGTTGAAATAAATTAACAAAAAGTAATGACTGTTTCCCAACTCTGTTGTAAAGCTAAATTGAATATAATTTTGAAAATTTCTAATTTTAAAACAAAATTTCGCCATTGGAAAATAATTTTCGAAACCAAATCTATTTACTTTAAGTGAGCAATTCTCAAAGGCAATGCAAAAGTATTGTCTTAATGTGCGTCGTCAGCTTCACATAAGTGAGGTTTACTTAAGATTTTTTGTTTTAAATTAAGTTCCCTTAAGTGAGGTGCACTTGAGAGCCCTCATAGTTTCTGAAGCAAGAGTTAATTCGACCAGACTCAAAGTAACAAACAAAAAACAGTGCCTTTTGTTTTTAGTTTCACACAATGTGCTTCAATGAAATTTTTTCCAGTCCATTTTGTTAATAAATGTGTATTACCGTTAAACAAAAATAAAGCTAATTCATAAGCGCATCTTCTATTTTGTATTAAAAGATAAAATGAAAACCTACTTTGCTCATACATTGCTTATGAGCGCTCACAACTGCTCGCGCTCGCCCGCAAGTCATGAGTGATGGGTCGTGCCATAAGCCAGGGATGGCGAATTTTTATAGAGCTTCGTGCCATTTTTGAAAAATAAATAATTTAAAAATGCCTTTGGTATGCCAAAATTCAGGCCGTTTTCGAAAACGTCAAATTAAAGTCATTCTGATTGTCATTTTTGTGACGCAAATACTGCGATCGTCAAATAAACAATCGTCCTTCTTGCACACAATGGATTTGATCAACAACAGTCAATTTACTAGCAAACACATTGACGTTTACGGCGAGAACCTTCTCTGGCTTTTCAATATTTTGTTCATCAACTCAATTTTTTTACTGCATAGGTGCAGTGCCGATGATGTATTCGAATTTGATTGCTTTAGCAAGCTGCATTATCTAACGAAATGCAGTAAATTTTGTATCAACGTTTCCTAGCAGAAGAACTTTACAGTTTGCGTTTAAGAACATTTTGTGAATACATTTTTGACGCAGATGAAGTTTTCAAAATCAACAGCTTGGGCCTAGTTTTCTATATAGTAAAAGAAAAACGAAATGATTTCCCAGCGCACAGCATTTTGTTTGTGGATTTACCTAAAGATAGAAATTTATTTTTTTAATTTATAATTTTTAAGAAACAAACAAAATAGTTTCTCAAAATAGAAAACTCCGGCTTTTTTAAACCGCTATAAGCAAAAAACTAAACTTAATGTAGACAGCTGATGCTGCCACTCAAAGGTAATCGAATTTTTCAATTGATGACGCACCCATAATATTACGTGCCACCATTGCACGCGTGCCATCACTGCCATATTCTGTTTTCGGTCTTGAACCTGAGCGTGCGTTTTGCTATTGCGTCTTTGCGATCTTGCTCATGAGTGGACGCTTTTGAGTTAAGGCGCTTGCGCTCGCGTTCGCAAGGCTTTAACCTTGCATACGCACGTGGGCATAATATCAGCTAAATGCGTTTTATAAGCGCTCATTTGCAAGGTTTTTTCAATTTCTTTTTAGAAGTAAAAATAACTGTACCTGCCATACAATTTCTCTAAGCAATTTCACAAAATCTTATTAACATTGAAAATGTTTATAGGGTCGTTTTGGATAAATTATGGTGTTACTAAAATGAATAAAGTGAATAAATGTGTATATGAGATGAACGCTAGCGTATACGGGGGGTACGATCGAATTTTTGGTTGGTGTTACCAGAATGAATAAAGTGAACTGATGAACGTTGGCGTATACGGAGGGTAAGATTGAATTTTTGGTGGGTGTTACTAAAATGAACAAAGTATAGAGATGAATGCTAGCGTATAGAGAGGGTACAATTGAATTTTTGGTTGGTGTTACTAAATTGAATAAATGAATTTTAATTCTATATTTTTATAATTAAAAATGTGAGAGTCAATGCAGTCAGCAGTTAATTGTGCAGCTTAAGCTATAAGTGTTGGCAGTTAAAAAAAAAAACCGTTTGAAAAGAAAATGTATTTAGATGTGCAAAATTATGTTTTTTTTTAAATTCAAACTTTAAGTAGGGCTTTTATGTGAAATGGTCGAAAAACCAAAAATCTAAATGAGTTGTGGTAGAGTGACAACTTTTTTCTTTATCAATAGTTACGTTTAATATAACAATTTCGTTTGTATTTTTTGAAATTCCAAAAAATCTACAAAATGAGATATTAAAGGTTGTAAATTCAAAATTTAAAAATAGATGGTTCATAAATTATTTACTAGACATTAGGGTTAGATCTGATTGTAATAAATTTTATAGTTTAAGAAAGATAATAAATTACTGATTGCTTTTCGTTTCAGGAAATTCTTATAATATTTTTCTTTATATTTTTATATTTTTTTTAAATAAACTAATTTCTATCGATCGATTTTTGGCAGTTATATTTTTTATCTTTTTAACTATTCAATAACAATTAAAAATCTCTAATTCATACAGGTAATAGATTACACAAATCTACATATAATATGTAAAATTTGTAATATTTAAAAGCATCTGAGATGACATAATTACATATTACTGTTCATTACCATACTACCTAATAACTCTTTGGTCTGTGCACCTATACAATTTATTTTTTTTTTATTCGCACCTTCAATAATTGACAATTAATTTGATATATCATACGTAGCTGTACGTTCTTCATAAGCCTCGCAAATCTAAAATACAATTTGATTAAAAAGTGGTACTAATATTCAATCAATATTCCTATAGTTCATCGTCATCGTTGATTTGCAAGTTTGTGTGCGGAGAATCAGCCCAAATAAGAAGAACACAAATATTTCCCATAGTGCCACAGTTCATTCAAAAAGTCTCTCTCTCTCTGTTCATTATGTTTTTTGATTTGTTTCATTATTTGTCTCTCTGTCAGTGAATTACTGAAGAAAATGACTTTTCATTCAAGTTCAGTATTCATGTTCACTCGTTCAATGTTCTTGTTGCTTGTTCACTGTTTGTTCAGTCGTGTAGATGCTTCGATGGGGGTAGTTTGCTCTGCTGCTCGGCAATTGTTTTCTGCTAATACCTACCTAGTTAAATTAATAGAATGCGATTTGATGCGTGTGGTTATAGATACTTTAGTAGGCAGAAGGGTAAGATGCCTTATGGGATATGTTTGGTTAGTAGGTAGGTACTTTAGTAAGTTAGGTAGGATGCTTGTGAGATTCGCTGTTTTTGGTTTTTATTTTGTTAATTATTTTGCTTTTGAGTTTTATTAAGGTATAATTAGACGGATTAACAAAGAAAATTAAGATATGAAATAAAAAAACAAGAGGAAATAAAAATATACATAGGTCAATGAAATCTGAAAACTAAAACGTAAACCGCTTTATTTATTAGATTTTTTATAAGGTTGACTAGTTAGACAGTTGTTTAAGAAGTCCTTAATAGTTGAAAATATGCCTTATGGATATAGTAAAACAAAACGCCAGTTTAGAAAAATCTTAGACAGCCGAAACCTTTGCCTAAGTTAGACAAATTTAGAACAGCAGTAAACAAAGTTTATTAATAAATTTTTGGAGTTGGACCGTTGTCCATACTTATAGACAAAGCTTATAAATTCGACTGAAAATGTATTTTCTATTTTTGAAAATGCGATAAACGCCCTTATTGGGATAGTTATTCAAAATAGACTTGTTGAATAGACTAAAAGTCGATTTATTGTTACTGCAAATTTCAATTGGTAAATACTTTTATATTTGACTATTATGATCGACTTTTGTCCATTCAAATTCTTTGGAATAGACTTGCAAGAAGCCCCAAAATAAAAGAAAAAAACACAAAATTGGGAAAAATAGGATTTTGCGGAGACGTTCCACTCACTAGCATTGAATATTTGTTTGTAGGCATATGTAAGGGGAAAAATCAATTTATTAGTTAGCGTTGCCTACAACACACGTTATAAGAGCTACGAAAAATAAATTCAAATTCAAGAATAAAGTAAAAGTGTTACCAGACAAGGATAATAAATAATATGAAACTAGGAGACAAATGGCAGAAAATATAGGTAAATAAATCGACAAAAGGAAAATATTAAATCTCTTTTGTATTTTTGAAAATGAAACAAAATTTAAAAAAAAAAAAACTAGAAAGGAAATATGACAAATAATATTTTGTTGAGTTACGTCTCAATCCAACCAACATTGAATATTGTATTTTTGGAAAATCAAATTTTAGCTAGTGTTAACAAAAGCGGGATATTGAAAAGGAAAAAACCAATACATAACAAAATAACAAAACAAAAAATAGCAATACATGTCAACATCCTTTTATCTATAGTCAAATTTTGTTGATGATAGAACAAAGGGAATATGAAATACTTAACCGAATTTTTAAAAGAAAAAGTAAACGAAAATTATGCAATAGTATAAATAAATAAATAAATTTGGTTGCACAACAGCTCGTGAAGAACCAAGGCCTAGTGACTTACAACTCTCAACCATTCCTGTGTGCGTATTTTTGGCAGGAAAGGAAGGGACCTACAATTTTTTGTCGAGTCCGAACGGCTAGATGAGAAGCACTTATTCGTGACAAGTATACTCTTGGAGGATTTGTCAGTCCCTCGCAAGAGGCGGCAGTACCTCGGAAAAAAACATTTGTTTTTAGGTGGCAGCGGCTGGGAATCGAACCCAGACCTTTGGTATGACAGTTCTACGCACTAACCATCATGCCACGAGGTACCACTATGCAATAGTATAGCCTTATTTTAAGTTTTGTATCATCTTCGTATATTTGGGTATTTGATAATTTATTTTATTCAGTTTTGTTTGTATGAAGCAATAAAAAGTTCAGATAATAACATTTTTGTTGAGACAATGTCTCAAGAATGATCAAAATAGGGAATGATGAAATGGCTTCAAATTCCTTAAGTGTTTTTAAAGCTGTAGAAAAAAAATCTATTTATGCGCTACTATGTGCAAGTAAAGGTAGAAATGCGAGTGCAAGTATGCTAATTAAGTTTGGCTAAAAACTTTTTTAAATTTTTTTTAGTTCAATATAATTTTTAGATTGATCTTAGTAAAAATCATGATTAAAATTGGTATAAATTGGTGTACTTGGAAACCAGTAAAGATAAAATTCAAAATAAAAGAAAGATTAATAATTATAAAGATTAAAGATTTCTCTAGCACAGATAAGTCATTTTCAATGTCCCCATTGTTACTCAAGGAGTGAAATCTGTAAATTTTTTTCTGAAAAATGGCTTAACAACTTTTCTTCAAGAAAATTCAATACATTTCTTTCAGTAAAAGCTGCCTTTGGAAGGGAAACCATTTTTCAACAAATTACTATGAATAGTACTTCCAAAAAACAATTTTTTTTTTTTCAAAACGTTAATTATAATTTCAAGCATTTTTTATATCGAAGCTTTTAAACAATACAAGTAGTTGTTCTTACCAAAATTTTCAAAGAAATATTTTTTGGATTTTTAAAAAAAAATTTTCAAAATTTTTATTTTTTTGAAAATCAAATATTTTGATAAAAAATCGACTGTTTCTTATACTCTTCAAGGTATTTGGGGAAAAACTTTTACTTTAATGAAAAAAACACAAATACAAATGTTAAGAAACCATTTTTAATTTTTTTTTTTTTTTTTCTTAAAAACAGCTCTTACGATTTTCATAAAACTTTTTGTGTATGCTTAATTTTAAGTGCGATATACCACCAAAAATTATAAAAAAATGTAAATAGCAGCTTTTAATAAATAGTATACTTATCAGAGAACGTTTTTTTTTTTAATTTAGATGAGGTCGGCTGAACAGATTTCGATTAATTTTTGTATATACAAATTTCCAATAAGATTAAAAAATATTGTATTCATATTAAAATTTTCAACAAAAATAATGTTTGGATTTTTAAAAAAAGTTTAAATTTTTTTTTTTTAAAAATTCAATATCTCAAACGCTGAGCGTTTTGGACATAAGTGAAAGTAGGCTTGGCCCTGTCGTGCATTTTATTTTTTTTTTTTTCACACAAATTTCCTTATTGGGTTTATTAATCGAGGACATGTCATGTGTCATTATGTTCGTTAATTATTGATATTTGGTAAGGCTTCTCTGCTTGAGCACGAAATCCCATCCCTAAGTATTAAAACCAGAACAGTCAATAGCTGATTTACCATATTAAATCTTTTGCTAGAAGCTAGACCAAAATGAATCTATTAACTAGAATTTGGGGGGGACATAGAAACTCGTGAAACTGACTATATGACATTATATGTCAGTTGGTACATTGTACCAACTCACTTTCCAAGACAAACAACCTATTGAAAGCCAATTTTAAATCCAGTCCTATTTGAACTAAATCAAAATAATAAAGCAAATTAAAAAGTTCGACCCCAGACCAAACCTTGATAAATTAAAAAGAGAATTTAAAGATGATGGCAAAGGATTAAAAAATATACATTTTTAAGAGCACAAATGTAAATGTAAATTTTACTTATTTTAAATAATTATATTAACTAAAAATTATGCAAGCTAGAGATGTTTGTCTTCCTTATAGAAAGTATACTATTGAGAGCATGCTTGAGCCCTCTTTTTGATTTTTTTTTTTTAGCTCTGGAATCGACAGATTCATTTAAATATTTTTTTAAACTTGTCTCAAAAAAGTTTTGGTATTACCTACAAGTTTATATTCCATAAATATAAGCTTTTCTATTTCAAACCAAAAAAAAAACTACAACTAATTCTTTCAAACTATTTTTGAAAGCAAAGCCAGATACCAAAAACTAAATGCCAAAAAAGCTGAAGCAATAAAAGAAAATACATTTATGCAAAACATATCTCATAATTCACTCTCACTAAAAATGAATTTTTCATTCAAAAAACTATTGTTTTCCTTTTTCAAAAGATAGAAAGATTTTAAACAAGAGATATAGAGCTACCCAAGAATTTGCCTGTGCGCCATAAACATTAATATAATGATTTTTTCTACAAAACTAAGGTTTTCATAAAATAAAAATATTAAATTAAAAAAAAAATACTAAATTACTTTTCTACCCTTAAATGTTTAAACTATTATAGCTATTACCATGTGTAGTGCGAGCGCAAAATTAATATATAAAAAAAATATATTTTATAAGTTTATATTTTGAAATTAAAACAAAATAATCTTAAATCAAATATACTTAAAAAAATTAAGAAAAAATAAACTATTCAAACAAAATCAAGATGAGCGCTTAAAAAAAACACCCCAAGTTCTTGACGACGACCTTACCGGTTTGGCTTTTGGCTTCTGCTTCGCTTGATGTTTCGGCTTAAACATATTCCACCTGACGCCTAGGTTCGTTTTTTTCACCGCCTTCACCGTCGCTTCGTGCCAGTTGGCCTTGGCTGTCACTTTGCTAGATAAGTTGGCAATGGGTGGAATATGATGATGGGAAAGTGATGATGATGATGGTGGTGTTGATGTTGATGCCGACGAAGACTTTCCAATGATGACTTTCTGCTGGAGTGGCTTCAGCTTGCTTCCTAAAAATACAAATCCACGTAGGCGTTGATGATGGTGACGGCCGGCACGCAGCGTGGCGTCGTAAATTGAAAAAGAGTTTGTATAAATTTTTGTATCCCAAACGATGAAAAGGTAAATCAGCACAAAACAATTTAATAAGCAAAACAAACAAAAATAAAAAAACACACACACACGCATATAGACAAGGATAAAAAAATAACATTATGGTGTCCTTGTTATTGAAATCAACAAGTTTGTGACGGACTAAATGATGAGAGACTGCATGTCCTTTCTAACGATGTGACTGTGATTTTTGTTGTCGTTAATAAAATAAGAGCCTTGATTCATGTGACCAGGGGACATTATGTGGTCCTTCATCCAAAGGACACTCTGCGTCTCACAAAAAATAAGCAACAAAAGAAGAATGACTAGAATCACAAATGCGACACCTGGTTCTGTACAATGTCTCTATTTTTTATTTATTTATTCTTTTTTTTTTGCAATTCTTCTTCTGTTGAGAGGAGGAAAAGTAATAAGATCCACTTTCGGTTGGATGAACCTTTTTTTTACCTTATGAATGCGTCCTTTCGGCCGTAGAAGATGGTGTGGGTTACAGCAACAGCACTGGGAGAAGATGAGTTTTCCCAACATGGAGGATGTTGGCTCTTTGAGTTGGATTCTTCTTTTTTTTTTTTGTTATATTTTGATTTGTTGTGGAATCCTTTTTGGGTGATTATGAAAAGTTGGAGACTGGAAGAGATTATTCAAATCGTATGTCCTTTTTTTGGTACGTGTCATGTGCCTTTTGTAAATTTCTGTAAAGAAAAGAATTTAAAAAAAAATGAGTTTTATTTAAAATATTTTGTTTTGTTTTGTTAAATATTTTTTTAATTTTAAAGAGTTGTGGAGACATCAAAGAAATATCAAAAAAGGGCTTTTGTTTTTAGTCAAAATAAAAAATATCTGTGCAGAATACATTTTGATGGGAATAATATTTATGATTGACAGGATAACCTTTTTTTACAAATTTTTATTGAAAAAGACAATATTAAAATTGGAGTTTTAGGTACCTTAAACATTTGCATGCCTCTAGAAAAAAAAAATATATAAAACATTTTGTTCAAGGATTTTATGTTTTTTTTTTTCATTTTATTCATCATTCATTGTCTATTCTTGAAAATAATTAAACTGAAATCTCGTTTAAAATTACGTTCAATCGATGTGAGTGCTCGTGAAACAACTCTTAAGCATCCTTTCATTGTATTTTTTTCATTTATTTGAGACTCTCTATAAGCTGCCATGGTATTATACCTGTCATATCCTTACGTAGTTTTTTCAACTTTCCAAATGGAAGAAAAAATAAAAGAAAGAAGGATCAGCCTGATGACATTACATTCTTTGGCTTGTGCGGTTTTTTTGTTTTGTTCTCCCCATTTCAGATGTCATGTGAATATGCGGAATGAAGTAAGTTTTTATGTCTGCGAATGTCGTGAACGAAAACAAGGATGTTTTCGAGGTGGGTTAAAAATTGTAAATGCATCAGACAATGCACTCAGCCACAATGTCATATCGTAGTCTCTTAAATATCCATTTCAATTTTCTTTTTTTGAAATGTTAACACTCTTATCTCCTTTATTCATACAAATGAATAAAAAAAGGATTTTGTATTGTGTTGTGTGTCATTGATAGTGTTTTTATCAATTCATTAAAAAGATATCGCAATTAATGTTTGTAAGCTAAAATTGACACAATTAAATGGTACATAAATGTAGTAAGAATTATATTAAAATTTAAACAATAATTTTACAAAAATTACTGAGTCGATTTTATAATTTTTCGACAGCAACTATTTATCTGGAAGAGATGTACAAAATGTTTGTTAACAAAAATTCTATAAAATATTTTTATCTACAGATTGAAATAGAAAAAAGTTTCTTTGCATCAAATAAAATATGTTCTTCAATGCTTTTTTCAAAATGGCTGACAACGCACTAGTAATTTTTTTTTTTAACTTAGTGGATTTAGACTTGGTACCTACTCTTTACGAAACAAACTAGACCAGTATTTTTGTATAGATATAAAATGTTGTTTGACTAGACTATTGTTTTAAATGAATGCTTACGATTCTTGCGGTCAAGGCCATAGCCAATCAATTATTTCTGGTGGGATATAATTTTTCGAAAAAACAATTGCACTATTTGCGTGAAAGCATACACGGTGTTTTTGTTTGATCACATCTGCGGAGTTGCGTTGAATAGAAACTTAAGCCTAGTACGCTGCTGATGCGAAACGAAAAATCCCATACAAAAATGATACAACGAAATCAAACGAAAAATTTTGTCTTGTTTCGTTTTGCAGTACGCTGTTCGATTAACGAAATTGATATTTGTTGCATATTTTTTGGAGGAGTCTACACTCTTTTTTCGCCCAAATTTAATAGCCGCCATTTATTTTATGCGAAAAAATGATATTTTGTGTTTTTTCGTGCTTATTTTTGTTGTTTCTTTCATTAAAAGCTGGGCCGTCTGTGTTTTTTTGTATGTTTTTTTTTAGTTTTTGAATGGTGTAACTGTCAATGAATATTTTTTCGCTGTGTTTTCGTAAGCATTTTGCTGTCTTGTTGGAGACCGAGGAAAAATTTTGATTCGTAACAGCAGCGTACTAGGCCTTAAGAATAAAAAAGTACAACGAGCAGTGGCGTAGCTACCTTGGGGCAAACCGGGGCCTCATCCCCAGTCCCCCAGAAATTATGGGGCCCCTTATTTGAAAAATCAAAAGTGGTTTCAATTAATGTTTCTTACCTATTTTTTCATTTTGAAGCTGCTGGTGTGAAACGAAGTTATAAGTCGGTCTATGGTCTCCAACAAGACAACGAAATGCTTACTTAAACACAGCGAACAAATTTTCATTGACAATTGCACCAATTTAAAAAATCAAAACAAAAGAAAATGAAAAAAAAACAGACAGCCACGCTGCAATAAAAGAAACAACAAAAATAAACACGAAAAATCACAAAATGTCACTTTTCGCACACAATAAATGGCGGCTATTAAATTTTGTGCGAAAAAAGAGTGTAGACTTCTCCAAAAAATATGCAACAATTGTCAATTTCGTTCACTGAACAGTGCACTGCAGAATGAAAAGTAAACCTAAATATTTTGTTTATGATTTCGTAGGGTCATTTTTGTATGGGATTTTTTGTTTCGCATCACAAGCATACTAGGCTTTATGTATTATTCAATGAATTTCTTTGGTGTTCAAACTTTCCGTTATTAGAGAAAAGCACTTTAATAACTAAAAGATTATGAGAATGAAATCACTAGCTATCATCTCATTGCCTAACTTTCTATTATTCCAAAACTGTTTGAGTCCATTATTTGTGACGTAGAATCCTTTAATATTGTAAGTCAATTATTTGTGATAATCAACATGGTTTCATTCAAAATAAGTCAACTGCTACACACCTGCTTCATTTTACTTCCCTATGTCTTGATACCTTCGAAAACTGGGGAAACAAGTATATTATATGTTCAGAGATTTTAGGAAGGCCTTTGATAAATTGTGTCACAAGATAAGATTTAATGACAAAATTTTTGGATGTGTGGATTTCATTATATCTAAAAAAACTAGAACTTATAGTATTGCTTTTAAAAATGGAGCACTCTGAACAACTTTATGTTAACTTTGGTGTTCCACATGGAAGCCATTTAGGTCCCCTAATAATAATTTTACATGTAAGTACTTAACTTAAATTATAAAAAAAAACTCTTCTGTTCTAATATACGCCGATGACATTAAATTTTTTGAAAGCATAACCGCATCTAATGATTGTTAACAGCTTCAAGAAGATTTATATGGATTTAGGAAATGGTGCAATACAACCTGCCTTTCTACATAGCCAGAGTTTTTAATTTAATAATGATATTAATAAAATACTAGTACGACCTCTCGAAACTCGAGAGCTAATAAAATTATTTATCAATAAAAGCTGTCTTTAGCGTAGAGAAAAACTGATACCGCGTTTACATGGAGAATTGAAACCGAATTGAATCACGATTTAGGTCCATGTAAACCTGAAGCTGAGCGAGCTGGATCGAATCGAAAATAAAATGTATATACTTAGATCGAAGGATTGAAGAATCGGAATTTGCGTGCGGAATTGTGTATTTTGTTTCCAGACTGTTGTTTGTTGCATCTTTGGCTTATTTTTGTTCTTTGTTATTTGTGGTCAAAATTTATTTTTACTAATAACGTCACACTCATACAATGAAACCAGAACTGTCACTTCAATTCCATTTGAATTCAATCTTTCAATCTGGAATTGTCATAAATCTGGGTCCAAATTTCGATCTTTCGATCTGCTCTTGAAAACGTGGTATGAGCTACTTATTATTATTATCTGTAGCACTAACGCTGCCATCAGACATTACAGTAATATTTACAGTCTGTGCTGGAAAATTGATTGGTTGGTGGGTGGAAAAAATACGACAAATAATTGCTCGGTATTGCTCTCGTACTTATCACGCAATTTTATTTTCTTGTTTTTTAGTTTATGATAAATATTTGCATTCTGCACTTCTGTGCAAAAAACCGTTCCAACTACCTATACATAGTTTATATGCCTTCAGCATTTGTAAATTGTAATTTGTAATTGTAAATTGTAAATTTTACCACAAAATTCATGTTTGTCGTTTTATTATATAATATTTTATATAATTAATGTGATTTTTAAATTTTTAAATATATTAATAATTATATTAATGATGACTTTGTGGCCGCTAATGATTTGAATACAATGAAAAATTGTTCGTTGTTATGAAATTTTATAGAATTTTAAACGAAGAAAAAAGGACTTTTTTGATTATTTCAACTTCTGTAATAAACAACGATGGTGATTCTGAGCTCCTATTGATTTCAATATAATAAAACATTTAGTTAAAACAAAATTCTATAAAAATTTTTTTTCTAATAAAAATTTACTTAGGTGATTAAATGTCCATTAAAAAAAATTTGTAATTGGTTTAAAACTCCCAAAGCGCAACGAAGATATTATTGCTGCACCTTACACTTCGCTCCACTCCCCCCACCCCAATCTACGCCACTGAGCCCTAGGACGCAACAAAATTAAATTCGGCGCTGATTAGAGCAATCATCCCCAACACTTATCTCATCAAATCAACACTCTTCATTTATTAAATAAGTTCCATCATTATCTAATACTTTACCACAAAATCACATATTTATGACAGGGATGAAGAGGATCTATGGTAATTTGTTTGACACTTTAAGTCGCATTTTATATCCCTATTTCCGGTTGAAATCAAGGCCGACTCATTGCCCATTACCGGTGTCAACGTGCGTCATTGTCGGCATCGTCTACTAAATTAAGGCTTCATTATTTATTTTTCACTTTCACTCATTTTCCAATCAAAGTAACGCGTAATATTGTAATTGCCCTCTTCCTGTTTTATTTTACCTTTTGTTGTTTACTCACCTATACCCACACAAGTACATTCAGATATGTGTAGGTATATAAAACATTTTACACTGGAATAGAGATTGAGGGCATCTGTTTGTGTAACACACCCTTTTTCGATCCTCCATCACGTCTCGTTATATCCGTATCCTGACGGAATTTTACTTTCGTTTTATATTTTTTTATTTTTGATGTTCTGTTTTTAACACAAACACGCATAAGGATACAATAATGTATATAGATATAGATATTTATTTCCGTGACGACTGGGAGGCTTTTTATTTCCATCTATTTTCTTTGCAAATTGATTTTATTGCCATCATTTTTTCGTTTGAGTTTTTTTTTTTTTTTTTTTCTTCAAAAGTATTGGAATAAAATATCCAATTTATCAGGACTTTTCTTGGATCTCTTCATTCACACTTGGAATTGTGATAAAGTGTGAATTATATATTCATATTCATTTCGATCCTTTGGGTGATAGAATTTATGAGTTCATATTATTCAACGTGCTGTTTGATTTTAGTAATGGTATCGCATCACTTTATTTCATTGGGGAGCAGTGGATAAGGAGGTTTATTTAATGTTAGGTATTAAGGATGGGAATTCAATTTTGAGTAAAAATTTAAACAAACGAAGAAATAGAATCGTTTTTTCATTCAATTTGACTATGTAGTTTAAAGGGGTTCCAGGTTTTTCATTCAACAAAAATGGGAGGTTTTTCATATAGGCAAACGGATTTCTTAAAAGTGGTGATATTTTTTTTTTATATCTAAGGAACATCGCAGTATTGAATATCGGACCCATGCCTAATGACCACAATGGCTGTGCTTGTAAAAGGTGATTATTTTGCATACGTTTTCATATTTAATTGTGGCTGTATTCAACGAATAAGAACTGTCATATTTTCACAAAATACATAAAGTGGAGGCAAAAGTCTTTAATATGGAATATTCTAAAAGCCATTTTTATTCAAAATTTACAGAGATATTTCCACCTTGGGGTAAGCCTTGTCTCGGTTACTACTCCTATTAAACATAGAGCCATTCGATCATCAACAGGTCGAAGTGAATTTGGTTGTTGCTACTAAAAGCCCTACTACTTCAACAATTGAATGGTGGCGGATGAATTCTCAAGATGGAATCAACGATGGCGTCTACATTTCCATTGAAGCTGAACTACTTTATATACACCATTTAAAGAGAGATTTTATCCGGCTTTCTACTCTTGGAGTCATTTAAGAATGGTCCCTCAGGATGGGAGTTGGGCGTGTCGGGGTAACCTTTCTACCATGTTTAGAAAACTCTGGCTCCGAAACAACAACACACTTCGGATCCGAATGATTTCAATGTTTACGGCCCCAGCAAACGAAATAAGGACAATGAATTTCAGATCTGCATATGAAATGTACTGTCCTTATACAGACCCGTGCTGCCAAACAATTAGTGGAGACCCAGGCTAAAGGCTGATGGAACAGCTATCCAGGAAGTGCAATGGGATGGAGGGGGCATACGAAAGATGAAATCATGTGATATATACTACGAAAAGTGGTACAAGGAGTAGGATCAGGGGTTATTTGGTTGTGGCTTTGAGATTAGAGAAAGACTTAGGCAAGAAGTCTTGAGTTTTCAAAGTCAAAGCGAATGCCTGGTCACAATCCGCAGCAAAGCCAAATTTGAGAACATCACACTAATCTGAATCCAAACCCAAATGAAAATGAAAGCATTCTTCTAGTAACTTGGATGTCCGAATGTTTCGAGGGGCGAGTATAGGCTCCGACGATGGCTTGTTAGTATTTCAAATAGAGGGTATTTTTTTTAGACATGCGGTTTTCAATCTGGCAATACTTTTTTTGAAGTAAGTCTTCTTGACATCTGTAATTTGATGTTTGCTAAGTTTGGTTTGCCATTTCATAATGACTAGACTTCTTACAAGAGTTCTTCTTGTTTTCTTCAATGAATAGATTGTTTCGCGATGCGTCGCGCGAACCAAACCATTATTTTGGCAATAAATTTACAGGATTTGCAAACGCTGTTCAAGTGTAAGTCTTTCTATTATAAAATGGCAAACCAAACTGAGTATAAATCAAGTGACAACTGTCAAAAAGACCAACTTCGAAAAAAGTATTGCCAATTTGAAAACCACACGTGTAAAAAAACACCCTTAACGACACCACAACGTCGAGAAGATGTTGTGAAAAGATTTGGTGACGAAAAGCTTAAATTCCAGGAAATCTCCAGAACTTTTACCGGCCAAGACAATCTTAACCTATCAGCAATCAAGTAAAGAGAACCAGTGGAGACATATTATCAACAAGCCACCAGAATTGCAACAAATTATATGCCGAGTTTCTCTAGGCGATGACAACAAAACACGGGAAAAGCGGGAGTTGGTGTTTATTGAGGATTGTACCGGCAGGATTGATGTTCGTAAGTTCTACCAAAGAGTAAAACGATTTACCCAAAGCTACTATGTCAGAACGGAAGCATTTCAAGTGAGATTGGGAACATGGTAGTAGATATACTAGTCAGTATGCTAAGTAACACTTTACTAGATTGCTTAAAGGCGAAGAATAGCCAACATTTCGCTCCTAAGCTAAAACTATTCCATTCAACTTGAACGATGATGGCCAATGTTTCTCTTCATCCGATCTTGATGATTTCTAATCTCCAATGGTATAAGACTGCAGGTTGATGGACTCCTAGTCAAAATACTCAAAGCAGCGGGAGATTATTTGGTAAGGAGCATGAACCAACTCATCTGCAAAATTTGGTAAGATGAAAGTAAGACCAATGAATGGAACCTTATGATAAAGTGTCCTATTCACAAAACGAAAAAGGAATCTCAACATCATCAACTCCGGCAGAACATCAGTATCCTTTATTACCACACAAAATAACAGCAGTGCATATTTAAATTGAAAAATTTCTTTTCCCAACCGCGGTTTTTTCGGACTTAAAAGGCTTTCTATAAGACCTTTATTAACCCAGTTCTGCTGTAGAGAGCAGAAGCATGGACCTTAAAGGATTCAGAAAATTAACTTGACTGCTTTTAAGGGTAGATTCTACGACTGATTTTCGGTCTTGTGTTTATCAAAGGAGTCTGCAGATGAAGATTCAACGATAAGATCTATGGGCTTTCGTGCAATATCGACCTGGTCAAAAAGCTGAAAATACAGCATCTGAGATGGCTGGGACATGTGAAGTGTATAGACATGGGCATAGCAACGCACCAGTCTGATGAATCTTCGAATCTAACCCTGATGGTGTACGAAGAAGAGGAAGGCCCCCAAGATGGCGCACACTTGTGGAAAATAACCTCAAGCAACTTGTTGTACTTATAAGTGGAGGTGGCTAGTTAGGGGCAAAGAGCTGGCTGGTGGTTGCGGCCGTAGTCTTTTTTAAGCTATGAACGCCATCAAAAGTAAAGTAAGTAAGTGACAAATTGTACCATTTCTTGTAATTTTTGCATTGTTGGTCTGAACGCCTCTTTTTCAGTAGGTGTACAGTACATGTGAAGTTTCACACTTGCAAAAATATTGGAACTTAAGATTTAAACACTACGATCTTTAATTAGATAAGTTTACCCAGAAATTTTGTTTTCCGTCTATTTTTGAACATTTCCAGATCTATAGACTGAACAGCTGGGCCAATTTATGAAAGATTTGGAGCAACAAAAATTCGTCGTCGCTCCGCATTCGCGTTGGTTTTGGAGAGCCTTTAAGGTTTTAAGTAAACAACATAAACTGCTAACACTTTTATATATTTTTTTTTTAATTTATTCCTTTGGATAAATAAATAAAAATAAATTAAGTAGCGCAACAGCTTGTGGAGAACAAGGGCCTAGTGACTTACAACTCTCAACCATTCCTGAGTGCATGTTATTAGCAGGAATAAAGGGAACCTAAAATTTTTTGGCGAGTCCGAACAGCTAGATGAGAAGCACTTTCATGACAAGAGGATTTGTCAGTTCCTCACAAGATACAGTACCTTGGAAAAATACATTTCTGTTTTTAAGTGACAGCAGCTGGGAATCGAACCCAAACCTTTAGCATGACAGTCCAACGCACTAACCATTTCCATTCCGATAGGGAATTCAATTTCAAATAAAAACTTTGAGGGGTAAAATTGTCAAATTCGGCATAGTTTCTGAGTTGTACCAAACATATTCAAAAGTAACCAACGTAAAAATTCTTCGAAAACGCAAGGTTTAATTTTATAGCAGTATCGATTTTTAGCATGCTTAATGCTTAAACCTTATACTTTATACCCCCCATTTACATACTCGTATTAATAATATAATAGTAAATGTTCTTTAGTGCTTCTCTCACTCGGTTAAAATAATGAGTATCATCATCGTAATGTCATATCATCATAAAAAGCTCAAGTTTGATTTTTTATAGGAATGAAAAAACTTTCCATATTATACTCGTAACACCTCAAACCTCACCTACGAACACTTCATGTATCACACAAATTGATAAAAAAAAAGTCCATCAATATACTTTTAAGTGTAGTGTGCTCATAGTGGTTTTTCAACGTCTAATTACGGTTTCATTGAATATATAGATCACAAACATTATCCGCAGGCTATGGGTGTGAAAATTCGAATACCTTTGGTAAACCGACCTATCCGACCCTTAAATGTGAAAGCTGGCATCATAAAAGTTCTTCGAACTTGCATCACCCTTATGCACACCTTCCTGATGGCCAAAGCCCCCAAAGATATACTTTTGAAAATTTATTACATTTCAGTGTGGATGATGGCTTCCCGCCACAGGCATCTCTGGAGTAACTGTGCATGTAGAATCCATCATCGATAGCTAAGTACATACCAGCCAGCGCAGTGCTGCCTCTTGATGCATGTATAGAGGTAGTTTTTTCGTCTGCGCCGTATGGGCATGATTTTATGGGTCGACGGCTATGGATGAGAACATATAGGAAGACCTTATTTTATACACCTAGACTTTTTTGTAATCCATTCAGGGGAGCTATCCCATAGATGGATGATGACATTTTAACGACTTTTTTTATATTATTTTCTTTGCATCAATAAGTTCTTTGATGGACATTTTGTTTACGAAATAATTTTCAGAAAATACACAAATTGAAAAAAAAGGAATGTGCTTTTCAGTTATTAAAAATACCTATGGATGGGGTGGGTGGGTGGTCGGTCTGTATATTTGTGTATTGAAATAGATTCATAGTATTATTATTCAAATGGAATTGTTCCATAAAAATTGAAATTAGTTTTTTTTTTTTTTTTTAATTTAAATGCTAAATATTTTTATTTACTTTGAATACATCAATAATGTTTTTTGAGTGTGAAAGAAATGCTATAAGTTCATTTTTTATTTAGATATAAGATTTTTTTAAAGACGCTGAAATGTGCTTTGATTTTTAATTGATTTTTTAAGAGTAGCTAATTATTTGGATTCGAATTTTTCATAAATGATTGGAAATAGAAATGTATTTGAAGAATAAATATTGATTTTCATTAATTAGGCAGCTACTACAAATAATGCTTGAACACATCACTGCTATAATCCCTGTTCTTTGGGGGCTAGGTTTCTTTCGCTGTTTTATTGAGTCTGTAATTTGGATTTAGTTTGGCTTTTTATTTTACCTCGGGATATCATTTACTTCGCAAAACTGTTCTGTTCTGTAACCTGGAAATAGTAGGCTGCTTACGCCCTCTCATTTCTACACGGGGTCTTCTTCTCATTTCTTCCTTTAAAGCTGAGTGAAGACTAAAGAATGACATCGTTTTTAAGTGCTTTTATAACTCAAAGGCAACCAAGAGAAAACAAGAATAAAAAACAGCAAATTGGCCTAATATATTAAATAACAAACCATTGCTTCAGATTCTTAGTGCTTAAATTTCTTATTATTCGCACCCACATCGTAAATTAATTCAATTAAAATAATCTCTCAAAAATCAAAATTTTACACAAAGCATCAAATCTATAGAGCACAATTAGGTATTATTACGGAGCTTAAAATTTTCAATTCAAAGTCTTTTCCCTTTGAGTGTGTGTAATCAAGCTACGAGTAATTTCCAATTCGTCGGAAATCAGCAAAATTTCATTGTCTTCTGTCTTTGTGTGTGTGTTAAATGAAAAATTTCTTTGAGCAAAAATAACCAAAATACATTAAGAAAATTGTATTCCAGATGTAATTTCATCCATAGGCTTTGAAACTTTTTATTAGTGGATTAATCAAACGTGATATGATGTACATATCGATACGTACAGTAACAGTAGACGTAATTTGATAAATTTCCAAGAAGTATTACATACAACAATTTTGCATTCAATCCCCAAATCTTTTTAGAAAAAAAAAACATAAACTCGTCGCTGTGGTTCACAAATTGAAATTACATTTGGATGAGCTTTATTTAAAAAAAAAAACTACAATTCTCATTCGCGCTCTGAGTTGTTCTAATATCATTTCCAGGAAATTGGTTTTTACTTTGAAGCTTTACCAACCCTATTATGTTCAATGTTTAATGATATATTTTGTTCTGGAAATTATTGGGACTAATAAAACCAAGCATAAATATTATGAAGGCTTACTAAAACATGTACTCGAATGTGAATGTTTATGTGGAATAATCTATAAAAGGATGAAATCTATAGTGCAGAATAATTTAATAAATCATTGAAATGGAAATATTGATTGTGGCCAAATGTTTTTCGAAACATAAATAATAATGTTTTAGGGATTTGATGCTGTCTACAAAACGCTTTTAAAAGGATTATCATTATTTATTTGAAATTAAATTAACAGAATTTATGTAATTGATTTGTATTATGCATTAGTCTCGCACGAAGAGCAAATCCATTAATTGCACAAATTTTGGGGAAATTGGAAAACCATAAAATATTCAGATCGATTTAATTTACTGATTAGTGGCTTTTTACTTCGATAAAAAATATATAGGCACTTCTCAATAGCTATCTAGTCATCATACTGTGATTTAGCCAGGAAATAATTAATAGATAAATTTTATGTTTTTTCTTTTTTAAGTCAAAAACTATGCTTAGGTATAATTACAAAAACAAAACTTTGATTCTGCTTTAACCTAACTAAATTTTCTACAAATTGCACACCATAATCACTAATTTCAGCCAAGCCATTTAGTCGCTATATGTTAGAACCAGGGCTGCCAGAAACCATGATTTATCATGATTTTCATGTTTTTTGGAGCCAAATAATGTTTTAATGATTTTGAGTCCCAAATCATGATTTTTCTAATTTCAACCATTTTAACTAGTCACCACTCACACTTTTTATTTCTCTATGCTCAACGAGCCACTGTCGTAGCTGTGGAGACCCTCAAGAAAAAGAAACTGTAGTTCATTTTCTTTGCAACTGCCCTGCTTTAGCCAATTCTAGATTGTCATCTTTTGGAAAGGCCTTCCTCGATGACCCAAAAGAGCTTTCTGAGAAGAAAATCAAAGATCTGATTATCTTTCTGAATGCGACTAAATGGCTCTAACAATAGTCCGTTAAAGTCTATAAAGCCATATAATTCCGTATTAAATCCCTACTAGGTTAACACAAGTAATTGGTATCAAAACGGCGCACTCCAGCGCTAATTGAGTCGCGAGGCCAGGGCTAGCGACTGCCATCTCTACCTACCTATGCTCAACGAATAATTTTCTAACTTATTATTTGGCTTTTGGCATTTCACTTTTGCACTATTTATTATTTTTGCGATGGCGATATCAGGGCTGACAGAAATCATGATTAAGCATGATTTTCATGTTTTTTAGACCTGACATTTTTTTAATGTTTTCGAGTCCAAAATCATGTTTTTCTTAATTCCAAATGAAAAACTATTATTTTTATAGGCACTTTGTAAAAACCAAGTCTTACGTACGCTACAGTCTAAAACAAATTGAGCCAGCCTAAGACGACGAACATAGCGAAATAAAACTTGACTCAATTTTATATAACTACATTTTTGATTCTGTAAGAAAGAAGCACATCCTATTATACAATTCATCACTTTAAGCTGCTCACCGCGCACACACACTTTCTCAACGTTAAAAATCCAGAATTTGTAATTTACTCTTTGCCATTTTCCCAGTTCCCTTTCAAACGAAATTTTCAAGTTTCTGTTGATATTTTTCCAAAGTTTTCTTTAAATTTCTTTAAAAAAAGCTGAATATGGTTTCATTTTTTTTTTTTAGATCTCATTTCTCTCTGTTTACTATTTTTTCACTCCAGAAGTGTGGATCATGATTTTTGAACTGAAATCATGATTTAAAACTAAGTTTTTTTAAATTTCTGAGTGGCAGCACTGGTTAGAACACGTTGAAATAATTGTATGTACGAAACCATCATTAACCATGAAGAAATTTTCAGCCAAAATCTATTTTTAAAATCTTTTTAGTCTATAAGTAGTGAAAATATAACACGTTACTGAATTTTGACTAAAATGCTCTTGTCTTAAAAGTTTCAATGTGGCTTCACAATTTGACCAAAATAAATTATTATGGTATGTAATTTGTGGTAAATTGCATGTTGTTTAAGCTAAATTTAACTGTTGTTATGTACTATAAGTATAGTTTTTGAGTAACAAGTGAAAAACAAACAAAAAACTGAATTTCAATAAAGTAGTCAATTTCGATCTTTTTTCAGTGTAGTCTAGGGGCAAAATAGTTAATCCAAAAACTACATTTAGGAGGAACTTTTACACTGAGAAAACTGAGCTATGGCTTATTTAACTAGAAGCAAGTTTAATTATATGTTTGAATTAGTTCAAATAGAATTCGATTTAAATCTAGCTCTTATCTGTTCAGATTCAAAAATACTATTATTTTGGGTTGAATCTGTTTAAATCAAATACATTCATGTTTGATTGTTATATTGGAAGCTACACACAATTTTTTACGTGAATTCAAGCTTATTTGAGTTTGATTTTTGAAAGACCGGTTAAATTATTTTACTCACTTACAAATTTTAAACATAAAATCAACATGCACGAGTTTATTTCAAATATAAATGCACTTAAAATATTCAGAAAAGAAAGAGATTGAACAGAAATGTTGGATTTAAACTTGAGTCAATTTCAATTGAACTCAAAGTAATAAAGGCGTTTAGCGTCTAGGATATTTGCAAATAAGTCCGTCGGAAAAGATATGAAAATACCGTCGTCGGTCCAAAAGTAAAACTTGCTAAAGTGAGTAGAAACTTTTCAAGCAAATGAGAATGAAATGTATTTTAAATCTAAAAAGTATAATTTTACCTGGTTTATAAAACATTGAAAGCACGGGAACTTAATTTAAAAAGTGAAGGAAGAAATTACTTTTCACTGGCAAAAAGTATGTTTCAATTTGATTTCCTCCAAAAGTGTGCTAGTAGGTAAGTGAGTTTTAATTCTGAACCGACGAAACGTTACGATGCATCATTACAAATAGAAAACATTTGTATTTATTTAAAAGGAGCTAGTATGTATTTGGAAAAACTATTATTAAAATCATTTTATTTAAACAGAAAACATCTTCAACCCAAACACGAAAATATTTAAAAAGATTAATATGATTCTGTTTGAAAAACCATCAAATGAAGTTAATTAAAACAAACAAAAATAACTTTATGTTAAATAGAAAGCATGGTAAATCATGTTCAAATCGTTTCAATGATGAATTTATTATTATTATTATTTAAATTAAATAAAAATCGATTTCATGCCAAATCATATGTGTTTGAGTTTGATTTAAATATGAATGAGTTCAATTTTTTTCTCAGTGTAGTAAACTTAATTTTTTACAACCTTATGATCTACATAATTTTATGGCTTTTTGGCAAACAAAAAAATACATCATGACTTTGTCAAACGTACTTGCTATTATGTTCAACACGGTTTAAAAAATACATAGACACAAAAATTATCAGAGAAAAATGTTAAAAAGTATGAAATACAATATTTAAATAAGCTAAAATAACTTTTTTGAGAGTTTGTTGTAGGGTTTCCACGCGAAAGATGAAATCCTCCACGGTGAGTGTCTCCGGCTTTCCGTTGAATTTCAAACCCCACTTATCAATTTTTATTGGCATCTTATTGTTTCCCCCATAGGACGGATATCCTGGGTACCGATACCACTCACCAGGAGGATTCCCCGCGTGCTGAGGATATCCTTGTGGGTACACCGGTCTGGGTCTCTCAGTCGGACGTCCAAAAGGACCAACTGAAGGCTGATTTTCAAATCCCCGATAGAACTCGTCTGGCGCGTTAGCTCCGGCCGAATTGGCCTGTCGGTCGGGTCCGGCCATGAATGGTGGCGATTGGTTACTATAGTGGACCCTGGTCCTAGCTGTCGACGGTTTTGGAGACCTCTTCTCCAAAGATGGGTCGGTACGAACTGTACGGTTTATATCCCCCAAAAACTCCAGGAAGTTCTTCCTAACTCCCACCTTCAAGGACTCCGAAAGTTCTCCTTTCAAAGTATTGGTATAGGAATCGTATGCCTGAACCACTGCCAAATTAATTACGGTCTTCAGCTCGGCCGATATATTTCCCTCTACAGACACTTCTCTAGCCTTCATATTCGCGTTACTACCTGAAGCTGTGGAACTAAATAGAATCCACCACTTAACTTGACTAATTAGTTCTTTGCGAAAACTTGAGTAACTTCCTTTTTTTGAACGTATGCTTTTCTCTTTCTAGCGCACTCCGAAGCCCACCCCGAGAAAAATCCTCCAACAACTTCCACTACTACGATCCACGGCGCACGCATCTACTCATCTCTACTATCATTCTTCATTCAACTTTACTCATTCATGGCGGCTTCCAACAGGTAAGTTTTTTGTTCTTTATATTTTAGTAATTGATTGTTTTTCTTAGTTTAATTTATATTTTTTCTTTCTCAACTTACTTATTATAGCTTCCTTAATTAGTTTTAGTTCTTTAATTTACGTTTCGTATTCTTTTTCATTCTTTTTACTTATTCATTTTTTATTTCTTATTTTCAGAGGCAGTCAGAAGCAGAGGCGCAGGCGACCGACAAGGAGGATTTCCTCAGCGGCGATTGTTGTGAATCAGCAAAAATATTATTTTTTTTCTTCAATATTTAATTAAGATAATTTTGTATTATTTTGCAGGCGATCACAACAAGTTTGAAATGAAAAAAAATGCTATCTTAATTCTTGATTGAATATAATAATTGTATGGAAAGAAAAAATTTAAAATCGTTGGAGCGGTCTTTTTGAAAAAAAAAATTTGAAAATAATTCGAACTTATTTATAAGAATATAAAAATATACATTTCAAAACAAACCCCATTTTTGAGATATCGAATTTTCAAAAACTAAATTGAAAATTTTTTTAACAATTAAAAAAAAAAAATGAAAAATTTGATATGCAGTATTTTCAAATCTAATTTGAAATTTGTATATAAAAAATAAATCTAAATCTGTTCAGTCGATAGTGAAAAAATTCAAAACAAAAAATAACGTTTAATGAGAAGTAGATATAATTAATAAATGCTACTTGTAAATTTTTATAATTTTTGGTAGTATATCGCACTATTTGAAGCGTACAAAAAAGTTTTATAAAAATTGTAGAAGCCGTTTTTAAGAAACAAAATATTTTCCTTTAGCTTTTTAACATTTGTATTGTAGGTACCGTTATTTTTTCAGAAAAATCAATTTTTTACCTAAAATAATAAAATACTTTAATACCGAGTTTTATAAAAATGAACCATGTTGTTTTCATATTATTTGATTTTCAAAAAAATTTTTTTTTTCAGAAATCCAAAAAATATTTTTTTGAAATTTAAAAAAAAAAAAAATTAATATTGCTTAGAAGCTTCTACATAAACAAAATTATTGAAATGAAATTTAACATTTTGAAGAAAATTATAAATAAAAATAAATTATTATATATGGGAGGTACCATCAATAACCATTTTTGAAAAATGGTAGCTTTTACTGAAAGAAATGTATTTAATTTTTTTTTTTAAGAAAAGTTGGGGAGCCTTTTTCGAAAAAAATAAGATCTTGTAAAATTTCGAAGAAAAAATTGTATAGCAGGGACCGTTATTTTAGGTTCTTTAAGCAAATAAAAAAAAACGCATAGGTAAAATCACCAAAAACCACTACAATTATTGGCACACCTAAAGAAATTTCAACTTTGACTAACCACAACTATTTTATCTATAAAGTGTGATGAATATTGTTTGTATATCAAAGTTTTATTTAATAAAATTTGCGTATGTTTATTAAACTAGGTTTAAATATAATTTTTAAAATTTAACTTCTAAGGACAAATTGAAATAAGCTTACCAAAAACTTTAATTATAGGCATCACGATAAATTTAGGGCACCCAAAAAGAATACAATTATTGGCACCTTTTTAATTGGTAAAAGTAAGATATTTTGCAATTTTTCAAATAAAATTAAAAGTGTTAAAAGTATAATTTTTGGCAGCGCCAATAATTAAATCTACATTATGTAGGTTGTATTTAATGGAACCTCATGCCAATTTTTCAACCTTAGTTTATTTTACCTAAAACGCCAATAATGGTCAAAAATTTGGGGTGCCAATAATTGTATCCGTTACTCTATGTACCAAGTTTTAAGTTAAGTTCCATCAGCTTAGGCTGTATAGCCGAGTAGACAGACAGACTAACAGAATTGTGAGACCCACTTTTTCGTCTTCCCTGTCATTTTTACTTGCGATATACATATGTAGGTACTATAGGTCAATTTTTGGATTCGTGCAGAAAAAAATTCCGAGATAACAATCAAACATGGCATAACGATGATAGAGAACACGAAAAAAGTGGGTGGCATAGTTCTGTCTTAAGCCACTGAAGCATTTTTTCAAATTTTGAACTTAAGGTTTTTTAATAACTCTCCAGAGGAGAAATTGAAATTTTTTAAGCACCCAAAATAACGGTACTTTGCATACAACCGTTAATGAAAAGCTTATTTATCTCAAAAACAGCTCAAACAATTTTGATAAAAGAAAATCAGTGCATTATTGTAGGTACAGTGTACTTTTTGATAAGAAAAAAAATTGCGAAAACTGTTTTTAACGGTACCTATCATAAAACGTTTTTTTTTATAATTTTCGATTTTCTCATTAACGACTCAAACGGTTTCTTCAACATTTTTATGTTAAACCTCTTTTAAAATGTAAATAATATTGCCTATAAACCTTTTTAAAAAAAAATTTAGATTTTCAAAAAAATATTAAATTTTTTTTTTGAAAATTCAATATATCAAAAATTAATTGATGAATTTTTTTTGAAACTATGTCTAAAAATGTATTTCCATACAAACTAAAAATTGTAATACCAAAAATTTTTCTTTAAAAAGTTACTAAAATTTTATACATAAAAAATTATTTTTTAAGAAAACCGCTTCAACGATTTTAAATTTTTATTTGCATTCATATATTTTTCCAGTAGTCAAATAGCATACTTGGTTTTTAGCTCTTACTTTTTAAACTAGTTGTTTATATATTAAAAGAACGATTCAAATGCTTTTTTATAATTTTATATTTTTATATTTTTATAATTGCTTTCATATTTTAAAAGTTCTTAGTTTGAAACAACTTGAAAATAAGAGCAAGTACGTGCGATGCAGTCGTGCATTTTATTTTTTTTTTTCGAATGCATAACTTACCATATAGTACCCTACCTACCTACAGTGATCGATCAAATTATTACAGCCAGCAATCAAAAAATACTAATTTGCAGAATGTTGTCCAAATAAATGCAGTATAAGCCCTTAGCCACCTATTTTTTTTTTTTTTTTCATTAAAAATTAATTTTGAAAGCTTTGAAAACTATAAAGTGAAAAAATAAAAAAAAAAAAATAGAAAAATAGTAAGCTTTTTAAAAATGGAATCCATTTACTTGTATAGAAATCCATTTTTATTTTCCGGGTTTTTGAAAATTTGTGTCGGGAAATGTCTAGTTAAGCACAAGTGAAAATTTTTACTAATTTTGAAAATATTTTTGTGCATAACACTGCCGTTTCTATTCCAATACGTTTTTGATAAATTTTGGGAAAGATATGGAAAGATGAAAAGCCCTTTCCTCAGCTAAAAAAGCAGACATAAAGATAGAATTTCGAGACCCACTTTTTTCTTTTTCCCATCATCTTAGTTACAAGTTTTATCAAATCTTCGAGTTCCATTTTTTTTTTTCACGAATGCATACCAGGTTTTGGGATCTTGACACCCTTTGTGTGGAGGTATTCTCAAAGGAAGCATGCTATCTACCTAAGTGGTCACAAGATGTCAGCTAGTTTCTGTTATTTGTCAGCCATAGATCTCTTATGACAATTTGTTAAAGCTTTTTTTCAAAATCAAACCTTAACCAAGCACTTCAAAAACCTTTATGTACCATTTTAATCGAAATTTTCAATATCAAAATTCACACTTGCTGAAATATCAACCCCACAATATAGGTAGTGGTAGCACCCTTTATTTCTCTATGTCTTTTGATTGTTAATTGCTGATGCTCTAACAATAAATTATGAACTCCAACTCATTGAAATTTCTTCAACAATGCTTGTAGAAACAACTTTTACACAATATCTACGTAACTATCATTATTCTTGACATTCAAAAAAATTCCCACTATAAGCAAACTATTCTATAAATGTTCTTTATTTGCTCCATATTTATATGTACAAAAAATGCAAAGTGTTTTCATTCGTTCAAGAGCATAATGTCAAGGTGAATCTTCGCATCTGCCACACTATGCGACTACTAGACTGCAAGGGGGAAACAAAATGACAAAAGGTGAAATGCTAATTAAAGATCTGGCGCATCTCTTCAAAAAATATACACTCACGTGCTGTGCGTTGCCATATAGGCCAGCGATGCCGATGGTGGTGCCTACATACAGTGGTTCAAATTTAAGTGAGAAAAATCCAAAAAAAAAAAAACACAATAATGACTACACCGGTTTGATGAAATTTTCTAAAATGGTAGGAAACAGGAAACAGTGATTCAAGTTTTATTGAAAAACAACAAAAAATTCCAATCTTATAGAATTTTTCGAAAATATGGGGATTAGGAAAAGGGGAAACTCTACCCACTAAAAAACTCACTTTAAAATTTTTTTTGTTATTGAAAAATATGAATTCGTCAATAAATCAAAATTTTATAAGCAATATTTTGTTAAGAAATCAATCTCTCATTACTGTTTTTGCCACGCCCATTTCTTGGGGCTGTTTTTGGAAACTAAGAATAGAAAATAAACAAGTAGACAGAGTGTAATAGAAAAACAAACTTTTATTTGACTTTAAATTTTTTGGTGCATCAGGAGTGATTATTAAAAAAAAAAACTTGAAAATCCTCTCCATTAAAGCACCCTGTATATAATATTGGACCTCTAAAAGAATTAACAGAAATAACATGAAATTATTTGAAAACCCGATTTCTGTTCACCCATGAACCACTGTAAACCACGTTGTCTTAGTCTTTGTCTTTGATTAACATTGTTGCTTGAAATGTGTATACAGCGTAGAACAACAAGTGTGTTCTTGAGTGTACTTTTCATACAACGTCATCAAAGCAAAAACAAGAAACAAACAAAAACAACAACAACATAGAAAAAACTTTCGTGTAGGTAACCCATTGATAAAAATAATTAGTCTCTTTTTTGCTTCTTTTTTTTCTATTTACCTACTGACAGCGGAACAAGGAAACTTATTTAATAATGGCTATTTAATTTATAAGATAGCCCTTCGTGTTGTTGGAGTTTAGTTCCTCATAAAAGCTTTTTTTCATTTTACTTTCGTTTTAATGTCTTAAAATTAGTTTGAGTGTATTTTTATTTATTTTTTTTTTTTTTTTCTTAAAACTAATTTTATATTGTTTAAGCTAAAGGACATGGCATATCCTAGAAAAAAACACTTTAATAATTTAAAAATAATAAACTTAACTATTCAGGTACATAATATACATATTAAAGTAGGTATAAAGTTTTAAAGCAATAATTGAAATGAACATGAAAATGAAGTTAAAAAAAAAAGAAAATCGTTTTCAAGGACACGGACGACTACAACGTAGGTCGTATAGTCAGGAAAATTGTTGCTGGTCACGAATATAGGATTGGTATTTTAATTCACTAAGGGCATAAACTAACAACTAAATACTTTGCACACAGTGATTGACGAAAGTAATGTTCCTTTATTTAATTAAGTAAAATCAGCTCCTGGAGGTCGTATAAGTTTGCACTTAAAGCAATATTTTTTCATCAGATTAAGGATTAAGACAGTAGACTAAAAAAAAAAGTTATAAAAAATGTGATGAGATTTAAGTGTCAACCCGGTCAACCTGGTTTGAGTCAACCTGGTTTGAGTCGACCTGATTTGAGTCAATCTGGTTTAAGATAACTTGGTTTAAGTCAACTTGGCTTGAGTCAACTCGGTTTGATTTAGATTTTTGTTTTTTTAACTACCAGCATATACTGAGATAAAATTTTATAGAATTTAAAAAGAATGTCAGTATTTTCAAAGGGTTTGGATACAGAATTTAGGATACGACATGAATGTGAAAAAACATTGCAGTGAAACCGATCAAGTTTATCCTGAGATTTCACAAACAAAAATTAAAAACATGAGTCTAATGAAATTAATGAAAGACCAGAAACTGGTTGACACTGGCAATTTTTTTCTGATAAGGAATTAAAGGACTTCTCCTGAAAGAAAGGTTAACTTTTTACTCCCTGCGTTGTTTCTTTAGGATAGCACGAAATTCAACCAATAATCATTTTTAATATACCTAAAAATCTTCTAAATCGCTCTATCAATCCTCTCATACATGTATGCAAAAAAAACTAAGAAGACACATGGCATCAAGGACAATTGCAATTTTTTGAAAATTAGTTTCATAAAATTTTAGTTTCAGAGGTTAATAAGACTTTTTGTAATTTTACGACCATGCAAACCAATGACATTGCAAAAAAAATTCAGGTGAAAAATATTTAACAGAACAAAAACCTTCCACATAAATATTGTTGTTGTTACTGAACAGTGTTATTGTCTGCATTTATGTTCCCTAAAATATAACAGTACTCATTTAGCTGACGAGCTGCAATGTCCAATGTGATGAGTTTGCTCAACTTATCCTACCAAAAGTCTCTATTTGAAGTCATAATTGCTTTAAAGGAAACCGAAATTGCAAATATATGGACAAAATTCCTAATCCCCAAAAAACCATTAAAATGTGAACCTGAAAATTTGAGCTCTTGTGACCACCCCTGCTCTAAGCTAAAAGAACATTGACAACTGGCAATATATACCAGTGAAGAAGAACTTAGAAGATTAACCGCTGAAACCTTGCGCAACAAAAGGAAGGAAGTTCAACGCAAGTGCTGAAACTAATCACGAGAGGACGTCCTCAACTTTTGCTCAACGTGTAAGACAGCCGCTAGAAGATGCATCGTTTTGTTTTGATCATCAGCGTGCAGACCTTTGTTTATGCTCAATACCGCAAATAAGATCCTGCAGAAGATGCTGCTGTACAGACAGCACAAAACTTGTCAAAAACTCAGCAATTCAGCAAAGTCCACTGCACTTATCGGAGCTATTGAAGAAGTTAGTAGTTAAGGCCTACTTAAAATCGCTCAGCAGAGAAACCACTACTCGAGGCTCATATCGTAATCAGCCAAATGGAGCGATATGTTGAACGCGCTGAAGCATACTTTCAATATCCAAGTTTTTTTTTTTTGCGAATATAGTGACCACACAAGGAACACGATGAAAGCAAGTTACCTCTGGAGAAGCGCAGAGATCAATCTTGGGAGCTCGATCTGTGGAACATCTCCTATGATGGCATGAACACGCTCTTAGCTTTGCAATGGAAAAACTGAGACAGATGCCAGGTATTTCAACGCCCTTCTCCATAAGATCTGGAAATCGCACAGCCCAGCTTGCCAGTACAGAAACTCTGGAAGAGACAAATCCCAATACATTTTCTTCGCCTGCAGTATATGGGGAGCTGAATGTCGAGAACTCGTGACCAGAATTTGTGATATAGTGCCAGAAAATAAAATATAGAAGGTGATATAAACAGTGACGGAAACTAGCATTAAACACGTTCGTTTATAGAAAATGCTATCAGCTGGAAAAAAAGAGAAAAAAAAAATTTATTAAGAAACAATTTAACTCACAAGGGAAACGTGACAAATCCTCTGAAGTTTAATGCAAAGAGAGGGCCAGAGGGTGTGGGTCAAAAGGTTATGGAGGAATTTTTTTGCTGGAATTTTGGTATGTCATAAGCTATTTTCAAAAACGTCATCTGCGTCAAAATTTCATTTCAGAATTCATTCAGTTTTCCTAGGCACAAACTGCAAAAAAGTCTTTTGTTCGAAAACCAAAATACAAGTTTTACTGTGTAAAAATGCAGTTTGCTAAAGTTACATGTTCGAAAACATCATCTGCTGTGCAATTCTGCATTTAAAAAAATCAAGTTGACGAAACAACTATTCAGAAGATAGGGAAGAGAAGTGACTGACATTGATCAAAAAGATTTTGTGTAAACAAGAGGATTGGATATTTGAGTGCGCAGTATTTTCGTCAAAAAATTACTATCATAAGACGAACAAGCTGACGTTGCTATGACGTTTTCTAAAACGGCTTAACATTTTCTGAAGAACAAAAATGTTATAAAATGTTGTTTAGGAGTAAGTATATCAACTATGAAATGTCAAACCAAACTGACCACAGATCAAGTGACAGCTGTTAAAAGGACCAACTCCGAAAAAAGTATTGCCAGATTGAAAACCACACGTCTAAGAAAAACACCTTATATTTAAATTATTTATTTTTCTTCCACTAACAAATATTTGTTATTTCTATCACTGCAACAGCAAATTCTCTCATCACAATAAAATTATTGTTGATTCAAAGTAAAACTATGTATGAAGCTAGGTAATTAATTTAATCACGGATATAAAGCTTTCCAAACCGGAGCATACCTATAAATATATTTAAAAAAAGAAAATCAAAGGTTTTATTTTTAGCATTTTATAGAAAGTCCTCTGAAGAAAGCATTAATATATAAAAGATATCAAACAACATTATGCAGGTATGTTTATTATTTTCTTAAATAATGCACTTCCTTTGAATATAATTAAAACAACTCCAAAGAAACCTTTCATTAAAAAAAAACCTGTTCCTATAAATAAAATCAGTGCTGCCATATACTTATAACTACAAAGAGCACACAAACTTTCTGACTTAACGACTGAACTAACAACACAAAAAGTCTACCTACTTTGCATGTCACAAAGGGAAGTTCTATATTTCAATGCAGACACGCCAAATACAAAAACAACACACAAAAAAACACCACACATCAATGTTAAATAATATGTGTGCCCTCTGTCCAGCAATGTACATAACATACGTACAAACATAGTTTCGAATTTATTTTTCCTACTGACCGAACTAACTCGCTAAAAAAAAGGCCAACTAAAACCAGCAAATTGACCCAGTTTTAATTCCTATTGCGAGACTTTAATCCACCAATCCATATGTACCCAAATGATGACGAGCAAGCACCCTTAATGCCAGCACCAGCACCATCGCAGCCATAGCCTCATCAACAGAGCCATGTTCTTGTGCCATTCCCAGTAGTACTAGTAACCCGCAGTGGTTGTAAAGAGGCAAAAACGAAACAGGACCAAGGGCATTATTCAAAATACTACAACAATAACGCCCTCCTCAATCGTCGTTAACTGTGTGGCAAGAGGCATGACTGCCGTTCCGAGTTTTAATAGCATGTTCCTATTTTTGTGTGTTCTAATTTCGATGTTTTACGAATCCTTTATTTTCTTGTCAAAAAAAGTGACATCCACCTCCTCTTTGACGAGAGTGTTGCACGAATAATGCACAATTGTAGAACTGTCAACAGAATAAATTATTTTTCAACTAGACGTACATCAATAAAAAGCCGATGAACACCATTTTAGATAATCATCAGCACCATTATAAACAAACAAACACCATGTTCGAAAATTCGAACATGATTTGGGTGCGATTATTTTTCGGCACTCAATGTCACCACTGGCATTGGATTTTTTTTTTATAATTCTGCTTCAAACAAACTAAAAGCGCGATAAAGTGCGGGTAAGTTACGATGCGAAGTTCAGGGCCGACATTGTTAGGATCGAATTGTGTCAGCGTGCTTTGGGGTACACACATAATGCAATTGGTATAGTTAGTCTGGAGGACGTGCCCTGTGTGTTCGTACCTTAATGGGTTCTTCTGATTCCATACAAATGAATATACGTGATAGTGAGATCATAGTGGGTGCTGGCTGTGGGTGGTCTGATGGTTAGAGGATAAGTTGGAAAACTATAGTAAAGGTGAACTTTGCTCTGCAATTTTAATCCAGCAGAGGTAGAAAATTTGATTTAAGATAATTTGAATTTATTTCGTTAGTTGGGGCTTTTTGGTAGAATCAACAGACAGAGTGGCATGGGGCGGGGGAGGGGTAGGTATGAAAGAATGAGAAAATTATACTTAAGCCCATGATGAAATAAGAGAACAGAAAATTCATTTTATCGACCCTACTATGAGGAACTTAAAGTTTGTGTTATAATTATGTGTACGTTTTTCATTTACATAGTTTTTTTTAGTTAGTTTTTTGGGATAAAATAATAATTTTTTATTTTATTTATGACATGATGACAAAGATATGAACTAAAACTGTAACTATGGAAAAATTATAACTTGAAAATTTCGCTTCAAGGAATCTTCACTAATTGTCAAGGAAAAATGAAACCGTCAACGATAACAATGTGGCAGGGTGGAGATAAATTTAAAATGAAGTGCACAATATGGTTTAGGAATGTCGGAGAAGTTTAGCATTTAGTGTCAAGTTATACTTTTTGCCTTTTTGGCTGTTAATGAGTGGGGAAAACAAGTTCCGAACTAGCCCGACATTAAAAGAGAAAACTTTTAATATTTCCTATGTTTTCAAAGGACTCCGAGCTATGGGACACATTCTATTATAATTTTTCTTATAAATAGTTAGAATGTTATGCTTTTTTTAATTAAATTTCGATACGGTAGTATTTATCACTAAAATTCTGCTTTAAATATTTATCTCAAAAATAGTTCTCTCTTTTACTGAAACCTTCTAAATTTTTATGCCCGGCCTGCCCAAAATATCATGCAAAAATTTTACTCGGGGACCTCAATGCTCGAATTGGGAAGGAAAACACCTAAGGTGGATTAGTTGATAGGGACATTGTCACGAAGAGATAAATGATAACGGCCTCTGACTTAAGGACTTTTCAGAAGCTCGAAGTAAGGTGATAAGCAGCTCACCACAAAGCAACCTGGCGTCATGCCTACCAAATCAGCCATGTGCTAATCGATGGAAGATACACCGCTAACATCTAAGACGTGCAAACTTTTCGAGGGGTAAAAGTCGACGCTGACCATTTTCTTGTTATGGTTCGGCAAGGTTTAAGGCTCAACTGTCAAATGAAAAGAAACATGCGCTAAATAAAAAATACCGTGTTGGTCATCTTATCACACCTTGACCCTACGGTTACCACAGCCTACAGTGAGCATCTGAACGAAAGCTCTCTGCTGTGCATTCACCATCAACGGACGCCAAAAACCAGAGCCGAATTACTGCCTCAGTGGACAAGTGCGAGTGAGTGTCATCCAGTAATCGAATGGACGTAACCACTTCAAATTAAAGTATACTAGATTGCTTGAAAAGTGAGTAGTAATGCCAAACTAACATAATTTAGTCACGTATTACTTGAAAAGTGATGCAGAAATTCTGCCTCAGTTTTCCCAGTATTACGATAACATCAAAGAGGCAGTCAAAACCACAATAAGTAACCAACCACCACCGAAAAAAAAGCGTTGCATGATGATGAATGCATCCAGCTGGTAAGGTGACAGAAGATGCACATGCAAATATGCTGCAGCGAAACACAAGGACAGCAAGAGAGGAGTATCAATCAAGGAAAAGAGAGAAAAAGACGACCCTGCGTAAAAAGAAGAGATCGCATGCAGTCTCTGAACTCAAAGAGATCAAAGGGGCTCTCAATCAAAACAAAAACTTGAATTTTTATAAATAGCGAAGGAACTGGCTGCTGGCCTTAAATCTAGAACGACCAGTTCATCGAAACAGTGATAGGGTAAACTTGTCATCGAAGCACTGGGAATAGTAGCAGCAGCTGCTAATGAATGGACATCAGGTAGAGCTAGAAATAGGACAGAAATCGAACCAAACTCCAGTCAATGTAAATCTAGTACCACCACTCAGTATAGAAGGGGTATACTTAGCTTTAAAAAAAGATAAAAAAAAGGTCGCTGGATCTGACGGTTAATCAGCAGAACTCAAACATGGAGGGGATGTATCACTTCATCAACCAAGTTTGGGTGGAAGGAAGCATGCCCGATCACTATAGTCTTCAGTTTCATATGTCCCATCTACAAATAAGGCGATCCTTTGTCCTGGGAAAACTACCGAATCATGCAAGATAATATTCAATGTACTTTGTGAGCGTCTTAAGCCAATCTGCAACACTTAGGCGTTGTTCTTTTTTTAGTTTAGAGCAAAGCCTGAACTGTCAAATAAAAATTTGTTTTTCTTTTTTGTGTTTATTTTTTAGTTCAGAGCGTTTTCTGAGCTTGTTCAGAGCGCACTCCATTAGCTCAGAGTAAAAAAAACTGAGCAGACAGGTTAAAATACTGAACCCAAGCAGTTCATAGCTAGTTTTCAGGTATGTTTCAAAAATAATTCAGAGTGCTCAGAGCAGGCTTGGTTGAAATGACTTTCAGTAGATGCTCGACATGCTCGGGAAAAATGCCATATAATGTCAAGTACCGCAGTGAGATCAACCATAGCCCAATATTCACTCTCAGGGAAATCCTGAAAAAGTCTTACGAATTTCAAATCGAGACTAAACATTTAATCATTGACTTCAAAGCTGCAACACAATAGCCTTATTATGGCAATGGTTGAACTAGGGATTCCGGGAAAACTGATCCAGTTGTGTCGCGTGACACTAAAAAATATACACGATGTAGAACTATAGGGAAAAGCTCTTCCAAACTATTCCAAATATGCACATCTATGCACAGGGTCTCCGCAAGGAGATACGCTATCATGTGATCTCTTCAATCTCGTTATGGAGCAAATAGTGCCCAAAGCAGGCGCTAACACTGAAAGCCCTATTTTTAACAGATCTGTCTAACTTCTAGGTTCTAGGGTATGCTAGTGATAACACCAGTCGCTCTCAGGCAGTCCGTTGTAGAGGCTTTCACGGAAATTAAAGAACTGGTGAAACTTGTAGGTGTTTGTAGGTCAATTAACTAAGACAAGACCAAAAACAAGCTATCAGCCAACAATTTAAAAATATCTGTCAACTAGCTAGGACAAAACCTCACTATTGATAGCAACATCTGCAAAGTAGTTAAGGAGTTCATCTGCCTCGAAGTAAGTGTTCATCCCACCAACAACATCTTAGTAAGATCCGAAGAAAGAATTACCCTAGCAAATCGCAAATTGCTACAAAACTCCTCACACAAAAGACAAAGTTTACGCTTTAAAAGGCGATAAGCAAAAAGGGAAAGCTGATACTGGGTTGCTGCGAAAGAAAAATTCTTCGATGAATAGAAAATAAAAATTTGTCGACTACATGTGGCCGAGCCAATTCTGATGGTTAACAGTTGGAAAAACCGTTAAACTCCCATTATTTGTGAAACTATTTAAAAATTCTTATATTGATAAATATTGGTAACTTTCAATTATTAGAATTCTTAGCTTCTTCTAGGGCCCTATTTCATACAAATTGGGAGGTGACAATTCTACAAGCTTGGCGCACTTATCTGACAAATTTTTGGTTCATTAAATATTGACATGTGACATAGTTACAATGACAAATTTGTCAAGACAATTATGTCATTATTGTCAGATTAAAAGAAATTTATCACTGAAGTTTGTGACAAATTTTTCGTGAAAATTGTGTCATTGTTTTGTTTTATATTGCCAAAAAATCTCACATTTTTTAGGCAATTAAACAATTTTTTTTGGACTATCAGAATGAGAACTCAAAAATATTTGCTCAGTTCATTTTTTTTTAATTTCAAATATTTCTAGCTTATGACACGAAATTGTTTTTGACAAAATATTATTAAACTCGTATTTTTCACTTCATTGGCATCACTTTCCGAGACTTAAATGCCTGTCACAACTGTCAATCAAATACTGAAAAATATGTAAATTTATTAAAGATAGGATTTTTATGAACTTGACAATTTTCGCATATATTCTGACAATTATACAAAACTGTCAAGCTATTTTTGGGACAGAAATAACACAATTGTCAAGTTGGCATTTTACATATTGTCACCTGTCGCAATTGTCACTTTTTATGAAACAGGGTCCAATGTTAGACGGTGTTCATACGAGCTTCACGTGAGGCTACTCATTTTCACGTCTCTTATTTGTATCTCACTCTCATCTCTTGTATAGAAAGTGAGAGAAAGTTTTTAACTTTTTTTTTCAAAATGTCTGCCTCACCACGCCATCTCTTTCTTTTCAAGAAGTAGAAATGAGATTAAGAAGAGAGAGAGAGAGATACGTCAAAATGAGTTGCCTCACGTGAAGCTCGTATGAACACCGTCCTAGATCTGAGATTTGACTCAATCAGAAAAAATTACATTATTATTTAAAACTACTTTAGACTATATATTTTTTTGAGTTTTTGAATAGTTGATCTAAAATTTGATTGGTTACTTCCAGCTATCAAATTTGTCAATTTTTTTCTGATTCGATCAAATTAGGTCTAAAAATAATTTCCGATACAAAAAAAAAAAATTTAAAGCTAGTACTAAAATTATTTCAAATCTCTTGGGTGCATTTCTGAACATTTTGAACCATCTCTTTAAATTTTGTACAAAACAGTATTGAAGTCATTTTCATAAGAAAGTATGTACTATGTATACAATCAGGCACATATTTTAAGACATTTCTAACATAAACTTTACTCAGTTCCTAACTTCGACAGTTCTTTATTTAATTTTATGGTATTTGAGAAGTCCCCGTTTGAAGTAGGAAAAAGTTCAGTATCCCCAAACCATTAAGTGTACCAAATTCTAATAAATTTGTATTAAGAATTGGCATGGGAAATGATTTTTGTCGCTGAAATTCAACAAACGGACCACTGTGCTCCGGTTTAAAGACAAAATAAAAGCGGATGCCAGAAAGCTTAGTCTAGATGACTAGAAGCAGCGTGCTTGGAACCTTTCATGCTGGATAAGCTGGATAAGAAAGAAGGTAAGACTTAGTACCAATAAATATATTTGTTACAAATTGTAAGTGTTTTCCTATGAACTTAAACTCAATTAAGCCATAAATTTGTCAAATTGAAAAGAGATGTTTTCCTAATTTAATTTAACTCACAACATTTGTCCTCTTTGTGCCTCTTTCAATACAAAATTTTTCAAAATTCAATCTTAATCTAATAATAACTCAGCCAGCCACATGTACAGTAGGAACATTCTACGTCAACCTTTCTCATTTTTTGATGAATAGAAGGCCTTATCTCATATTTTGTTCTTATAAACCAAAACCACCACATGAATATACTTTTGAATTGGGTCTAAAATTGTATTAGCTGTTTTGTATTCTATATAAGAGTTTGTGTGACATTGAATTCACTGATTTGGGTTCATACAAATTTACGCAGAGTTTTGATAAATTTACTTTCAAACCAACCCTGACCCTGACCCGTATTGGAAAAACTTCTGTGTGGAAGGAAGAAGTAAGATGGATGTGACATCCTAACAATGTCAGACTGAAACCAGTATATATGCTTCAGCTTTTTTTCTCAGGTTAACCCAACCAGCAAATAACATCAGTAAACTTTTTATGTCACGCACTTTTTGACACGTTCACCAACAGCATCGTCACCCTAACCCTGTTCCTAAAAGAGCTTAGAGATAGAAACTTTAAATCGTATTTTTGTTGCAGAAAGATAGCGACATTCCTCTTTTGACTTAAGTGACTTTCAAAGAACCAAAATGTTTTATCCCCAAATGCGGGTGCGAGGTTATGGGTTATGCCTATAGGAGAGGACTAAAATCTGGGCGGGAGCATCAGGAGAAACACTTTCGGATCAAAAGGCAATAAAAACCAAAATTGATTTTTCGTGGGGGCTTAGTTCTACTGATTGATAGAGAAGTTACGTCTCTTAAGGATTTTTTGTTTCCTTTGTTGTGTGCTACATTGGATTATCCTTAGATGAAGTTCATCTTTAAAGAAGGAATCAGACTGATGGGTGATGGTAACGTTTTTGTTGAAGTGAAGTGTTTTATTAAGGCAATAACATTTGACAGACTAATCCATAAAGGGAGTTACGGAAGTATGTTCCAACAGAAGGTTGAAGACAAAAAAGGATTTGACAGAAAAAAAAAACATGAAAAGGTAAAGTTCCGGTAACGTCTTCATTTGCAGCCTTGAAGACATTTTGTTTTTGTTTTTTTAATGGTGAAGAAATTAAGTCATTTCCCCATCGGGCTTTGGCTCTCCAAACTCGGTTTCCATGGAAGTTTCGAAAAGTTTATAAAAATGAAACTTTCCCGGCTGTTTATTGTGGAAAATATTTCACGATCTCGCGGTGCGTGATAAAAGGATGATGGTGTTAAAATAAAAGTTTAATTTGAAAAGGGAAATGCCATGCTACTCGTATCTCACCCCATTGTCGGGTGGTGGCGGCTTCGTATCGGTCGGTTGGTTGGTTTTACCCCAAAAGGGTTACATTCATTGTTCTTTTTTTTTATCAAAGATGAAACTTTATACTGCAGGCTATATGTAATGTACTGGTCCTGGTCCTGGTCATAATGGAGGGAATTTACAAATTTGTGCTGCTTTTTTGTTGTTATTGTTGTGTCCTGTTTAAAAGTGTAAAAAGGCTAATGACTACGTCGTCGTCGTGCGTCGTAGTCGGAACGTGGTGGGACTTAATTTGACGGCCACACAAAAGGAAAAAGGACGTATAAGGAATAAAAATGTGCTTTTAATATGAAAATAAACAAAAGAGGAATAGGATTTTGCTTGAGTGTAATAATTTTTCCAGACAAAAAGTGAAAAGTTTGGTTAAGGTTGAATGCCATCAATTTATAACACTACTTCCATTTTGGGTTTAATTTTTTTTTTTTTTTTGCAAAAGGGTATAAATGGATTTGAATTTATCTGACTGACACATACATTAGACAAGGGTCAGAGTGAAATATTTAAGGAGCTTATTAATGAAATTTAGTGAGTGGATTAATTCTACTTCTATAAGCCTTGGAATAGTTTTTTTGTTGTTTTTTAATTTGGAAATACGGATTACAAAAAATTAGATTAAAGAACCCTTAATTATTTTTTAAAGGTGTTTGAAATTTAGTGATGTAGGGCAGTTGGAAACTATGCTCTTGCCCGTAAAATATTTGCATCCGGATCCGCACACCGTATAGAACGACAAAATAAGGGAAAACCGTAACTCATTCACAAGTGAAAGAGGGAACATCAATCAACTTAACAGATGTACAACTAAATTCACTAAGTTAAGAGAAGACCAAACTTTGTTGGTTCAGGCCATATGGTCCCCCGGAATTTACGATTATTGTATGAAGAGGAACAACTGATCTACAATTTAAACATAATACAATCTTAACAAACAACTTCACGGAATGACTTTGCGAAATCCAATCTCGCCAATAATAACAGATTTGGCGTTGTACTTTCTTTCCATTGAATATTTCAAAGAGAATTGATAGCGTTTTAAGATTTCAAAAACCATCGATAAAATCATCGACTCTCCACTCTCCTTCAACTTGTATCAGAAAGAGATATGGCATCAGGAAGATTCATTAATTTTCAATCAAAAACAAGCAAAACACTTTGCATCAACACTGCATCGAAACTAATAAATAAAGTCTTTGTGTTCAGTTGCCGACAAAACCAGTCTGTAAATGAGGAAAAGGTTACTTAAATTCTGGTAGGCAATAGTTTTCCAACAGACATTTATTAGAAGCCTAACTGCTTGAACAGAATGGGAGACGGAACTGCAATAGATGTCAAAAATTCTGCAGTGAAAGTTAAAATTTATTCAACTCTTGCAGTTGCAACATTTTTGGCATCTATTTCAAATCCGTCGCTCATTCTGTTCAGGCAGTAATAAACCTTTCAAAACAAAAAGCTCCATTAGAAAAAGTATTAAGAAGGCAGAGAGGTGCCTAGAAGACTGTTGTTTATGTTCATAAACTTTCCGAGAACTTGAAAAAAACACAATCGAAATCAACTTAGCATACAAGAGGTGACCCCCAGCCCCAGACCATGACTCCTGTCATTATGCATTTAAAAAAAAGAGAATAAAAGGACCACTGTGATGTACAGGCGTGGTCTCCAATATAAAATAAACTTCCAAGGAACATCTTATGACCTATGCAACCTTTGCTGCGTCAGCGTGCATTGCACAGTAGAGCGGTCCATTTGTTGTATTTTGACAACAAAAATCATTTTCCACGTTTATTTTTGTTGGATATTAATGAAATACTCGTATGTCACTTTTAATTATTTGAAGACGCCTTACAAAAACAACATATTTGTATGGCCCTGAACTTTGCAGACGATTTGAATAACATAATTTGAACTGTCACCAGTGGCGTAAAAATGGTTCGATTTTTAAAAATGAAACGGCAATTTTGTTGTCACAACAAAATTTTAATACGCCTTATCTTATTTTTTTTTATTTATCATAGTAAAAAAGTTATCAAAAAAAAGGAAAAAGTTCCGAGAGAAAAATAGGTTGAAAACATTTAGACTGTCACCAGCACCGTAAAAATGTATCGATTAAACAAATTATGACGAAAAAAGTTAATAGTGCCGAGAATTTTTTTTTTTTAATTTTTTGACTGTCACCAGCGCCGCACAAATTTACGATTTTTACCGTAATAAAAAAGTTATGACGAAAAAAGTAAATAGTGGCGAGAAAATTTTTGGAGTGTCACCAGTGACGTAAAAATCAATCGATTTTAAAAATTGAAAAGACAATCGATTTGTTACAACAAAATCTTCACTCCCCAATTTTAACTTTTATTTCTTGAAAAAGAAGTTTAGAGAAACTTGGCTTTCATACCTCAATCTATTTTTTTTTTAATAAAATTATCACGATTTTTTCTCCAAATAAAATCTACCTAAGTACGAAACTTTTTGGTGTCTTTTTTTTAATACCAAGACAATTTTGAAAAAATTTTCTCAGCACTTCTTACTTATTTCATCATAATTTTTTTTATAACGTTAAATAAAAAAATAAAAAAGGCATGTCGAAATTTTGTTATGAATTTTTAAAATCGATTAATTTGTACTGCGCTGGTGACAGTGCAAAAATTTTCAAAAAAATAATGTTCTCGGCACTATTTTTAGTTTTTTCGTCATAAATTTTTTACTATAGTAAAAAAATATTTGTAAATGGGGTATCGAGATTTTGTCGTAATAAATTGACTGCCGTTTGAATTTTTAAAATCGATAAATTTTTCCGGCACTTTTTCGTTATAACTTAGTACGATGAATAAAAAAAATAATAAAACATGAAGACATCGAGATTTTGTTATAACAAATGGATTGCTTTTTCAATTTTTAAAATCGATAAATTTTTACGGTGCTGGTGACAGTCCAAAATTTTCCAAAAAAAATTCTCGGCACTATTTACTTTTTTCGTCATTTTTTTATTACGGCGAATAAAACAAAAATTGAGTATTGAGATTTTGTTGTGGCAAACCGATTGCCATTTAATTTTTTAAGATCGATAAATTTTTACTGCACTGGCGCTGGTGACAATTCAAATGTTTTCAACGTTTGATTTTCGGAACTTCTTACTTTTTTCGTCCTAACTTCTTTATTAAGATAAATTAAAAAAAATAAGACAAGGTGTATCGAGACTTTGTTGTGACAAATCGATTACCATTTTCTTTTTAAAAATCGTACCATCTTTACGCCACCGGCAACAGTTCAAATTATGTTATTCAAATCGTCTGCAAAGTTCAGGGTCATACATTTTTGGGTACTACTTAGGTCCATTGCTTTCGATTCACGGTAAGACACATCTCAGCGGTCCACCATCTTGGATTTAATAGCCACCAGTTTGAATTTGAGGAGGGGATATGAAAGTTTAACAAACTAAAATATTAATTTTTGAATAATCTAATAATCTGTCCAATCTTATAAAATCAATAACCTTTAAAAAAAAAAAGTCTTTTTATAAAAGGTGACTGAATTTTTCTGAAAATCCAAGATGGTGGATCACTGAGATGAGTCCTACCATTAATCTCAAGCTATAAGGACCTAAGTACTACCTGATTTGGGGGTTTTTTTTTGTCCGGCAAAAACACGACCAAAAACGGCAACCCTATAATTTCGGTCAGAGCTTGGTCAAAAACATACAAAATTAAAAAAAAAAATACTGCACAAGTCAATTATTCAGTCAAATTTATGTTTGAAATGTCTGAAAGATAAATATGCTTAAGCTTCCATATGAAAGTATAAGAAAGTACGAGTAATTCCAATGCAGATCTGTACCAAATTTAAAAAAGTTAGTCCAAAGTGTTGAAAAGTAAACAATGAAAAAATTATCTTGCATATAGGGTTTTCAACAGGGACGCTACAATAGTAGAGCAACAGGGACGGCAAATGACACCATATTTCTTACCGCTCTTTTGACATTTCTCTTCAGTAAGGTTTGCCATTTCATGATGGAAAGTTATACGAGCCAACAACGAGTCGAAATTATTAAAATTTACTACCGAAATTCGGAGTCAGTGTGGTCGTCATAATGGTCCTAGCAGATCAACAATTGAGCGTCTAGTGGACAAATTTGAATCCACAGGCACAGAACAAAATGTTTCTGTGCCAGTGAGACAAAGAAGTGCCCGTAGTGTCGAGAATATTGCTGCCGCTGAGGCTTCAGTTGCAGAAAGCCCAAATGTGTCTCTCACACGTCGTTCTCAAGCGTTGGGCATCTCTGTGACGTCGTTGTGGCGAATTTTTCGAAAAGATCTTGGCCTACATCCTTACAAGATTAAATTGACGCAAGACCTGAAGCCGCTTGACCACCAGAAGCGTCGTATGTTCGTGAATTGGACTGAGCAACAACTTGAAAATTTTCAAGTTTTCCGATTTTCATCGAAAAATCATCTTCAACGATGAGATTCATTTCTGGCTGAATGGCTTCGTCAATAAACAAAATATGCGGTATTGATCAGGCAGCAATCCACACGTACTCCATGAATCATCATTGCATCCCGAAAAAATTACGGTTTGGTGTGGTTTATGGGCCGGTGGCGTCATTGGGCCGTACGTCTTCCGTGATGATCAAGACCGGCACGTTACTGTGAATGGGGATCGCTACCGTTCAATGATAATCGAATATTTTTGGCCCCAATTGGATGATATGGACTTGGCGGACATGTGGTTCCAACAGGACGGCGCCACAAGCCACACAGCGAATGTCACAATCAATTTATTGGAAACCAAGTTTGGAGAACGTGTTATCTCACGAAATTGTCCAGTCGCTTGGCCGTCTCGATCGTGCGATTTGACGCCGTTAGACTATTTCTTGCGGGGTTACGTCAAGTCTATGGTCTATGCCAACGAGCCATCGACGATTGATGAACTTCGTACGAATATCGAACGTGAAATTGCAGTAGTATCGGCCGATTTATGCTTGAAAACTGTCGAAAATTGGGTTTAGCGTCTGGACTTCTGCAAGCGTGCCCGTGTGGCCATGTAAAAGAAATCGAATTCCATATATAATTGCATCGAACGTACTTTCACAGGAATAAAGAATTTCATTGATATTCAAAACCGTTTTTGTTTTATTTAAAAAAATTTGTGTAGCGCTCTTCTTGAAAAACCCGATATAATTCCATTTATGATAAACTTAAACAAAAAGGGGGGCGTAAGTTTTTGTCCTTACTTGGCAACTCAATGATGTTGACAAGGTGTTAAAGATTTAATTATAAAAACTTTAAAAATGAAGAAACTAAATTTTTTTTGAACTACCAGTAACACTTTATTTGACGCAGCCTTAGTTAAAATCTTGAATTTAGTGGTGGATTTATAAAATACGCTTAACTTATAGATCCAAAATAAAAAATATAAAAAGTTTAAGATAAATCTAATTAAAAGTAGCATTAAAAACTATCTCAACTAACAAACTCAAACTTTAAATTCTCAAAAATGTATAATTTTCTTTAGATTTTCTTAAACTTTTCCGTCATGGTAATTATTTTTATCATTGGTATGCATATTTCTTGTTTTTTTTTTTTTTGTTCTTCTTGACAATTTCAATTTCTTAAGAAGCTACATTTAAAGGTCTGCTATATCCGACATGCATAGTAAAAACCACAAAATACAAATAGCTAGTAGAAGTTTTTCCAAGAGTTCATTATTATGTTAAGAGAAATTTTATCTTCATGTTTTATATTCTACTAGAATAACCACATTAAAGGAAACAAAAAAAAAACAACATTTCATCTTATGTAATTCGGCTGCCTACACTTCGCTCACATTTCAAAAACTTTTTTTTTAGGCAAACTTAATTTAAGTTTGCCTTAAGACTTCCTACAAAACTTTTGACGTTTTACTAACACTTAAGTGCTATTTACAAAAAGTTCTTTCAACATTTTGGCTGCATTGTCTTTGTCTTATAATATTATTTTGTAACATTTCCATCTTTTTTGGTTATTAATTCCAAAAGTATATGTTTATAGAATTGTATTATGTTTCAGTGAACAAGAGGAAGAAAGTTATATAAACTCACGTCATCGTATAGAAGCCACAAAATCTGTTTAGTCTGTTTGCAACAGCTTGAAATGCAAAATTTTCACCTTCGCACTTCTGAATCTTAATTACTCATGTGCCAGGTACAAACAAACCCTATACAGCAGTAATTTACACGTGTTAAACGCCTGCTTTAGCCGCAGCAAGAAAAAAAAACATCTTTGAGCTCATGTAAATGCAAAACCATATATTTTACAACTGACATCTTAACTATCGGCAATAATTAACCGTCTCGTGGTTTCCTGTACAGAATCCGTTAGATCTTTCACTTCGTGTGGAGGCGATATGGGTGTTTGTGCTGCATGCTCATTAAGACGATTATTATAGCGATAATCACGCGCCAAACCGCCACACGACCGATTTGTTTGCTGGCTGGACGAGCAAGGCATGATGCGGCGGGTGTAATGTAATTAATTCATAAAATAACGAGCAACATCAGTCGTCGTCGTCATCGTCATCGGTTTTGCCCGTCGGACAAACTTGCCACTGCTGGAGAACCACAATTTATTTGATGTTAATGAAGTGGGGGGGGGGGTAAGCACGAAGAACATGAATATCTAAGTTTATAAAAGTTCCAGAGCTTTGCATTAAATGATATCGGTCACAAAGTTTCGAGCAAAGTTTTGATAGTCAGTATTTTATTCAGGAATCCATCGAAAACCGATAAAAGTGATTAAAATTGCAGGTCGATAGACGAACAGCAAACTACTTTTCGATTTCGTTGTTGTTGTTGCCAGATGAAGGGGTTTTTTTGTCAAAGAGCTAAAAACTTAAATTCAGAAGTAGGTCAAATCGTTGGTATACTGATATTGTACATATTCTATGTATCTTTTATGAATCAGCTATTGAAGGATTCTATTGTTATGTTTTGTATGTTAAGCTTCTAGATTCCTAGCTGGAACCTTTGTGATGTTTTGTTTACATTCTCCCATGATTTTCGGCTAACTTGAGGCAAAGGCAACATAATTATTACTAGGAAACTATAATCTAGTCAATTTCTTCCAAAGTTAATGAAGAATATTTTATGTATTTTCAATAAAACGCTTACAAGAAAAACAGAAAAAATCCACATCTTCTGTTTCTTTGAACAAAGTTTTTATTATTTCCTGGAAAATGTCATTTGTGACATGGGTCGTACTAGAAAAAAAAAACTTACAGAAAAGTCTGGGCTCGCTAGCGTTATTTTGTGATTATTTCATAAAAAAAGTTTCGTAATAGTTTTTGTTTATGTTTTTTTGGTCTTGAAAAGTTTCTTTCTTTCTTACGAACTACACGTAGTGTAGTGTTTTTTATTACTTTCGCTTTTCTTATAAACTTTTGTGTTTTATATGGCCATTAAGTACTGTATTTGTTTTTCGCTATATGATATCGCATTGCAAAAACAATGAAAAGTTATTTTTAATTAATTCTGGGTTAAAAATTAGAAACCTATTTCCCTTACGAATCGTATTGGCATCATTTCTCTTCAACTTTAGCAATTTTTGCCAGAAAGCCTATTTTTACAAACTTGATTTCCTATTTATATGGTAGGGTCATTAACACTTCAATTCACTTTAAAAATAAAATAGGAAATGATGTCATGATCTGTCATTTTACCTAAGTCTAAAGATTTTTTTCTTGGTGATCTGATAAATGGGACGCATGATTTAAACTTATTAAGCAAACCTTATCGGCATTTTTGTGGAGACTTTTTTAATGTTTGTTTTTTGTTTTGCTGGAAATTTCCAAAAAACAAATGATAAGGTTTACGTAAAATTGTTATAATTTGAGTTTTATTAATCGGACTGACAAGATTGTGATTACATTTTATAGTGTTTCGTCTACAATTGTGTATTAATTTATATATGAAATAAAACTAAAATGTTTAAATTTAAATAATTTAAGAAGTTTTATCGTTAAATTTTTCTTTTAAGTTCCAAAAATACAACCGTTAAAGAAAAGCTTATTAATCTCGAAAATGGCTCCAACGATTTTGGAAATCAACAGTTATTAACGGTACCTGCGATATAACAAACGGTTTATTGATTTTCGATTTTCCCATTTACGATTTAGATCAAAATTGGTATGCAAAAGGTCCTTAAAAATTTCAACTAAATTGAATAGGTAGCCAGGTATCAAATATTTTGTATTATATTCTTAATTCTAATTTCTAACTATTGAGATTGGTTGCATATAGCTACGGTGACGGGTTTTCGGGGATTGTCCTGTTTTTTTTTTTTTCTTAAAAATGTAACCGGGTTTAATTATTTGTCCCGTATTTGCGCATTTTCTGAAAATGGAAATAAAACCGAAAAATTGCAGAATAATTTGCCAATTTCTTTTCCGGTTCTATTTCCAAAAAATGGAAATTAAGCTCACAATAACAACATTTCCTAGCTTTATTTCCAAGATCTTAAATAGAAACTACCCCAGAGATAAAGAATATTTCCGCCTTTATTTCAATTACTTATGAATACAATGAAAAGTTTTTAACACATTGTTTCTAATTTATGTTGATATAAATACCAAATTACAATGTGGCACTCGCGATTTGAAATGATTAATACTTGTCATTCGTTTTCAGTTTTTTGCTTGCGATTTACATAGGTAAATACTACCGGGTTTTTCAATAAAAGCGCTACAAAAGTTTTTTTTAAATAAAACAAAAACGGTTTTGGATATCAATGAAATTCTTTATGCCTGTGAAAGTACGTTCGATGACATTATGTATGGAACTCGATTTGTTTTGCATGGCCACCACGGGCACGCTTGCAGAAGTCCAGACGCTGAACCCAATTTTCGACGGTTTTCAAGCATAAATCGGCCGATACTGCTGCAATTTCACTTTCGATATTCGTACGAAGTTCATCAATCGTCGCTGGCTTGTTGGCATAGACCATAGACTTGACGTAGCCCCACAGGAAATAGTCTGACGGCGTCAAATCGCACGACCGAGGCGGCCAAGCGACTGTACCATTTCGTGAGATAACACGTTCTCCAAACTTGGTTTCCAATAAATTGATTGTGACATTCGCTGTGTGGCTTGTGGCGCCGTCCTGTTGGAACCAAATGTCCTCCAAGTCCATATCATCCAATTGGGGCCAAAAATATTCGGTTATCATTGAACGGTAGCGATCCTCATTCACAGTAACGTGCCGGTCTTGATCATCACGGAAGAAGTACGGCCCAATGACGCCGCCGGCCCATAAACCACACCAAACCGTAATATTTTCGGGATGCAATGATGACTCATGGAGTACGTGTGGATTGCTGCCTGACCAATACCGCATATTTTGTTTATTGACCGAACCATTCAGCCGGAAATGAATCTCATTGCTGAAGATGATTTTTCGATGAAAATCCGAATCATTTTCAAGTTGTTGCTCAGCCCAATCGGCTTAAGTTCTTGCGTCAATTTAATCTTGTAAGGATGTAGGCCAAGATCTTTTCGCAAAATTCGCCACAACGACGTCACAGAGATGCCAAATGTATCTCTCACACGTCGTTCTCAAGCGTTGAGAACGATGGTTGAGAGACACATTTGGGCTTTCTGCAACTGAAGCCTCAGCGGCAGCAATATTCTCGACACTACGGGCACATTTTTGTCTCACTGGCACGGGAACATTTTGTACTGTGCCTGTGGATTCAAATTTTTCCACTAGACGCTCAATTGTTGATCTGCTAGGACGATTATGACGACCATAAATTGGACGTAGCGCTCTTAACATTGAGGCCACTGACTCCGAATTTCGGTAGTAAATTTTAATAATTTCGACTCGTCGTTGGCTCGTATATCTTTCAATCATGAAATGGCAAGCCTTACTGAAGAGAAATGTCAAAAGAGCGGCGGCAAGAAATATGGCGTCGTTTGCTGTCCCTGTCGCTCTACTTTTGTAGCGTCCCGATTGAAAAACCCTTTACATTAAATAAATTCATTCCATTCATTGAATTATTAAAAGTTGTTTTCGAAAAAAAAAACACATTGCCAAATTGATCTTATGTGCATTACTAAATATTATATTTTTTGTATCTTTACGTAATTTTACATATATTATACATTTTACATATATTATTTAGAGCCTATGGCCGATAAGTATTTATGTTCTACTTAAAAGCTACGACTCTACTTTTTTCTCTGCGTAAACTGTCACAGAAGCGCTTATGTTCTATTTAAATATTTAGGGTGGAATTCATCAAGCACTTATAAACTACTCTTAAGTTTATGAGGCTCATAACTCAAATAATATTTGTGCTATTCATCAACCGCTCATAAAGCTCTTCGAATAATGCCGATGTGGCACTATTTTACTTTTGAAACCGACTTACTTATTTTTGTAGTTGAAAATAAAGCGTTCACCTGCATAAAGTAATGATAAAACATTCTGCCCCCTGCAAACCTGCTACTTGGACTGACTACAGGACTTGGGGTAGGTGCGAGGTTGGGTGTATCTAAAGCTTCTTTTGCCTTCGAAAAACTTTGATTTTTTCCTGTATTTTCAACATTAATATTCCGTGAAAGCCAAGGTAGCTCTTCAAATATCATTATTCATGAGTGAATAGTGAAACAATATTGAAAAATTCGGTTTTATTCCAGTTTGAAAGAGTGAAAAAAGGAAGAATTTTGAATTTGTTTGGTTCGGCTTTATTTATCAGGTAAAATTCGGCCTTATATCACTTTTCAAAAGCGAAATAAGACCAAACGCTAAAAGTCGGTGATATTTCACTTTAGTAAAGCGAAATAAAGCCGAATTTCAGAATTCGGTGTTATTTCACGGCACCGTCGGAACCATTCATAACTTTTATGAGCGCTCTTATATATTCACTTTTATTGCTTGGTGAATAAGTTTATGAGCTATTAAGTTATGAGCGTTCGGTGAATACCGCCCTTAATGCCAGTTTTCCAGTGCGAGCTCACCCTCGTCTTTGGATTTAACAACTTAATAGTTCACTCTAGAAGCGTATTTTTTAATCTATTTAAATCCTGATCCTGAGTTAACTCCGAGTTAGCTACTTTATTTGGTGAGCTTACTCAGCGACTGAATTCTCCGTGCTAGCGACATCTCTATTTTGATTGTGAAATGCTTTATCGATTTCAATAGATTTAAGATAACTGAAAGATTAAGTGAAAAACTGCTTCTGAAATAACTTAGAGAATTAACTTTTTTTCAGGGCCAGCTTAATTTGATTTAAGTCAGAGTTTAACAGTACTGAATTATTTGAATAGACAATGAAATCGAGAATACTAAGTTCTATTTTTTTTTTTTTAGATTTTTATGTTGTGATGACATATTATAATTTATTTTACTGTTCCATTCTTTTTAAGAATTTCGTTTCGTTTTCTGTTATTATTTTTATTTGAGATATTACGAAAGAAAAATTATTGAACAGTATTATGATTTTGTTCACGTTCTTAAAAATTTCCCTGGTCCCACAAATATGGTCACTGTACAAACAGCATAGCATATTAAGAATACTGCATTATAGAATTCCTGTATCGTCTTTGATTTCGTTGAAATTTGCAAAAATTTTTAGTCACGATATATTTACATACATTTCCAGTGAAAATAAGTTTCTTGACACTTATTTTTAACATGAAATTTTCAACTTTTCCGTTCAAAGCTAATTTTTTGTACCAAAATTAATAAGTTAACAATCATCAAAATTTTTACCACATACATTCAGAAACTGCCAACAATCTAAATGTAAAGTAATTTTTTCACAAGAAGTGCAAATATGTTAACCCAAATCAAGAAATTTCAAACGCTATATTTTGTATTCAATTTGTTTTGTGAGGTCTAGAACCGTGAAGGGAAGCCTTGAAGTTTTCTTAGCTAAACTCTTCGGCAAGACTTTTTTCCAAGAGCTACTTTACGAAAAGTTTTATATATATTTGTTGTGTTTGCGTTAAATATCTAATTTTGAAAAAAACAGGATTCTGAATTCTTTATCATTCACACACCATGTTAGCACAGTTCGAGGGGAAATCTTGACTAAAACATAAATTTAGATAAAAGCAATGTTTACACACTTCCTTCTTTTTATCTGGCAACATTGCTTTCTGTGGTTTAATTGAAGCCCCTTTAGCTGGGGTAATATACAAAAAAAACACACTTCAGATCAAATTACAATTACAAAGCACTTACCATTTTTGATGTAATCTAACAGAAATATACTTTGCAAAGCTGGCAATTTTAGATGAGATATTTTTGTTTTCCTTAAATTTGTGTTAATGTGTGTCAGCTTTAAAAATATATATCGATTGAATAGTCCAAGGGAAAACTATATCAGACCGCAGTGCGACGAGCTTAACCAAAATTTATGGTTGAAAGTTTACGTGGTGTGTGCAACAAGGGTCGAAACCTCTGAACTCACAACTTAATATTCATTACACAATGAACAAACACTTTAAGTTGTTTTTTTTAGTTTCTATACGAACAACGAAATAAAAGTCGAATGCAATGAACCAAACAAACCAGCCAGGAGTTAGGTTTTGTACTCATTGATTTTTCTATTCAATTGTCCTGTGTATATTTTAGAAAATGAAAATTTTTGTTTTTTGTGATTCTTAATTTGAAACAAGATTATGTAAGAGAGTAACAGAAGTTCTTGATCCGATAGTACTCGTTTTTTAATAATGGTAATGGATGGCGAGGTAAAAATTTAAATCTTGAAATTCCACTAATAATTCGCAAGGAATTAGGGCTCAGCTAAGTGACATAAAATCCTCATTCCTCTATTTGCAAGTTGTTTGTTGACAGGAATAGATGGGACCTAAAATTTTCTACAAGATCGAACGACTGTAGTAAAAGGTTAATTTTCAGGACAAGTGTCACTTCCTCGGAAGAAGCAGTACCCAGCCCTTAAAACATTTTTTTTTTTAGGTGACTTCACCTCGAATGTCATCCCCAGATCTCCTTCAATGAGACTACCCAACGTTCACTTTTTTTCACTTTAACATTATTTAAAATAAAAATTAACGCTTCGCTTACAATCTACGGTATAAAGGGAATTTGTTGACATTTAAGCTTAAGGACGAGTAACATTTGCAATTCAGTCGTATTTTCACTTTGTATATATATTCAATTGAGTATTTTTACTTATCTACCTAGTAAACATTCAACATAAAAGCCTGTAACATAATATTGATATTTGCATTCGCTGTTTACTTTTACAGATAAAAATCTGTTTCAATATGACAACACGAAAAAAAAAAACAACAAACGTAAGCCTTATATATGTACGTGAAAAAGTTTAAGAGTTAAGACTCAATTAAGCATTTCACATAACATTGCTGTAGCTTCAGCAGCAGTTATATGCGCGCAGTAAGTGATTCATATTATTTACATTTCAAAGGATTTTGCTCTGTGTTGGCATTTCATTAACTTAAATTGATGTAAGAGCACGGCCAACATTTTATTAACTCATGGCTCTTTGAATTAAAGGATTTCACAGCATTATATTTGTCTTTGCTCCTACCATGACATATTATAATTACAACGTTCAAGTGGATGGTTCCGTCCATTCCGCACTTTCCATATAAATCTGAGTTTTATTTTTTTTTTTTTCGGAATTAATGTTTGAAACATTATACCAACACGTTGAATTTATGTACTTAGATATAAAATTAAAAGGCAATAATTACAGATAGAAATCTTATACCTTTTTCAACCACAAGTAGTTGTTATAATTTTAAGGAAGTTCAACCTTTAAATTAGTAAGGGATCATATTACTAAATAATACCGGAGGTAGCATTATCAACTTTACTATTTATCCTTATTTAAGCACCAAACCGAAAGGCGGTTCTTGTAGCGAGCTTTGAATTCAAATTAATTAAAACATTAAAGAAAATAAGGGAGCAACATTTTAGTGGATTTAGTGCGATGCTAAAACTATATTTTAGTATGCTATTAAGCTAAACAGATTGACGCAAAATTATAGGCGGCTTATTTTAAGGGTCTTATCATGAAAATAATTAACAATATTCATATAGTTCTTTTAATTGTCCGGAACTATTAACACACCATCATTAGTGTGGCACTAAAACCAAACGTACTAAAATAAATACAGCTCAAGTGAAAAAAATCAATTACAGTTGTATTAAATAAATAAATTAGCAATTTCCTTAAAACTAGAAGACATACGAGGGCAGGTCAATAAGTCCGGGACATTTTGAATTTCTGACCTCTTTACTGAAACAGCAACACTGCTCCTGTCAACAAGCATCTGTCAGTTGACTCCTGTCAAAATTTAAACTTGCTGCGTCAGTTAGTTTGTGTTTGACAGCTATTTTTATCAGACTACTCACTAATTTGAGGAGAAAATGGAAAAAAGTGAATTGCTTGTGCTTATTCAGCATTATTTTTTTGCGAAAAAAACCATTACCGAGACCAAGGCTAGGCTTGATAAATACTATGGGGACACTGCACCATCGATTTCAATGGTAAAAAAGTGGTTTACTGAATTTCGTTGTGGCCGTACAAGCACTGAAGATGCCGAACGTCCTGGACGCCCAGTTGAGGTCTCTTCACCCGAAACAATCGAAAAAATTCACGATATGGTGTTGGCCGACCGAAGATTGAAAGTGCGAGAGATTGTGGAAGATGTAGGGATCTCGCATGGCTCAGTGGTTTCAATTTTGAATGATCACTTGGGCATGAGAAAGCTTTGCGCAAGATGGGTGCCGCGTTTGCTCACAGTCGACCACAAACGCAATCGTGTAACAACTTCACAGGAAGGTTTGGCGTTGCTTAATCGCAATATGGAGGAGTTTTTGCGCCGTTTTGTAACCGTGGACAAAACATGGATCCATCACAACACACCAGAGACCAAACAACAGTCAAAACAGTGGGTTTCTAAGGGTGAATCGGGTCCAAAGAAGGCCAAGGTGGGTTTGTCAGCCAATAAAGTTATGGCGACTGTTTTTTGGGATGCACGCGGGATAATCCACATTGACTACCTTCAAAAGGGAAGAACAATCAATGGGGAATATTATGCCAACTTTTTGGACCGATTCAATGACGATTTGAAAAAAAACCGACCTCATTTGGCCAAGAAAAAAGTTCTTTTCCACCAAGACAATGCAAGGGTGCACACATGTGCAGGTGCCATGGCAAAAATCCATGAATTGGCCTATGAATTGCTCCCTCATCCACCCTATTCTCCAGATTTGGCTCCGAGCGACTACTTCTTGTTCCCAAACCTGAAGAAATGGCTTGGTGAAAAAAGATTTGACTCCAATGATGAAGTCATCTCGCAAACAAAGGCCTATTTTGAGGACCTCGACAAATCATTTTTTTGGAAGGGATAAAAAAATTGGAAAGCGTTGGACAAAGTGTATAGAGCTCAAGGGAGACTACGTTGAAAAATAAAATTATTTTTTTATCAAAAAATCTGTGTTTTATTCCAAAAGTCACGGACTTATTGACCTGCCCTCGTAGAACAATATAGTTTTTAGTTTTGACTCAGAATCAATTAGAGCAAGACATTTCAGAAAAAAAAATATATAATTTTACACTTTTGAAAACACTTTAAACTTGATTTTAGGCTTTTTTCGCAAATTTTGAGTTTTAAAATTCGTTTTTCAAAAACAACTTTGCATAGATTTCACTTTATTCAAAAACGGTGTCGTGAAATAAGGTCAGTGAAATGAGGCCAATGAAGTGAAGAAAGACCAATTTGGCCGTATTGCGTTTTCAAAATTGTCTTTGAGCGATCTGATATTGTGGTCCAATTTTACACTATTTCCTAAAATGAAGAGCTTCACAAAAGTTCAAATGAAGCAACAGTTCTGCTCTATGGTCAATATAATGGGAGGAAGCACTAATCATAATATAAATACTGACTTATACGGCTTTTGTTTGTTAACGTAGAAACATACTTTCAACAATAATTTCAATTTCGGAGCAACTGATTAATTTTTGCTTTCAATATCAACTTATTTGTATTTTCAGTCACAAGGGTAGCATGGAATTAATAAAAAAAAACTAATACTTACGGAAGATGAACTTGCTAGGTTTCAATTAAAGCATAGCAGAAAAAATATTGCCCAGAGAAAGATCAATTTGGGGTGTGAAAATTAAAAACTCGCTCGAATTTTACATAAGGAATTAAAAACTCACGTGAATTTTTAATTTTCACATCTCAAGTTGATCTTTCCTTAGATAAAACTAAATTCACGTGAATTTTAAATTTTCACACCCCAAATTGACCTTTACTTAGGAAAAATTTTTGTCCACTACGCTTTTCCCATGCGAACATCAATTTAAAAATGCGAGTGAATTTTTAATTTTCAGACCCCAAATTGATCTTCCCTTGGGCAAACATTTTTTCAATACGTTTTGCGTGAATTTTTTTTTATTTTAACCCAACAAGTTCATCTTCCGTATCTTTACGCAAATTTAAGGACAGTATTTAATTTTCAACTTTCGTGTTACTAAACTGGAAATTAATAAATTGATATAAATTGATAGTGAAAACAATTCAATTCAATAAGAAGCGGATAGTTTTAAAATTTTGTAGTGAGTTGTGACATTCACAATTTCCTAGATAAGGTATCTTCAAAAATTTAAATTTTGAAATTTTTGATCTAATAGTATTAAACTAACTTAACATTAAAAAAAAACTTTGTTAAACCAGTTTTATTTAGCTATGTATGGTCGCTTTCGTAAAGTGAAATAAGGATAAGTATACACTTGGTTATATTTCACAAATGGTTATGACCTTATTTCACTTTTTCAAAGTGAAATTGGGTAAAATGTTGAAATTTGGTCTTATTTCAATTTTGCACAGTCAGTTTGTCAAATGTTGAAATTTGGTCATATTTTTGACTTTTGCAAAGTGAAATTAAGCCAAACTGTCAAATTTGGCCTTATTTCATGGCACTTTTAAAAACTAGCTAACAGAAGTATTAGCTATATTTCGCAATTTGGTTTTCCGGCTTATTTTAAAAGCTTCCAGTCAGACAGACTAAATGGCGGACTGATTAATATAAAACTTGGAATTTAATATTTAATATTTTCGGTTTTAAGCATGGTCCAGTCGCTTGGCCACCTCGGTCGTGCGATTTGACGCCGTTAGACTATTTCCTGTGGGGCTACGTCAAGTTTATGGTCTATGCCAACAAGCCAGCGACGATTGATGAACTTCGTACGAATATCGAACGTGAAATTCCAGCAGTATCGGCCGATTTATGCTTGAAAACCGTCGAAAATTGTGTTCAGCACCAGGACTTCCGCAAGCGTGCCCGGCCACCACGGGCAAAAGAAATCGAGTTCCATACATAATGGCATCGAACGTACTTTTACAGGAATAAAAAATTTCATTGATATCCAAAACCGTTTTTGTTTTATTAAAAAAAAACTTTTGTAGCACTCTTATTGAAAAACCCATGCTTAAATAAAACAAAAATGTTTGCTGGAATGTTATTTACAGTACCACCATAGAACGTTATATTTGATTTTGAATTTTCTCATTATTGGCTGAACGAACTAAAATTGAATTACATAGGTACGTATAAGAAACTATTGGATAATTTTTTTTTTTGGGTTGGTGTCTGCCCCCCTCTGGCAAAATCCTGTGGGCATCCTGCCAATAGGCCAAACAAAGCAAATAATTTCACACGTTTTCTTGCTTTCCGAATCAAAAACGTTTTGACTTGTCCGCTGTGTTTTCACCCTTATTTATCATTGATTTACAAGTCATTATATTATGCAGTACCTATAATGAAGCAAAATTATGTATGTCAGTTGCACTTGTCATCTTTATCACGTTAATGCTGCCAGACTAAAGACCATTAATCAATTTAATCATAACTCATAAGTGGTACAAGAATGGAAACAATAATGACAAAATTTCACTCTTGTCTTTCCACTACTAGTAAAGAGAGAGGTTTTTTCTACAGAAAGGTTTGGTAACCGTGCAAATAGGAGGTCAATCTAGTGACAATGTGTGGAAGCACAGTAAAAGACAGTTCCGAAGTTCACAATAGAAAAACAACGAAATATTCCCACTTCTGAGCACGTGTAGAAGTACCATTATTTTTACTTTTGATATAGGTACTATAAGGAAAGTTTAGGATTCATGCAAAATAAAATTGATATAACAATCAAACATGACGTTACGATGATTGAGAACATCATAAATATGGGTGCCAAATTCAGTCTGCCTCTCTGTTTGTACCTGGATCTACAGCCTAAACCAATGATGCGATCTTCTTCAAATTTTGAGCTTAAAGCAATTTTTGGTGATTCTCCAGAGGGCAAATTGAAAATTTTAGCATCTTTTAGAAAATTCAATATTTTGAAAACTGGTTGATGAATTTTTTTTTAAACAAGCTTTATAAATGTACCAATTAAAAAAAAAAAAAAAAAAACAAGATATAAAAACAGTTTTTAAAAAAACCTCCAACGATTTAAATTTGTATTTTTCCATGTATTGAAATTTTTTCACGTAATCAAATGGCATACTTGTTTTTGAGCTTCAAGTATCTTACGAGTTGTTTATTCAACTAAAAAACGATTTGAATGCTTTTTTTATATTTCTTTAATCTCAACTGCCTACCTAAATTTTTACACCAAATACAAACAAGATCTTGGAATCATCTTGTCACCACCGGGAAAGTAATATCCATCGCATATTAAATTAAAAAAAAAAACAAAAAGTTAAAGTGGAAAAAAGTTAAAAAAAAATCACCATCTTTATTATTCCATCACAACCTCCTCTAAGTAGAGTTATTATAATTGACTGACTGTACTCAGTCATATAAATTCTTTCCAAGCTTATCTTTGTTTTTTTACTGTTTATTGTTTGAAAATATCGACTGCAGAGCTTCAATACTCAGTTTGCACTTCGATACAACTTGCTTTTTCCAAAAATTCTTAAGTTCCAAGCAACTTCATCATAAGAGCAAGTAGGGGAGAGGGGGGCACCTTTGAACACTTTTTGCTTTCGGGTCTCAAAAAAATGTATGTATTGTAATTATTAGCCCTTAATTTAATTTAGCTGTAAGATATAGAATTAGTCTTTGGTTTAAACCAATAATCGATTAAATTTAATAATGGTTTATAAATATTAAGATTTTTTAATGAAGCAGGTCTCTTTTTGGGGCAGCTTTAAACTAAGCAGGGGCAATCATTTTTGTAGTAGATTATACTAGCAAAAAAAGGAGTATAAGTGTAATTTATTTTCTGAACAAAGGGAGACAAAAACTGAACATAAACAAACTAGAATTCACAAATGAATGCAACACTAGAGGAGAGGGGGCACCTTTGAACACTTTTTGCTTTCGGGTCTCATAAAAACCTATGTGTTAAATAGTTATTGGACTGCAAATTAATAAAATATTAAAATATGAAATCTGTTTTTGGTTACAACCAATAATTGAATTACTTTAATAGAGAGAGATAATTATTATATATTTTTTAATGAAGCAGGTCCTTATGTTCAAAGGTACCCACCATATAGGCCAACTTTGAACTAAGCTGGAGCACTTTTGAACAGTCGTTTTTGTAATTGTATTTTATCCTAAGCAAAGGGAGACAAAATACTAAATGTAAAAAATAGAACTCAAAAAAAAAAAATATACAACAAAATATAAAGAAAGCCATAAAGTCTTAGAGTCATTAAAGATAACATTTAAATAAACAAATTGAAAAAAGTAAGTTACAAATGAAGCATTAAAATTTTCACAACGGGCTACTTTTAATTGGCCTATTAAAAGAATACTGAAGGCCAATTTTAATGTTTGGTTAACGCTCTGATATATTTATTTAATACTCCACATACCCCACGTTCAAAGTCACCTCTCTTTACCCTACGTGCGATCCATTCATGCATTTTATTTAAATCGGACCGGTGGTTTTTCAGTATTAACAAAAAGATAAACTAACGTTCACTTAGGCTGGTACCTGAGTGATTTGGGCCCTTTAAACTGTTCTTTGTAGATATATTTTAAGGTGCCGTGACATTAGGCCAAGTGACATAAAGCCAAACAAAATTTGGCCTTGTATCACTTTCCAAAAGTGACATAAGGACAAATTTTAAGAGTTGACCTGATGTCGATTTACAAATTGACATAAGACCAAATTTGTTTGTGACTTAAAGACAAACGTAAAATATTATATATTATGTCACTTGGCTTTATGTCACGGCACCCTTTTTTAGCCAAACTTCAAAGAAATAATTTCTGACCGAAAACCGAAGGTTGCTTAAAAATGATTTGACTGTCGTTTGTCGTTTTATATATGATAAAGAATTTTACTACGCCAATTTTGATACATACGAGTACATATTCCAATTATAAAACTCGTAACTTTAGCATTGAATTCATATTACAATTTTCAGGCGAAGCATATTTTTATATTATTATTATTAGTGGTTTACATAAATAACACTCAGAATTTGCAATTAATCAAGTTTCCTTGATATATATGTATGTACATATCTAAATATATATATTTTGCCTTGAATAAAGAAGACAGATATTTTCATTTCTCTTTATACGAGTAGGTAGTAGAATGAGTAAAATATTTTCAATCGTTATAATCATTAATCAACGCAATCTCTCTAACTACAATTAAGTTATTCTCCTTTATGTATATAGTTTATCCATTCTATTCGAATCCTGTTCTCTTATTCAACTATAGTTACCTATTAATTTTTAATGATTTTGCGAAATGAAATGCGTATAGCGTATCTCATTAAGCATCGCACATTCAATATAAATTATTCACAACGGGAATGAGAAGAAAAATAAAAGCAAAATACTCATATATGCCAAAGCAATCGATTAGATTGCTGATTCTACATAAATGAGGGTTTTCTTTTTCCTAACACTACATATAGTATACAAGTAAAAGTATACAACATCCTTATTGTCATTGTCAATGGGGAAAATGCGAAAAACCTGGAGTAAGACGATGGGGATACAAAATTGATGTTAAAATAAGATACGGAATAAGTGTCGGAAGGACACTCACAAGAGTATTTTTCAAGTATAGGTACATGATACTTGAAAAATATACAAGTTTATTTTTTCACACACAAAAAATAAAAATCATACCACATTTTGCCTAGGTGCAGATACCTATCCATTCTCATATATACGAGTATTCGTGATAATAAATATATCAAAATTCCATTTGAGACAGATGTAGTTGATATAAAAATACCATTTTCAAGCCATTATCAACCTCCCCCCATCTCTGAAGACAAAATGCACACAAGACACAAGTGGGGTGACTATGCGTGACCTTGGTTGGCATTTTTATTGATTGAAATGCATGACGACACATTTGATGGTCCCAATGTCACATACCACCATTCTCCATAGTGCCATACATTTTCTACCCCATGGAGAGTCAAGGAATCAACTCCTTAATAAAGTACTTGCTTTTCAACTGAACCATGCTTGTTGGCTTCTTGTTGTATATTGCCATATCGGAGGTTAAATTTTTGTTTTTATTATTTATAAGCTCAAGATTAAAATGATATTCAAGGAAAGAATTCCAGACGGATTTAGAATGTTTCAAGCTTAGAAATTATTTGATTTTGATTTAATGAAAATGTGAAGGACTCACTTTTTAATAATTCTCTTCTTATTAACAAGTTTGATTCGTAAAAATTGTTTTTTGAAAATTCTTACAAAAATGGTCTGAACAATTGCTGATGTTAAACCACATCATGATGATCAAACAGTTGAAGAAATATCTTAAAAGACGACGGCCAGCATGGCAATGTGACTTTCTTAAGATGAAAGATGGCATATCTCATAAAATGGTGAAATCAATTCTTACGACATTTTGATGAACCCTAGGTTCCCATTCTACTATTTGATATTTAAAAAGAATATAGCTGGGCTTTTTTGCATGTCCATATGGATTTAGGCGAAAAAATGACATCAAAACACTTCTACACTTTGCCATGGTCTGCCATTTTGTATTGAACTATTCTACTAGCAAACATTTTGACATTTCTGTATAAATTATCGATAACACAACGAAAATGGTGGTCTGGCAATGTCGTTTATATCGGGACAGAAGTTAAATCCACTTAATTATCTGGACATAGCTAACTCTATGCGGACATAGTTGTTGTGTTATTTTACATGTTTATTGTTGTTTTGTTGGCGTTTTTTCAGGCAGTATTATTTTGAGTTGCAAAAAATCACAATTTATGATAGAGTTCAACACGATGTAATCTTATCGAAAAAATAACTACCATTTGGCATAAATGGATATTTCGTTGTTGAATTTATGCCGCATTTACAGGTCTGCCATTTTTTTTTTTTCATTTTCTTGCCTTATAGTGTAAATGGTCTAGGATGTTTCATTATTTTGAAATAAAAATAATGACAGGTCAAATAGACGGTGTTCACATTTGACTGACGTCTTTAAACTTTATTTCACTCCAATTAATGCGGTGAGAAAGAGATGGAAACCGAAATATCATTTTTTCACACATAATAGGTCTGTTTCTTTACTTTTGGGATAAAGCTTGGAAAAAGTTCGGGAAAAAGTTTGGGGATGAGCTTTTTGATGTTGTTGTTGTAATGTTTAACCTGAAATGAAAAGTAAAGAAACGCATTTGGGATGTTTCTGGTTTGTTGCGGTGTAAAATTACCCATTTGATTTTATTGCTTGTAAGCTCAACGCAAACAAAATTATGCAATTTAAATTCTTAACATTTGCATTTATTATTTTGGGCTCTATTAAAAGATACCAGAAGAAATATTTTAATTTATATTTGACTCAATTGTATCATTTTCATTTAATTTATTTAAATTAAACCATTTTATATACGCTACTTGACAAATTTAATTTAAAATTTTTCGATCAGCTGATTTCTTCTTTGACAAGCAAGAAAGTGCCGGAACTAAAATGTTCGGGTAGATTCTTGCTCAAGGGGAAATGAAAAAAAGTCAAAAGCTCTGGCATTTTCGTGTCAAAAAATAGTAAAGAAACACGTTTTGGGTATATTTGGGTTACTTTGGGAACCCGCGGGCGTGTAAAGAAACAGACCTAATTAATGGTTCAAGAAATTATTTCTTTGCGGAAAAGGGGTAACTAAAACGTCTATCAGGAGTTCGTTTCTAATAATTAAAATTTCATATCAATAAAAAAAACTGCTTACCTACGGTAAGTTCAAAATTTAAACAAAATCTACTACAGTCAACCAGAACTCTGCTGTTGCCAAAGACTATTTCTTGAACTGCATATATATTTTCTCAAAAAAAGTTAACTTTTGCACATACACTCTTTCATTTGAGGTTGTACGAAGCATGTGTGTCCCTAGCGTCTGTTTCCTTTTATCTCTTGTTTTTGGCAACAATGACGGAAGTATTTTCAACCTAGTTACTCGCTGATGACAAGATGTCATTCGTAATTTATTTTAATATAAAAAATATTTGATAAATTACTTCCACAACCTGAGGATAGATGTAGACAATTTCAATAAGGACTTTAAAAGAATTTTCGGAGTTGGTCTTTTTGACAGCTGTCACTTGATTTATGTTCAGCGTTGTAATAGACTTTATCCTGAAGAATGTTTGCAAATTATGCACATTGTAATGTACCTATTTTCGTGAGTTAGTTTATTACCTTGAATTTCGATTTATTGATAAGATTTTACACTTAACTCAATTACTAAAGTTAATTCGTGTTTTATTTGCATTTATAAATACCGGTGATAAACTGCTATAATTATTTTTGAGTGTTTTGTGATTTCCTTGCATCATTGTTATAAGAATAGCAAAAGGGATTTTTCATTTCCTATCAACAGTCTATAAAAGGCCTTTAATAGAATGCAACACCATGATTGGAACTTTCAAAGATAAAACTTAAAACCTTTCGTTACTTCTCAGGAAAATTACATGAAAAATATGTTAGCAAAATTATAAAAAAAAAAAAATTCAACAAAACCGAATTACTGCCGACTGAAAGTGGAATAGCTGTAAAAAAAACGTCTTACCTACGTGAATTTTTTGAAGTCAATGACATCTGACATTTGAAGAATTTGTTTTAAAGTAACCTTAGTTTGGGTCAGGGCTTAAATTTTAGGTAGGATAAAAGGGTATACAATTCGGTGTTTTGCTAATGTCGAAAACTATCATTTTTTTTTTTTTTTGAATAAATGTTGATGTAAAAATCTTAGCTTATGTTTTTCTACACAAAAAACAGGGTGGCAAACATTTTTCACGCTGTCAATTGATTTACAACATTCAGTTGCATCTTGCATTCCTCTGTTACATTCGTCTTGCTTCCAACTCTCATCGTCATCAATTCGATTTCCAAAGAACTGTCAAGTTCAGAAATATATTATTTGAGCTTTATATCACCAATCTCTTATTCTTCCCCTTAACTGTCTGAACAGAATGGAGACGGAGCTGCAACTGGAGCTGTACCTGGAATACAGCAAGCTGTCAAAATATTGAATACACACAAATCAAATGATACAAATACAAACACAACACGACGCAGCTAGACAAGTTAGCCAACTTTTAACTTTTGCATGTAGCTTTTTTGACGTTTCAAAATTGTGAGCGCAGTCAAGTGTTTACATGGGGGTTGAAGAGAGTTTCAAACTCTTTTTAATCTCTGATAAAGACGTAAAGTAATTTTAGCTTCCATTTCATCATTATCCATGTTTATTTTTGTTTTAATTTTTATTTTTGTGTTGAATTAAGTTCGCACAGCTGAAATGTTAAAAATGTTACAAATCTGCACAGCACATTGTGGGCGAGTAAAAAAAAATCACGTACAGTATTTTTTGACAGCTATTCCAGTTGCAGCACTCTATTCTGGTCAGGCAGTAAGCTGCATTTACGTCAGTTTAGACTTTCACTCTTCATTTGGTGAACTATATTACTCATACAACGAATGTAATATTTAAGACCTTTCTTATTCCACGGCCAGCAACGAATGAAGTACACGGAACATAAACCAAAGATTACAAGGTTTTTTTAAATTGGCATCACTGCTCTCTGTGACGGCTCATTTGTCATTTCTCGCTTTGTTTTGACGTGAACTTGGTTTGGAAATGGCAAATGGGAGAGATTGAATACTGGCCTTAGTGAATACAATTCACTAAGGCCATCTTTAAACCTGATTTAAGTCCAGAAATAGTTTTTTAATCAATTCAGATCCTAGGTTAATTCTGGGTTATCTCACCAATTTTGGTGTGTTAGCTCAAGTACTAAATTGAGTTATGAAGGCAATTTCTGTTTTGGCCACCATCTCGATTTAGATAGCGAAAGTCATTGTAACCTTTTGGAAAGTTCAATTTCCGTTGTGGCGTTTCGATAGCAAAAGGCGTAAAAATGTGATATCACCAACAAATTTAATAGATTTGTCACAACTGAAAGATAAAGTTAATCCCCAACTTAAAAACTGCTTTTGAGTTAACTCAAGGTTAACTTATTTGCAGGATACTCTGATTTAATGCAGAGTTAACTCTGCATCTGCGCCAAAAAACTGGCCCTTAAAAATTCAAATGAATTTAACTTCCAAATTAATTTCACCCTTCGAGAGTGTTTTTAAATTGAAACATCCATCTGCATTCCTCCTCCGTAATGCTTTTATAATAAACATATCCATATTTTTTAGATAAGTTCTCATCAGATTAAAAAAAAAAATCAGCTCGTTAATGTGATAATGCAAAAGTTATGATATAGCATACCAAAAGTATGGTGCCATATTTTTTAAGGCTCTCATCTTTATACTTTTACATAATAATTTAATATTAAAATCACATTATCTATGCTCCTTTGTATTTACCATGCTTTTATTTTTTTTATTTTTTACAACAAACTGATTCCAAGAACCAAAAACACAACATCTGTTATACTCGGTCAATCGATTAAATTTCAAGGATATACATGACTATGCCAAAAGGGACATCGTAAATTTGTCATCTTCTTGTTATTTAATTTTATAGTCCTGGTGGTGTGTTAGTTTAAATGAGAATTTGTACAGCCACAGCCATTCCTTTTATATGAAATTGGTCATCAAATCTGTTGTAATGTTATGCTCATCTTTAACAAACAAAAGAAATGAAAAAAAAAAACCTTTTCATTTTATTTCCTTAAATTTATTTCCATTACTCTATAAATTTGTGAATTAATTTACCACACATAAGCTTTCAGTGGAATGAATATATACGTCCTATTAAAGCCAGGTCCTAGCTTTTATAGACTATTTTTATTAGGGCGATGACAATAAAGGGGCGCAAGAATTTTATTAACTGCCTAAATAGATAGCATGAACTAGACCAGACATTGAAAATATTAAATATTAGTTGTTCATTGTTTTTTAATATAATAGATATAAAATTTAGTAACTCTTATGTGGGAAATTGTGAAAAAATAACTTACAAAATAAATATTTTTATTTTTGTTTGTACAATAGCATGATTTGTATTTATGAAATTTTGTTTGTAAAAAGATTTGGATTTAATTCGATTGTGTTTAAATTTGTAAGCTCATTAGTAAAATTTAAAATTCTAAAATAATTTTAAAAATTGGAGCACTTATAAAGTCCAGCAAAATTAAACAAAAAAATGGAGCCAAACATCGGAAAAAATGTACGAGACAGTGTTCATTTTGATATTTTAAAAACATAAGAGCTCTCTGAGCTAAAACGCTGATAAAACAAGAATAGAGATGGAGCTGTACAAGTTGGCCAACTATTAACTTTTGCGTGCAGCTTTTTTGGCGTTTCAACCAAAGCGCAACCGAATGTTTACATGGGGATTGATGTAAGTTAAAAACTCTTTTCAATCTCTTATAAGACGTAAAGTAATTTTAGCTTCCATTTCATCATTATCCATTTTTACTTGCGATACTTGTAGGCAAGTTTTGGATTCGTGCAAAAAAATCGAGATATCTAGAATCAAACATTACACGATGGTAGAGAAAGTGGGTTGCCAAATTCTGTCTGTCTGTCTGTTTGTATCTGGATCTACAGCCTGAGCTTATCTTCTTCAAATTTCGAACTTCAAATTTCCGATTGCAATAAATGTATGCAAAAACTCATTTGCAAATTCCATACCAAAATTTAAACAAAAAAAATATTTGTAGATTTAAAAAAAAAACATTCAAATTTTAGCGGATAGTGGCTAAAAATGTAATTCGTGGTTTAGCATTTTAAAATCGTAGAACCACGGATCAAAACTTAAACCATATTTGTACACCTGGCAGTTTATCTGCCAAAAGCTGAACATCAAAACCTGAACCATATTTGTACAAACTGGTCCAAAGCCAAGATTATTCAGTATTACTTATGACCACTTACGTTAAAGTGCTTTTCATATAATTGTATAAGCTGCGAATAGTGAAGTGCGAATTGCATGAGTAATTTTTTGGTTGCCGATTGATGTGAATTACCATAAAATATAAATCTGGAATGCGTCCAGATGTTGTGGATTGCGAATTAATGTTTGATAGTCCGCAGAATATATCGTGATGGTCACCTATGTAATATAATCGTAAAAATTATAAATTTTACAATTTAGACTAATTTGGCAACTATGCACCTATAAAAGACGCTGTTTGTCCTCACCGATTTCAACTACAAAACCATCGTCATGACGAAGCCAAAAGTAAAAATCTAAGCACTCAACATAACTCTACTCTACGAACATAGCCATCTAGGATTCAAGATACATAAAAATATCAATCGTACCAATGATGAAACACTAAAATTCTTTTCAGTTTTCGATACTCGAACAAACGTCAAAAAACTTTTATCGGCAGTGAGCCTACCGCCTATATTGTTTGTGTTATTTGTGTAAAATCCTTCTATACAATGGATAGCTTTTCCAATAAAACACGGGTATTGCAATACAAATATGTGTTACAAAACTCATTTTATTTTTAAATGAAAAAATTGCACTTGTAAATATTTAACATTAAAAATAAACCTTTTTTACTGCTATAATAGTTTAGTCAGGAAACCGTTTTCCCTGCGTTTTTTGTAGAAGGAGCCTTATTTTGATATTTGTAATTTATTTGTACATGCTGAGAATAAGATTAAGATTGTAATCCTGCAGCTTGGAAGTTATTTTCAAAAATGGAGCCCACACTCAGAGAAAAAAGTCAGGTAAATAATTAACCTGGGTCCTGCTAAATTAATGAGGTGCATAATCCCATATTAAGTTACGGACATTTCAGAAATTAACCTGATTTAAATAACCTTATATTAAGTGTTAAATCAGCCTGGTGGCCTATATTATCATATTCACTAGGTACTGGTGAACAAGAAACTTTGTTTAAAAACTGAAAAACTGACATCGGGTTTTTTTCACACTGTATTTTATGAACTTCTATTTTACCACAAATCAGGTTGAAGTAAAGTTGTAAATGGTTATTTTTACAATGTAAACTTGTTGAATTTAACCTGGCCTCATATATCATATTACAGAAGCACTCTGCCAGTTAATTTCAACGTGACACTAGTGTTAAAGCACATGCACACACAGGCCATCCAAATAAAATTATTTGAATTTAACCTGGCCACCTATTAAAGCAGCACGTTCCCAGGGTTGAAACACACTCACAAGCCATCGTTAAAAAACACTCTGTCAGTTCATTTCAACGTCAGTGTTAAAGCACTTACACACACAAGCCATCCAAAGAAAATCAGTTTCAACTTATGTATTGGTATTTGGCACAAGTTTTGTATGCAGCAAAGTGGCCAAGGGGAAGCTTGGTATTTTCATGTGTGGGAGGTTCCCAGTTCAAAGCTCAGTACATAAGTATCACAAAGTATTTTTAAAATAAATATACATCCATATAATAAATTTCTTTACTTTCAGAATAATGCAAAATGAAGTGGACGGTAAGCAGCGTTAGAGATGGGATCTAGACACATGTATCCAAGACAAAATAATTGCCGGATACAGGGTTGATTCAACATTGAATCATGTTAAATTAACTAGATCTTCATGATAAAGAACGCTGAACATTTTATTTATGTTTTTGAACTAGATTTTCATGTAAATTTAACTAGATTTACAGGTAAAATTAGAAAAATTTTCCGGTAAAAATTACGGTTTTACTTTTGTAAGGCAGTGTTAAATTAACATGATAACATGCAGATATTACCTGAATTCTACGTTGATTTAACACGATATTGAAATTAGGTATCTGGCTAAGCAGTTAACCTCATCTACCGAGTTGAAAAATAACAACCTAAAAATCAGGTATAATAAACCAGAATTTTGTTAATTTTACCTCCTTATTTCTCTCTGAATGCAATCTGGTTCAAATAGTAAAAAAAAACTCGTAAATCATTTTGAAAATTTCCATAGTAAAAAAAACGGTTGATGTCTTTACGTAGAACCTCGTGGCATGATGGTTAGTGCGTAGGACCGTCATGCCAAAGGTCTGGGTTCGATTCCCAGCCGCTGCCACCTAAAAACAGAAATGTTTTTTCCGAGGTACTGCCTCTTGCGAGGAACTGACAAATCCTCCAAGAGTATTCTTGTCATGAATAAGTGCTTTCTCATCTAGCCGTTCGGACTCGGCAAAAAATTGTAGGTCCCCTCCATTCCTGCCAAAATACGCACACAGGAATGGTTGAGAGTTGTAAGTCACTAGGCATTGGTTCTCCACGAGCTGTTGTGCCAACAAATTTTTTTTTTTTTGATGTCTTTACACAAAGGTGTTGAGTAGATACATCTTCGGCTTCGGGAAAAATTTCAGTAATATCACACTTCTCTCCACTTTTTTTGTAGTTTTTAATATTTTGACCACGAAAAAAGTTGCGGGACTGTCGTCTAAAAATATGAGGCGTTGAGTAGACGCGGCTTCGGCTAAAATTTTACTATTACCACTTTTTGGGAACACACTTTTTTGTATGTCAAAAGGACCTCCACATTTTTGATAGTTTTAAATATTTTGAATATGAAAAACTTGCAATTAAAAACTAAATTTCCTAACACTCGTGCAAAAAAACACACATGTGCAAAATATTAAAACTTATCAAAAAAGTCGAGGTGGTAGTATTACCCTCTGACAAAGAAAAATGTTTATTCCCTAGAAGTGGCAGCACTAAAATCTTATCCGAAGTACATCTGCTCAACTCCTATTTTTTAAGAATTTTTTCGCTTGTGTTTTACTATTTGGACCAGATTGGTTCCTATTTTTGAAAATGGCGTCCAAGTAAAAGGATTACAACCATAGTCTAATTTCATTTATAGCAAGTCAAAAATAAAATAAAGTCCCTCAAGAAATTCTCAAGAGATTTGGTTGCCTTACCTTACATATTTATATAAAGTAACTAAAAACAAAACAATACACGTTTTTTCCAAAAAAAAGTGAAATGAAACATTGCACAAAAAATTATTTGTTTGAAATTTGATTATCTCAAAGCTATCGTTTTCCAAATAAGTCCTACACATTCTCCGGATGTTCAATTTTATCTATGCAACTGCATCTGTAATAAGATCTTTGAATGTATTTGCAATTTAATATTTTACATTTTTCACTATCGTCTTTTGAATTTTTTCAATCTATTTTAGTCATTCACACACTTCTATTGTCTTCAGGATAAAACTCGTCTTAAAAAAAAAAAAAACAATTTTGTTTACTACAAATTAATGTTGTTGTAATGCATAGAATGCGGGTGGTATATTTCATACTTAAGCCGGTTTTTTAAGTTTATTGTTAATAAACAATTAATAATTTCTATTTTATCATACAGTGGGGTACTTAAAAGCTTTTAACACATCAGTCATGTATTACTCGTGATTCTAAAGCAATCTATACTCTGGAGTGCATGAGTGATATCACTTCCGCTAATTGCATGCACTTGCATCATCACAATGAAAGCGAAACGTAATTTTCATTTCGATATTCCAAGTGGATTTTGCCCAAAACCATCATAGCGCTTCAAATTGAATTATTTCACAATTTTGAAACATGGCAAATTTCCAAAAAAAAAAAAAATCAAGGGAGGTGCATGGTGGAGAGGTTCGATTCGGGCATAGGAGAACACGATAGCCGCATTTTAGTCCCAAATTCAAAATCTTGTATCAAAATTTATTTTGTTTGGTTTTTATTTACCAAATAAAACTTATTTATTGGTCAATACCGAATAATTGTTGTGGGTTGCACACTTTTATACAAGTTCATACTGATTAAGAGCCTGACCAATCTATCGGCCGATAGGAAGTCTGTAAATGGTATGTGTGGGCTCTAATAAAGCTTCAAAATCAGCCACCAAAAAATATTTTTCTGATAAGTCCCGTCGTATGATTTGACCTCTTCAAAAGTGGACAATTTTGCTTCTATAAGCCTGACAAATTTAAAATACTTATGCCCAATTTCACGAATTTTTTTTTTAACTATTTTAAAAGCCATTTAGCCTTTAATGCTTTTAAATTTTAGAAAATTTTAAATGCCCTTGTACACTAAAAGCTCTTTTTTTCATTAAATTTTAAAAGTCTTTTTTGTTCAGCCATTCCAGTCAACAACAGCTGATATCTTGCTGTCAGAAAAATTGTCCCCTCATCCAAAATGCTTTTTCACTTTTTCTCATACACTTCACATGAGCGAGTGAAACAACCTCTTCTTTTATATCCAGGGATTTCAGTTTTCAGTTTCAGTTTAAGTGAAACTAAAAAATCTTAAATGTCTGGTAAATTTAAGAAGAAGTTTAGATGAAGCAATTTTAGTGTTTGTTTATGAAATTGGGAATTAAATTAACTATTAAAAGTATATTGAATCACTTCATCACTTTATCGAAATAATGCCGAAGCTTTTAGAAAGGCTCACAAAACATATTACATCATATTTCATCCAAAACTATGTAAATTGAAAAGTTCTTAAACAATGCCAAAGGCGCAGGATCCCATAGCTGCAGCCCTGCTGTGATGTTCTGCTAAAATGTAAAAATAAAAACTTTGCATATTATTTAAGGCAGGAAATCTAGTAGTGCCACTCAAGTGCCAGTTTGTCTTCTTGGTGGTGTGCGGTGGATGGATTAAACAGATTTTCTGAATAGGGGAAGATTGTATATCTGATTTGAATACATAAATATGTGTGTAGCATCAATTTGTCCTTTTTATTTCCAAAGCCTTTTCCCCCATTTTTGGTTCTCGAACAAACTGTTGTTTTTTCTTGTAAAAACTATGGTATTAGAAGTTGAGGGCCTATGTCAATCTAAGAAGAGATCTTTGTCGCTGCTTTTGTATAGTTTCGCAACAGTTGTTGTGGAATTTTGTCATGATACGAACTTTGAGATGATTTTGAATTTTTGTTGAAGTTTTTTTTTCAAAACTTGAAAGGTGGTGTGTGCAAATATTCCTTACTAATTTCGAAGCAAACGTCTGTGTATGGAAGTCTTTTTGTCTTCTTAGTTCTAAGTGAGTGTGTTGATGAATTTGGAAGTATATAGTTTGCAGATGAAAACAAAAAAATTCAACCAGACGTGTTTTTGTGTTTGTTCTATACTATACAGCAGGACTATTCAAATATTAACTTAAAAAGGGTTCTTTAGAGATGGAAAAATACAAATACAAGCAATTACTTTAAAATACTTGTTCCTTATGCGCAACGACGCAATATTTTATCTGTCCTGTTTTTTTTTATTGCTGATGCGGATGAAGGACGACAATTTCCATAAAACGAACGCAATAAAACAGGAACAAAGTTAAAAGCATTAAACTACATAATACGCTGCATTCGCACATTGTTGCAGTCGTAAATGTTATTACACCGACTTAAGGCAGATTCATTAAGTGAATTTAATTCCATTGAATAGAACAAAAGAAACAATGATTTTTATGTTTGGATAAAATGTATTTATTTATGAGTTTTATTTATATTGTTACGAAAACATTAATTTACTTATTTATTATTACAATGAAATATTGGTGGATCCCAAGCTATATCAAATAGGAACTGCGGTAACTGTTGGTGCTATGCTAAAAAGACTTCGGGTGTAATGATTCATTGGAAATTTAACGACTTTTAGATAGGTGAGAGTTTTTTGTCTTTGCAATAATTTTGACTGAGTTAATGATTGTTAAATAAAATAAAGAAGAAGCAAGTCATAAGTGCAAAAACAGAAGTATGGAATGTAATTCGTTTTTTTCTTTTCATGTCCTGCAGTTGCTGTGTATTCATTATTCATGAAAAATTCAACTAACACAACTAGAATGCACTGGAATGTTAAACTCTACTTTGGTTTAAGCTTAAATTTAGCAGAACAATTGAGCTCAGTTCAAGACTTTAACAAGACTGTAAAACAGGTCATAAAACATTGCGTTTTCTCTACAGAATTGATAATGATAAGGTGCTCATGAAAAACTGCTTAAAGACCATAACAGCCCTATTTACAAAACTTGATTTAGCGACGGAGTAATGTTACTCTGACTTTAAAACGCCTCTAATCCTAAAAAAACTTATTTAAAAAAAAATACACGAGGAATAGAGGCAGAGTAAGCTAAAACTGGGTCATGGGAGATTATAAAGTCGTAGTAGAGCCATTTTCGTATATAAATGTCATTTTGACATGACATCGTGTGAAATTTACAAATAGGAGTGTAAATGAATTTTTTTTTACCTATTTTTACTAACAACTTTTTATTTAATTTTTCTAAACCATTTATTAATTAAGACTTTACCAAAATTCAACCCAAAATAATTAATTGAAAGAAATAATTTTGGGGTTTGTTAACGTTTTAAGTAACCAGAGTTTTAGATTTGCCGTTTTTTTTGCAAAAGGAGGGCGTAACTAAAACGGCTTGGAAATTTTGTATAACTAAGGATAAGTTTGACGTGGCGTAAGGATGAAATAAGTGCTTCGACTCATTTTAAGTATTACGAGGCTTAAACGAGTATAAGTGAAATCAAATAAATAAGGCTGTGAAACTCATGGAAGCCGGTTTTTTGAGAAAAAATCATCAAGAGAAGCCAAAAAGAAACAAAATTAATTAATAGATGTTTTGAGCTTTAAGAAACAATTATTTATATGAAGGTTGAGGTGAGTTTCAAATTGATGGTGTTCATTTTTTCAACCGTGTGTGTACATGAATCAAAGTGAGTAATGTAATGAGGTTTCTCTCATTCCTAGTCTTGTTGTCGATACCAACAACTATGTGAGAGTGAGAAGAGAAACATTCACGTTCGATGGAGAACAAACCACAGTCCACAACAACTTCAAAAATGCTGCCAAGTCGAATTCATTAAATTTGCTTAAACTTTATTTAATGGAACTGGAGTTCATTTCGCACTGAGAAACCGAAACTTAGAAATTGAACTAAGTTCAGGTTCAGCTGAACTTTAGTTTAAACTTCCACTGTGAAACTAACGGTTATTATGTCAAAACATTTCTGTTTTCAATGGAATTTTTTCACCACTTCAGTTCCTGTTGCAAGCAAGCAACCAATTAAAAGAAATTCACGCAATTGAAATTAATACAAGCGTTTTAAAGATCAACAATAAGAAAGCATTCTGACCTTGGAATTATATTGTCTAAATATTGAATTTTTAAGGGTTTCGGAGAGCTTCGCTTAGTATCTGAAAGGAAGAAAAATAGTTTTTCTTTTTTTCTAATAGTTCAAAAGAATGAAATAATAATATGTTAGTTACTTGGTTTTTATAAGCGAATAGTAATGGGGTTTTCTTTTGGTAAATCCAGATTTTGATCTGTAAATAGATTTTTTTCGTCGCGAATGGTATACGATCACAGATTGATTTCTCGTTTTTATTGTATTGGTGCACAATTTTTGTCTGCGAAACTGTGGCGATCCAAGCCTTTCAAACTGATGGGTGTCAATTGTTATGTTGTGTAATAATGTTATTTTTAAAGAGCGTTAAATCTGCCCAAAAATCCAGATCTGCAAAATTGATTTTCGATAAAAAAAGTTTTCACCTTTGGAAGGCTGTTATTGTCAAAATCTGTATTTTGACAAATCAGAAGGGGACAAAAATCAAATTTTGTTACCAAAAGAAAACCCCATAAGAGAACACTTGTGGCAACGATGCACACCCATTTGACGGATAATATTGTCGTCCTTCCCATTTGACTTTAAAACGTTTGGGGTTTAAATTCAACTCGATTGGTTAAGTGAAAAACTAGTCAACACCCGTACCTTAACGAAATACAGAAAGTGCCAAAAATATCACTACTACCCGCTGAGTCTGTTAATTCTGTCAATTCAATCAATGGAGAAACCTCTATCAATTTCTTCTGGCCCAAATTGACATGTGGATTATAGATCCAGAAGACTGTGTGCTAATTAACAGAAAACATGGCCCTAAAATAGACTGGCGTACCTTTCAATGGGCAAACGTCAACTCTGACCATTTCCTTTTTACAGCAAGGATTTTTAGAGCTTGGCTGTCCAATGAAAAGAAACTACGAACCAGCAGCATTTCCAGCAACTGATAATTGACATCAGGTAGAGTGATAAATAGGACAAGAAGCGAACCCAGCTCCAGTTAATTAAGAACATATGTATACCACCAAACAGTATGGAAGAGGTAGACCAAGCTATATTGAAGCTCAAGAGCAACAAGGACGCTGGATCAGATGGTTTACTAGCGGAAATCATTAAGAACGAAAAGGATGTGTTGAGAGGGTGCATCATCCATTAACTCTTCAACTAAGTTTGGGTGGAAGGAAGCATGCATATGTCCCATCTACAAGAAAGACAATCCTATATCCTGCAAGAACTATCAAGATATATTTCTGACAAACGTCACATATCAACGTAATGGGTGAGCATCCTAAGCCGTTGTGCAACACTATAATCGGCGAGTACCAGTGTGGCTTCTGGTCAGGCAGATAAACTATAGACCAAATTTTAACTCTCAAGGAAATTCTGGAAAAGACCAATGAATTTCAAGTCAAGACTCACTATCTATTCATCGATTTCAAAGCCGCATATGAATGTATTTATCGTCGGAAGCTCTTAAAAACGGTGGCCGAACTTGGGATCCTAGGAAAACTGATCCAGTTTTGTCGTATGAACACAGGAAAACACGAAATATAATGTGTAACTAGGTGAAAGCTCTTACGAACTATTACAAATATTCACAGGTTTTCGACAAGGAGGTCCGCTATCATGTGATTTTTCCAATCTCGTTCTGCAACAAATAGTGTACAAGGTAGGCGTTAATACTGAAGGCACTATTTTAAACAGATCTATCCAATGGTGCTAAGTGTTGGGAGATAGGCAAAAAGGGAGAGCTGGTACTGGGATTTTTCGAAAGAAAAATTCTTCGATGGATATTTGATCCTGTGTGCAAAAAGGGCTAGTCGAGAAGATTAAACCGTAAACTTTATGAGCTATATACATCCACATCCAGAAAGTCAAAAGACGTCGACTTTATTGGCTAAGCCACACCGAGCGAATGGGCAATTATTCTTTACCCAAGATATTTTTTGAATAAACGACCTCAGGTTCGAGGGAACGAAGAAGACCGAACCTATGGTTTAAAGACCCAGCAATCGCCCACGCCAAAAATAAGCTTTCTAGATGACTCGAAGTAGTGAGCTTAGGATCTTAGAGGATGGAATGCTGCTATGTGTCAGACTGTGACCCCTCATAGATTTGGAGCCGGATAAGTAAAGTAAGTAGTTCAATTAACAAATGAAAGACAAAGCTGCTTTGGTCATTAGAAAACAAGAACACCACTATCGTGTCTCGTGTGTACTTTTTTTTAAAATTTAAAGTTATAAAATTTTTATGATGATAACAAGACTTCTTTAAAATAAAACTCAAAAATATTGCTAAGTTAAAGTCCTAAAAACTAAGTCATCCACTAAAAACTTAGAAATACTGCATCTTAAAAAATAGCTTCCTTAATTTTCATAGTTTTCTGACAACTTAATTAATAATTCCACAGCTATACCAAATAAAAACACCATCAGACAATCTAACTGAAAAATCTTCAACTGAAAGACTGGTAAATGACTTGCGATTAACTAATATACAATAGATTATGTAACACTTATTTAACTCTTAAGCCCTTTGTACTTCTCGAGACTTTAAGAATATTTAACTTTTTAACATTCTAATCAAATTCGCCAAGTAAAATTGTTTTTGTTTTTCATTATTTTCACTAACAATCATCTATTGAACTTATATCGTTTTTAATTTAATTTATTTTCCAACAAAGTCAATATAGTATACATATTTCAATCATTAATTAATATGAGCAATCGTAATTAGCTTTCAATTCTGATTTCATAACATTTAATTATTATTTTAGATGAGCAAACAAAAATAAATATTTTAATAAACGATTATTATTATTTGAGTTTGCCTATACAATGAAAATTTACAACAGACATATTGACAAATGTGGTGGGTAAATTTAAATAGGTAATTATTAAAGCAACCAGTATCCAGTACATTAATGTTTTACAATTTATTTCCATTGCAATGAAAAAATGCTTCAATATTATTCAAGAATAACACGTTTGAAATATCAATAAACGAGTTGAGGTATTTAATTTTTTTGTGTTCGCACACTGGAAATTTTCTCCTTCTCTCTTCTTAAAACATTTTTGTAAATAAATTAAGTGAAGTTTTGTTTTCAACATTTTTCAAAATAAATTCTACTAGCTAAAGCATTTGTTCACTAAATCAAAGAGAAAATAAAAACAACAAATCAATTTTGAAGATCTGAAAATTGGCAATATTAATGAGCCTCTTTATCTTTGGTTGAATTGATTTTCCAATCAATTTGCAACAACCCACTTATGAAATAGGTATTGAAAAAGAGGTAAAGAGTGTTTATAGCAAATTGATTAATATCAATTTGTATAGTCATCTAATTCAAATAGCCAACAGGTAAAGCTTCACATTAATATCATTGAAGAGGGTTCTTCAAAAAAGTAGGTACTTCAGTTCAAAATAAAATCAGATATTTCAATTGGGAAACGTCAAAGAGATTGGCACAAAGATAAATATTTTAATTTTATCAAGGAGTGAAAGAAAATATGGCATGTGTTTATAATGAAAAGTCGCTTTTCTTCATGTTCAAGATTTTTTGAAGTAGGTAGTCTATATTGTACCTAATACAACTTTGAAATGCAATCTCTATAGAAATAAATGTGGTATAAAAATGAGTATTTAATACTATAGAAAACGCTCTAATGTTAAATTAATCAAGAATTCTTAATTAGAAAAATTCTATGTTCACAAAACCTTATCCTCCTGGATGTAAATTAAACATAAAATTGCCCAGGAAATTGATGAGCGAGTCTTATGTTACAAATCTGTTTACTTTAAAAAAGCATACAAAAACCAAATTGGTATCAAACCGAAAATGTCATAAAAATTCGCAATAAAAAATACATAACATTTCCACCTAACTCTAATTTAAGTTTTATTAGATTTACCTACCTCAAATTTTCTTCAAATCTCCAAGATTAACTATACAAATTTTTTTCGTCAATCTTGAAGATTAGAAATTAATCTTGTTAAATCTTCCTAGGACAAATACTTTTACAAATCGAACTAACCTTTTCTTAAATGGCGCTGAAGGATTCATTAATGGCTGAGTTCAGTTCTCCATATATGAAACATTCTATCTCTTTTCCACTTCCTAAGAAAAAATGAAACAACATTTGCATTTCTAAAGAAGCTGTCAAAATAAATCTTTAAATCTATTTGTGTGGTGGAAACACCAAATATACAGTCCGTTCGCGTACCTCCCAAAACTACGAATTTCTACGAATTCAGCCCAAAATTCTGTCCAAGCTCTTATAAAAAAAAATAAAATTCGTAGAAATTCGTAGTTTTGGGAAGTACACGAACAGACATATATTTACTGAATCTAAATTGAGATAAACCTTAAGCGGAAATATTGCATAGGTACTAATGCAAGTTTTGTAATTGTGCAAAAAAAAATTTGGAGATAACAATCAAACATAATAGAGAACACCAAAAAATGGATGACAAAATTCTGTATGCCTTTTTTTGTATTTTCTGAAAAAAATTACAAAAACTGTTATTAACGGCACCTGCCATATAACAGTTTTTTTTTAACTAAGATTTTCTCATTAACGGCTCAACCGTGAAATGTCAATATAATTGCATATACCAAAATTTAAAAAAAAAGTAAATTTTTAATTAAAAAAAAAAAAAACATTATAAGGACTAATTTTTTGAAAATTCAATATTTCGAAAACGGGTTTATGAATTTTCTTGGAACTATGTTTATAAATGTATATTAATAAGTACTCAAAATTGGCTTACCAACATTTATTTTTTTAATGTTGCTAAAATTTTAATATAAAAATTAGTTTTAAAAAAATCGCTCTAACGATTGAACTGTTTTTTTTTTTTTTTGCATATATTCATATTTTTGCAAATAATCAAATAGCATATTTGTTTTTGAGCTCAAAGTATCTTACGAGTCGTTTATGTCATTAAGAGGACTATTTTAATGCTGTTTATCTATATTTAATATTTTTTCTGTAATTACTTACATATTTCAAAAATTCCAAGCAACTTGAACATAAGAGCAAATACGTGCGATTCAGTAGTTTCATTAATTTTTTGTATCTTCTGAAAAATTACCTTCTTAAAGAAAGTAATTTTAAAAAGCCATTCTAATTTCTTAAGGCAGCAGTATTATTTTTATAAAGCTATCCAAGATTAGAAGATTTGGCAAGGCGAATAATTTGTTTGCTTGATTTGAATCAAAAAAGAGTGAAATACTCCAAGGAACGAATGTTAAGCGACATCAATTTAAATAGCAAATTTAAAGTTGTATTTCATTTGGAATTATTTTGTTATGCAGTGAAATTTAAAATATCTCAAGTTCAAATTTATTTTTTAAATTCTAAATCAAGGAACCCATGGATAATAAAACAACTCAGCAGCAATGGTTATTTTAAAATATAATCCACTTATTTATATATACCATCAATTCAGTGGAAATTTTAAGATCTTGAATTTTTTCACAGTCTGCTCCAGTTGAAGCAATAATGTGTTTTAAATTACGAAAAAAAGAAAGGTAATAAAAATTTTTGTACATTTTCTCCATCAAATATGCATTGTTATTTCTTGAAAAAGTCCGTATTTTTTTTCAAGTGGATGCTCACTTTTAAATGCATTCAAGTTCTTTATCTACATTTTTTTTCTCCTCCTTCTTCCTCTCTCTCTCTCTTTCTCTCTATACATCTGCCAAGGACTTTTAACTTTATATTTTTTTTTTGTGCAAAGATGTTTTATCTTTTGGGTAAACAAAATAAAAAAAAAAAACAAATTCTAAATTATGCTGTAACTTTGGTATATTGGGATTTTGTTTACTGCTTTAACTTTCTCTGTTCTATATATCTTCTGGATTTCTAAAAGGAGCGTTATAAAGGTAAAAGAAATTGAAAATTATAAATTCTAAAACATATTTCGTTTGACAAAGTTGTTGTTTTATAAAAGGTGCTTGGTTATATTAACATATGTATATGAAAGATGTAGGTAAATGAGTTTGAAAGTGTTTAAGGGACTTTTTACACATTTTGTTATTTTTGTTTTTATTTCATAAATGTGAACTCTTTAATTTAGAAACAACGCCTTTAAGTTACTTCCGTCAAATAAAATATGTATGTTGGTATGCCTATGTTTTGTACATATGACTATAAAAACAAATAATGTAAAAGTGGTATATCTGCTTAACACAAATGTATCATACTTCGTACATCATTTCATTATATGGCCGTTAATTTCTTAATCACGGAATTCACGAATCAAGACATATTCGGCTTCAAAACACCAAAAAGAACAATACTGCAATTACTCATTTGGAGCTTGTTTCCATTTTCAACAGTAATGTGTCATACATTGTCATAGCGGTTATTGCCTGGTCTTCATTTTGTTATGTTGCCATTTAGGTGTTGGTATGGCTATAGGGTTAAAGAGATATTCAATACATACAAAACGGTGAATATAGAACAATACAACAAAGAAATTCTACATTTTGAGCTAGTCAGCCTGCTCAACAATAATGTGTCATACATTGTTTTATAGCTGTTAAAGTGTTAGTAGTAAGTAGTAGTTGACCAGAGATCCTTTTTTAAGAGTACATGTTTGTTTGAAAAAAAAACAAGCAGTTTGTGCTTTTTTTGGGTTTTCTCAGTTAACTTAACTTTTTACATTACAAAACAACAACAACAAAACAAAATAAGTGTTGAAACACACTTATTCAGAAATTTTGTTCATACTTTTAATGTGAACCCGACCTAGAGAATATATTTGTATCTGAACTCATTGACTTCTGAACACAACGCCATCTTTTTTTAACAGTCGTCAGATATGAATTAAGAAACAAAACACCAAAGCTTAAATGATCGTTGTTGTTTAGAGTAAATGCAAAGGTTTTTTTTTTGTTTATGTTTATCGTGTGTACTTTTTTAATTCGAAAAGAAGTGAACTGAAGTACTCATAGTAAAACGAGTGTGATACAATTTTAACAGTTGTTTTCATTAACAGCGAGTCTGTGTAGGAAGTGGTTTTAGTAAATACCTCTACCACCTACTGCCACGACTCTTTTTTACGCTTGGTTTGAAATACTCTAAAATTGATTGTTTTTGAACTGACAAACACTGTTTGTCAATGAATCCGAAATGAAATGCCACTTTGAAAATTCGTTGGCAACGTTTTAAGTTTGTCAAAGAAAGACACTATACTTTCCCAGCTGATCCAATGCAATTTGAATGTGATTTTGAAAATTTGGAATTTTGTTATCAAAAATTAAGAAAACATAAAAATAAGACTGTGAAATGAGATACTACACAACATAATAATATCAAGGATTCAAACCACAATTCTATAGAATTAGCGAAAAATATTAACAGCCAATTTAAAAAACCTGGAATAGCGAAAGGTTAGCCTTATTCAATAAAACAAAATGTCTGCTAAGTGACGTTTACTAAGCTAAACCACCGAAGCAAATGGTTTAGCGAAGGATAAGCAATAGATTCTTTTTTGAATTGGTGTTGATATCAACGTTTTTTTATTGATTTGCTATCAACAGATTTATATTTTGGATAACATGTTTTTTTTTTCTATGCACAATGATTTTAGTGGACTCTGAAGAATAAAAAGGACAAGTAATTTATATAGTTTATTTGTATAAACTTATATTGTCATTGGTGCTCCAATTACTCGCTTCTTTTCTTTCTTCTAATTTAATTTTCCATAATAATTTTAATTTAGGTAGACATAAACAAAAGAGAATTAATAGAGGTGTGTTTGGTAAATTGAAATTTTAATCTGTCAAAACCCATACAAAAAACCCCAAATTTGCGAAACTTGGTAAGAATTTCATGTAACTAAACGGGCCTCATAGGGCAAACGTCACTTAACAATTCCACGAACATTTAGTTTTTTTAATGACCCGTGGCTTAGCTCTTATGCCATAGTTTAATAAAATCGAGGACTAAAGAAGGAATAAGAATAGAGCTGTAAGGATATTCATGCAACTTAAGTTAAGTTTATCTTTTGGTTAGGAAATGAATTATACATTTCGGTTAAACTTATCAGAGGATTTTGTTGCATAATGTTAACCAAACTGGTTAAACTTATTCACACGTCATTGTGACTCTTACTCTGATTAAATAACCTAGCATTTAATCAAATGAATAAAATACGAAAGCTTATCATTTTACACAGTTTTTAAACTAGGACGTTGGGTGAATGAATACCCTTATTATGTCTGGCATGCCCATGATTTATGATTTTCTATGGATTTGTGTGATTTTTAGTCCCGTACTCAAAGAATTCACAGTTTTGCACAAAAAAAAAACGCTCGCGAGGGAGTAAAATATTTCCCTCTATCTGCGATTTTCTGTCCAAGAAATGAGTTTGGACTGCAATTCAGAGCTCAGCTAAATGCCGTGCGTTTCTTTCACATCAGGAGGTACTGTAAAATAGTGTGAATATTATTTTCATTGAGGAAAACTGACAACTGTGGAAAATTGCTCACTAACAATGTGTCAGTTCATAAAAGACGAAGTGAATCAAAATAGCTGTCAATAAACTGATTAAAATGTTTGTCAAAATTTCTTGGTCTTTGAAAAAACCAACGATTTTGTGTTACTCAAACTGGGAATAAACTGGCAATGTTGTTGTTCAAAGATCATCCAGATTATGTGTCACTTTATATCAATTAATTCAAAGAAATTGCTCACATATCGTGATCTGTCAACGTGCGTCAATTTAAAAGCTTGAACTATAGCTATAATCAATTTATTGAAAGAAAATGTTGGTGAGCGCATTATCTTGCGTCGTAGGGTTATTTTTTTTTTTGTGGGGTTATGTGAAGTTGCTTGTCTACGCAGATAAGCCCGATATGATCGACGCCTTGGAAGAGAATATTCCGTGCTTCATCAAAAGTTTTCTTCAATACATTGATTGTTTCGTAACGGGTCGCGTGAACTGAACCATTATTTTGGTAATAAATTTGCCCGATTTGCAAACGTTGTTCAGGAGTGAGTCTATTCACTATGAAATGGCAAATCAAACTGAGCATAAATCAAGTGACAGCTGTCAAAAATACTAACTCTGAAAAAAGAATTGCCAGATTGAAAAAAAAACGTCTAAAAAAAAACAACACCCTTTATATTTAGCTTAAAAAATGGACATGACAACAAAAAGTATGTACCTACTTATTTATTTTTAAGTAGGTGTGTCAGTGGGCGGAATTCAATTTGTATAATAGTGTATGCCATATTCAAACTTGCAAATTTTCATATCGAAATCAGTTTAGTTATTCAACGTGTTTGGGATTCTTTCACACCCCTCTTACAAAATACATCACTGCACAAGGGACATCATAACGAAAACCAGTCGGTTTGATTAAAACTGACATATTTTTTGTGACAGAACCAAATTATAGAGTAAAAAATATATCTACCTGCTTACATAACAAAATAAACTGATTGTCCATTTTTTGTCTAAAAGATTGATTTACATTTATGACACTAAAAAAATTCCAGAGTATCGTCATATCGTCTAATCTCCTATTCTATTAACTTTTCCCTTAAAACCTCTACTTATCATATTTCTTACAAAATTGAATTATCGCTCCCTTGCTATTTTCTTTTTATTGTTTATTTTATTTCAAGTCTAAAATTTCAAATGGAAAAAAGAACTAAAAACTCAAATTCCTATGCATGTAGGTATGTATGTATGTACCGAACCTACCAACTGAAAACGAATTCCTTTACTTCAAAAAAAATTCACTATCCATCTTTATTTGCAAATTAAATAGACTTGTACGTGGGATGGATAAATTAAAAAGAAATAAAAAGTAAATTAAACAACAAGAATCGATTCGAAGTAGACTGCTACTGGCAACTATAGCAAGAATAATAAGAGTGAATTCATTCCAGCACTCTCCCTACCCTTCCCTCTTTTAACCCCATCAACCTCTCCGCGAGACTTGAGACCCCTTTATTCATACTCTACCCCCACGTTAGTACTTACCTTTTTATACTTCGGGCACCGGCAGCGTAGAAATTATTTATCGAAAATCTGTTTTCTTATTGGTCTATTTATTAATTGATGTATTCCAGACCGTAAAACACAGACATAATTATAATTCGGTTTCCGTAGTTTTATTCTGAGCTATAGCTCTGAGTTGAGCTATTTCTTTGGGATGAATATTTTTGGTATTAATCTGATACAACTTGATGTTTAAAACAAAAATACACATTCGTAAACACTAACCAGATATTGCAAATATTTTTTTTTATTATCATAAAAAAAATACACAAGACTCAGCACCGATTTCGAGTACCTTGACCCGAATAATTTAAGCACACTGCAGGCAGAGACTATCGATAAATGTGAATTATTATTCCCATAGCACCAAAATCACTTAAAATAAGGAAATACAGAATATTCCTTATCCACACCACACACAAAATTTGCACTTGAAAAGTGACCTCCAAGAGAGAGGAAGAGATGCATTCATCCAAAGGTCAGAGACTAGACACTTGAATGTTTCATTGACAAAATTCACTAAACAAATATTCCACAACACTTAAGTGCACTCAAACCAGAAAACAAAAACAACAACAACGACGACGACGACGACAACGGTGGCGACGTGAAACACATCCAACGATTGAGTGTGTGTTCCTGATTTTTGATTAAGTATTAATTTCTGGATTTTTGCTATTTCGCAACTTTTTTCTTCAATTTTCTGACGCGTGTTTGACACTTAAGAACGATTTTCATTCTGTCATCATCAACGAAGACAGCAAAATCAAAATGCGCACAGCACTGCACTGCACAATGCACCAAATAGACCGAATTTTTGTTTGACAGCAGATTTTGGATGCATTTTCCGATTCATTTGAAGAAAAGGAAGTAAATAACACAACAACAAAATATTATGACAGCCAAAGAGCAATCACCGAATGATGTATAGCTCGTTATATTTGGTGAAAATCTTGTTTTTTTTTATACGTTTTTCTCGCAATACAAAAACTGCCAATTACACAAATAGGACAGTTGCGTACGACACGAACAACACTACTCGACGGAAAATGACAAACAAATAAGAAAACAATATCAAAATTCTATTACTGCTGCACAACGACATGAAATTTTTCCTTATTTCAGTTTGACAGCTCTCGCTTCTATGCAATATGGGAGAATGAATGCGAATGTGATTTTATTTATTAGAGATGCCCAAAGCCCGATTGTTTGTCATTGGTGTGATAAAGAAAAATAGAATATCTTATTGAGAGAAACAGATAGAGTGAGACCGAGAGATAACGAGTGAGGAAAAACTTGAAACTAGATAAATTCTTAGAAACGCACGTGGAAAGAGATACGAATATCAAAACACAACCAACATCTAACAAGAACTCGATGCAACTGAATGATGGAGTTCGGTTTGATTTGATACGAGGGCGACAATTTGGCTGCGATGATGTGAAAGCGAACTTTCGAAGATCGAAAAAGAGAGCTTCGATTATTGCATATTTTAAGGAGAATTCTGAGTGAGAATTTTGTTTGCAATACGCAGAATGTTTTTTGGAGTTATTTTTTTGGTCGGTAGTGTTATGAATTGTTATTTCTGTTGTTAGAAATGGGTGGTGTTGGTGTTCTTTAAATAAAATAAAAAGAACTCCTTGTTAGTTTTCATTATGTGTTCAGAAGTGAATAAGGTGAATTAGCTTAAAAGGAAATCCTTAAAGGGTTAGTGGATATAATTTCAACTGAAACTATGAGAAATACTCATAAATAAACACATTTTATGAATTGGGTCACCAGGGCGTATGTGGACTATTTGTTGTATATATTTTTTTTATTTATTTGCACAAGGAAGAACATAATAATAAAATGGAATAAGTTTTGTTTTGGAATAAGTTTTGTTCTTTTTGGGCTTACAAGCCAATTTGTATGTTAATGGTGGCTGCTAACGATAAAAGTACTCCCATAGTAGTGTTTACTTAACACATGTCTAAAATGTAAGAAACAAACATCATGGATAGGTCAAAAAAAGTGGAAAAAGAATTTGAAATCCCATGATTAAAGATCCAACAGCTTAGGCACAGTCTAACAGTTTGACATGTCACGTTTTATAGTTGAACATTTTAAGGATAGGTTCATTAACCACCACTTATTCCAATAATCTGAGAGTGGTAAAAGGAATGACCTTCAACGGAAGTGTCAAAGCGAGATTAAATATTTGAAACACTTTCTTTTTGTTGTGTGTTCATAAGGTTTGTTGTGGATGTAGATTTCAACAGACTAAGCCCGGAAAATTTGTTTCCAATAGCTGTTTTTTAAAATCTAATATAAGTTCAGAGTTCAGACATTTACAAAGAAAGTGAAATGGGCCTCTTCTTCTGCCTCTCCATACTGGTATTCACGACTGCTTAGTGGTTCAAGCCTTGAAATTTTAACATTTGACTTATTAGTAAAATAATTTCATAGTTCGTTTTCGTGAATTTACATGAAAAGCTCCTGACATTCTTTCTTAAGCCAATTTCGACTTCCTGACACAACACATAAAACAGAGTTCTGTCACCATTTTATTTGGCATCATTAAAACTCTATTTAAGCAACATATTTCATAAAGTTATCATTCACAGAGGAAGTGAAATGAGCCTTCCTGCACCTCTTTATTGTCCTGATAAGCTTTGCATAGTTCAGATGTGCTGATGCCCATTATGCTCATGTGAAGTTCCCATTGATCAATTAATGGATAGATTCTCAAAGAAATATGCCTGACCCTACCCCACAAAGTACTTTGAAACCCTTTTTGTATTTAATGTGGAATTAGGGCTATCAATTAAGCAATTAGTTTGCTCTGGATAAAACTCTAGCTACTGTACACTACGTCTTTGACACCACTTAGACCTAGTTTAACAAATATCTGGTTTATGACCAGACACCAAAGCAGGGGAGCTAAGATCCCCTATAGAGGTCGAAGCTTTAATCTTGATGTCAGCCATTTCTTTATAAACAGTTTTAGTTTGAAGGATGTAATAGATCTGGTTTGACAGCATTTGATTGATGCTGACGAAATTTAGAGCTCCTTCAATGACAAGTGCATGAAGTGCATGCCATCTCATCAGATTTGCCCTTCATCATGCAGGTTGGTTCTGCGAGCTAATACTATCATTTAGCTTTGGGTGAATGTGCTTTTCTATCAGCCTTTGTAAGGTCTTAAGAAGGTAGATGAGTGAGCTTGCCTGCTTTCAGAATGAAAATGACATTAACTTTTCTTCAATTAGTTGCTATATTAGTGGTATTTAAAAATTCCTTAAATTTTTCCACCAGAAATGGTACAATTATATCTTTTGAGCTTTGGAGGATAATTGGGATCATTCATTAGGCCCTGCAAATATGTACGCTGGGAATGAGTCAATGGCCCAGGCCACTTTTTGGCTATCTACTATTTGACTACCTGCAGTAGAAGTCTCCCTTATTTTCGGGCACTTATTCATTGGAGATGCATCAAACGTGCATCCTGGGAAGTGGGTGTTCAAAAAACTGACTCTAAGGTTTCAGAACAGGAATGAATCCAGGGGGAGCCTTTGAAATGACTTTCTTGAATCTTATAACGCTATAAGTAGCCTCTATATGTCTGTACAAAATTTCCGCCAGGCTGCACTTTTTGCATACGTACTATTTCTGTTTTAATGTTGGTTTTTGCTGATCTTTAAAAGATCCCAGTCAAAATTCATTGCTATTTTAAACACCAAGAATATTTAATTTTATAACATTTATTTAAGTTTGCTACACTAGGGTCAGAACCCCCCCCCCTCCCCCCCGCCATACGTATCTCACTGTTTATACGCAGTAATGCTAAGTGCTAGTACTGTATTTATGTAAGCAAGTTTTAAATTTCCCGCAAAATTTCCCAAAATAAAAACACAAGGGAAAAAATACGTGCCTGGCAATACTTTACAGACCATTTGACATTTCTTTGATTTGTAATTGAAATGGAGTATTATTTTACATCCATTTTTTTTTTTGCAAAACAAAAAGTTCTAAAATTAATTAAAAATACTTAATAATGTTGCATCTCCTTAAAATTGTGATATTTAGTGTTTTCTAGTGGTAATCTATGCAATGAGAATAATCGCGTTTCCAAATTCCTGGTGTAAAAAGTGCAATTCGGTAAAAAAAAAAATACCCGATTTTAAAAATTTTAAACATTTTTTAATTGCATTTAAGGGGGTTTCCTCACCTTAAGATTTGGAAAATTTTCTACTATTGAGATACCTACCTACCCCTAAAAAAATCAATTTCGAAAGGAAAGTCGCTCCTTTTTAGATTAAAAATTGCATTCCTTTCTCATTTTCTTTTCTTTCAGTAAGTTCATTTTTCATTTGGATCAAAGATATTGCACGTTATGCATTCGTTAAAAAAATTTAACTAAAGATTTACGTTTTACGATAATGGCGGGAAGACCAATGGGGTTTTCTTTTGGCAATAAAAATTGATTTTTTCCCCCCTTCAAATCTGATTTTAAGAGGCAAAAAATTCAAATTAGTTTTTAGACCGAAAATCAATTTTGCAGATCTAGATTTTTTGGAAGATTTACCCCTCTTTTACTGAACCATTACACACCAGAACAATTGGCAGTTATCAGTTTGATTAGTCTGGATCGCTATAGCTTCACACACAAAAATTACACACCAATACAATGAAAAAGAAAAGAAATTTGGAATCATTCTCTATGAAAAAAAAAATAATTTTAAAATTTAATTTTTAAATCAGAATTTACCAAAAGAAAACCCCATTAAAATTGTGTCTTGCAATTCTGTCGTCGATTTTCTCCATAGCGTTTTTTGGTCATCCCCCAAATTTCCAATTTTTTTTTAATTCTTGTTTAGAGCTTAAAATAATGGTACCTACCTGTTATACATTATTTCTTAGAAATTTTACAAAATATTGTTTTTCTTAAGAGCAACTTCACAATTTTTCTTTAAAAAAATGCAATAAATTACTTTTAAAAAAGCTACCTTTGGATGAAAACCGTTTTTCAAAAAATGATTATTAATGGCCTCCTTTTTTTATACAGAAGCTCTTAAAAAAAAAGTTAATGTAATGTTTACCAAAATTTTTAATTTCAAAATGTATATTTCGAAAACAACACTTACAATTTTTTTGAAACTCATTATCTACATCTATTTTAGTTTTAGAATAAATTAAGAAATAAAGTTACCTTTATGAAAGATCGTTTAAAGAAAATATTATTTTTCTCAAACACGCCTCCTATGTTTTTGATAAAATTTTTCGGTGCTCTAAAAAAAGGTAAATATGTACACAAATATACACATTTTCACCTCGCAACTATATTTCTAGTTGGTAGTTGGTACTTCCTTTAGAACGGTTATTTTATTTTTAAATGTATCCTAATTGGCTGGACCATCTGGATTTAATCTTGTAGGTATTCATATATAAATTTCCAGTATTGCATTTTATTTATGTATTGTTTACCACTACAATCTTTTATTAAAAGTTCTCCATAACATAGGTATACTTAGTTTATCTCGATTTTAAACAAAAAAGACTATTTTAATGTGGTTTTGTGTTATAAAAGCAAAAACGTGCAATCCATAGGTGTACTTTATTATGTTCATTGAACCTCTTTAAATTTTTTTTAGCAGCAGATCAAGAAACTCTGCATTTGGTATAACCTTGTGAGAATAGCCAAATCAACTATACACTTCTTTGATATAGAAATAAACGACTATAGTATCACTGCACACCAGCACCGTCTCATCGACATGAAAATATGCCATTAAAAATGCCACACACGAAGGAGTTACCCGCTTGAACAAATCGCATCGAATTGTGCGTCCTATAAAAGAACACATAATTCAATAGACCTTGAAGTGGAAAATTCGTGCATTTTCCTTTACGACCTCATCTGAGGTTTAACTTAAATTTTATTTGGTATAGGTATGACCAGGTGCGGATACAAGTTTTCACTAAGGAGGGTAAATTTTTAATTAAATTCTTTGAATGAATTCATTAATAATACTCTAAACTCTTAAGTGATTGATAAAAGAACAGATGACGTCGTTTTTCACTTTTGGCAGAAGTGACACAATGCGACGTTTTTACTTTATTTTTGCTGACGGAACCCAAACCCAGTGTTGCCGATTCAAAAAAAATCATGAGATTCCTGGTTCTTCTTTGTGCTTTACTGTTAACTCATGATTCACAAATTTTTTTGAAAATTTTCAAGTAAAAATACATATGAGATTCCATTTTATTTTGGGGTTTCGGTGACATTTTTTTTCTTTTTAATAAGAAATGTATGTATTGATGAAATCTCAATTGTATTAATAGTGGAGATAAATCGGCGTTTTTCTTTTTTAATTCAGAAAAGAGTTCTGAACAGAGTCCGAGCATATCGAGCATGTTCTGAACATCTTCTGAACCAAGCGAGCTCTGAGTGCTCTGAATTATTTTTGAAACACCTCTAAAAACTAGCTGTCAGAATGCTTGTGTTCAGCATTTAACTCTGTCTGCTCAGTTATTTTATTCTGAACTCAAACTAAGAACCTACTCAGAACGAAAAAAGAAACACAAATTTTTAGCTCTGAACGCTCTGAGCTGAGAAAGAAACACAATTTTTTGTTTGACAGCTCTGGCTCTGCTCTGAACTAAACAAGAAAAACGCCTAACATTTTAAATAGTAACAAGGAAGTTGCATGGGCTCATTATAATGGACTAATAGCGATGTTTGTTTTAATATTAATTCAGGAAATTATTGGTCGTCTTGTTTTTTAAGGAAAATTTAAAAAAATCATGAGATTTTCTATGAGATCATGAGATCATTGATCAAAATCATGGGAGTCATGATTTATCATGAGATTCGGCCACACTGTCAAACCTGCTTCGTTCAAACTGTTGAAAATCGGGTCATCATTTTCATGTTCTAAGCATTTAATATACCAATGGCCTTACATCTGTTTCATTCTTCCACAGATTCCGTCAAGTCATAAACTATTTTTGTGTTTTTAAATCTCTCTATAAACCCTTCACCCTTCACTAACATTTGATCTTTTAACTGAGAATATAGCAATTAATATTAATAGCATTTGTCTCCCTTTGTTTACTTATGTACACACCATGAAATGCTTTAGTTAAATATTAATGCAATTATAATAGAATTTCATGTTCTTTTCCTCTCCCTATCTTATACAGATAAAGTTTTAATTTTTTAGATAAAATATTATTATTTCCTACACTATCCCCCCCCCCCCCTCCCCACTAGGTCCATTCCTGAGAGTGATTGACCTGAAACTGAAGATAAATTTCTTAGCGAATACCATGTTGATGTTGGAGAAAGAGTGTGCGGGTGTATTATGTGAGTGGTTCTTTGGTGCTTGATTCTGCAAAGTTTCCAGCAATTCTTGGAGAGAAATTCCTCTCCTTTAAGATTTTACTATGGTATGATTTTCGAGAATTAGATCCTTGATATTACTCTGGGGTGTTTCAAATGCTTGACCTTCAAGTGGTGGTATTAATTATTACAGATCTTTTAATGCTTAGGTAAGTAAAGGTATAAAACTGAGTGGTATGGAAATATAATTTTAATTAAAACAAAAGTCGAGAACCAATAGATAAATAAATCTACATACATAATGTGTGTTGAATAAACTTATAATTAGTCGACCTTTAGTCCGATATAATTAGGTTTTGTTTAATATTTCATTAGGGAAGACTTTTTTTTGTGTTCACTATAGGGTAAAGAAAGCTTAGATACTGACTTTTGACTGGTAATCTATTATAGAGTGACCACTTTTTTTTAATTAAAGTGTGAATTTATTTTAAGCTTTATTTTGCGCATATTTAATTTTGTTTATACAACCACTTAAATCAGAACCAGAGAATGAATATTACTACAAAATTCCTTATAAAATATTTTTAACGAGTAAAATTTAATTTAATAATTTTATTTAATAATTATAAAATACGAACCTATGTACAAAAAAAAGTAAATCCTATTTTGTTGTTTTCAAAACAATTGTTTTCCAATTTTTTTTTACTGTTTTTCAAGCTAAATTACTGGCAATCAAAAAGAAACATCCCACCTGAAAAAATCTCAAGTTTTTTTTTTACTAGTGAGGCCCTCGCAAGGAAAACTTGTTGGAGTCTTTTTATCCCATCACAAATACCCCATACATAACAAAAAAAAAAAAAAAATATTTTAAGCCCATCATACATAGTAAGAAAAATTCAAGTATCATTTTCAACATTACACAACTGTATTGCGAAATAGTTCACTAGCTAGCATATTGAACTGGAAACCAGAATATCGTAGGATTGAATCCCAACTATTAATTTTTTGGTTTGTCTGTCGAGGCAAAATGTTATTTAACGGGTGAGGTCCGATACAAAATTGAGTGTTACCCTTGCTAGGCCCATGTTAGGGTCAATGTAAAATTTTCTAGTGCCACGTTAAAAACTAGATTGTTTTTCCAGGTGGAAAAATATTCAGAATACTTTAAACAATACCTTCATAGAACTTATTAATGATTCATCACTTTTAAAGCCATTGATTCAGCTTCAGTTAATAAGTAAAATAACCACTGTTTGTTGACGATCCAATTAAAATAGAATACTTTTGTTAAATATAATTTTTACACATTAAATATACCCTCTCCCAAATTTTTACTTGTCTTCAAAAAATAACTCTGACTGAATCAAACATCTTCTCAAATATGAGTCAAACTTAACTCAACTCTTGAGTTTTCTTTTATATTTCTTTATATTCGAAAATTCCCTGAGACTGAGAGTATTGTCCCGGGGGAAATTTGAGTTCAACTCCACAATACGAACACATGGCATTCACAAAAGCACGTGCGTTTCGAACATCATAAAAGTACAATCCATGACCTATCTTAACCCGGCCATTCTGTTGGGTTGTGCTAGTTAAGTTAAAGTTAGCCTTTGATCTAGGTCAACTTGTTTTATTTCATTTTCTATGACTTTCTCCTGGTGGTGTTCATTTGAGCACCAATTGGCATACAACATTGAACATTTTAAAATTGAATTCGTCTAGAAAACTAAAAAAAAATTAATGCATGACAAAATATGTAAATTAAAGTCGAATAAAAATCTGCGCAGGATTGAAATTCACTCTCATTTTTTTGCTGGTCATTTCATCTCAAAGGAAGTTTGGTTTTTTTTTTGATAAAATTTTCGATACGCATCAACGTTGGTAGGTAATAGGATGTAAATTGTGATGAGAGCAAGATATTTCTGTAACATTACAAGAGCGTTGATGAAAGTTGGGAATTTCTGTTTGTTATGGTTTTGAATTGAAATGGGTGTAATTGTCTAGAGTCTAGACAATGGTATTTGAAAAAAAAATAGGTTTGTGTAACTGTTGTGGAGGGATTTGAAAATTAATTTTGTAGTACCTATGTACAAGGAAACTGAGACTAAAGTCTTAAGCGGGTTTTTTAAATTAACTTTAAGTGTACCTATGTAGAATGATCTAAATAAGCTGCTAGGGTGGAAAGTAGTAACTTCTACGAAGAAGCCTTTGGGATTCTCATTGCGGGTATGAGAAAAATTCTGAAACAATTGCATTTTCATGTTTGTATGTGGAGCATTATTTTGATAACGTGCTCTGCATATTATTCACATACGAAATTCTACATAATATGTACAAATTTTTTTGATTGAGTTGAACAGAATTCATTGAAGAAAAGTTTAAGTCGTGGAAAACCTTTGGCACATATGCAGACCAGTAACAAGACTTTACCAACATCAGCTCAATTTTTTTCCGGGTAGAGTAGGCAGAAAATAAATTGTAGGTCCCCTCCGCACCTACCGGCTATCAACATGGCGTGCACCAAAATAGTGGAGGGTTTTGTAAATCACTATGCCGTGGTTCTCTACGAGTTTTGAAGTCACGAAATTGGTTTTGTTTTATTTTCCAACTATTGTTTATTAATATAAGATTTCACTTAAATATTGAGAAACTGCTATTTTTTTCCTCCATTATTCGTGACTTTAAACAAAAAAAAAACAAACGAAGTCTTACAAAATAATATTTTAGGCATGGTTAATTTAAAAATCGTATGTCCAAAATATGGTTTGTCTCCTATGCCATTAGTACGATTTCAACAAAAATAAAGTTAAAGTTTCAAGTAGGAACTTACTTTCTATTTCGAAAATCATCAAGAGCATTTTTAATTTCTCAAAAGAGGTAAAACTCATTTTCTCACCTTTTTTCAATGCAATTTTTGCAATGCACCTTGTGGACAAACAATGGTAATGCTAACGGTTACTTATATTTTACTCCTTTTGCTGATTCTTTTTTAGCTTTGATCATTCCAATATTAATTGTGATCCACACCGAATTTCAAACAGTTTGAAGCCGCCAGATTTAGTCATTTTTAGTGCGAACCCACAATTGGAAATGTATACTTATTTTTATCGAAGAGAGCGCTTATGAGAGAGTAAATTTTTCCTTGCCAGATTTGGTCCGTGAAACTTCTTGAAAGGTATTTTTCTGACACTTTAACTCAGAATTATAGAAACAACTTTATGACGTCTAGCCCTTTAACTCAAAGTAACTTTTTGCATTAAAGGAACGCTGAAAGTTAAATATAGGCGGTTGGAAGAAGAACCCACTTCTATTCAGTGTGTTTTGGGGAATTTAAATTAACAAAAATTTTACACGAGAAATATGATATTTAAGTCACGTGTACCTTTTACACACTTATTGCGATTGTCAACTGTCTATTAATAATTTATGAATAGTAAGTTTGATAAACAACCCAATTTATCAAGATTTTGACTATCGAGAATGATGCAGACTGCTGTGAATTCATATATAGCAAGAAAACAAAACTTTTTTCGTCAAGTTCAATGAGTGCGAACGAGAAAAAAACACCTGATCTCACCTTCACACTCATTTAATGTCGAAAAAAGTCATGGCTCATCGGTCGTCGGGTAGTAGGGCACTGTCATGACTTTTTTTCTATACGTGGAGATCCGTATAAGATGCACCAAAAAGCTGGAAATTTTCATTTTAAATTAAGTTATGTTAGGGAATAGTTTTTGGAAAACTAATTTAATTAAAAAATTTTATTAGTTTTAATTTCAAACTAATTTTTTTTTTCAAAATTTTATGTAGGTAATTAAGTATAATTTTTGTTTTCAAAATTCAATACTCTAATCATTTTTTTATAAAATATACCGGATTCAAAAATGTATATTAGTTGAGGAATTAAAAAAAAATTAAAAGTACTTTTTTCCAAGAAAAACACTTTTTTTTGGTTTTCCCAAGTTTGATCTGCTGCGGTCAATTATTGAATAAGCGGATTTTCCCTTTTTACTTGTGACATATGAACTATAGGCCAAGTTTAGGATTCATGCAAACAAAAATTAGAGATAACAATCAAACATGACATTACGATGAAAAAAATTTTGTTAATTTGAACTCATGTCTTAATAAAAGAAGGTAAAATCTTGTTACTTCTGTTCATTTTTTTCTTATTATTTGCTTAAAACCGAATCCGCTAATTTAATAATTGAAGTGAGCAGTGTTTTTCTTGGAAAAAAGTACTTTTCTTTTTTTCAATTTCTCAAAAACTAAGATACATTTTAGCATCCGATTTTCAATTTTTTTTATAAATAATTATTAAAAGCATTGCATTTTTAAAACAAAAATTAAGCCTTATAACATGTTATTTTAGAATCAATACAAAAACGCAGCTGTCAGTGGATTAGACATACGCTTCGAAAAAGTCACGCAGTGGCATAGAAGAATGGGCCGACCTAGAAGTATAACATGGCGAAGAACGCTCGAAGAGGAACTAGCACAATTGGGGAAGAGTTGGAGAAATTTGAGGAACATCTTCAGAAACCGTAAACAACTATTATTGAAATAAAAAAAGTTATTGCTTTGGTTTTTACATAACAACAATTAATGGAAAAAATAAAATAAACTTATTTATTTTTCTCCTGGTAAAAACTGTTCGATCTTTAACTTTTTTCCGCAGCATAATGCTTTCCGTGTATTCGCTTGTTTTCTTCCTACCACTGAAGTGCCCCCCCGAGCATTATAATTCTAGCTTTGGTGCGGGCCAGTAAAATTTCCCTTGTGGAACAGGTTTGCACTAAATCTGGTGGCCTGAAACTGTTTGAAAACGCCAGATTTAATGCAAACCCTGTTGTACTGGCCCGCACTACATGAAACTGTTTGAAACTGTCGGCATTTACATTACCCGATTTTTCCACAGACGATCTTTTGTTCAATGGTAAAGGGAGTATAAAGTGAGGGGTATCGTCCGCTTCTGCAAAATTCAAATGATTTGTCTAGATGTTTGCGTTCTTTTTCACACTTTTTCCAGTTTCTTCTGTTTGTTTGATGTTAACCAGCGTTGTCACTAATCGGAAAATGTTTCTAAGGGCCGGTTGTACAAATGTGGCTCAAATTTTGATAAGTGGTTCAAAAATTTGTATTCGCTGAATTCGGTGAAATTACTTGGGTTTAACGATAGTTCAAGTATGTAGTAGTTGCCTACTAAATGCCTGAGCCAGGTGGATCCAGTGAAATTGGTAGATTTTATGTGCGAAAGAAAGAGAAAAGAGATTTTACCAAAAATCCACCGATGCGCCACTTTTAATAATTATTCTTGGAAGGATCCTTTTTTGTGCGAGTGAGAGAAGTATGGAGTTTGATTGCGTAAAATAAGAATGAAAAAATTTTCTTGCATAATGTGGACACTTTGTTCATCAAAACGACTTTCAGTAAAAGACAGTGTAGATATCAGGGTCATAGGGTGGGTCTCAGAAGCAATAAGATAGACTGCATTTTAAAGACAGAATTGAAAAATTAATTGTGGTTTAAATTTTGTTGAAGATAATTTTTTTTTTTCGTAAAATACTCTTTGGTATTTTTAAATGCAATAAATCTACTGCAATTGCGGCAACGCTGGTGTTAATGTGCCGTCCGCCGGACACCAATGAAGTATAAAAAGGACAGAGACAGAAATCGGACTGGAAAAATCATTTCATGTAAACATGTCAACCGGTTTTTGAAAAATCGGGTCATGTAACTACCGACTAAGGAACAGAGGTACGTATTCAACATACATCTTGGCATCACTTTTTGCTATTTTTGTTTCAGATGTTTTATGTCAAAAATAATATGTAAACAAATGGAATCCAAATCTATCCAGTCGTATCTCCTGAAATCCTTGTATCTTGGTTCCGTTTCCTACAAGAAGTACGAATCCTGTTAAATATTGTATTTGTTAAAACCAATTTAATGGAACTAAAAAATGCTGTGCATATTGTGTTTAAAACCACCCATTGAATCAATTAACATATTCGAAGAAATTGGGCTCAATCTTGATATCAAAGGAGTTATCTCAAAACATTTCTGGTTCAAGGTAAGCCAAACTTAAATTCAAATCAAAGAGAAACCAGAAGCAATACAATTTTCTTGTGTATTACTGTTTTTACTTAGCCATGTGTTGAAGATTCCTATGCTAATTCTATATGTTCTTCTTGTTGGAACTCTCTTGATTCTTTCAATAATTTTTACAAAGACGTAGAAACAGCACATAAGCTTCTTCAACTTAATACAAATCCTTCAAAGGAGAATATTAAAACAGGAGACGTAGAAACAGCACATAAACTTCTTCAAAATAATTCAAATACTTCACAGAAAACTAATAAAACTGAAAAAACAATCACTATGGTCGATGATTTGAAAGAATATAACAATTTTTTAAGCACAGGGATAAAGATTGAAGTCAATGAAGACTCAAACGACCAACCATTGCAATTTGACCATGATAACATTGCCGACGATCCTCTCAAAACAAAAACAGAAACTGATACTGATAAAGCGTATGAAGATATAAATGATTCCGAGTCAGAAATTCCAATTTCTCAGCTTTGTAAACGATACAAAATTAAAGAAGAAAGCAAAAAACGGGAATGTAACAGGTCGAATACGAATCCATCCTTTAGATTCAAAAATACTAAAGCTGGTGAAGATATATTTCATATCAAAGATGGGATATGGCTTGCCGCTTCCTATGGCGAAGAAACCACCGATAAACGAATCAGTCACGAAGAGTTTGATAAATTCATCAAACAAAATTTAGAAATCTCATGTGACTTGTGTCTAAGTCCTATGGCTAATTTCACAGCTCTCCAGCTACACTTCCAAAAAGATCATAATGCCGGAAAAGCATACGTTACATGTTGTGAAAAGAAATTCTACCTGCGTGCTCCTTTGGCTGATCATATTTTGCTGCATAAGTTGCCCAATTACTTTACTTGTATTCTTTGCTCTAAAGTTCTGACGGGTCGCAAAACTCTCATTGAACACCAGAAGATACATAACAAGAATCTCGTCTACCAATGCCCTGGCTGTGACAAAAGCTTTCATCGAAAAATAAATCTTGATCGACATAAAGACGTTCATGTTGACTACTCAGAGCGTACAGTTGAGTGTAATCAGTGCGACAAGCTGTAAGTATATCTCTACAATCTCTACAATAGTTTCTTATATCTTTTTTTCTAAATCATAAACATTTAGCTTTGCTTCGAAATTTTCGCTCAAACAACACATCTACGATACCCATAAAATCGGTTGCACTAATGTAATTTGCGAATTGTGTGGCAAAGTTTGTCGTGATCAACCGGCTTTTCGACGTCATCAGTTTGAGCATTCCAATGCAGAAAGAGAATTTTTTCCATGTGAAATATGTGGCACTAGACTTGCGACCAGAGACGGCTTGAGACGGCACAAGAAATCACAACATCCCAAAGATGATAAGAAATATTTTTGTAATTATTGCGGCCTCCAATCAAGAACTGCTCATGCACTGCATCGTCATGTTACCTATATGCATACTGCAGAACCACGCTATAAGTGTACGATGTGTGAAAAAGCTTTTAAGAGGGCTCTAAGACTCAAAGTAAGTACCTACTCAATTTAGAAAGTTTAAAGTAAAATTAGATTTTCGGGCTGGTAATGAAAATAAGACATATCTTTTTTTTAAAAAAAAGAATAATATGGATAAATGTTTCTTTTTTGAAAACTCTTCTGCGGCTTAAAATATATTTGAAAGTTTCTGCTAGCATAACGGCTCTCATAGACAACACAAATTATTATCGCCTAGTGGTCGAAATTTGACCTTCCTCTGTTAATAAGGGTATTCATTCAAGGTCGTAAGTTTACAAATTGTGTAAAATTATGTTTACGTTTTTCAAAGTTTGCATGAAAGACTTTTTTTTACATTAGATAAAACGGCGGGTTGTTCAATCAGATTATGGGCGCATTCGGCAACGTATCTTTAGCGATCCGGATTTGTTTGTGTTGTTGTAATGCCATGTTAAAAAACAGCTGATGCAAAAACAACTCAACGTTTCTGAAAAATGTTTGGATTATGGATACGCTATCGCTTGACCAGTCTAACGCGACCTATGAGTTTACGTTTCGATAAGTTTAACCAGTTTGATTTATTTTCCACAACAAAATCCTTTGATAATTTGAATCAAATTGTGTAAATCATTTCCCATGCTAAATTTGTAAACTTATTTCGGGTTCATCTTAGCGGCAACATATAAATATAAAAATTAGATTCTGCAAGAGTGATTGGCTATATCTTTCAAATAAAGGAAAATGTATTATGTTGTCAGTTAAAAAGGGAGATATAGAAAAATGTTTATGTATTAATATATAGATGACGTAAAATCAGCAAGGAAAATTCTCTTCGCAATTCGCCAGTAAATAATTTTGTATGGCAAGAGTTTCTAAAAAACTTTAAAAAAAAAAAGACTCCAAACAAAATCTTGTGATTTGCTGCTACTAAAGTCACATGCGTTCAGTATTAATTTCGAAAGTTCGTTTTTTTCAGACAGAATTTACTGGAGTTGCAAAAAAATACAACTAATGCGCATAGAGATCTCTGAGATATAAACTAACCTAAACAAACAGTTGAGTGTATGGCATCACTTTTTTATGTCAATTTTTGTTTTCAAATTCTTCCGTCAGTTTTTGTGTTTGTCAACAAAATTGATGGATTGCCGCAAGAATTTTGTTCATTATTTTGTTGCTCCTCACGATTTTTCTGTATTCAACAATTAAAATTTGCTAAAATATTATTGCATAAAATGAAGTGCATTCTTTGCTTAAAAATACCAGACAGACCAATTGATATATTCGGCGAACAAGGTCTAAATCTCGATATGAAATGTATAATTTCGAAACATTTTTGGCTCGAGGTAAGGGCAAAATAAAGTTGAAAATCAGAAACTATTCATTTACCAATGGAATTTCTATAAGCCAAATCAAGAAGATGACAACTCCAGATTGATATGTTCCTCATGTTGGATATCTGTTGATGCATTTCATAAATTTTACGAACAAATAAAAGAAGCCCATTGTTCGTTTCAAGAAATAAAACCTGCAGTTGCCGAAGATGATACCCAAGATGAAGGTGGAACCATGTTCAATGATAATCATTTTAGTGACAATAACATGTATTTGGATGAAGGTTGGAAGTGAATATAAATTTAGGAACTTTCTTTAACTTTTTATAACTTGTTTGTAGATATTAAAGTTGAAGATTACGAATCAAAACATTTTGCAATGGACCTACAATGTCATATAAATCCTTTAGAAATATTAGTTCAAACTGATGAAAGAAACTTTGATATTAAGTCGGACTCAGAGTCGGAAATTCCTTTATCTGAATTATCCAAACTTATTCAAAATGAGGATACAACCGTGACAGAAGCCAAACAACGGCAAAAGAAAGATAGGTCTTTTAAAAGGACTAACACCAAAAAAATACGACAGAAAGAAAAACCTCTAAGGAAAACAAAAACAGCTCCCAAATTGATTTCTGAACGTAAAGATACAACTGATGAAAAACTTCATATACACGAAGGTAAATGGCTTGCCACTTGCTATGCAGAAGAAACTTATTCAAAGCCAATTAACTCTGAAGAACTAGACAAATACTTAAAGCAGAACATTGATCTTTTATGTGGAATTTGTCAAACACCAATAGATGAATTCGCATCACTCCATCCCCACTTTGTAAAATTTCACGATAAAATAAAACCATTTGTTTCTTGTTGTGGGAAGAAACTTAAGTACCGTGCGCATATAATCGATCATAGCTTAGTGCACAACATACCTGACTACTTTAAGTGTGTAATATGCTCGAAAGTTTGGCCATCTCGTCGCAATCTAAAAGAGCATTTGTCCATACACAATAAGAATTTCATTTTCCACTGTGACAAATGCAATAAGAGCTTCTGTAGTAAGCCTGCCCTTGAACGTCACCAGGAAGTACACTTTGTTGAGCGACCATTTAAATGCAACGAATGTGATAAGTTGTAAGTTGTTTGATTACCTATTAATTGATTATTATTTTTGAAAATCATTCCTCAAAAAAGAATTATTTGCTTTACAATAGCTATGCAACAGAATATCGCCTTAAGCAACACGCATACAATATGCATCAATATAAAAAGATTTGTGAACAATGCGGGCAAGTATTTCGTGAGAAGGAAACATTTGTTCGACATCTATTGAAACATACAAATGAACCAAAACCATTTTTTGAATGCAAAATATGTGGAGCTAAGCTTTCGAGTAAGAAAATTCTACAGAAACATAATAAGTTTCAACATCTGGAAGATTCAATTGAACAAAAGTGCATTTTGTGCGGAATTACAGTTAAAAATTTGCAAGCTCTCAAACGACATATGAATTTTGTTCATAAATATCAGCGTGAACACAAGTGTACAATGTGCGATAAAGCCTTTAAAAGGGCTCTCACGCTAAAGGTAAGTAAAAAAGAAATTTTATTTTTGTATGCCAATTAGTAGAACCGATTTATTTTGTTTGCAAATTTCGTTTCAAACCGTTTAGAAAACCAAAATTTAGAGTTTTCATTATTTTGTATACACTAACTATAATCATAAAAAGAGTCAAGGTCATAAGTCTTAATAAAAGTAATGCTGAAGTACATATCTACGGAGAGCTTTGCTCTAAAAAATAAAAATCCTTCATGGAACGATATCTATAGGTAATTTATATGATGTGAGGGGATTCTGGGGGCTCAGAAGCTTGTATGTGCATAATATGCGTAGGCACTAGGGTGGTCCATGCTTTTTTATTTTATTTGTATGATTGGTCCGCCTCCTAGGTATAATGGAAGTGGGTGCTCAAGCGGTTTACTTTTCTTGCGTATTGCCAGAATATCCTCTGTATAAATGTTTGCTTGTTCTGAGTGTCCTCTAATTCGTGCTTGATATTTTTGGCGATTATTTTCATTCTAAGAAACAAAATGTATTAATGGGAAATTCTATCTCCCTCCTTGTGGCAAGGGGACAATTTCTTAAAAATTGGCTTTAAATAACAACAATTTTTTTTATTTTAATCAACGAAAGCTCAAACGACAATGTGCTATAGTTTTTTATTTCATCAATATTCTATTCTTTTATTTTTTTTTTAATCAAGTTTTTTAAGTAAATAGTTTGTTTTGAATTAGTTTAGGGTAATCAAAACCTTATCATCACAATAATTTCTAACAGGCCGGACTAATTCTTTTTTTGTTCCTCAAATTCCAAAGCATATACAAAAACTAGCATATTCCCCATCTTAGTGCTTTCGTCCACCTAACCTAACCGACGTTGTTTTTTACATCAATTTATTTCAATTGGTAATAGTCGGAAAACAAAATTCTAAGCCAAAGGAGAATCAAGATGTGCTTATTTTTGAGAAAAATATTTCTTTTCTAACTCAATTAAAACCTAATCTATAAAATCTCAACAAATACTAGAAGAGAAGTTTGGGTAAATCATCATTTTTGTCTGGCCTATCGTTTTCAGGTCTTTTGAATAAGGGATACAAATTGGTAAAACAACAACAAAAGCCGTTATTTTTACAGTTTATATTTTTGAGTGCTCACACAATTTCCCTAGTTTGGCTGTCAAAAGCTCAGTGAGCGCTCCTGAAATATAAACTGAACAATTGAAATGACTTGCATACACCGTACGCAAATGACTTAATGAAGAAAAACTACATCAGAAGAAAGCAGAACAGCACCAGAGTGTAGAAACTGTAAGAACAAGAAAGAACAGAAAAGTGCAGATTTGTGTTGACGATATTTGCCGTTTTCCATCTATGAAATTTTAAATTTCAAAATATTTGAATTTGAATAACAATTCGTACGTGTTTGTATATTCTTTTATGTTTTTTTTCTTCATATTTAGTCCAGGAATAAAAGAAAATGTGCTTCTGTGATGAAGTTAAGCTTTTTTTATCTCAAACAAAGAAATCAGCTGGTGTTTTGACACTTCTCACTTGCTTGCTCTAACCTCAAAAGTAGGTGCAGGAAATTTTGTTCTAAACTTTATGGAGCACAAAATGTGAAGAATTTAGAATAGTTTGTTTTTACTCATGGAACAGATTCATTAAACAAACCTAATGTCGTTGGCTCTCGGTTTATATGGGTGTGTTTTTGTTTTGACGATATGGAAAGCTACATTTTGTTAATTTTTGACATTAGCTTCGGTGCCCTTCTGACCACTATATTTCTACCTTAATTTTTGTCTCAATCACGTTACGTCACGAGATGTGGTCAAAATTATGACAACAAAATGTCTGTTTGTTTAAGTGCACTGCGAATGCGAATGAATTTCATTTAGGCCATTCCAAGCTCCATTCTTTTTTTTAACTTTTCGACAAAGTGGGTAACGCCGAGGACACACGCGCAAGTACTGGCAAGCAAGTTGTCTACATACACTGCCTGTCAAATACGTGATTTTCATTCCACTTGCATTCCACTTTTGCAAGTTGCTTGGGTTTATATATGCTAGTGAACAAATGTGTTTGTATTGCAACTTGATTGCTAGTACTTGCCCGTCTGGTATCAGGGCTAACAATCCTATCTACAATTAAAAAAAAAAAACTCCTAAAGTAGGTTTAAACTGTTAAATTTAACATTTTTATATTTTCTACGCAACGAATGAAAAATTTTCTGCGAACTTTCAAACACCTTTCCGCAATACACAAAATCAGGACGCATTCCATAAATCTGCACGACAGAAAATTCTAAAATTTCTAAGCACTTACTTTTTTATTTTGTTATAACTCGTCGCGTCTATCGGCGAACACTCATGTGAAAGAAATGTCAAAACTCGTGATTATTCGCAATTTGCTGTTCGGTATCCGCAGGTCATTTGCATATTTAATACGATTTTTTCTTTAAATCTTATGAGAAGGTATCGATATAAACTTTGGACTAAAATCAGAACAAATTGGCAGTTTTTGTTAAGCTATGTAGCTAATTGTAGCAATAGAATCGCTGTTATGCCCGAAATAGATTAAACCAGCACCTGCAACAGAAAACAGCATGCTGGCCTGCAAATGTTTTTCAAACACATTGCCACCATCACCAGCTGTCTGATATTTTCACATAGATACAAAAATAAAAACAAAAACAACAAGTTCAATGCAATGCACCAGCAACAGCATATTTAGGACTTTAGCCTAATGACGCTGTTGACGTTGCTGGTGATAGTGTAATCTGTGCTGAAAGATTGAAAAACAATGTCCGTCGCTGTTGCTGGTTCAATGTACATCACGCTTTTAAGATTGTGATTGTGATATTGAAAATTTGTTGAAATCTATAAACACCCTGTATGCCTGTTCTATAAATAATATTGGCATCACTTCTTTTCTTAATCAGCTGTCAAGTGGTTGTAAGTTGTTTGTGTTCAATTTAATTCGTCAACAAATTTGGTAATAAACTTTCAACACGAGAAAACAATAATAATTTATAGAAAAATTAAATTAAAAATGCAGTGCATTTTGTGTTTAAAACCCCCACATGTGTCAATAAATATATTCGAAGAGACTGGACGTTATCTTAATATCAAAGACATCATAACTAAACACTTTTGGCTTCAGGTAAGGAACAACAAACAGAAGAAAAGTGGTCAACGACTTGTATAAACAAAAATGTTTTAATTATTTCAAAAGCCAAATGAAGACGATACGGGTTCGAAATTGATATGTAGTACTTGCTGGACATCGTTAGAATCATTTCATAAATTCTATGAAGAAATTGAGGCAGCCCATTGTTCGCATATGAAAATTAAACCTGCGAATGATGAAGATGCAGAATTGGAAGTAGAAGCCAATTCTAGTGATAATTATCTAGATGATTATAGCGGTATCCTATACCAAGGTCTGTGCTGTAAACAAGACATTTTTATTAAAAATAACAAATTTTAAACTTGGTTATTAATATTTTAGCAATAAAAGTTGAATTGAAAGAGGAAACTAATAATGAACGACCTGAGCTCGAAACTTCCGAAGAAAATATAAGATGTCCAGTAGAAGTGGATGTAAAATATGACAAAGATGAATTGGATAAAGAAGAAGATTTGGAGGATTCCGACTCTGAAATCCCACTCTCCATGCTGACCAAACATCGCCGAGGAGAAAAAGCAAATCCTGATTGTAATTCTAGCTCGAAATCAGTAGACCAAAATAAAAACACTGAAGACCAAAAGATTCATATCCAAGATGGAAAATGGCTTGCCACCTGCTTTGGTGAAGAAACCACCGATAAGCCGATAAGTCACAAAGAGTTAGATAAGTTTATCAAAATTAACATTGAGCTTACGTGTGAAATATGTCGAATACCAATGAAAGACTTCTTAGCCCTCCAAAAGCACTTCAAAGATACGCATAGTGGAAAGACTTTTGTGACTTGTTGTGATAAAAAGTTCTCGCTACGTAGCCGTTTAGTAGATCACATTTTGCTACATAAGCTACCTGGCTATTTTACATGTGTGATCTGCTCGAAGCTCTTGTCTTCTCGAGAAAACCTAAGAAAGCACATGATTGTGCATGATAAGAAATACGACTTTCAATGTGATAAGTGCGATAGGACTTTCTACCGGAAGCAACTTCTTGACCGTCACATGGATACACACGTTTTAGATCGAAAATTTAAATGTGACAAATGTGATAAACTGTAAGTTCTTTGACCAGCGATTTTTTTTTTTTTGATCGTGTCGTAGGTTTTTGTACTATTTTTTTTTTAATTTAGCTTTACGTCAAAATTTTCTCTTGGCCAACACATCTATGGTGTTCATAAAGGTGGCTATAAGAAAATTTGCGAACAATGTGGCAAAGTATCACGAGATCATGAAGCTTTCGTTAGGCACCAATTGGTACACACAAATCAGCCAAAACCATTTGTGGAATGTCCCAAATGTGGTATAAAACTTGTTGACAAAAATGGTCTACGTAAACATATGCAATCTCAGCATCCCGATGAAACACGTGAACACGTTTGCACCGAATGCGGAATTATAACTAATACAATATTTGCATTGCGGCGACATATTACTTTTATGCACAAGCGAAAACGTGATCATAAGTGCCCGGTGTGTGAAAAAGCTTTCAAAAGGGCTCTCACTTTGAAGGTGAGTAAATTGTTAGTTTTGAGCACTAAATCCATGGTAATTTATAAGAATTTATCGCAATTCAAATATTGTGCTATAAAAGCTTAATAAAAATTTAGTGTCTAGTGTAGGAGGGTCCTGCGGGGCCGTATAAACAGTATTTATTTACACAAAACTGTTATACAGTAAGCGTAGAAAAGGCATTTGTTTTTTATTAGTGATCGAATATATTAACAATGGTTATGAAAAATACAGTTTCTAGTGAACAGGATTTAAATAAGCATAATATTGATAAGATTTGTCCTTTTTTAACTTTGATTGCAATGGGGACAAAGTAGAACAACAACAAAAATGCGTAAAGAACTACGTAACAAAAGTGAGAGGACACTTACCATATTAACGGTGGTGTGAAAAATTAATCTCTCCGATCTGAAAAAAACACATTTTGGTGAAAATAATGAAACAATGGTGGGCGAAACGAAATTGATATTAAATATGGAAAATTATTGTGAATTGAAGGAAACAAGAAAATTCATTGTTTAAAATTGCAGAATGAAAAGAAGCCTCATGCACTAGTGGAAATATTCATACCTAAAGTGAATATAAAAAAAACAGATTTAGCAAAAAAAAAGTTATAAAACTACTTTATTTTTGAAACATTATTTAATGAAAAAGAGATAAATTTAAAAAAAGCGTGCTGAACTTGAAACGAAGAATATCACAAAAGCAGTAAAACATGAATGGAGATATATCACTATTGGTTTGGGGATGTATGGTGCTCTCAGGTTAGATTTTTTTCTTTTCAAAAAAAAATCTACTCAGTCTTTCAAAATTGGGGTATTTCAACAAAAAACGACCCACAGCTTGTTTAGTTAAAAAATGGTTTCTGTATAATTAGATTATCCTCCACAATCTCCGGACCTCAATCCCATTCAACATCTGTAGGAATATTTGGATAATCAAGTTGTTTTCGTGAAAATGTTTGACAAATCAAATTTTTTAGTCAATATTTTTGAAATAAATTGTTAACTTTTGTTTTAAGTTTATTGTTTTCAAAGATATATTGATTTTAAAATTTAATTTCTCAAAAACGTTTGAAAACAATTTGAAGAATGCAATATTAGCTTTCAAAAAATTAACAATTTTTTTTTTTTGGTTCCCGAGATATTTGATAAAATGCGTTTTCTTAGATGGCGGCTGACGCTTGCTTGTGGCTGTGATTATCAATATCACGGCAAAAATTCAAGGAAAGTTTTGCTTATTTAAATATTTTGTAGAAATTAATTTTTACCCTTCACTGTTAGTTTTAAAAAAGTGAAAAATTACTGTGGTGTTTCAGTGAAACCGGCTTTCTTAAATCTTTTGTTTTTTTTTTTGCAAATTTTTATTTTTATAGGTTGTTCCTATGAAAAATGTGTTATAACCTTTTTTGTAAGCATTGATAAAAACTATATTTTTTAAAAAATTTATATCGGCTGAGATATTAACAAAAAAACTGTTTTTTATCCATTTACCGTACAAAATAAAAAGTGTTACTTTGATACGCTATAACTTCAAGATTAAGAAATCTACAGAGTTCGTTAATAGTTCATTTTTTAGATACTTTTATTGTCTAAATGTTATTCTTTCATGATTTTGTTGTAAAAGAAAATTTCGTCGAGTTGTTGAACAAAAACGAAATGACTTTTTTTTCAAGATGGTGATCATTCCCTTACCCCGGGCACGCGAACAACATGGTTTTATAAAGAAGAGATGTAGCCAAACTCAAATCGTACAAAACTTAAGCACATACATTATGGAAATTTTTAATACATTTTTTGACAAAATTTAATCCATCGTGAAGTTCTTGTATAATTTTCTCAGAATCTATTGCTTGTATGAAAAAAGGTATGTTAATCTTTTTTGTGTAGAATGACATAAGCTCAATTTGTACCCTCACATTTTTTCAAAAAAAACTTATAATAGTTTTCGAGAAATAAAAAAAAAAAAAACTGAATTTCACCCCCTTGAACAAACTCAGAACGAAAAATGAAACACGAATTTTTAGCTCTGAACACTCAGGGCTAAAGAAGAAACACAATTTTTTGTTTGACAATTCGGGCTCTACTCAGAACTAAAAAAGAAAAACGCATTTTATATACCTATCCGTGTTTTTCACTACATCTTTTATCTCCGTTTAAAAATAATTCATATGTAAAATACAACAACAATTTGGTATAATTCCTTATTGTTTTTATATTTAGGATGAAAGTCTTTTTAAGAGTAAAAAAGAACGAAATTCTTCCAATCATCGCAATTTTTTCTGGGTTTTCACAGCAATTTTTGAAAATTTACACGCTGCCTACAATTCCACTATAAGTATAAAGGTAAAACTAATGTCGTTTTCGATTGGATGTTTGGTGTACTCCTTTTCTACTCCTTTTTCACTCCTACTACTCCAGTTTTTCCATAAGCCATAGGAATGGAACAGAACACAAAACCAAGCGAGAACGGCATAAAAGTCACTTGCGCTTGTCACTATCTGTAAATGTAGATACCATTTTTAAATGATGAGGTCATTAATTTAAAATATATACTCGTATATAAGAGTTTATCACTCGTGTGTAAAACATAGACGGTATTTACATTGCCCGATTTTCCAGGGTGATATTTGTTTTGTGTTGGTGAAGAGTAAAGAAGGAAAAAAATGTATTTCGGGAACGTGATCAGTTCGTCGGACGCGGTTTTTTTTATCTGGTATCTGGCATCACTTGCGTATTTACGAAATCAGCTGTCTGTCAAAATACAGACAGAAGCCAAGGTGCATGTGTGTAAAAAATTGTAAACAAATTGAAAACATTTGATGTTCTTAAATTGCTTTTTTTATTAAATAAAAATGCATTGTATTTTGTGTTTAAAAAAATCAAATAAATCAATAGCCATATACGGAGAGCATGGGCTTCGTCTGGACATCAAAACCATCATAAACAAACACTTCTGGATTCAGGTAATGAGCACATAACCAGCGGAGCAATAAATATAAATAAAATTACATGGTTTTTAATTTTCCTACTTAATTATTTACAAAGCCAAATGAAGGCGATACTAAATTTAACTTAATATGTTCATCTTGCTGGAAACAATTACAATCATTTCACAAATTCTATCAAGAAATCGAGGACGCCCATGGCCTGCTTAACAAAGTAATCCCTGTGATTGAAGACAATTTGGAAGGCGGAAGCGAATTAAATGATTGTCTTTTGGATGAAAATGATGACATGCTGTATCCAGGTTTGGCGAACTTGATTTGAAAAAAACTACGATGCATTTTAAAGCTTTTTCCTAATTTGTGCAGGTATTAAAATTGAATTCAATGATGAATCTAATATCAAGCCATTGGATGTGGATTCAGTAGAAGAAAATATTAAATGTCCTTTAGAATTTGAAGTAAAATGCGATGTAACTGAATATGTAGGAGAGGATATGAACCTAGAGGATTCTGATTCGGAAATTCCGCTATCAAAGTTAAGCGAAAAACTGCAACATAAAGAAGAAAGCTTAGAAAGGAATTCTAGTACAAAGTCAGTTGACAAAAGTCAGCAAATCAATAAAGGAAAAATCCACATCCACGAAGGAAAATGGCTAGCGACTTGTTTTGGCGAAGAAACAGTTACAAAACCAATTAGCCACGATGAATTGGATAAATTTATAAAATTAAATACGGAACTAACTTGCGAGATATGTCGCATCCCAATGAAAGATTTTGCAACCCTCCAAGCGCACTTTAAAAACAAACATACCGTAAAACCTTTTGTTACTTGTTGTGACAAAAAATTCGAACTTCGTTGTCGTTTGGTTGACCACATTGTATTGCACAAGCTGCCTAACTACTTTACGTGTGTTGTCTGTTCCAAAGTCTTGTCGTGTCGCCTTAATTTAAGAAAACACATGGTTGTTCACGATAAAAAAGAAGCTTTCCAATGTGATCAATGCGAAAAGACTTTCTACCGAAAAGAGGTTTTTAATCGTCATGTATTGGATATTCACACATTAGATAGGAAATTTAAGTGTGAAGAATGTGATAAGCTGTAAGTTGTTCACATTCGATTTTCTTTGTGATCCTATAATTTTTACGATCTTTTTCCCGATAGCTTTGCCTCGAAATGTTCACTGAACACGCACATCTACGGTGTTCATAAAGGTCGATATAAAAAAATTTGTGAACAATGCGGGAAGGTTTCTTGTGATCAAGAAACTTTTCTCCGACATCAAATGAAACATTCAAATAAACCACAACCATATTTTGAATGTCCAAAATGTAGTGTCAAACTTTCAACCAAACACGGACTACGCCATCACATAAGATATCAACATTCAGAAGATACCCGAGAACACGTTTGCAATGTTTGTGGAACCATAGCAACAAGTGAAGCGGCATTGAAACGGCATGTAACGTTTATGCACAAGTATAAACGTGATTTCAAGTGCTCGTTGTGTGAAAAAGCCTTTAAAAGAGCTCTTACTTTGAAGGTAAGAATATTTAAAAGCACATTAATTAACAACAGGGTTTTTGGCGTTATAGATCGAAAGCTATTGGTTTGGCTTTCTTGTTTATACGAGTTGTTTGTACAATAATTGAAAAAAGTTATATATTTTTATAATAGCCGTGTTTTTGTAAAAGTGTGTAGGCATTTTAGAAAACAAATTTATATATAAAAATTTGGTCAGCTGCCTATAATTTCACCAAAACACGGCTATTACAAAATCTCTTAAATTTCCAGCAACTTGAACTCTTATTTTACAAAGTGTGATAAGAGGTTTATAGACTTTTCACACTAAACCTAAATCAAGGTTTCAAGCAAAAAGTCAAAAATGTCATCAATTGTAGAATTGTAAAATCAAACATACTTCTTAAAAGTTCAAAAAATGAAAAATGCACAACGCTACTATGTATGCGATGAATGTAATGTTCCGTGAAAAAAAAACCTGTAGTATTGTTTCCCTTATTCACTAAAAAAAATTTCATTTAACGATATGATGCGTTAAGTGCAATTTACGTATCCTATACTCTATTATAAATCCCAAAGATTCCAAAAAGACTGTTTGATGCAAAAGCCACATCTAGTCTATACGCACACGTATCTGTTTGATAGCAAAAAAAATTTCATTTGTTTAAAAAGCAAACATGTACATTTCGTCCTTTCGGAATACATTTTATTCATACTAGAATGCACCAGAACACAAGCGTTTTGCGTTTTCCCAAAAGTGAGGTCAGATAGATTTATCCCCTTTTTCTAACTGCTAATTCAAATATGGTACTAACTCAATTTTTGAATTTTGCTATTTACGACATTTTTCGTCAAGACGACAGATGTACTCTATATACCCTGATTATGAAATATTTGCGTAGGTGTTATTTACCACTTGAACAGAATGATTGTTCAGTTGTGGTGTAGTCTTCAAACTTTATAATTTTGTTTTATTATTAATTTTACTTTAATTTATCTCAACATATATTAATTATTTTAGTAGCGACGCGTTTCGAATCTGTTAATCCATCTTCGGGATTTATCCTGGTGAACTGTGGTGTTTTTAGGCCGATGTTGGTGTATAGTGCCTTCTTGTTGTCGAATTTTACATATTGTTTTTTGATTTATGAATTTGTCTCTTTCTATCCTGGGTTTCTATTTTGAAGTTTAAGGGCAGTGTCGTATAGTGTATTGTTTTTAATTGTCAATTTGTCGTTCAGTACTATGTTCTGTTCACATTTGTTTGCCTTATTATTTCAAACTCTTCTAATGCCTCTAAGGCTGTCCCTTTTCTGCATATGTATGTGTAAGGTTGTTAAGTTGGTGTCAAAGTTGCTGTAGGTGTGGTTTTTGTCTATTAAATGCTGTGCAAATTTAGATTTTATATTTGGTTTCGGTTTGTGTTCTAAATATCTGTCATGTTCTACATTCAAATTAAATAAATGTCTTTCATTTCATAAAATAAAACTTTAAAGTTCTACCTGTTTGTCCAATTTAGTAATTGTCGCAGTCATTACAGTTAATTTTGTATACTCCAAAGCATGTTTTGATTTCTAAAATTTTGTTTTGGATAAGTATTTTTTCTATGTTGTTTATTGTTTTAAAAACAAACTAGAAACAAAATAGAAACCCAAGATAGAAAGAGATAAATTCTTAAACCAACAAAACAATAAGTAAAATTCAACAACGAGAAGACACCATACACAAACATCGGCCCAAAAACGCCACAGCTCGCCATCCCGAAAATTTATTATCAGATCAATCATGTTTTATTATTTTATAATATAAACGAATTCAGAATGATTGTACCTGTATCTAGTGGCAAGAGTTGAATTTTGTGTAACTTTTGCTACACCATACATTTCTTTTTACATTGTATCGCTGTGTACTTAGGGTATTCATACAACTGCGTAAAGCTGGTGCGAAAAAACTAGCAAAAGAACAGAACGTTACTAATGTTTCCCAAACCAACGTGAAACATTCAGAAAGAAAACAAAAATTTTACCTGTCAGAATTAGTTTCCATTGCGTTAAATGAGAGCAACTACACTGACGCGATGTGAATTCACTAGAATATTAATTCACTTTGGTTTGAGAAAGCCTTACTACATACATTCACCAGTTTTTTTGGTTCTCTTCTCGAATTGTAACACCCCGACTCCACATGAGATAATTTCTATCAGAATGCTTATCTTGACATGAAATATCCAATGGAGTCACTCCGTTTCATCTCTTGTTGGTATGTCAGAGATATCTCCGCGATTATATCTTGACAGAGATCTCCGACATGAATTTTGACAGATGGAGATATTTTTGCTTTTTGGCTAGAAATTTCTTTTTTTGTCTCATTATCTTGTTTCCCTATACCAGTGTTGATGTTAAGCTCTGCATTTATGTGTGGCAATTAAGTTTTTGTTTGTTATTTGGTGTAATTTTCGGTTTCGTGATTTGAAATAGCATAACATGGTTTTCCCAGCGCAAACAGAAGACAATGTTAGATATAAATATCTGATATTTAGTTGGAGAGAAACTATCTCCTGTGGAGTCGGGGTGTAAGAGGTCCCAACAGCACACCACAGGAGACGGACACAATGATTACGACATTGAAAACCACGTTTGGAGTTTTTATTTTAACCACTTTGAAAATATCAATTTTGTAAAAAGAGCCAACTTGATTTCCAAAAACAACGCATGAAAATTGTAACAAATTTTTGCTTGAACTCGGATGACAAATTTTTGGTTTTATATCACTACTTGAAGTTGAAATGTCAAGAAAAAGTGAATAAAATGAAATTTAGTTTGAATCTGGATTTCACAACTTAAATTGGGGCCCAATTCCGCAAGTGTTAATGATTTTCCGTGTACGCATTCTATTCACGCCCAAAACTAATGTGAATAAATTTGACTGATTTTGCACACGTTATCTATCAGAAAATTAAAACTCGAACGAGAGAGTGATATATTGCTATATGTAAAAGAACATACTGGTGGAGAAACGTTGAAAAATGGAATAAAATTTGTGCATTTTGTTTCAATTTTCATCGTTTCTCGATGACCAATTTTAACGATGCGAGAAAAACAGAACGTCGACATTGGACACCAAATTTTCCGAAATTAATGAACAAAAAAGCTCAATGAATGTGAACAAATGGCGGACAGAATTTTTGCCCGCACCACCGCTCCGTTTGTTTGCCTTAACAGCAGATCACGAACAGACCTATATATTTTCTTCATATTCAATTTTTGGCATCACCGGTAGTCGCATTAAATTTTGATATCAACTGTCAAAAAGCATAACATCAACAGATTAGTGCACTAATTTTTTTATAATACTTTAATTTATTTTAAATAAAGAAAACATAAATTAAAAGGACTCAAGGAATCTTTTTTGTTCAAAATAAAATGTTGTGCATACTATGTACTTTGACATCAGGTCAAATGTTGAACATATTCGATGATAATGGCATGAATCTTAACATAAGTAAGATTATAACGAAGCACTTCTGGTTGCAGGTAAAATATGAATCAAGCACAAACAAAAATGAATAAAAAAAAATGTATTCAAATTTAATAATAGCCAAATGCAGAAATGAACAATGCCAAAGCTATATGCTGGTCGTGTTGGAATATGGTAGAATCATTTCATAAATTTTATAAAACTATCGAAGAGGCCCACGCTAAACTCACTGCATGCCTTCAACTTCCCGATAAGGAAAGTGACCATGAATCGACTCATTTTGAGACCTTTTCTGACTTGTTTACAACAGGTAATTTCAACATTTCTTAAATCAAGAAGTTTTGAAACTGAAAATGCCCTTTTGTAGTTGTTAAAGAAGAACATTCTGAAGAAACTACCAAACACGAACTGCCAGAAACCCCAGAAGCAGCCCAACCTATTGATGTCTTGACAAAAATTGACCATGACCATGACTTCCTTAATTCTGACACTGAATCGGAAGTTCCTCTCGTCAAGTTTAGGAATCGCAAAAGTTCTTTGAAAGACGAAACTTATGACGAAAGCAAAGATAATGAAAATGACTCGGAAGACAGTTTCTCGGTCCAAGACAACGGCAATCAACAGAATTTCGATTCCGACAGCGACAGCGACTACAATGCACCAAAGAAGAAAGCTAAAGTAAAAGCTTCGTCGACGACTAATAATTTAGGAAAACATACAATACCCTGTAAAGAATTCGATAGTTTTATTAAGAAAAATATGGAACTTTCATGCAGTTTGTGCAGCAAACCCCTTGAGAACTTCTTCTGCCTTAAAGAGCACTTCAAAAAAATTCACAAAACAGATCCTTTTGTAATCTGCTGCGATAAGCAATGGACCAGTCGCTTTTCCCTTGTTCATCATTTACTACTGCATCAAGATCCAGATCTATATAAGTGTAGAAAATGCGGTCGAGTATTGGCTAATAAGAGATCATTTAAACGTCACATGCATTCGCATGTGATCCAGGAACGTATTCATCAGTGCACAAAATGCAAGAAAATGTTTTCGTCCATTCCAAAATTGGAGAAACATTTAAAATCTCACATTCGAATACATGCCGATCAAATATGTGAACAGTGTGGTAAAGTTTGCCACAGCAAGCAGAGTCTGAGTGCCCACCAGAAGCGGGAGCATATGGGTTTTGTAAAGCAAAGAGCACAGTGTACGAAGTGCGGGAAATATTTATCAGACTCATCAACTTTACATTTTCATATGAAGTATCAACATCCTAAAACTAAAGTTGTAAATGCTTGCACGATTTGTGGAAAGATATCGGCTTCTGCATATGGACTGAAAAGACATATACAATATATGCACACAATGGAGCGTGTGCATAAGTGTACTATATGTGAAGATAAAGCATTCAAGACAGCCCAGATACTCAGGGTAAGAAGTGTTTTTTCAAATATTCTCATTGATAATAAGAAAGTTTAAATCAAGTTAGACGGGACGATTTTGTTCTTAAATCTTTACTTTTCGAATTTAATTATCAAACACTTGCATTTGAGTCCTGAGAAGATTGTTAATTTCTCATTGGAAACATATGAAAGTTCAAAACCTAGGTAGTAAGTGGTTTTTCATGTTTTGCAAAAATCACATAAAAACAAAAGTGATTATGATCAAACGTGTTGAAATTATTAAGATTGGCTTGTTGCATGATTGTGCTAAATTTTTAAAATCAACACATGAACAATTTTAATATTAAAACGTGGTGGCAATTTTTAATATTTATTTTATATTATTTTAATGAGTTATGTAAAAACAAAAGCCTGTTATTGATCAAGTTATATTCTCCCATTTTTTATCATTCATGATTCATCTTCAAAATAATCTAAGATCTGCCGGTATTTTTATCGGGATTGGGAGCGCCAGTTATAGCTATCATTGTAACTCATAATTGAAAATTTTAATGATTGATTTTGGGACAAATCAAAATCATCTATTATTTTGATGAACAAATAAAGCTCAAGGCTTAATTAATATTTCTAGTCAAAAAAAAATTTCAAATAGGCCCGACTTTCAACATAAAATTACTTAAGATCCCAATGATCATTGATGTTTTTATGTTGAAAGTTGGTCCTATTTGAATTTTTTTTGGAATAGAAATATCAATTAAGTCTTGAGCTTTACTTGTCCATCAAAATAATTAATGATCTTGCTTTCTTAATGTCTCAAAATCAATCATTAAAATTTTCAATGATGAGTTTCATTGATAGCTATAACTGGCGCCTAATATTGATTTTTTTCGCATAAGCTGAGAATTGTTTGTTAATGGTCGTAAGTTTTGACACTTCTTTCACATGAGTAATATTTTTTGGTCGCCGAGAAATATTAAGTTTAAATTGGAGCGAATTTTTCATTTACAACTTTATTGACACCTGGTAACACCTGCACTTTTTTCGATTTGACGTTCAATGTATTTCCCGTAAGAGAAACGCAAATCAGGATCTTATTAACATTATATTTCCTAATAACTATTATATGAATGGGTATTAATTTTATGAATGCAATACAATGACAAAATATGAGTTTATAAATCAATCGTAAAGTTATGATATAGCTGATTGTTAAAATACTTTATTCTTTGTATAAAAAATGTAAACAAACCACCTTTTCAACTTGAAGCAACAACAACTACTATACAGTACTATTATTTTACTTATTTTTTCTTTAAACGAAGTTCTTTGAGATACTTTTTGATTTTATTAAAAAAAATAAATTTTTGCTTTTATTTTCGAAGGATGTTTTAAAAATAAGAATTGAATAATTAAACTCAGAAATGAAGACATACGGTTTTTAAAAGAGCAAACATCTTTTGATGTTGTTAACTCGAGAAGTTAGTTCCAAAGATATGAAATATTCAGATAGTTCTATCATTTTTTAAAACTTCTTGTAAAAATTATTTTTATACCATAGAAGCTGGGTAAATAGCCTAAACGTAAAAAAACAAAATTTTAACTAAATATGAAAAATGTAATCTAAAAATATAGATAACCCTCTATATTATATTCGATAAAAAGTGTCCTAGCCCCAAGGTTTTTTTTAGTTTCTAAACGTAAAATACATTTTATTAATCTAAGTATTTCACAAACAGGAGCAAACGATTTTAATTCTCTTTTCGTAAAGTTAGTACAAATGCACGAGCAAAATGGATAAATAGATGCAAATATGTATTCATTTATCCATCCCTTCACAGTGAATTTTTACTAATAATAATACTAATTTAAAATAATATGCATTTTTTAATAATTGACTTATCACTTAAACCTCTTCTCCTGATTACGCAAATGATATTATTTTGGCTGACGACATGAATCCATTTTGGAAAGCAACGACAACAACAAAACAGTTTTTTTTTTTTTTTTTCATCTGCAAAATTAAGGAAATTATTTATAAGTTTCGATATGTATTCTTTCTGATTTACGAACTTGTATACGCAACTATTGTAGATAGATTTTAATGCAACTATTGTAGATAGATGTTTAAATAAAATTTATCAGTAAAATTTAAGTTTTCTCCTAAGAGAAATACATTGAACGTCAAATCGTGACAGCTTACTTAAAATCACAAAAAGTTATTCGCTGTTTTGATGATTTTTTTGTAGAAAAAATTAATATGACGTTTGTAATAATCGGCGAATAACTATTTTCACAAAGTGATAGGAAACAAGCCGTCTTGCTAACTATTGTAGTGCATAAAAATACCATTCCAATGACAAACGTCTCGTTGTTATTGGTTGAGCTAGCGCTCACATATTTTTTCCCATACTGCACCAAAACATTTTATCCCTCAAAAAATACACCAAAATATTATATTATGTCCTGTCGTTTCATTTCTTTCTCACCACCTATCTGCCTTTTGCAACAATATTCAACTCAAATTAGGTATAGGAAAAAAGGTCACGTAAATAAATAAAAACTTTTGCAACGACCAGACAAAAAACACGCACGCGAAATCTCAAATCTCATGTCCAACTTTGAACAGTGTTCATTGTTGGTTTTCTTCGACATGTCGTCGGCAAGACATGTAAATCTGGAAACAAAAACATAAAGCTGATAAATCTTAAAGATACCGCTCAGCTCTCCAAAAACACAAGAATATATTGTTGCTTTAGTTTTTTGACTTGTGTATTTCTTTTCTTATTTTACTGCTACAAAAAATAATTGAGCAAGCGGATTGAAAAAATTTCAGTCCCTGTGTTTTTTTGTCAGCAAGGAACTGGTATATTTTTGAGAATACGGAGCCACCTGAGATCTCTGAAATATAAACTGGATAATTGTTTCTTGCTAATTCTTTGGATTATGGGGCAATTTGGCATCATTGTTTTAAATGTCATGCGCTTGCTCAAAGTGAACTGTCAAATCGAAAAGCACAACATAAACAAATTGTGCATTTATTTTTTAAAAGTTCTTCGAAGTTAATAAAAATCTAAAATGCTTTGCATATTGTGTATTTCTGAATCAGATGAAATGCTACACATATTCGATGAAAACGCCATCAATTTAAACATCAGCAACATCATAACAAAGCACTTTTGGTTGCAGGTAAAAAAAAGAACTTCAATCAACAAAAACAAAATTACATTAAAAGTTTATCCAAATTTATCCTAAATAATAGCCGAATGCGGAAGAAAACAATGCCAAATATATTTGCTATTCATGTTGGAACGCATTGGAATCATTTCATGCTTTTTATAAATCAATCGAAGAAGCCCACAATAGACTTAAATTCCTTAAACATGATATCGATGAATTAACTCATTACGAGTCTTTTTCAGACTTGGTTACAACAGGTAAACTTCTTAAATATGCTCTGAAAGTCGGCACTTGTTGAAATTATGTCCTTTTGTAGTTGTTAAACAAGAAAATTCCGATGAGACCGAATTTGGTTTGGCAGAAATAACGGAAACAACATTAATCCAGCCAATTAATGGTGTGGTAAATAACGACGAAGAAAGAGAACTCCTGAATTCCGACTCTGAGTCAGAAGTTCCTCTCAGTACTCTTTGCAAAAGTTCTATGAAAGAAGATCAATATGAAGAAAGTAGCAGCAATGAATCCTCCTTAGCACAAGACAAGGACGATGTTAGTGACAGCGACTATGGAGCACCTAAGAAAAAAGCCAAAGTAAAAGTTTCGTCGAAGGCTAAAGACTTTGGAAAATATGGAATGCCCTGCAAAGAATTCGATGGGTTTATTAAAAAACATATGGAACTTGTTTGCAATATTTGCACAAAAAAACTGGAAAACTTCTTCTGCCTTAAAGAGCACTTCAAAAAAGTCCACAAAACAGATGGCTTTGTAACCTGCTGCGATAGGCAATGGACCAGTCGCTTTTCCTTAGTGCATCACTTGCTACTACATCAAAATCCTGATTTATTCAAGTGTCAAAAATGTGGTCGAATATTGGCCAATAAGAAATCTTTTAAAAATCACATGAAATCACATGTGATGCAAAAAGCAATACACAAGTGCGTAAATTGCAAAAAATTGTTTGCGTCTTTGCCCAAATTACAGAGGCATTTAAAAACACACTTTCGAGTTGACACTGATCAAATATGTGATCAATGTGGTAAAGTTTATCACAGTAAGCAGATTCTTAAAGCACATCAGAGGAGAGAGCATTTGGGCTTTGTAAAGCAACGTGTACAATGTCTAAAATGCGGAGTTTATTTGGCAGATTTATCAACATTGAAGTTTCATACAAAACATCTACATCCGAAAGTTAAAATTGTGCATTCTTGTGATATTTGTGGGAAGATTTCGGCGACTGCCTATGGACTCAAGCGACACAAAAAATATATGCACACAATGGAGCGTGTGCATAAGTGTAGTATATGTGAGGACAAGGCATTTAAGACAGCACAGATACTCAGGGTAAGAATAAGAATAATTGTTCCTTACAAGTTTTTATTTGTGTATCTTTATGTGCGAATATTGTTTTAATTGATTGGGTTTTCTGCTATTTTTCGTCCGAATATGACTGCCCAATATTTCGTTCTAATACTTTTCGCCCAGGCATTCACGGTCAATACCCTCTATTTCTGGGTGTTTGAATTTAACCAAATTAGAAGTGTTTCAATGTTATTTATTCTATTTGTGTCTGCATCTACTGTCTAAAATGACGGAACGACAAGAAAAATTATACGAGTAACTTATCTATTATTTTCGTTCTTCTCTTAAAATTTGTTTTGATTGTATGTATTTAATCGCCGAGTAACTTGATAAAAAACATTAGAAAGTGGCTATGTCAAATAAAAATATTTGTTGACTACATATAATATGGTATACTTGGCCTAGTGGAAAGTGCGTTGAACTTTCACGCTTGAAGTCTGTGTTGGTATCTAGTCTGTTCCACCTACACTCTTTTGCCTCTTTGATAAAGTGGTAAATTTTACAAGAATGTCAGAGTGTTCATAAATATCTGACTGTCCGATTTCTACAATCACAAATCGATTTATCAAAATAATTAAAAATCAATAACAAAAATCAATATTTACATTCAAGAAAGGTGTTTCTCATGTTTTGTGTTTGCAAAAATCGGGCAGTAAAACTCGGGCAGTGAAAATTCTTGCAAAAGTCCTTCTCATCTTAATCGTTCGAATTGAGCAAATAATCGTAAATCGCTTGGAATCGTTGCCGAATAATAACACACACACCGGATTTGCTGTGAGTTCAAGTCACTAAGTCCTATTCACTGCTACTACTACGCTATTCACTACATCACTATTTAAAAGCTGCCGCTCCATTTAGCGGGAGATATTAAAATAAAAGTTTTACTGCTGAAATATTCCCAAAATTCATTCACAGAAGTTGTCCATATACGATTTTGGTCTTTTTAAATAATTAATAAATAACTGTGGTGCTTGGTAGAAACATTTTAACTCCAAAAATAAATTTTAGGCTTCACTAGTTGAACCAAATTTTTTTTCTTCAAATTTTGGAAATAACCTTATAAAAAACTTTGTCATAACTATTCTAAAGAGAATCCGTTTACCCGTTTAAGCTCTAGCTCCATGTAATATGGACAAAAATAAATTTTTAAGACTAATCATGTTTCTACCAAACACGACAGATATCAGATTGTACAGGCAAAATAGTACATAAAATCCTTAAAAAAAAACGTTTATAATGAAACTTTTTGAAAAAATTTCATTTACCATGAGAGTTAGGAATGAAAAGAGTCTATGAAATTAAGGATGGTGGTATCAAACGCAAAAATTGAGCATCTTTTTAATGTACTTCTGAATCAAATGACATTTAAACCATAAAAAAAGTTTAAGTTCAGGATGACAATACTTTCAAAATAAAAGATAAATATTACCGAAAATCAATTGAAAATATTGGTCCTTTAATAGAACAGCATCAACAGTTAATTTGCCATGAAAACCTATAATTAGAAGAATACATAAAAATATCTGGTGAAAAGTATTTTTTTCGTGGCTAGGGAAGGGTGTGATTATTACTATAAAACCTGTTACTAAAATGGCACAGTACACATATCAATATCTATCTATTTGTGTACTACATAGTACACATATTAAAGGTAATATAATTAGGTGGTGGATCCCATGTGACGTGTGATTAAAATTGTTGTATGTTATGTGTGTGTTTCTTTGTTACTTGTTTGGAAAATAAGATTGTGTTATTTAATTAATTTATTTTCGTGTGGTTGTGTTTGTTGTTGTTGTAATACGGCTGACAAAACCCTGAGAACACTCATGAAACTTGGCTGTAACTCTTTCAATTAATGTGGCTTTCTTAACATGTCATATTAATGCCTTAGACTCTACTTTATTTTGTTTGAGCATGTCTTGAGCGTATCTTCGCTCCGAAAAAAGTCATGCACAATCTAAAAAAAAAATCAAAATCTTTGATTTTTCGATTTTTATTAGGTTTTTATTTGGTAACTTTTGCTGCTTAAATTTTTTTATAAAATTTTTAAGCCGTCTATTTCGATAGAAAATTTAATTGAATACAAATTTTTAAGTGTAAAATTGTCAAATTCGGCTTAGTTTCGGAGTTGTACCAAAAATATTGAAAAGTGGCCAGTGTTATTATTCTCCCAGAAACACATGAGTGAATTAAGCAGCATTTTCGGTTTTAAGCATGCTTGTGAGCCAAACAAACATATTCAATAATAAAAACTCTTGCACGTAATTGATTCTTTTTTTAGGGTCTATTCAAAAGGCTTTTGGTACCTAATAGCGTTTAACAATTTTTAGAATGTTTAAAAGAATATTTCAAATGTATGTACCATAGGAATGTTTAAATCCTATTAAAGTGCTCCTACACCATCTCACAAAGTATTAAAACATGCCATAATAAACTGGGAAGGAATTTCATACGACTGTAAAATTTGTGTGCTGAAAATGATTTTCTTATTTACTTCCACACTTGTATCTAAGCATATCACAATGTAAGTGTAGGCGCTAGGCAATATGAATATGAATTGTGAGGCTTGGAGGTGGAGCCCTAATTAATGAATGGAGACCAGTTTACTAAACAGCTACTGGCGGCCAACTCTTCTATTGCTTTTTACTCTTATGTTAATAACATAATAATAATAGAAAAAAAAACGTATGTTGTCCTTTGGTGGATTGGAATAACCGAACCACCAATGACACTTTATTTAAAAATTAATATGGTATTTATGCAAAAATCTTAACCTCGTTTCATGTAATTTACATATAATTATGATGAATTTCTTGATGGGCAATTCCATGTTAACTCACGTTACATTTGGGAGAGCTTTACAAGCTTTAATATTAAGAATTTCATACTTATATCAATACAAATGAAACAAAATAAAAACTCTTTACATGGTAATGATTTCGACTGCTAGGAAAAAAAATTGGGGGCAAAACAAATCTTTCTTAGTAAAAAAAAATACGAAAACATGTTGGTAACTCACGTTACCCGTTTCGAACACGGGTTTTGTGGCAGAGCCTTCTACATCTTCTTAAAATTAAACAAACCAGTAAAGCTCACAAGAATATATATGACTATATATAACTATACAGAAAGTTTAAATAAATGAAAGTATTTTATACAAATTTTATAAAATACATGCTAACTCACGTTACAAAAATTCGGTAACTCACGTTATTTCACATTTTCAATTTTAAGAAATGGTTAAGCCTTAATTTAATTGTATTTTCAGTCAGAAGTTTGTTTTAACAGGATGGAATTCTTATTTTAAAAGTAGCGAAAAATAGATAAATTCCATTTTTCCATCTTCATGTCTGTATTTACTATTTATTTCCTACTACATTTGCACTTAACAATTTTTAACAATTTGCATTTTTTGTGTTGCAATTAAATACATTTTATTTTATTATTTATATTTTATTATTAATTTTATCAACGCCAATCGTTTCTGAGTCTGCATTTCGTTGTCGGTGCCACTTGCTAAATTCCCTGATGACGATATTGCCGATACCATTGCAGTTCTTTCGGCATCGTTTGGCAGTGCTATATAACATGGGTGGTGATGGAATTTTTATCATGGCTGTTGTTTGTACCCTCATTTTCGTTGGCTAAATACTTTGGCTGTTTTTCCTACTTTGATTTGCTGTCGTTTGCCAGTGTATTCTTAGTATTAAGTTCTATGAACAAAACGATAGTGTATTTTTTTTTTTGTTCTGTTGATTACAGTGAATCGGATTGGTTATGTAAGTTTGAACTTAAATTTATAGGGTAACATGCTAGTCTTTTCTAAACGAAGATAAAAATGTACTAAAAAATAGGGCTAATGCCAGTTTGTTGTTGTATTTTACATACTACTTTTCTTTAAGCGAAGATAAAAATACACTAACACGGCTATGTTCACATTCGGTGTACTTTTTCACTGAATATTATTAGCCCTGTTTTTTATTCCATTTTTATCTTCGCTTGAAAAAAGTAGCATGCCAAATAGTTTTACAAGAAAAAACAAGTTGCTGGAGATTTATCACGTTTTCTTTTAATTTCCTTAAAAAAATCTCTTATACCCTTCACACAATTGGCCAGTTTATATTTCTTGAGCGCTCAGTATTTTTCCTGAACTTTTTGACAGAGCAGGAGGATAAAATATAAACAGTATTCCTCACATAGAAGTCAAAACAACTCTCTTTTTCTTTTCGTCTTATGTAATTTGAGCAAGCGAATCCAAAAAATTTGAGAGTCAGTTTTTAAGGTTAAAAGTGAGGAATTTTTTATATTTCTGAGCGCTCTGAGTCCTCTGAAATTTCAGAAATATAAACTGGCTAAATGAAACAAAATATAGGCAATTTTTGAGATTTCCTATGAAAGTTGAACGCACTTAACGCACACATTTACCTAGATGTGAAAGGAAACGTCAAAAAAACTTCAAATCCGGGACCGACCGGGAAGATTTTGTTCACCCCTCTTTCCGGCTGCCCTTCACACCATGAAAATGAAAGTTTATAGCAACTCAGTTTCCTCGGTTGAAAGGGGACATACAAAAAAAATACGTAGCTATACCATACTGTTGTTGTATTTAACATGGTAATTTTTTCTAAACATTGATCTTGTGTAGGGCTCTCTAGATGCAAATTATTTTTCAAGCGAAGATATGTGTACAAAAAAACGCACTGTGAAGCTTTAAATCTGTAAAATGAGAACTGGCATCACTGATTTTAATTTACAACAAAAAAAATGGTGCGTACGTTTCGTATTGAACTGTCAAAAAACATAACATCAACAAATTTCTGCATTCTTTCTCAAAATTCTTATTTTTTAAACAAAATAATTAATTCCAAGTAAGATATATATTTTATTTAAGTAAAATGCTTTGCATACTGTGCATATCAGTATCAGATGAAATGCTTAACATATTTGATGAGAACGGAATTAATCTAAATATAAGCAACATCATAACCAAGCACTTCTGGATAAAGGTAATAAGAAAATTATTGGAACAAAAAAAGCTTAAAGAAATTAAACAAATACTATGTATTATATACTAGCCAAGTGCGGAAGATAACAATTCGAAAGCTATTTGTTGTTCATGTTGGAAAACTGTAGAATCATTTCATAAATTCTATCAAACTATTGAAGAAGCCCACACCAAGCTTACAACATGTCTAAAACTTCCCATTGAAGAAAGTGATCCTGAATCGAATCATTTCGAGGTATTTTCAGATTTTTTCACACCAGGTAAATAATAGCGTATGATAATTTCGACTTGTAACTATGAATCCCATCTGTAGTTGTAAAAGTAGAGAATTCCGAGGATACTAAAGTTGAGTTGCCAGAAACAGTGGAAACAGCATCAATCCATCTAATTAACACGGTGGCAAAGGATGACAAAACTCAAAAAGCCCTTAATTCCGACTCGGAGTCTGAAATTCCTCTCTTCAAGCTAAGTAGCTCGGCAAAGTTTGTAAAAAATGATAAAGATGAAGAAGGAAATAGTGGTAATGATTCGGACTCTGATAGAGATGCGTCAGTCCAAGACAACGGACACCAGCAACAAGACTCCGAATCTGATAGTGGCTCAGACTCTGACAGTGATTACAAAACACCTAAGAAGAAAGCCAAGGTGAAAGTTTCGTCGACAACTACTGATGGCTCAAATAAAAAACTAATGCCTTGCAAGGAATTTGATAGTTTCATCAAACAAAATATGGAACTCAAGTGTAATATTTGCACAAAGCCACTTGAAAATTTCTTCTGCGTGAAAGAGCACTTTAAAAAAGCCCACAAACAAAACGGTTATGTTAAATGCTGCGAAAGGGAATGGACCAGTCGCTTTTCCTTGGTCCATCATTTGCTACTACATAAAAATCCCGATTTGTATAAGTGTCAAAAATGCGGTCGAGTCTTGGCCAACAAAAAAAGTTACAACAATCACACGCAGTCGCATATTACCCAAGAACGTGTTCATAAGTGCCCGAAATGCTCTAAAATGTTTTCTTCCATTGCCAAATTGGAAAAACATTCCAAAACACACATCAAACCACGCATCGATCAAATATGTGAACAATGTGGCAAAGTTTGTCATAGCAAACAGAGTCTCATTGCTCATCAGAAGCGAGAACATTTGGGATTTGTAAAGCAGCGAGTTCAATGCCCGAAGTGCGGCACTTATTTGTCAGATGCATCAACCTTACACACTCATATGAAGTATCAACATCCCAAAGTTGAAGTTCCGAACGTTTGTAAACTATGCGGGAAAGTTTCTTCCACTGGTTATGGACTTAAACGACACATGCAGTACATGCATTCAATGAAACGGGTCCATAAGTGTAATATCTGTGAAGATAAGGCATTCAAGACGGCACAGAGACTCCGGGTAAGTAGATAAGGTTTGAAAATTCAAACTAAGATTTCAATCAAACGTTTGAAAACATTTTCTTAATATTATAGATCAGTTGTATTTTGACATATTTCCCTATTGTAAATTTCTCCATTGGCAATTTGTTAGAAATGCGTAGAGCCATTATATAAAAAAAGGTCTGGCGATGGTCGTTTGTAAACAATCCGCGGCGGGAACTTTTAACTTCCTACGGAGGATACAGTATGATCCGTTGTTTTTTAGATATTATGATTATGACTAAATATCATTTAGTAACGAAGTGGCATTGGAATAAGGGTAAATTACTTCTTGTGTTTCGCGACGCAGTATTAACCAAAGAGCTTTTTTTATATACTTGCATGCGAAGAAATACTGTATGTTGGAGTTGAACTTAAATAGGAAAAGTATATCTTATACATACTATTACCTTACTTGGAACTACAATTATTTAACCTTAAACCATTCCAAAAAGTTCCCAAATTGAGTAATACTATTTTCCATACCAATGGATATCATAATGAGTGGACTGCCAGTAGAAAACGAAAACATACATTTTGGTTTGCCTAGGCCAAAAATAAACAAAATACGAACAAAAAGTTAATAGAAAATAATGTGATAAAATTGGGAAGAGCGTTTAAAAACGATTGAATTATCGAAATTCAGTTTAAATTCCGATTCGTGAGACAACAGTTAAAAAAAATATATTTGATTTGGATTCAATAAGATCAGGTCCCCACTTGCAAATACTAGGCGTGTTTTATTCCACTAGCAATATTTAGTTAAGTTGTAATGAGCAGTTGGAGTTTTCGGAATTCAAGGGTTTTTTGATTCTAGATTTTTGTGTTTCTGGACTTAGATTGTATCCGTCTCCCGTAGTTTTCCATTCATTCATTTCATATTTGGTGGTCAAATCATAAATCTTTAGTGGTAAATAGAACAACAAATAGGATTTGATTTTTTTTTTTTTTTCTAATTGTGTTAGTAACTTTATATTTTCTAATAGGCGTTTTTCTTTTTTGATTCAGAGCAGATTCCGAGCATGTTAAGCATATTCTGAACATCATCTGAATCAAGCTTGATCTGAGCGCTCTGATTTATTTTTGAAACATACCTAAACACTAGCTTTCAAATTTTTGTGTTCAACAGTTAAGTTTGTCTGCTCAGTTATTTTATTTTGAGCTCATAGAAGGTGTACTCATGGGACTGAAAAACTAAGTTTTTTTTGTTACTTTTCAGTATCCACATCTCGCTCCCACTCCTTTTGTGAAGGGAAATGTGAAAACTGAAACGTCAAAAAAAATCCAGTTGTTCAGTCCAATGTGAACACTGTCATAGAGGGCGCTCAGAGCTAAAAAGAAACACAAATTTTTTGTTTGGCAGTTCAGGCTCTGCTCTGAACTAAAAAAAAACACTAATTGATGAATTTGTCAAACAAACACCACCTTATTGGCAGTAAACAACACTGAAATGCCGAATACAAACTAATGCGTAAGGATTAATGGCTGCGTTTTTTTTTCCATATTCATATCATATGGACTTTGGCGAAAAGATCAAGATCGGTACATTCAACATTTGTTTACCTTTTGTCTTGGTCTTGCAATTGGTATTGAACTATCTTACCAACAAATATTTTACATTTCTATATAAATCGATAGCACAACGACTATGTTACTTTGCCAATACCATTTTATCTGGACTAACCCTGAACACTAGTGGTCAAAATGCTTTTGTTCAGCATTTAACTCTATATATCTGTTCGCGTACCTCCCAAAACTACGAATTCCTACGAATTTAGCCCAAAGCCAAAGATCTGTCAATCATATCAAAAAAATAAAATTCCTAGAAAATCGTAGTATTCGGAAATACACGAACAACCATCAAGCTATCATGTTTTTTTTTAAATTAATTTTCTTAAAGCATTTGTATTTGACATGAAAATTGCTTTGCTCTTTTGCTGTCGTTTTTTTTTATACAATATTATTTTGATTTTCAAAAAAACACAAGCAAGTCCTTTATTACATGAAGAAACTGAATTGCTAGCAACTTTCAGTTCATTGGTGAGAAGGGCAGGGGAAAAGAGGGGTGAATAAAATATTTCCTTTCACATCTAGGCTTAGGTGCGCTCAACCATTTTAAAAATTGTTTTGTTTTCTCGTATAAACAAAGAAAACAGCCAGCAAATTGTTTCTTCGTGTGAAAGAGAACTAAGGCAGCTTATTTTGGTGTGTGTGCAAGTGCGTGTAAACTTTGCTTAAAAATGCCATTCTAAGAATTTTACCCAGATCAAAAAAAAATGACTTGGTTGAAAAGAAAGCAAAAGTTGGTTTCAGGTAAAAAAATCAAAATTAAATCGATTTTTTGGTCGAAAGGAAAACTGCATTTTTATCTTCTTTTTAAAAAAAACTAGCATTTCTTGTATTTTTAAATTTATTTATTTTATTTTGTTTAAGTGACGATAAAAATGCACTTAGGGACTTAGCCGTTTTTCTTTAATTATAGACTTTGGCATCACTTAAAAAGTGTATACTTTTCTTAATTTTTTTTGACAACCTCAAAAAGAACGAGAAAAGTCAAACAACACCGCCGCCGTTCCAAACAAAAAAAATAATTGTTCATTTTATTTCTATTGAATAATTGAACAAATACATTATTTATAGTTTTAATTTATCCTGCAAATGGAAGAAGTGTTATGTGTATTGTGTGTGTCAAGTGCAGAAACTGTTATAAATATATTTGAAGAAGAAGGAACGACCCTAAACATTAATGAAATTATCGTAAAACATTTTTGGCTTCAGGTAAACAAATCAAATACAAATTTTATTCGAAAGCATTAAATAAATCCTCAAATTTATTCATCATAGCCAAATGCAAACGACCCGAATGCAAAAGTCATTTGCACATCTTGTTGGGCAGAATTAAGTTCCTTTCATGAATTCTATGTGCAAGTTGAGGAAGCCCATGTCAGTCAGCTAAAAGTCATCGAAAATGATGAGGAGTTAAAGTTGGAGAATGTTTTTGTTCAATTGGCTTCGTCAAATGTTGCTCCTGATGAAGAAGTAGCTTCGGAATTTTTGGATTCTGGTAGGAATTACTACAACAATGCCGATTGACGAAGAGTTCATTGCAGGGTGCGAGATATCAAAAATGTTAATTAAAAAATGTATTTATCCAGGTTCTTTAGAACATTGAGAAAGATTTAACTTGAGCTGTGGTCATTAAGCCAGTTCGTCTAACGAAATCACTTTAAATGTAGGTTGCACCCAAGTGATCTTGAGGGATTTGAGTGCCGCTTCCCAATATGTAACGTTAATTTTAATAACACTAAAATCTCGCATTCCTGAGAATAGAAGTACTCCTTTGAACTCTTTTTGGCATTGGTTCTGTGTTTCTTTCTATTCGGCTTATATTATATTCAATGTTTCTACAGATATTAAACTAGAAGTCAAGGAAGATGCTGAAATTCGTCTAAATGTGGATGATTATCATGCTACAGAACAAAATGACAATGAAACGCACTCCACAGAATCGCAGTTGGTTAATTTAGGAGCTCCACCTGCTAGCTCTACAAGAAGTCGTAAATCTGTAGAAAAACCAAACGCTCACAATGATTCTTCCAGTGAAGATGACAAAAGCTTTGACAATATCGATCCTGACCTATGCAATTCAGCAGATTGGCAAAACGAGGAAGATAACTCAGACAACACCGAAGAAGATAGTGACTATGAGGACAGGACAGCAAAGGCAAAAAAGTCGAGAGAAGCCTCAAAGGAGACCAAAAAGCGTGGTCGACCAAGAAAGGGTGAATCTAGATCTCCTCCTTGTAAGAAACCACGAAACTCTGGGGAACAAAATTTAAAAAGAAAACGCATGCAAGAGTTTGATGAAATAATTGCTAAAAATATGAAGCTTTCATGTGCCGTGTGTCATGATATATTCATCAACTTTGCCGCTCTCAAGAGACACTTTCGATATAAGCACAACGAATGTGGATATGTGGTTTGTTGTACCAAAAAATTTCGTAAACGCGGTGTTCTCGTGGATCACATATGCACTCACCAAAATCCAGAGTACTTTAAGTGTGAACAATGCGGAAGAGTTTTGGCCAACAGGAAGGGCCTGGACAGTCACATGCTAACTCATGATACAGAAAAACAACGAATATATCAATGCGATCAATGTACGTTGAGTTTCTACACAAGACCACTCTTGACGCGTCACTTGCAAACGCACATTTCCGAACGCAACATCAAGTGTCCTGATTGTGACAAATTGTAATGAAATTTTTTGCTGCTTTAGTCTTTTTTTATTCAAAGGACGTGTATAAATGTTACTCTCTATTATTACAGTTTCTCAACACAAGACATCTTACGCACTCATGTGAACAATGTTCACAATGCTGCATACACGAGGATCTGCGATCAGTGCGGGAAATCCTTCCGCCGGCCGGATGCATTTCGACGCCATCAATTGGAACATGATGGCATTACGCAACCAATGGTTCCTTGTGAAAAATGCAATGTTAAATTAACTAGCAAATATGGATTGAAGCGACACATGGAATCAATGCATCCCGAACAAGATGTCAAGCATATATGCAATGAGTGTGGAAAAGTTGCACCAAGTGCTGCTGCATTGCAACGGCATATTTCCTATATGCACAAAATGGAACGTAAATACAAGTGCCCCATGTGTGATAAAGCATTTAAAAAGACTGGCGGACTTAAGGTAGGTGATAGTGAGAATACAAAAGTTTTTTTTTTTTAATTGTTCCCCAAAACTCGGATGTACGTTTTTGAAAACTACATTGAATTCTGGAACTCCTGAACTTTATTCTATTTTAGAGGTTTACACAAGAAAAAAATTAAGTTTAAATGAGTAGGATCAAACTTATAGTATAATAATATTTTTACACCTTTAGAAAACAGAGTTTAGTTTTATTTAAAATATTTTTGACGCAAGAAATAATCTCCCTTTCAGTTGAAAAAAGAAACTTGATTCTTAGAATGTAAAAAACAAGACACACAAATTAAAACAATCTAAATAATAGTAGATGAGGCTCGGGAATTGTGTAGATGATTGGTTCTGTCAATATTAAATGAACCTAATAACCAATTTAGAGTCTGAAATCAAATTTTTACAATTTTCGTTTATTTTAAATTTGTTCACAATTTGTTCGAGAGTGGGGAAATTCATCTAAGAGTAGGAAGTTTTAGCAGTAGTTTTCGTTAAACGGTGTTTGTTTTTACGTTTGTGTGTTCATCATCTTATTTTACAAAAAAAAATTTTGAGATTTATGTTGAGTTTGTCAGGAAGATTTATCTGAACCTTGCAAAATCAAATACTCAAAACCGAAATTGTTTTTTTAGTTAATGTGAAGTTAATATTTTTATAATGAAATTTTTAAACTTATTTAAAATTTCACTTCTTATATATGTATAAACAAGACTTTATTTTTAAATTTTCTCATGAAAATCTTAAAAATCAAAAACCGACTGAGAAAGTCTAGCAATAACATTTTTTACTCTGAAGTGTGTGAATTGTTATATTTTTTTTTGCAGAGGCTAGACTCTAAACGATTGAACATTTTGTTCCACCTCGCTTGTCAATTGATTTAACTGTCTCAGAGTTATCAAAAATAAAACTGGTAAATAATATTAAAACTATAACCTACGATTACATATAGTATGTTGCTATGTATAAATAATAAATTTTATCTTAAAATATTTATTAATCTTCACAAATGAATATGTATATTACGAGTATATTGATTCAACAAAATTAAAATGTCTTCGATTTTCAATGCCATTAGTTCTAGTTTAGTGAAATATTAAACCAGGTTGAATGACAGCCCTTTAGATTAATATTTAGAGGTCGCTCATCGGTTCATTCTAATTTCCATAAAAATCGAATGGGAACTTTTCTTTCTTTACTTTGTAACTTTAGAAGCGGTTATCATTTAGCAATAACCGAGGTAGAATCTTAAAAATGATTTGATATTCCTTAAAAAATATCCTTGTTTCCTATCCAATTAATGTACCCCTCCCTTCTTTTCACTTTTAAGCCTAGTACGCTGCAGATGCGAAACAAAATGTTAAGTTTAATTAACACATGCTATAGTGTTTTTAAATCCACCAATTTATTTTATAATATGCTTCTTAAATAGAGTTTTCATTGAAAGGTTTTTGAAAAAATTATTTTCATACTTAAAAAAGCTTAAATTTTTAATTTGGAAATATTATTTTTTTTAAAAACTGTCATCGTAAACGTTGTAAGACTGTAAACTGCTTAAATCTATCGAATTCTCCATACAAAATGGTAACAGAAATACGAAGTTTAAAACTTTGTATGAAATTGAATACCCTTAATCCAAATTTGATTTAAAAAGCATATAAGGCAATAGATTGGTGACTTAACAAAAAAGCGTAGGCACTGTTAGTATTGCCGTTATTTTTTAATAATTTTTTTTATTTGAGTCAACTTTATTGAAAATAACCCATCTCCGATACGATCTGTTTTGTCTGAATCTTATCTACGCTCTGATTTTCTGATTTTTGTTAGCACTTTTTCACAAGATTTGCTAGCAACTTTCAGTTCCAGGGTGAGAATGGCAGGAGAAAAGAGGGATGTATAAGGAAATAAGAAAAAACGTACAAACAATCTCCAGCGACTTGTTTTTGCTTCTCATTTCTTATCTGAAACTGAAGATCAGCTATCAGGGTTAATATTTGAAAAAGAATTATACACACTTTTCATATAAAATTTTACAACACATGAAAATTAGATATGTTAATCGGAAATCACCAGTTTTCTACGGTCACACCCGTAACACAACTAAATTGGATCCTATAACTATAACTGGACCACTAATTTTTCATACTTTAGTATACTTATTTATTAAAAGGACTTCGGGCCACATTCCGTATGTGTGAATGATATTTTGTGTACACATTCCGTTTAGACCCAAAACAAGTGTGAATAAATTTGACTGATTGTTCATACGATATTTGTCAAAAAATTTAAACTCACTCTTGCGGAATCGCAAAAATAGACGTGTACCCGATTTTCTGTGTCTACAAAAAAACTCACTTGCGGAATTGGGCAATATGAATTAGCAATAGTATGTGAATAATTAATAAAATATGGAGTCTCACTGTCACACCCGTAACGATGGAAACACCAATATGTGTTGTTGGACGGGATTGGAAGCAGAAATGCTTATGCAGTGGAGATACACTCGTGCGAAAACTACCAAGTGTATACACGACATGACTATCCACTACGTAGTGAAACTAACCAATCTAAACAGAGACATCCATGTATTTATGTCGTTTTCGATTGGATTTTGAGAATTGGAAAAGCTACTCCAAATTTTCCATTTCGATGGGAATGGAACAATTCCAAAATTCAATCGAAAATAACGATAAATTAGGTATATCTGCGCGAACTTGTGTATCCAGCTTTTATTAATTTTTTAGTCACAAAGAGCTGACTTATTGGCATCACTGAAATATATTTGTGACTGACAGATACTACACTGTCAAACAAAACGTCGTCGGTCAACAAAACTGCTTTTGACAAGGATTTTTATTTTATTAAATGGGAATTATAAATTGCAAATAAAACTTACTTAAATTTTTATTAATATTATTAAAAAAAATATTCAAATTGTACAAAACAAAATGCTTTGCATTTTATGTGTAAATTTCCCTGATCAAATAATCGACATATTTAGTGAAGAGGGATTTGCTCTGAATGTTTGTAGTGTAATTGGCAAACACTTTTGGATGCTGGTAAACAAGAAAAACAACAAAATAGTTATACAAAGTTTTTTTAACTAACTTATTTTGTTGATTTATTTTCTACTTTAAACAATAAACAAACAAAAAAGCCAAACAAAAACGATGAAAATGCAAGATACATCTGTGGATCATGTTGGAATGCCTTGGATTCATTTCACAAATTCTACAAACAAGTTGAAGAGGCGCACTTGTCAATGCTTACTGCAACTGCTTTGCCAGAGGAGGATTTAAAGCCAGAAGATGATCAAATAGCTGTTGAAGTAGAAGTTCGATTGATAGATAAATATGATTCCAATGGAGATTATTCAAATACAGGTAGTTATGAGGAGTTAACGATTATGTAGAGGATATCTCAATAAAAAATATGTGTTTTCTGCTGGCTTCAGATTAAAGCTTCGGAAATGAATACGATCTATAACATGGAATACAAAGATAACTCTGCGGTTTAGGTCATTTCGACTGAATATACATAATTGAATTAAAAGTTCAAATGAGCTCAACTCAAATATGCGTTTCACCCAGGTATCATAATAATTGGACTCATCAAATAAGATGAATACGATACCCGTCTAAGATGCAACGTGGTATCGATGTTAATCAACTTATAATAAAAAGAATAATGATAGTCATCTATCTGATGAGCCCTACTATCGTCCCTGGTCGAAACTAATTTTGGAGTTGAGCTCATTTGAACTTTTTATTTAATTATTTTCACCTTAAACAGTTAGCCGTCTCAAGTATACCTACTTATATTTAATTTAGAAGTTCCATAAGAAATCGTAAACAGAGACCATCAAATTACATAAAAAATACGAATTGTTTAACTTCATTAAAACCAATTCTTATGGGAAATGTTAATCTCAGTGTTATTTCTCACTAATTTTTACATGTTTAAGTCGGTAATTACTGACCAAAACATTTCGTACATTTGGGTTCTCACCAAACTTAAGTGACTTCTTATTTAACTGGTATTTTTGTTGTAGCTACAAAAGAACGCATTTTTCCAAATCTGATTTAAGGCCAGCAAAAGCACTATTTTTTATTATAATTAAAGAAATGGTTTGAAAAATGAATAAAGTTTAAAAAAGCTAAACTTATTCACCTCCAACGTAATCTTATAGCCGTTAAGCTGGAGGTAAAAGACGATGGAGAGATTTGCTTGCCATTAATCGAAAACACTATTGACATCGACCTAAAACCTGACGACCACGAAATCGAAGAACAGCAGCAACATTCATTTATTGATTCAAGTGATACTGATGACTCTGAAATTCCACTTGCAAAATTTACAAAAACTCACTCGAAAAAGAAACGCAGAACAAAAACAACTTCCAGTAATGATGATCAGGAATCATCAGCAGAATGGCTAGACGATAATCATACAAATGACGATGGTGATGATGACGAAGAAGACAGCGAATTTGGAGTAAAACAAAAAATAACACCCATACGAAAATCGCAAACTGGCAAGAAACGTGGTAGACCTCTCAAAGGCACTCCCAAAGATGCAACCCAGAAAATAATTACCGAAGAACAAATCAAAAAGCAACAACTCTCTCATGAGTACGACGACATCATACAAAAGCATATGAAACTAACGTGTAATATTTGTCAATTAGCTTTGACAAACTTCTTTTCACTAAAAAAGCACTATCGTTGCAAGCACAACGAACGAGGATATGCTTTTTGCTGTAGCAAAAAATTCCTTAAACGGGGTGTGCTGGTTGATCACATTTACACACACTTGAACCCAGAACATTTCAAGTGTGACAAATGTGACAAGGTGCTTGCTGATCGTCGATGTTTGGAGGTTCACATGAATATACACAGTGAAGAGAAGCAACGGATCTATCAGTGTGACCAGTGCAACAAGAGTTTCTTCAAGAAGCCCCTGCTGACTCGTCACATGCATATTCACATACCTCAGGAGGAGCGAAAGTTTCACTGCGAAGAATGCAACAAGTTGTAAGCCTGCTTTTCAGTCCATTTTTCTCAGAGATGTGTTGTTATTATGTTTAAAATTTCTAACTTGCAGCTTTCCATCGAATTACACTCTGCGTGCACATATTAACAACGTGCACCAGAATGCATATGCGAAATTCTGCGATCAGTGTGGCAAGTCGATTCGGGGACGGGAAGCATTTCAAAGGCATTTGCTGGAACATGCTGGTGTTCCTATACCCACTGTACAATGTGAGAAGTGCGGAGCTAAACTCAAGAACAAATATGGCCTCAAGAGACACATGAATGCAATGCATGCCGATACAAGCGTGCCTCATGTGTGTAATATTTGTGGCAAAGTAGCACCGAATGCGCCTGCGCTTCAAAGGCACTACCATTATGTGCACAAGTGTGAGCGTAGTCATAAGTGTCCCATGTGTGATAAGGCCTTTAAAAAGGCTGCAGGGTTAAAGGTAAGTATTGACTATTGAGTATTGGGTTTTTCTACGTGTACTTTAGTTACACTTGTTTCCCTGCTAGGTTCAAAATATGGGAGCCACAACTTTTATGTGCTCAGGTCGTACATTAATTTATACGTTTCACTTTCTCCATTATCTGCCTGTATGACAAACAGTTATTCCTTTTAAATAAAGAAAAAAACTACACAAAATTGTGATTGTAATTTTAAGTTATTAAATAGAGTCCAACCTTAAAAAAGACTAAATTGTTTAAATATTTGTATCGAAAGCACTCTTTAAATAGATACTTCAATATTTTTTTATTGCTACATTTTAGGAACACATGACAACTCATACTGGAGAAGTTCTTTACACATGTCCACATTGTCCGAAAACATTTAATTCAAACGCCAATATGCATTCCCATCGTAAAAAAATGCATCGCAAAGAATGGGAAGAAAATCGAAGGCATCCTCACATGGGAGCAAGTGCTAATGCAAATGCCACTGAGGAAAACAACCAGCAGCAGTAATTTTTAAGCATTGAGCTACATATACATTATATTTTTTTTGTTTGTGTATTATTTTTTAAAATTTTGAATGGAGAAGATTGAAAATTGTGTTTTCAATAAAATTAGTGTTATGTGTAAGAATATTTAAGATGTTTTATTGTATTAAAAAAAATATTACTTCCGACATATAGGTATAATAGGGCAAGTTTGTGTCTTTTTGTTTGTACCTAGACTTCCAGCCACTGAAGCGATTTACTTCAAATTTTAAATTAATGCTTTTGTTCCCTGGAAGGAAAATTGAAAAAAAAAATGGCGTACATACAACCGTTGAGAAAAAGCTTATTTATCTCAAAACGGCTCTTACCTTTCTGATATAAAAATACAAATATTATGAACTTTTGAAAGTGTAACGTACATTTTGTACAGCAAATATACTTCCAGAAATCAAGTAAACTTGGGTCAGTTTCAAGACTTACGGATAAAGTCTCGGATAGCCTATTTGGAACTTTTTTGAGGGTTCAAGTTAAACTTTTGGTTTCAAATCCGACTGATAAAGTCTCCGATAGCATATCCACATGTTCAAGTGGCTGTTAAATATTTTATCCAGAAGATTCCTACCTGCTTTGAGTTTTCATCGTAATATTTTGAATTTCGCTTTGAATTAATCCATCGTGGCTCATACTGAATTTTAATATTAAAAACCAGTGACATTTTAAATTAAAACGATAAGGATTTTTTTTTTAAACAAAAATTCAATTTTCAGTATGTTTTTGATGTTTTATGTTGTTCTCAAACTGTAAACTTATCCACCGGTTAGTTTATCCGAGACTTTTATGATGCAACAGAAATAAAATAACCTACTTTATCTACCGGATATCGTTATTTGTCGGATATCTATCCGAAACTTTTGAAACTGGCCCTTAGTATCGCATCGAAAAGAAAATTGCAAACGACAAATTTTATTCAATCACAATAAAGAAAAAAAGTCATTCACCTACCAAAAATTGACCACGATATCGAAATCAGTTAATCAACAACTACTTCCAAAACAAATTGACTATATAGGTTCGTGTGGGTGAGACAGTGAGCGCCAATGTCAATTGTCCCAAAACTAGTAAATGCGCTTTTTATATTGGGATGATTGACTACGGTATTACCGCAATTATTTGTGGGAAAGGGAAGTGTGGTGTCATGGTTATCATAAGGCACGAAGAAAACAAACGACGGATTCATGCGTTTCATTTGTTGTTGTTTCAGTTTGCAAAACATTAATGTAGTTTCCGTTTGGTTTTGCGTTCTGTTCCATTCCTATGGATAATAGAAAAAGTAAGGCTAGTCGCGCACATGCAATTTTTAGTTTTGAAACTGTTTGGTTGCAAAATTGAGTCCTCTATGGGCTCGTATGAGACTCCGCGCACATGCAGAAACTATTCCGTCGTCGATTCGAGCAACTTTTCAGTTTGTGTTTCGGCGATTACCCGAAATCAGTTTTTCAGTTTGTGCCATATGGAATAATATGTAACTGCGCGGAGATGCAACCAAATAATTGCTGATATTTAACCACGTCGTTGAATTTTGTTCTCTTTACGAAAGAGAACAAATGTATCTTTTCTTTAATTTGCTGAGCAAAAGAATGGGACGAAGGCGATTATATTTTTCTTTGAATGTATGAGATAGAAAGACTGAATAAACATTGTCGGTGTGTTGGTTAGGTTCGTTGCGATTGCTGGTGGAGTTGCTCATGTGCGCGCTCAGTAGTCAACTTGTGACTAAACTATTTTGTTGCGGAAGCAGTTGCATGTGCGTGACTAGCCTATAGTACGGAAAAGAAGTACTCCAAACATGTAATGGAAAACAACATTAGGGCTTATACAAGAGCGTTAAACCGTCGAAAATAGAACAGATTTACGCAGTCTACAACTTTACTTTATTTACGATGACTTTCCTTCGTTGCATGATGAATTTGATTTTTTTTTTGTTCGTGTTTTAAGTGCCTTGAAGTTTCTAATAGGTTTTATTCGGTTACTTCCCAAAACTGATAATTTTTAATAATTTTAGGGCCAGGTTGTTCACTGCTTATCATTAATCAATGATTATTGTGACTGGTAAATTCTTAAAGTACTAACATGTCAGATTAAAGTAAGGAAAATAGTTTTCATATTTTGCTTGCATCAAAACAAATCAGTTTCATCATAACCATAAACCCAAAATAGGAATAAACTGTTCCAAAATCCAATCGGAAACGGCATAAGACATATAAAACAGAATTAGGAAATTGTTTCAAAATCGTATCTACAAACTCATAAATATTTTTAGTCGATAATTTTTGACCCAATAATTACATAGAACAGGCCTTTAAAAAAAGGCAGCCATTATAAACCCAACGCTTTTGGCATCACTTATCTTGTAGTGACTTCGCTGACAAAACAAATGTCAGAGTAAAACAAAAGTGAAAAAAAGTATCCAAACAACAAAGGTTTTCCTAATAAATAAATTATTATTTAATACCTATTATTTATAACAAAATGCTTTGCATTTTATGTGTTAATAATAGTCTTGATCAAACAATCGACATATTCAGCGAAGAAGGACTAAATTTAAATGTAGGTAGCATAATTAGCAAACACTTCTGGATTCAGGTAAGGCATGTAAATTTATAAAAGAAAAGAAATAATCACTACTTTTCTAAAAAGCCAAATAAAGATGACAAAAATTTAAGACTCATATGTGCTCCCTGTTGGAATACTTTGCATTCATTTCATAAATTCTTTAAAAAAGTTGAAGAAGCCCACTTGTCTTGGGTTGCAGGTAAGAAGAAACAGTGATATAAGATGATAGCGAAAATGTCACCAATTTGTCTCCTCATTTCTAACTCAAATTCGCATAGACGTTAAAGTAGAAGATGACATCAAAGATGACATTGAATCCTCCTTGCCATTACTGGACAACGTTTCGAACCCTGAGTCAAAGCTCAACACTGAAGAACTCACACAGGAAAAGCAGAATTCATTTGCCTCACAAAAAAAAGACGACTCCGACTCAGAGGTTCCACTTGCTGTCTTAAAGAAAACTTGTAAAACAAAACCAAATTCTACATCTAGTAATGATGATCCGGATTCATCGGCGGAATGGCAAGATCAAAACTCAGATGGCGATAATAACAACGATGATGATGATTTTGACGATGAAGATGATGAAGAAGAAGATACACAAAAAGATAAAAAACGAAAAACAGACACCAGCTCAAAAGAACTGACAAAAGCTGGTAAAAAACGCGGTCGTCCACTTAAAGGTACTCCCAGAAAAACAACTCCTAAGCAAGTCTCCGAGGAACTAGTCAAAAGAAAACAACTTTCGCAAGAGTATGATGACATAATACAGGAACACATGAAGCTTTCGTGCAGTATTTGTCTTATTAATCTGCCAAACTTTTCTGTTCTTCGAAAACACTATCGCACTCAGCATAGCAAGCGAGGATATGCTTCGTGTTGTGACAAAAAATTCCACAGTAAAAGTATTCTCGTTGACCATATTCATACTCATTTAGATCCGGACCGTTTCAAGTGTAAGAAATGCAGTAAAGTATTGGCTGATCGACGATGTTTGGAGGTTCACATGGATATGCACATCGAAGAGAACCAGCGCACTCATCAGTGTGACCAGTGTAAAAAAAGTTTCTCCAAAGAAATACTGCTGACGCGTCATATGCATATTCACATACCCGAAGAAGAGCGGAAGTTCCCCTGTGAGGAATGCAATAAGCTGTAAGTTCGACTGATAAACATACCTAATTAAGGATGTTCTAAATTTTTCTAATATCTAATTTGCAGCTTTTCATCAAATTACACACTAAAAGCGCATATGAACAACGTCCACCAGAATACTTATGGAAAAATTTGCGACCAGTGCGGCAAGTCAATACGTGGTCGTGAAGCATTCCAAAGGCATTTGCTGGAGCATGCTGGTATTCCAATACCCGGAGAACAATGTGATAAGTGTGGAGCGAAATTGAAAAACAAATATTGCCTCAAGAGACATATTAGTGCCAAGCATGCCGATTTGAATGTACCCCATGTTTGCATCATTTGTGGTAAAACTGCACCAAATGAACCTGCGTTACAGAGGCATTACTATTATGTACATAGGTGTGCGCGTAATCACAAGTGTCCTATGTGTGAAAAAGCGTTTAAAAAAGCAAGTGGTTTGAGAGTGAGTATAATACCAAAGCAGCTACAGTTTTTCGTTTGTTCTATGTTGTTTTTTATTTTTAATGCTAGGAACACATGACCACCCACACTGGAGAAGTTCTCTACACATGTCCTTACTGTCCGAAAACATTCAACTCAAACGCTAACATGCATTCCCATCGCAAAAAAATGCACCGCAAAGAATGGGAGGAGACCCGACAAGCAGCCGCACAAAATTTGTAATTCTCATCCAAATGAAGAGGTTTCACTACATCATTTGTTTCTTCTCAATGATAAAAATGTTCAAGTGATACTCTCTACCTTCCTTTTTTAACTCGAACGTTATCCAATTAGACTGATTTAAATTAAATTTGGGGAAGAGAAAGATGAAGAAATACCCTGGAGATGTACATAAGGTGAATTATATGCTTGTCCAAGGGCGTACAAAAAAAATTTATGTCAACCAAAATAGATGATTACTCATAAGTGTGTTAGTATAAAGCTTAAATTCTAAAACAGTCCTTTTTAAGCAACAAAACCGTTTCTAAAGAAAGCAGTTAGTTGCGATTTCTTGTTTAACTTTTGACTTATTTAAAAAAAAATGTGAGAGCGAGAGCCCACAGTAGATTTTGGGTGTGGAAGATAGCAACAAAAGAAGTATAGTAGTTGAAAGTCTTGCAGTCCATAACAGGGGCTCTTGTGATTAAAAAGTGCATCGAACACAAAATATGAATGGAACTTGAAGAGGATGTTACCTTATCTAGATAATGCCTCTCTGATCACAGATCGCGGAATCTGAGATCATTCGAGTATGTTGTAAGTCTTATATTTCTGAACAGGTCACGAAAACAGGTAATGTTAAACTTTGTCAACTTAAATTGTCAAATAGTCAACTTTTATTTTAAAAATAAATTTATGGAGCCGGTTAATATTTTCAAATTTATTTAGAGGCGGTTTTTATGTGCTTAAGATTATGCGTCAGTAACTTCTACATTCTCTATTTCTGATTGAAGTCCTTTTTGCAATAAAAGTTTTTTAGATAATTATTTAGTAAATAATGTTTGATTATTATAATTTTTAAGTTTTTTGTGTACTTTTAAATTTAAAAAAAAAAATATTGCTAATATGTATAATGATTAAGTGCATTTTTATTGCTGAGTTTATTCATATGTGACTCTTACATACATATATCATTTTTTTTGTAACATGCTAATATATTACGTATAATAAATAAATAATACAAATTAATATCGAACCTTTGTAACATCTAACATGTTCATTTGGTATGAAATAATGAAAAAGTGAACAAGCGATTCAATTTTTTGCTCAGTATTTTGAAAGCAAGACTGGAAACTGAGGAATCCTGTTTTTGAGATTGCTGCGATCTCATTTTGCTGAAGTGACATATTATTTCGCGACGAACAAATATTTTTCGAAAATATTTTTACTATAAGAATTACTTAGAATAGAAAAATACAAATCAGGCACTACGAGAGCAATGCAGAATGTATACCAGCCCATGTGCACAGAATGCAAGGGCACATCATTTTTCATTTTTAATGTCCCCAGCCTATCTCAGACTATAAAAGAACAATTTAACCATTTCTTTTTTACAAAGCACATTCAAATTAATTGAAGATGGTTCTGCGTAGCTAAGTTTTCTTTTATTTTAATCCATTATCTCTATGTCTACCTTTTTTGCTAATATTCGTCCCCTAGAGCCTAGACTGCATAATAGATTTATCGAGCTTCGTTTAACATGATGCAGTTAAACATTTATCATAGCATATTCCAACCCAACTTATCCAAACTACCCAAGGGTGTTAACTTTCATAGTTATGACATATCCATGTCAAAGAAAGAATTTGTGTTGTTCAATCGATCATCAAAACGATTCCCCAGAATTCAAATTTTTGATTTCAGGAAATAAAAGAAAAATGTATTTAAAAAAGAAAAAGTAGTTTCGCTTTTTTAATGCTATTTTATTTACATACATTCTAGAAACTAAAAATGAAAACTATTTATTGTCTTGAGGTATATCTATCGATATACTCATATACGATTCTTTGTGTGTTTCTGCCCATTTCTGTGGCAAACGTATATCAATAGATTTTCGAAACACCATACATGCAATGTGAGGAAGTTTTTCAAATTTTATTCGATTAAAACCAAGCGTTGCTAGAGTGTACCTCCAGTTTTTCATAATGGCTGCATTTTTACCCACATGCTGTGAATCGGGTGTAATAATAATAAGAATTCCTTCGAATTTTAAAAGCTCATAAGCATTTCGACAGCATAGCAATCTTTGATCAGAAGATGGAATATATTCCAAAAGTAAACTAAAAACAACACAATTGAAATAGTTTGCTGGAAGGCTGTGAATTTTGCCATTGACTGGTAAAATTTCCGTGATTGTGGGTGAGATATTTATCTTTAGAAAATCACCTTCAAATACAGCATCTGTTGCTGGGCATAAGTCAATTGCTGTCACATCGAAGAAATCCATATTTTTGAATGGATTAAAACAACTTCCCACATCGAGAACTCGAAGATGTTTAGTATCCTGGTGATACTTACATAGGGTATTATCGAAATCATATGATTCGAGAAGTCTTTCTTCTCGGGCACGTTTTTCTTGGAGAATTCCGTCAACCAGAAAGTAGCTCATGCAATAATCAATTGTCCATTTGATTCTACTCCTTGCCAAGAGATCAACATTGGTTGTGTTGTCTTCCCATATGGTGGCTAATTTACGCATTGCTTCAGCGTATTCTTTCAGACGTTCTGTGTTTTGAACATGATGATCCCAGGCTTCTGTTGGTCCCATTTGTTTGCTCAACACACGAAGAGATTCATGGACATCTTTGATGATAGTTGCTAATTTCTTGTGCTCCTCTGTGGCCATTGGTTTTTAGATTTTGATGCAATAGGTTTTTTATGATTTGTCAAAAAAAAAAGAATTCTGCAAACACGTCTCTAGCGCCACTACAATAAATTGAAACGTCAAACCAACAGCTGTTGCATCCAGTACCGCCTTCTACTAAATGCGTACTAGATAACTGCACGGGGGCTCCAAGCTCCATTAGGCGCCCGTGACGCGAGAGTCAGTAATTTTGTTTTAAGTTAAAATGAGTTACCAAATCAGGTTGCAAACCTTAAACCTGGTCGAGTTGAAATGAGTTTGACTCGACTCAAGGAGCGGAGCCGAGTCGAAATTGGTGATGAAAAACCTGGGTCGAGGAGTTGGTTTTACAGATCAAGCAATATGGTCAGTTTATTTGCATGTTTGTGTACAAATATAGATTTGTTTTAATATATAAGTGCTGTAAGTGATTGTGTTAATTCAATTGAATTTGTTTTGCATTGAAATAAATACATTAATGCCATTCATTTTTCTAGAATCTCATTACCATTTCAACTCAACTCAAAATGTAGCACTCAACCCAAGTGACGAAAAACCTGGGTCTTATATTCAACCCTATTTCAACTCGAGCTCTCAAACCTTCATGTAAGTGTAGTATTTGTTTATTCATGTAATATGTAGCTTATGTTTGTTCGTGTTATGAGGGGGAGGGGCAAAGTGCAGGGTTATAAACTTAACACCTATAAAAAAATTCATTTAACTTGGTAAAAATGATTTGAATCAATTATTTTTCATCAATGGCCCTCGTCCTGGGGTTCGTTTGCTTTTGCTTTCGCTAAACGAAGGTCGAACATTGATTTAATTTTGGTGTTGACAGTAAAATTATTTTAAAGCATTTTTTTTTTTACAAGTCCAAACAATTGTTCGTTAACGATTAATTGATTTTCAACAGCAAAATTTATTTTTTCGATGATCAACTTTAAACAAAAGTCGTTTATCGAAAGCAATGATACCTACTCATGTCGTAATAAGGCCCAACATTTCTGAAATCCATCGAGACAGCTCTCTATAAGCCATAATATTATTGTTTTTTTTTTGTTGAGAAGGGTGGCAAACGGGTAGAAGGTTACTTTTACTTTTATTTTTAACGCAAATGATAATCTCTAGAGCGGTGTCGTCTTAAGTCGTTCAAAAGAGCAGTACATGTAATATGAATCCTTTATTTCTTTAATGTTTTCCGATCGTACTATTTTCCCACCAAACTGAAATCTGAGATTCCAGCTGAAAATATTTGACATTTCATCAATAAGATTTCGTTACAATTTTCATGAAATGTAATTCCATCAATCTACTAAAATATCAAAAATTTCGGATTTCATTTTGGTGGGCAACGCAGCATTATATATTTAACAGTAACGCCTCAAGAAAAGAAAAACCACGGTATTTTTTTTTTAAACTAAAAAAAAAATGCATTTCAAAAATATTCAAGGTGTTCTTTTAATATTTTCTTGGAAAATGATTTAAGTATAAAACAAACAAAAAAAAAATAGTAGTCAACTAACTTAAGCGAGTTTTAAACTCCTTTAAGGTTTTTCGACCTTAGTTTGAGCTGCAGCCTTCTGTTGGGCCTTAATAAATTCTGGATAATCGATATATCCATCGCGGCCAGTATCATCCATTTCAAGGATTGGATCTATTAACGCGATTAATTCTTCGTCAGAGAAAATCTTATCATGATGGCCGGTACCTTCGTGTTGATGGGCGTCTTCCTTGCTGCCTTTTTCGTGCCAATGGATTAGAGATTTAATAAGTTCACATCCATCGAGCTTATTATTGTGATCGGAATCGTGCATTTTAAAGTAATGGAATTGTAGCTCTTGCTCCGACATTTTGCTTGTGTCTAGGGGCACTTCGATGTGATCTTGGATGTGCGCCTTCTCACCTTGGATGTTAGCTGCGTCGAGGACTTGTGGCCTGTGACCTTGTTGATGGCCACCCATATGTTGTTGCTGATGTATGGCATTTGGATCGTGTTGGAGGGGCTGTTGTATGGGCTGATGATGTATTGGCTGCTGTTGTTGCATCGGTTGTTGCATCATAGGCTGCTGGTGCATAGGTTGCTGCATCATCGGTTGCTGACCCATAGGCTGTTGGGGCATAGGAGGCTGCTGGTGCATTTGTTGCTGTTGGATGGGTTGCATTTGTGGAACTTGACCAGGCTGAGCATATTGCATCTGTGGCACTTGCTGTTGGTACTGTTGTTGATGTTGGTAGTGCTGTGGATTAACACCTGGAACTACTCTTTGCGCCAAAGCAATTGTAATGGTGACCACAAGGATAAAAAAACATTGCAGGTGTTTCATTATAAGGCAGGAATTGGAGGAAATATAAATGAATCTTCGTACAAACGGAAATCACAACACACCTCAAAAGACAGACGTGTCACAAAAACAACTTTTCGGTCAGGTGAAAGTTTATCTGTCACTTATCAGAGGGTAGTTTTTGTGTATAGATACGATTTGTATAAATGTGTGCATTAACACATTCATACAAATATTTGACGTAGCCAAGTAAAGGTAGATGTGGTTTGGTTTTTAATTGACAGTTCGATCTGTTTGCCTAAATATTTCAAAAGCCTTGTTCATGTACTCATGATCAAATAGATTTGTCGAGATTTGTGTTGTTCAGAATCGTATGGTGCCTTATAGCCTATTCACACCAAACCGAAATCTCGTTTTCGAGCAACAAGATTTCAAAATCTGCTTGAATCGTTCACATCACACATAATCAAGACTTCTTTTGACATTTCAAAAGAATTGAAATGCTCATGGGAACACTTTAAAAAGGGTCCATTGCTATCAGTCAAAGTCCCAGGACACAATAATTGTTCACTTTATATTTCAGGAGAGCTCACTGAGGTGGAACAAATATTTTGTTCCTTTTGTCATGACAGCTAAACAGGGGAAATTCTCTGAGCGCTCAGAAATATAAACTGGACAAATGGGATAAAATTTAAACAATTTAAACTCACTCTAAATCTCTCTTGAAATGGAAGTCTGCTCTTAATATAATTTTTAGAACGAGAGTCAGCTCTTTTGCAATTTTAAACGACATAAAGTATACTTTAACGCTAAAGCATTCTCGTCTAACTATAAAAGCAGCAAAACCCTTTATCTAAAAAAAAGTATACTTAATCCACACAGAAAAGTTTTTTTAGAGAGAATTGAAGAGAAATGTTTTCAAAAGACTTTTGATCAAAAGACTTTTGAAGATTTTTGACTTTATAATAAGCAAAAACATACTAAATGAATAGGAATCCAACTAAACGATCTTTAATTTTGCAATATGTGGTGATGAACACATATACACTGTACCTACTTACATCCTAAAACTCTACGAAATTGCAACAATTCCCAAGAGAGTGCAACTACAATTCAACTTAACGAAAGATATAAATTTTGTCTCCTAGAATAAAGTACTCGTATGTACATAATATCTTAACAAACACAATTTAAATTAAATCTTCATATGTATATGAATGGCACTTTCACTTATAAAATTTTCCTTCTCCAGCGGGAATTATTTGTTTTTTTTTTTTGTGTCTCTTTCCTTATCTGTCAGATTTAGTTTTTTCCAACATAACATACGTTACGTTGCGGAGTTCAATCTATTTAGAAGTGTTGTTTAATGCGTTTAAAATTTCGAAATTGTTTAACAAGGGCTCGCAGTCAAACGACTACGTTAACTATAGCCGATTTTCTTTTCCTAAAACGAGAAATGTTTAAAAATTTGCGCCAATAATTTTACTTTTTCGTTTAAAAAAACATGAAAAGGACACCAACACGAATACACTGTACTCATAAATATAAAATCTCCTTTTTTCTATTTTCTCTTGTATGGGCAAACTGTTATATGGGAGAGTAATTAAGTGTGATTGTGAACAGGTCAATTAAAATTTTGAGAAAAACTGGTGGCAAAAATACTAGATTAGAAATCTTGAAATGTATTGGAACTCTAGTTAATTTTGATGAAATTTTGATTCGGTATGAAAAGGCTATTATAAAAGACGAGGAAGGAAAGATTTTCAAATTGGTGTAGATTTTTTCAAGGAACGAAATTGAAAAAGGGCGTTCTGTTTGACAAAAATACTATTATGTCAATGAAGTGAAATTCCGATGACAGCAAAGAAATTTCGAGATTTCAAATTGTTTCTCACTCTATGACAAAACCAAAAACAATAGAGGTATTCACGATTCGTTGTAACTTGTCTTGTAAAATTGCAAAAGTGTAACAATTTGTTAAGCCCTAACTAAATTGGCCACTTTTTGCAAAATTACAAAAGAAAAAATATTTTTTTCCCACTAGAGCACTTGTTTTCTGAAAAAGAATATATAAATTTTTCCTAAACCAAAATTTAAGCTTTCTGCATCATTTTTATAACTTTTTCAGTGAAAAGCACTATCCCAAAATGAGTTTGAAAATGTTCACTTTTGTACTTTTCACTTTTTTGGCTTATGTAGTTACGGCTTTACACTGCAACAACAAAATATACTTGATGTCTCAAGGTTTGACTCTTTTACGCTTTTGCTATACCCCACCTCAACCCTATTGTAAACAAAAATACACCGTAGTAAAGTTTGTGCTTTTGTATTTAATAACTCACTTTTACACTTTTGCAATAATTCAAGACCAGTTACATCGGATCGGGAATACCCCTAATATAATCAGAAACAAGTATCTTACATGCCGGTTCCACTGTATATGAACCGTACATGGAGACAGAAAAATCCATGTCTTGGCGACGACATGTCTAAGAAAACCAACTTTTGAACACGACATGAACACTTTTCAAATCTTGGCCATGAGATTTTAGATTTCACGTGTGAGTTTTTTTCTTCTGGTTTTCATTATACCTGGAAGTAAATATTATTGCAAAAGTTGTTATTTATTAACATGACCTTTGTCTCTATAATTTGATGTGAATATTAGTTGTGTTTTTTTGCAAGTTAAAATAATTCTTAATAGCGTTTTATGGCCTTTAGTTCTACAAATTGGCGTTTCGCCCAGCTTACTCACTTGATTGTTGATTGGATTGTGGCTTGTGGTTGCAATATTGGACATCTTTATGCACTGTAGAGTCAGGGTGTTTACGGTACGGGTCTAGATGTTTGTTTTGCAAATGTCAAATAAAAATCATAGCTCATAGGAACTTATACTTACGCTCTCTATTAACTTTGCTTGGAAAGACTTAGCCAGTTTTTATGTAGATATTTCTTGAGTGCTCAGTATTTCTCCTCCATTTTTGACAAAGAAGGAGAGTAAAATATAAACAGTATTTCTCAAAGAGAAGCCAAAACAACTGTCTGTTTCTTCTCTTCTTAGGAAATTTACTGCGGTCAAATGTTGAAGAAGAGAAATGAAATACTCTCATACATATTCAATTGTATTCATACAACAGCGTAAACTCATCGTAAATGTTGTTAAGTTTTAAACTTCGCAATTTCCGTCACAATTTGTATGGAAAATTTGACAGATTTACGAAGCTTACAACTTTACTGCGTTTACGATGACTTAACGCTGTTGCATGAATACCCCTATTAGTCGTAAACTTTGTAAAGTTGTAAACTGCAAATTGTGACAGAACTACGAAGTTTAAAACTATTCAACGTTTATGATGTCCTAACGCTGTTGTATGAATTCCCTTATTCAAATTTATGTATTCTTGCATGTTGTGCTTTGTATAATATACGGATCTTTTTAAGATAAAGACAAAAAAAAAACACCAAGGGTATTCATGCAACGATCGTAACGGTGTATAGTTGTAAACCTCGTAAATCTATCCAATTTGTATGGAAAATTAAATAAATTTAAGTAGCTTACAACTTTAACACCGTTACGACAACTTTACGCCTATGTACATTTTCTTCAATTATTGATTTGATTTTTATGAGCCAAATGTCAAAATTGAGTACCCACTATAGTCCATTTATCGGATTATGTAATCCGGATAGAATAGCTATGTATTTAAAAGTTGTAAGCTAGAAATTCCAATGAAATTGGTCAAGGATAAAAATAGAGGAATTATCTCAGGATATAAGGATATGTAAGCTCGCCAAAGCTATATTTTAGCTATGTAATTTTTTTGAAAAATTCAAATTTATCTTAAAAAGCAATATACATATGTACATATACAAGTTTTTAATAAGGGGTTTGGTCCTAATGTCCCCCACAAACGAGTCATATGCAGCTGCATATACATAATACATTCCATTTTTGTTTAACATAGATTTTAAAATGTATCAATTACCAATTTGATGATTGACAATTGTAATTGGGGTGCCAGTCCACTTAATATAGAGTTATTTTTGCTATGGTGACAATGAAAAAAAACAAAGGGAAGATCCAATGAACGAGCTGCTGATGAAATCAGTTTAAATACCTGCTTACTAACATTTTGACTACATATGAGCGGAATGTCACAAATGAGTCTGATTCCATCAGTAGCACTTTCATCGGATTTTATGGATATTTATTCATACACAATTCTTATATCACAGTTAGGTTTCATTCATTTCACATTTTCGTCTTCAAAAGATACAATAACTCATGAATTCGAGGGACACGTAGATGTGTTGACCCATGGTGTTATTAATAACAGATATTTCATTACCTACACCTTTAGCTACCTTCATTAAGATGGAAAATTATAATTTCCAATGCGCGTGCATTTTTATATAAGTGCTCACTCGGATTGTTTTATTTTCGTCATGGCAGAAATTACTCCTTATAAAGCAAGCAATTCAACAACATACATAAGTATCGTTCGTGAGGGAAATTTTGAGCAATTCTCACATTCTCTTCTACTTGTAGTCTATCAAATATTAAATTTCACATACCTAATTTAGATGGGAACAACTTTGAGAATAATATTTTTTATAAAGGTAATTTAAATTCTCAACCACCTTTTATTTTCCTCCCTAAGGGTCTTCCTTTGAATTTATAAAATATAAATATTTCTTCATCAAACTCAAAAAATTTTTGAAAACAACTCGATTAGCCTAGCGTCAGAAAGTCTGCAAAGTTAGGCGACAGTCTGTCTACTCTATTCACTTTCACGCACAAAATTTCTTCCCAGAATTATGGGTTTAATAAATTGCTCTATTAACATGAACTACCACACTTCTCTTGTTACAACAACTTTGCCACAGTAATGCACTTAAGTTGCATAATAGAATAACCCGCAGCGAGAACCTCTGAGCTAAATGAAGATGTGAAAATTATGTTATTGTATTGTATTGGTGGACATCAACACCAAAAAATCACCATACATAAACACATAGTAAATCCCATCTGTGGCCAAACTCATAATTTATCATCATAAT